>LT669790.1:22166233-22766233 GCA_900128785.1 Arabis alpina
TAATGTATATTTAGATTTGCTAATATTTTTAATTAGTTAGTTAGACGTCGGCATATACGAATGCAATTTTTTTTATAAACTAAGAGGATTGTCCACTTCACAATAAGTCAACAATGTGACAAATAGTTGGTGTATGTGATAAGGTGTAGCCCCTTGAATAACTTTAAAACTAACGGACATAAAACTTAAATTTCTAATTTACTCTCCAACAAACAAATTTTTTACAACTGTTTATACATCTTTAATTGTAATATTGTGATAATATTATTTTCTATAGGATCATGAACTCATGTTTTTTGTTCGATAAATATCAAGGTTTTTTTTCTTAACTCTCTTGACCTGTAAAAATATTATTTCGCTACCTCTAAGCTTTAACCATCCACATCCATCATTAGAAATCATCCTTACAAAATTAGTATCTTTGTTAAAATCAAAACACATTTTTCCCACTTTTAAGATAATAAATATTTAATTTTTGGATATATATTTTTCTAAAAAAAATTATATGATTATTTGGCATCGAAATCACATTAAAAATATTGTAATCTAATAACTAAAAAATCTCATAAAGCAAATAAATGCTTTTTTGCACATTTTTCAGTTTATTTGTTTCCACTCTTTTGTTTTTTTTTTAACTCCTTTCACTTTTGTATTTCTCATATCTTTTTGACGGTGAATTTTAAATTATATTCAAATAATTATCATGTTCAATGCCGAACTCTCAAAGTTTCGATATTATTTTAATAACCATAACAAAATACATATATTTTTAGCAATGATCTTTTTCAAGAGAATCTAATGATCTTTATAAGATTTATAGATATGGATATCAGAACATACTTTGACTCTTTTTTCATACACATATATTCCCTAACCATTTTTAAAATATTATTTAGTCAATTTTATTTATGATATGAATAGTCAAATCAATAAAAATAAATAAATACATATACTTGACATAACAATTACTTGATAGTTAATATGATTATCCTTAATCCTCTTTCCCATTCCAACTTTTTTTATACTAATCTCTGAGACCATGGTGTGAATTAACGAACTCATTTTATTTTCCACAAATTTGAAATTCATAATTGCACATAAAAGCCATGGAGGTAGTCCTTATCTTGTTATACCAAATGACATAGAAAATGATCGAATCAGTTTTATACTTTTGCTTCCTCAAGATTCATTCTCATATGAAGGATGAGAAAAGAAAGTCAAAAGGACCAGGAAAACTATGTATTCATGAAATCACTATTACTATGTATCAACAGATTATTGACTAATACATATTTAAAATGTACAATAAAACTCACTATTACTATGTATCAACAGATTATTTGAGTTTAAGAATATTGTAAACAAAACCATAAATCAAAATGACACCCTAACATTGATTATAACCAAATTAGCCAATGCCATTGCACCCAAACCTTTAACAAACCGAATGATGGGCTCTAAGAACCCAAAAGACAATAGTAAGACCACTACAGAATAAATGGATAGATTGAGTGATGATATAATTATGATATAGTTTGTCAAAGGTTTCATGATACGACTTAAAAAACTCTTACTACGATCTTGAGGAAGTATAGAAAATCACCAGAAAGTACATTTTGGAAACCGTTGGAACTTACACATGAAGCAGAAAGTACATTCTTAACTACCACATGTACATCACCAAACAGCAACGATCGGTGGCTTGCTTTAAACGCCGTCAAACCATCTTTTCTAAAGCCGCTGATCTCTGCCGTTTCTCCGGAGCCAACATCGCCGTCTTTGTAACCTCTCCCTCCCAGAACTCTGACGTTGTTTAATCCTTCTCTGGCTACTCTTCTGCCTCTGAAATTTTTTCTGGTAGGTTGCAATACATGTTAACATGTAGGAACTTGTTTCCCACTAAAGCTCTCTAATTTCTTCATAGCAAATGTCTAAAGTTTTACATGTATGATATATATCTTGAAAAATCTCTATGCAAATGAGTTAGAAGAGAGTAAGAGAAAACTAATCTAAAAGTACACCGGCTGAATCAGTATCGGAAGTAAGACATAGCTGTACACCGGTTTCGTAACCAAAACCAAATTACAAACAATATGAAGACAATACCAATTACTTCTCTGAGTGATTCAATAAATGGTTCATCTCAAAAATTTGTGTCCATTGGAGTTTCAAATTCCTTGGATGAACTAAAAACACGGTATTAGTAATAAAGAAGTTGCAAGGAATAAATGGTTTTCACCATCTAGAAATATCACATGATACATGATTTACATTTTCAAGAAACCAACATGCAATATGAGTGACTTACCCTCAGAAAATTGTTTTCATGTTTGATTTCGATTGCTTCACCGCATTTACTTGATATCTACATATCAAGAAAGAGAAGATTCTTGAATTTTCTTTTTATTTCAATCATAAAATCTTTCATGGATTCTAGTTTTAATGGAGGGAGGAAACTTGCATCACCTTTGAGTCTCGAGGGCTTATCTCAGATTTATAAATTTGACAATTCGTCTTTGAGCTGCGAGATTCTTTGACTTTGCTACCTTTTCTGGAACCAATGGACTTTGACCTGCATCAAGACGTGAAATAACGTTCTGAGAAGTCTTGATTATAGTTTGAGTAATTGCAAGAGAAGAGAAACCAAAGGACTAATGTGATGGAGTGTGTACGATCATCGGAGGGTGCGATTTTAGCCTGCAATGAGAAGCATAATTGTAGTTAAAGAGATAAGTAATCAACAACCAACACAAAGAGGTTGTGTATCGAATTTGAGACATACAGTGGACTAAACATAGACTTTAGATTGGACGCTATATACCTTAAAAATAAAATACGAATCACATTTGGACTCCAAATAGAAACAAATCTCTCTCTACCACTTCTTCTACATACCCAGGCCAACTCCCACAGCACCCGATAAAGCTAGACTATAATTCCACTTGACAATTTCCGATGTGCCTACAATCACAAACAACAATTAAAAATCAGAAACGAATTTGATAGATTTCATGAGGAATTAGAGAACGTTACCATAGCATAGCACTAATTGATGTCTGCAGGACCAATCAAATAACCATTACATTTTACAATCAGAAGCAAAATTATATTACAGTATTACCTTTTGCAACTACAACCATAACACATTAAATCCCTGGAAACTATGACAATAGGTGTAAGCAAAAAGTGCAGAGAACGGAGAGATTCCATTTTGTGGGTTAAGATACTCCCTTTGACTTTGCATACTAACTGAGGGTAAATGATGAATCCGAAGCTAGGACACCCGTAACTCTTGAATAAAAAAAGACGTCTCCTTTTAAGCTTACGTGAACAACACCTGCTGCAAATGACATGAATGAGTAAATGTATTATCAAAAAGAGTATAAGTTAGTTCTGATAACAAAGATTACTTCGCAAGCTTTCTTATACATGATCGACACAGGTTGCTTTTTTACTCTTCTTACTTTCTTGAGTTCGAAAATCCACTATCTGGTAAAATGACAGAAAAACAACAATTTATAAGATGTTTTGAATTTGAAGACGCGAAATCACGAATCTATAGAAATATAAGTAGATTGAACCCAAAAACTGAAGATGATTCATACCAAAAAAGAAAGAAGGTCGAGGATCCTACCTTTAAAAAAAAAATCGAGATCTTTTCTCCTCGAGAATTGGAAAATATCAATTCACGTTTGTGGGTTTGACTTCTTTTATAAGCTTTGAAAGGGTAATGGGTTTCGCTCATGAATAAGATGGTAAAGGGCATTAAAACCATTAAATTGTAAAGAGTGAATGGGCAATAAACATCGAAGTGGTAACGGTGGTATTAAGTGGTTACGGTGAAGAAGGTGGTGGTGACATAGGTTACGAATATGAAGCAGATGATTCTAGGACTCTCGAGATTCCGATGAGATTTGGTTTGGTTTGTTGGGGGCTTTTTGAATACTGATGAGTTAATATAGTTTCTCATTAATCTAATTGTAAAATGCGATGCTGACACGAAATTGTAGGAATTTGTTGACATGGCACTTTTATTGGCTGAAATTTTTTAGAATTTTTGTGCCTATGTGGCATTCCTTAGAGCTCCCTAAATCTTCCCCTTTTATATAAAGGAGATGATATGCTCACATCGTAAACAATACGTGGACTTTTCCAATTCAGATCTCGTAGTTGGATTTGTTCTTTCCCAACATCAGTTGGTTTTGAAGGTGGTATCTTGTCATCTTTAAACATAAGCATTTTTTAGACAAACAGATAAGCAATCAAAAACCAGAAGCAATAGCAAAATCCATACCGTAAAATCATAGTGGCATTATAATAGCAATACATTGTTTTTAAAAGAAGATGCAGATCTTACATCTAAACACTCCATCATTTGGTAGTAAGTTCTACCATGCAAAGGAGTATGCCCTTGTCCTGATTCTTAGAGATATCAGGTCATGAAATAAAATCATGACGAGTTTAGAATGTAAAGATGGTAGATCAACTGAAATTTGTAGACGATGAACTTAACCATTGCGGCCCCTGGTACGATTCATAGTATATCCTCGACGGATGTCTCTGTAAAAGTAAAAGACAGAGAAACCAAGAATGAAGAACATGATAATGACAAATAGAGAAATTCAGTAGAGCAATAATCTTTATAGATGTATTAAGTTACCTCTTCACATCACAAGAAGACTACACTTTTCCAGGAATACTGAAAGCGTATAAGTTTATAAAGGTGTATTCTTTATGCTTAAAACGAATAAGATTGAGGTTGTATGTTTATAGCTCCAAACTATTCACAAATGGTTCCTCAAGCGAATAATCCAAGAATTTCCTACCAACTTATATACATAATCACAATCCTACTTGCTTAAAGTAAGCATGTAAAACAGGAAAAGACACTGAACATCAACCGTAGTTAGTCTTATCAATAACTAACATCTTCATGTAAAGCCTCGATGTCAAATTAGAAGAACAATGATTTGGATTTGAAGATGGATATGAGAAATACCCCATGGACATCGTGTAGTTATTATTGATTATCGATATAGTGAAGACAAATAAATACTCACCTTTTCACCTTTAGATTTATTTCCAGAATCTGGGACCTTTTCGTCTCCTTCTTCAAAGTCAAGAAGCTCATACTTGTCTCTAGTGGCTGCCATACTTGTCAAATTCTACAACCTCGTTTTGGAAGATATGGTAAATCAAGAAGTACTTATTGAGCACAAAAGGTTGTTGTAGTAAGATAGAAATATAATTATACTACTGAAATTTGAAAACAAACGTCTTGTAGGCTTGACTATTCACAACATGGTTAAGAGATGTTGCACCATAGAGTTGTAAATTCTTCTTTTTCTGCAAAACATGAAATTGAACCAATCAATTTACACTTTATGCAATGTGTCAAAGAACCGAATAACATAAGTAATTTGTTATAATATGTATCAGTAGCTATATGCACACATAAAGAATGAGAATTACACGGATGGCGTATATTATAGAGTGATGTTTTAAGCAGATTTCAGATACAAGATTAAGTCGAGAGTTTGTAACCGCATGAAGAGAGCAGAGAGAGAGAGATGTGATGACGCAAAGGCGAAGATAGCAACCCTAAATCAGCGTACAAGTTACCTGGACCTTCTCTGAATGTGGGGGTCGATGGAATTGGCATAAGATGCAGCTGATATGAAAAGATTACAATGACAAAAACATTGTCAAAGTCAGTCACAGCAAAGACCTGTTACAACTAATTCGAAATGAATGTACGAGAAACAAAAGTGATTCTGGTTTTGTATGAAGATCGTAATTTTACAAATATACATGTCTTTTGAATTTGATAATCAGTTTGTCCATTACTTGTATTTCATTTAGATTTGAACAAAAGATCCTATCCTCAAGAAAGCTTAAACTACAAGATTTAGGTGAAATACGAACTTTGAACATATCCTTTACTACTAAATCACAAGTCACTTGTGCAATGAGAGAGTGACAAGTGGAAAATCATTCAAAATTATAAATTAAAAATAGAAAAAAAGTTAACACAACGATTTTAAAAAAAAAAGAAAATCTAGAAAGAAACCTAAATTTTCTCATCCATAACTACCATTTTTAACTTTTAACAGTTTTTTAGTTAAAAAAACATTCAAGTGATTCTTAGCCCGTACGTAGTACGGGTCAAATACTAGTAAACCCTAAATTCAAGCGAGATCAACTAAACGAACAAAATTTAAACAAACCCATAACATGAAACTATAAATCAAATAGAGAGATAAACATATTAATGTGATATAAGTGATATAGAAAGAGATTAAGTTTGTAAACTTATCAAACCATATTGGTAAAAGCCGGCAATGAAATTTCCAGAGGAAGAGCCAAGGCTTCAGCTTGTCATTCTCCATCGCTTCCTCGAGCCATATCCATGAAGCAAAGAGAGGGAGAGAGCTCGTCGATTTGGATGGGTCGAGGATCGAAGCCATCTTGATCGACTCTTGTAGAAGAAGGTGGGTCGAATTCAACTTCGGTGAGGAAAGAAGAGAGACATGAGATGTTTCGTAAAGTGATGGACCTTTCGTTTACTGTGAAACCAAGAGGAGAAGTGTTTTATTTTTTGGTTTGATGATTTTGTTTTAAAGTGAAAAAAAAGAAAATCATACAAGCCACCACGTGTCACAAAACTGGAGAGTGTTGGCCAAGTTTTATAGTATAGATTTGACGAAGGCAATATAAATTTGTAGGAGTATATTTTGTGATTCATTAAGAAGTTGGTATTTTTGACGCAATTTCAGTATTAAAATGACTATTTGAGATTTTCTAATTTCAAAACGACGTCGTTTTGAAACTTAATTAAGAGGTACAATAGACGGTGGTTAACGTTTGTTTAACGGCCGTTAACGTTTGTTTAACGGCCGTTAAAGTTAACTAATTCTATGTTTAATTTGGTCGATTCAACTTTATTTTATGATTCTTTTGTGACTTAATAGAAAATTGGCACTTATTTTTAACTCAAAACAGATAATTCGATATTAAAATGACCGTTTTCCTATCGTTTTGTGCTCATACATTGTTCGGCATTAATATCATTTTTTATGTAGCATCTAAACCTTAACAAAATTATAGGAGTATCAATTTAAAAAAAAAATTAGGGGTGTTTAGGCTGCATTTCGAAAGTTTTGATATGTTTTGGTTCATATTAAAATTTCAGTCAAACAAATAGTAGTTTTCAAAGAGATTTCGTTTTTAAATTGTTTTTTAGTTCATATTCAAATTTTAGTTAAACATATATAAGTTTACAAAGAGATTTTGGTTTTATATACTTTTTTTTAGTTCCACTTTGATTCTTTGGATATAGAAAATCAAGAAGAAGCAACTGGACTATCAAATCAAGCGAAAAATTGGACCCTCCAAAGTTACTTCTACAAGAGCTCAAGCAATGGAAGCCCACATGTTGTGTCAACCTTTATCCAATAAATTTCTAAACTAACTTAAACCATATACTTAAAAAAAGAGAAAGCTTCCGAATTGTATATAACAGATTTTCAACTTAACTTAGTAATTACTGTGATCAAATATAGTTTTTTTTTGTCAGCACGGTGATCAAATATAGTTATATTCTAAATTTCAAACATATCAATGCAACATTTCTCTTTCTAATTTTGTGATTTATTTGATTATTCTCTAACACTTGCAAGTATTATTCATAAAAAAATTCAAAAATTATCCTAAAGACAAAAAATGAACGAAAAACAAATTATAACATTACTGACAATTGTTAACTTTTACAAAGTATCAATCGCGTATAACGCGGGGAATCATCTAGTTTAGAAGAAAAATATTGATAGAAATATATTTAAACTATATCATATGGTTTATTTCTAAGTAAAATAATAAATTCATATATAGTAATATAAAAAATATATAAAAAAGCTTACAAAAAAAATCTAAAACACATTTTTTCAATTAGGAACTCTCGCGGTATCAACAAAAGGGTAAAGCTCAAATCTAAAATTGCAGCTTCTACCCAAAACTCTTGCTCCTTGTTTACCGTACATGCAATCTCGAAAATGCATGCGGTTATATGCATAACACTTTTCACAATCTTTAAGCCATATGTCTCCTGTACATTGCACCATTCCATATAGTTTCTTTGTCGCAAAGCTTTCCTCTCTCGCAGCGTAACCCTTGTTTGGTTTAGAGTTTGCGGCTTTATTTGCTAGGTCATCGAGGAAATGCATCAATTTCTTGTCGAACGACTGCTTATTGCCGCTCACATTTTTCACGTTGGACATACAAATATTATTATCGTAATCGACCTTAGAAAATGAATCGATCCCATTAATCTCGAGAAAACATTGGTCGTACCATATTATCCCTCCTTTGTTTCTCGGACATCTCCTTTGAAGCTGTCATGTATTTATTTAGTATATCCACATCACAATCAATAACAATTTTGTATACAAGTTTACATATAGTCAATGATTTAACCTAGGGGTGGGTGTTTGGGTAACCATTCGGGTTGTGGATTGGTTACTTCAGGTTTTTTGGGTTTTTGATTATAGGAACATGATACTCATTTGGGTATTCTAAAAATTCAGGACGGAATCGGTTTGGTTTGTTCTGATCCGGTTCAGTTTGTTATTCGTAGAAAACTCAAAAATATCCGAACTTTGAGTTTAGGTTTGAATATTTTTGGATTTTTCTAACTATAATACTAAAAAATTATTCGAAATACTCATAACTAACCCAAATGTTGTGGATTTGATTCAAATTTATTAGTTTTTAAACAGTGTAGATAAATTAGTTATTTTTATCCGAATATAATCCATAATACTCGAATTAACCAAAAAAATTAAAAAAATTATCTAAAATACATGAACATATCCGACCTTATATCTAAATATTTTTTGTTTAATTTATGTTTCGGTTAGTTCAGATACCCATTCGGTTATCCGTTAGGTTCGGATTTGGATTCGGGTTTCGGTCTTAGGTATTGAGAACCCGTTCGGATATTTTAGAGAACCGTTTTTGGGTTTGGATCGGGTGATTCAGGTCGGATTTGGTTCGGTAATTTAGTTTCGGATTTTTTGTCCACTCCTAGTTTTATCTCATATTATTTATTTCTCTATAGTGTAACAAAAAATGACATCTAATCAATAATATTGAAATGAAATTACCCCAGAAACGGCAGTGGCATAACAAGAACGGCATTTGGGGCCATAGGAGTCTCCGCTGTAAGCATAATTTTACATGAACCCTAAGATCTTTAAACATCTAGGTTAATCACATAATATAATCTATGAGGAGGTTTATCGGATTACCTCCAGCCATTGTAGAGGAAGATGGAAAGCCTGATCTCTGAGAGAGTTAGGTTTCTCTCCCCTTGCCTATAAACTTCTTTTAGATGTTGTGAATTGGGATGCCTTTATGATGGACTAAAGGCATATATTTATAGGCGGAGAGAGGACCTAATTCCTCATTAGGGTTTCCTTTAAGTTAATCTCAACCGTCCATCAAAGTAGGATTAATTAGGAATTAACTCCATTATTTCCATTTATCTGGTTACCAAATATATTATGGAATAACATTATTCTAATAGAAAACGGAAACTATAAGACCACATAATTGGAAAAGGAAATATTATAATATATTCCTTACAGTCTCCCACTTGGTCGTTAGTAAGATCCATTAATGTTTTCTAATAAGAATCATAAGGCCGGCATAATATGTTATTCACTGTATTTCATTTTTGGTCATCATAAGTGTCTTCACTAATCTAGTAATCAATGGGAGTCATGGCGGTCGCACATCATTCTGCAACATGATCCCTTCCATGTACTACTGCATTGAATACCATCATAGCTAGACCATAAACATAAGTAGGAGTTATCGTAATGGTCCCTTTAATGTCTTTAAATAAAGACTCATTCTGTTATCATAAATCCAACAACCAATAATGTGTGTGCACATTGGAAAACAGAATATATAAAAGATGTAAAAGTCATAAAAGATCTCAGATAAATGTCAAAATAGACTAACATAATCAAACAACGTAATTAAGAGCTATCCTCAAGACCCATATTTTCAGCATGCTTATGGAAAGTCTTAGGAGGTAAAGCTTTCGTAAATATGTCTGCAACCATAACATTAGTGCCTATGTATTATATGACAAACTTTTCTCTTTTGACACCTTTGCTTTTATCGACATATATTTAAGCTTAATGTCCATATACTTGGATCCTTTAGATATCATGTCTTACTTTAAAGAAAAGATTGTAGCTTTTATTGTCACATAAAGAGTTGAAGACTTGCAACCTCAAACTCAAAGACAATTTTACAATCATATTTTCATAATGGAGGCCTCATAAATTATCACATACTCAACCTTATTAGTGGATGTATAAATCAACTACTTCAAACTCTTCCATAATATGGCATCTCTGCTAATGAGATAGACATAGCCATAAATGTAGTGTCTATAATCATAATCTCCACTAAATATGAGTTAGAAATTTCAACCATCTGTGGATGTGTTGATTCCCACTATGCGAATATATATTGTTTTCTTTAGGTATCTCATACTCTTATTAGGAACTTATCCATACTACCAATACTAGAAGAACACATCATCATGCCAACTTTGTCATGAACTCTTTAATGATATGTGTCTCATTCATATCTTTCATGTCAAAGTTGTCAAAGAGCTAGTTCTTAGTCTCATGTAATAGACCAAGATCACTACTAACCAATAAGTTATCATCAACATACACCACCAAAATATGAACTTACTCCCACTGATCTTGAGGTATATGCATGGATCTATAATGTTTTCTTTGAAACAAATTTTCGTAACGGTTTCATCAAACTTTAGATACCATTGCCTCGAAGCTTATTTTAGTCCATATATTGATTTCTTAAGTTTGCAAACCATGTCTTCCTGACCTTCAATAATGAAGCCTTTAGGTTGACGCATATGGACTTCTTCTTCTAAGTCTCCATTAAGAAAGGCAGTTTTCACATCCATTTGATGTAACTCGAGATCATACTGAGCTACTAATGCCAAGATAATTCTGAGTGAGTCTTTCCTAGACACAGGTGAGAAAGTCTCACTGTAATCGATGCCTTCTTTTTGATTAAAACATTTGGCTACAAGTCTAGCTTTATATCGTTCAACATTGCCAGTACAGTCGAGTTTGGTCTTAAAGATCCACTTACTCCCGACTGCTTTGTGTCCTTCAGGCAATGGAACAATGTCCCAAACTTCATTCTTAGCCATCGATTCCATTTCATCCTTTGATGCATCTTTCCATTTATCAGAATTAACATCTTTCATGGCTTGTGAATAAGAAACCGGATCTCTAATATTCCCTTCTCCAGATTCTAATAAATAAACCAAGTAGTCATCGGAAATAGCAGATTTTCTCTCTCGAGTAGATCTTCTTAATGCTGGTTCCTCTTGAACTACAGGTTCATCATCATTAGTGGCGATATTATCATTGTGGAATGGATGATCATTATCTGGATTTTCCTCGTTGTCTAACAATTCAACAACAGGAGGATCTCCAGTAACATTCAGAATCAAAGGTAAGGGAACATCAACCCTGATTTCATGAATGTCAACATCTTGAACTTTATCACTCCCACTGATCTCGCCATTATCATAGAATCTGGCATTACTGGTTTCTACTATTCTCGTAGTATGGGTTGGACAGTAAAATCTATATCCTTTAGACTTCTCAGGGTAACCAATAAAGAAACCACTAATCGTTCTGAAATCTAATTTCTTTTCATGTGGGTTATATATTCTTGCTTCAGCTGGACAACCCCAAACTTGGAGATGTGACAGATTAGGTTTCCAGCCTTTCCACAGTTCAAAAGGAGTCTTAGGAACTGCTTTGCTAGGAACCCTGTTCAAGGTATAGACTGCAGTACGTAATGCATCCATCCACAAGGATATAGGTAAGTCAGCATGACTCATCATGGATCTAACCATTCCCATATACGTTCGATTACGCCTTTCAGCTACACCATTCTGCCATGGAGAACCAGGCGTTGTGTACTGAGCTACGATTCCTAATTTCTGGAGAAGTTTGGCAAAAGGTCCAGGATGTTGTCCTGTTTCATCATACCTGCCATAAAATTCACCACCTCTATCTGACCTAATGATTTTCACCTTCTATCTAATTGTCTCTCTGCTTCAGTAATGAACGCTTGGACAGCATCCACAGATTGAGACTTTGCATGCAATAGATAGAGATAACAATAACGTGAATAATCATCAATAAAGGTAATGAAACACTTTTCACCTCCAAAAGTTGGAACGTCAAAAGGTCCACAAATATCTGTATGTATGATTTCAAGAAGCTGTGTACTTCTTGTGGCTCCTCTTTTAGTGTGTTTAGTTTGCTTACCTTTAATGCAATCTATACACTCTTTATGATTAGTAAAATCAAGATTCGGAATGACTCCATCTTTTACCAACCTTTTAATTCTTTCACTAGAAATGTGTCCTAGTCTTTTATGCCACAAAAAATACGATTCATCCGCACATGTTTTACGCTTAAGTCCTCATTTAGCTTGCATGGTGAGATGTGTTTCAAAATGTTGATCAGCCAAATTTAAACGATAAAGACCATCAACTAATATTCCAGAACCAATTCGATTAGAGTTTAGGAATAAATTAAAACAACCATCTCCTTGAGAGGATTTAAAACCAACTAAATCAAGTTTGCTTACTGAAACTAAATTACGAGAAATAGATGGAACATAAAGAGTCTGAAATAAATCCAAACTAAATCCACTATCCAAAATGAGACGATAAGTGCCAATAGCTTCAACTGGCGCTTTGTCTCGGTTTCCCATAAATAAGTAGTTTTCACTTGGATTTATACTCTGGGTCGTAAGGAATCCCTGCAAGGAATTCGTAACATGTACATTAGCACCGCTATCAATCCACCAAGTGTTAGAAGAAACATGAGTAAGATTAGTTTCAAAAAAGCTTACTGAACCCATAAGGTTACCTTTCTTTTCGAACCATTCTTTTCTTTTATGACAATCCTTCTGAAAGTGTCCAGACTTTTTGCAAAAGTTGCATCGGTCATCTTTCTTTGCCTTTTTCTTCTCTTGGTCAGCATCATTCATTCTGGGTGGTGCTCTTTTATGGCTCACTTGATGCCTTTTCCCAGCTTTAAGTCCAGCTCCTTGGACATAATGGGCAAACTTAATACCTTCACGACCAAGCCTAGCCTCCTCTTGAACCAATTTATTGGCCAATTCATTAGAGGTCCATCTCTCATCAATTGCATTATAGTTGATTTGAAATGGTCCGAATTGAGGAGGTAGTGAATTTAGGATAAACTGAACGAGAAAAGAATCGTCCACGCTCATTCCCAAATTCTTCAGCTTAGCCGCAAGGTTGGTCATTTCAATGCAATGTTCATGCATAGACCTTGCGCCATCATGCTTCATGGTTGTAAGATCTGCCATAAGTTTCCCTGCAAGGGATTTGTCTGCAGTCTTAAACCGTTCTTCTATAGCTGCCAGATAAGCATTAGCTTTGTCTGCAGCCGGAAGGGAAGTCTTAATGTTGCTAGCTATAGTCATCCTTAAGAACATGATGCTCAATCTGTTGGCTTTCTCCCAAGCTTTATGGAGAGCCTTTTCATCCTCAGTACTTTTATCAGTAAGTGGACTTGGCTCGTTTTCACGAAGTGCCAAATCCAAATCAAGTACTCCTAAAGTGAACTCAACTTTCTCTTTCCATTCTGAGAAGTTGGTTCCAGTGAGGATTGGAACAACAGAGACCATGGATGACAAGTTAGCAGGATAAGCTCCAATTTAGAGATACGACAAGTCCTAATTAGGCTTCTAAAACATAATCAACACAAGTAAATGAATGCATATGACATGAAACTAAGGTGTTCCTGTGGGTAATCACCAAATTCTCAAGAAAAGCCATAGATTCAGGAAAGCATTATTGAGTGAAGTATTGAATTATTTAGACTTAGTTATCTGTGGATATCCTAAATCTTCACATATACAAGCACTCCATAAGTTATTAATCAAAATTCAGATTTATAGTCTACCTGTGGGTAATTAATTACTACATGAATTGATCAAATATGCAAATCATTATGGGATGAATTCACTGTGGTAATATCCAAACCCTAATTTTGCACTTTTATGAAACATATGTTCTGCAAGAATTATGTACAGATTGTTTATTTAAATTTTATGTACAAATTGTTACTGCAAGAATTATGCACAGAACAATCTGTATGAATTTTTCAAAACGAATCTGCACCAGTTATGCACAGAACGTTTCTGTACGAATTATGCACAAAATATATTCATAATAAAATTCGCACGAATTATGCACGAAACAGATCTCCATAAAATAATTTGTGAAAAAACCTTAATTTCACAGAGAACGAAATTCGCACGAAACAATAATTGCGGAAACATAAACTTTCAGCCGCACGAATTTCGCACAGAATCAGATCTAAGAAAATTTTCAATTTGCAGAAAAACCCTAATTTTGCACAGAACGAAAATTTTCAATTTTCAGAAAACCCGAATTTTGCACAGAAGCAGATCTACGAAAATTTTCAATTTGCAGAAAAACCCTAATTTTGCACATACGATTTTCACATAGATCTATTACTCTTAATGGATTAAACAGATGTTTTGCAACCTAAGCTCTGCTACCACATGTAAGCATAATTTTACATGAACCCTAAGATCTTTAAACATCTAGGTTAATCACATAATATAATCTATGAGGAGGTTTATCGGATTACCTCCAGCCATTGTAGAGGAAGACGGAAAGCCTGATCTCTGAGAGAGTTAGGTTTCTCTCCCCTTGCCTATAAACTTCTTTTAGGTGTTGTGAATTGGGATGCCTTTATGATGGACTAAAGGCATATATTTATAGGCGGAGAGAGGACCTAATTCCTCATTAGGGTTTCCTTTAAGTTAATCTCAACCGTCCATCAAAGTAGGATTAATTAGGAATTAACTCCATTATTTCCATTTATCTGGTTACCAAATATATTATGGAATAACATTATTCTAATAGAAAACGGAAACTATAAGACCACATAATTGGAAAAGGAAATATTATAATATATTCCTTACATCCGCGACACTGGTGGAGGACAGAAATGAAACCAGGATTACTTAAGGCTCTATATTCTAAACCACTGCTAAATTTTTTGTTCTTAGCTATAGAACGGATGATCTCATTGAGGTCTTTCTCGTCTTCGCTTCCCGGCTTGTACTTTCCTTGAGTGACGTAGCATTTGTGGTACAAATACGTATTAGTCATATTCAAGCACGAGACGATGCGTATAAAGAGAAGTTGAATGGCTAGCACGGCCAATAGAGGGATCAAAACATGGCATTTTGATACAGACGGTGCAAAGTACATTGTTCTGGATTTTTATTTGGTTTTTAAAAGGGAAGTGTTTCTTTATAGATGTTTGTAGGAGACTCAGTTATTGAATGGAGATTACTTTTAGTTTCCTATAGTTTTTGGTTATCTTATACGGACAAAATAGGAAAGTTGGGAGCTGAGACTTGGTATTTGCGGCGACAAAAGTTTTAAAGTGTGACTGAGTTCAAACTTTTAATTACAATCACATATATCTACATGGCCAAACCTGAAATGAAGGAAATGTCAATTTCCATAATTACAAGATTCGTTCTCCTTTTTTTCTCAAATATGAAAAGATTCCAAGTTTTAGTTTCATCGACAATTATATTATACATAATAAAAATAATGACAAGCTACTAAATGTTAAAGGTTTGTGTATTTCTAGATTAAAAACAATATTGATACTTCTAAAGGAAGATCTTGAGATACTGAGTGGCAGAACTGAAACAATTTAGCGAGGAAAACTTAAATTACAAGAGAAGAAAACAAAAGCCATACCAGTTAAACATTCTTGCATATTAAACGACGGCCAAACTGATTGATAACAAAATATTGTCAGAATCTTGAGTGAGCGGTGTTGGCTGAAGAAGTCAGATTGTGTGATCAAAGCTTGAAAATACCAACATCAGTGGATAGGAAGATCATAAGACCTGTGGGCTCTAGATTATATATATATATCTATGTTTGTAGGAGGCAAACTGTATGTATACCGGATGCTCTGGCTCATAGTGTGAGAGCTCATACGATCTAGAACCTTGTATTATATTAGACAATATTATGGATATGTATCCTTAATTCTAATATAAAGCCAAGTCGAAAAATATGTCACATATCAATTTACTTACGACTTGAAAACTAAAAATCATCGTTCCTAAGTGTATATTTAAATGAGGTTCCATGTAAAATGTTCAGTAAGAATCAAGACTAAACCCTATGATTCACTACTCACATCTATTTTCCCAGGCTTGGTTGAGAGCACAATTGTTCTCGTTAGAAAGTGTTAGAATCATAGAGCATCAACATTGGTGATATTTCTCAAGTATCATTAGGAAATTATGATTATTAAACAATTTATGGGTTTCTTTGTAGCCCAAATTGGATCAGACAAGTGATCCACTAGCTACAGTAATCAGGTACACGTGTCGTGATATGAGTGGGCCGCGGCCTGTAAACAACTTTTATTTGCTCGAAACCCTTCTCTCTCTCTCGAAGCCTCCTCTCTCTGGAAATTCGACGATTCATCTCTTCTTTGTGGTGATCTTGCCTTCTTGCTCCTGAATCATCCGTGAATGATCACTGAAACCATCAACAAAAACGACTTCATCGTCGTTGAGTTTTACGCTCCTTCGTTTCTCTTTCATTTCAATCGTTCAATCGAGAGAGAAATCTCATGAATTTCACTGTGAATTAGTGTTTAGAGTGTAGATTCAAATGGTGTTTAGCTGATTCATTTCGATTAGAAGTTGTTTGGTGATTTTGATCTACGTTTATGGACTTGTTTAGAATAGTGATGTTTTGATTCATTTTCATATGTAATTGATGCGTAAAAGCATATGAATCTTTGATAAAGTATCCCCTTTTGCAGTGAGTGTGACTCTAATGTATTCTTTTTTCACTTGGTTTGTTTTTCGATTAGTTGCAGTGAATAATGTGTATGTATGTCTGTCTTATCTTGGTGTGTTCCCTATATTATCCAGTGAGGAGTTAAGTGTAGAGTTGATTCCACTATTATTGACTGGATTTTTACGTTCTTTGTTCTTGCGACCTTTTCGTTTTACTTTCATCTCAATCAAATCTATCGGTGTGTTATGTTCTAAGATTATAGAAGTGATGTTTGATCTAGTAGAAGGTTTTAGTGGAGTTGATGTTGGAAATCAAGTAAATCTTCTAACATCTCTTAAATAATGCAGGGGAGTGTCTATCACATCTAGAAAAACAGAATATGTGTTACAACATACACCTCATAGCTGGAAAATATGGTTTATCTGCAAAGGGAAACTCATCAAGACAAAGTAAGCTCGAGGATTACATAGTTACACTTGTGTCCGTGTGTGTGTTTCTGATTATAGAGTTTAAATAGAAAGTTTTGAAAAAGCTATACATTTGTGTAGTAGTGTTAGTTTGGATTGTGTAGTAGTTTTAGTTTGGACCTGAACAAGTGTTGGTGGGTTGTTTAGTAGTTTTAGTTTGGATCTTGTAAGTTGAATAAATATTTGCAGAGATTTGTGTATTTAATCTCTCATGGTTGCATGTTTTTGATTGCATGAAATGTGAATGAGGAAGTTTGGTTTTGAATTTTTCAAAACTTCTTTAAGGTATCACCAATGGAGAGACAAAAATAAGAGAAAAGTTCATGAGTCTAAAAAATTAATTACAATTAAAATTACTGATAAAGATGCTTAAACTTGGCGTAATAGCCTTCAAATCGTACCCCCATCTTCTCTAATGTCTTTGTGTTTTGAGCATAAGTTCCATGAATGACGACACCACGTGCTCTAACTTTATATCCCAAAGGCTCTTGTTCCAAAAGACTCCATCTTTTGATTTCTAGCATTGAACCGTATTCAAGCCATGCGAATTCAAGTAGCTGTGAAGGTACCACACCTGCTCTGCCTTCTCAACCGAACAAAATAACAAGGTTCTTGGATTATTTAAACTCGATGATAGATACAATGGCTAGGGAATATAAAAGAGGTTTATGGTAGATTTACCGGCATGCTGCCGCAACGTCTTATGCGAACTATTAGATTCTTCAAATCAGGTTAGTTTTGTAACAGTCTCTCTATATGACCATTTATGTGGTACATATTTTCATGACCATTTATGTGGTACATATTTTCCCTCTTATCTTCTTATAATTACGTGAATCTTGTATCAGATCATTGTGTTGTGTGTGTCTTGTTGGTGACACACCATCCTCCGCGAGACTGTTAAATGCCATTGCAGTTGATGCACACCAATTGTAGTAAGTGATGAGTTGGAGTTACCTTATAAGGGACTGCTTGACTACATGAAGTTATGTCTGAAATCTCCCTTAACCTAGTGTTTTCTATAGCTATACTCAAGAGTTTCTGTAACTATACTCATCTCTCCGTTTCTTTCTCTCTCAGATTGTTGGGACTTTTTCTTCCGGTGATGCTACCCAGCCTTGGTGGCTTGTGAATCAACTGAGGAGCCTTAGTCCAAATGATCTTTTCACTTTTTCTCACTTCTTGTAGTTCGTTTATGGATAATTTTCTTATGTTGATGGGTTGATGGCTGTGCTACTTTGTCTCATGGTCTGACGTATATCTACCGAAGCTTCTAGGTTGTGCTCATGAGTGAAATGTTTTTAACTAGGTGTGTGTTTTAAAAGTTAATTTAGAAGGCAGAGATTGTTTGGTTTTAACCTTGTCGATTTGGCCTCTACCGTGATAGCAACATAATTGGTTTCATTTAGCCGGTAACATTGGCTTCTACCCATTAGTCCTCTACCGTTATCAAATTTCTGCAATTTTATTAACTTATCATGTCTCCTGAAGCTTCTCTAGAAGAGACAAATGTATAAACTACATATATGTTTTGGACTCTTGTCCGTGTGCCTGCCTCCGATCTTTTACTGAGAATGGCGTATTATTGATGTTGCTGAAAATTTATCTTTTGGATGACTCTGTTAAAATTATTGATGTAACGTCTCGAACACTTTCTTACCTATCCAAATTTGACAGTGCTCTTATCCTTCTGTCAAATGTTTAATTCATTGGTCATAATTTTTTATTCTCACCTTTACAGATTTGATTGTGCTTTTTAATACCGTAATGTTTGGCGATGTATCTAATTTGGTGTGATTTTTCCCGATTTTGCAGTAGCCTCTAACTTTTCTTCTGCTGTTTCATGTTTGTCACACTCCTGCTAAATTTTATCATTCTCATCTTTACACCTCGTCAAATGTATGCTTGATTGATAATTTAGTAATCTAGTATCATGCAGAAGAAAGTTATGAATATTTGTGTCTGATGTGCTCTTAAATTTTTAGTTAAGAGATGTTTAATCACATTCGAATGGTTGTACTTATTTCGAAGGATTTATTCTGTATTTGC
Organism: Arabis alpina; assembly: GCA_900128785.1. Lineage (NCBI taxonomy): Eukaryota > Viridiplantae > Streptophyta > Magnoliopsida > Brassicales > Brassicaceae > Arabis > Arabis alpina. Next base: position 22,185,731 of record LT669790.1, read on the forward strand.
CTCTTGTCTAGAAAGGCCAAATTGATTGCAAGTTTTGTATTAGAATCTTCATTTAGCTTATAACCTTTCTCCTTGCTAGGCCAACAAGCATTGTAATTGATCAATTCATGAGAGAGTTCTTTAATTAAGGTTAGTTTCTTTTCCGCATTAGCTTTTGGTCATTTGCTATTTATCAGATAATTCATATAGTGGAGAATTAGTCCCACGGGCAGGATAAGATATTGCACTGTAAAACTTTTTGAGTATATAATTTCAAAAACTTACTTGTACAAACTTTATTTCAAGATTGATGTTATGATATTTATGGATATATAATGATTAGTGAATTTGAATGGATTTATCCACTCATTGGGTATCCAAGTAAAGAACTGCTCAGATATCTACTTTTGTTTTTGTAGGTACATGGCAGGGGAGTGCACCTTGCCATTGTTGAAAAGATCTTAGTGACAGCCAAAATAGCTCAAAGGTACTTTAATAATTCCCTGAATCTTGACAATGTGGAAAAGATCTTCGAAAAGGTAATCTCCATCTCATGGTTTATGATTATAATCTCATGTCAAAATCTGTATATTTTCTATGAAACCTGCATCTCCTGCTAGATGCTATAATGTGCTTTTATTGTCAAGTTTCAGGACGCAAGTGCTTCTCTATAAATAATTGAACGGGTTACCTAATTGTTTTTTTAATATATCACAATTATTTTTATTGTTTAATCCGCTTTTCCGTAATTTTTGTGAATAGCGTTTTCCCGTCAAAACCGTAAAATAGCGTTTTCCCGTCAAAACCATAAATTCGTGTTTTCCCGTCAAAACCGTAAAATTGTGTTTTACCGTCAAAACCGTAAAATCGTGTTTTCCCGCCAAAACCGTAAAATCGTGTTTTCCCGTCAAAACCGTAAAATCGTGTTTTCCCGCCAAAAACGTAAAATAACGTTTTCCCACCAAAATCGTAAAATCGTGTTTTTTCGCCTAAACCGTAAAATAGCGTTTACCCGTCAAAACCGTAAAATTGCGTTTTCCCATCAAAAACGTAAAATCAGTTTTTTTCGCCAAAACTGTAAAATAGCGTTTTCCCGCCAAAAAGTAAAATCGCGTTTTTCTACCTAAACCGTAAAATAGTGTTTTTCCGCCATAAAATTGCGTTTTCTGCATAAATTGTAAAATCGTGTTTTCCTGCTAAAACCATAAAATAGCGGTTTCCCTCCAAAATCGTAAAATCACATTTTCTCGCTAAAATCGTAAAATTATGTTTTTCCGCCAAAACCGTAAAATTATGTTTTTTCCGCTAAAAGAATAACTTTTTCTACCAATATCTTGAAATAGCATTTCCAAGCAAAACTGTAAAATCATGTTTTCAGTCAAAATCGTAAAATCATGTTTTCCGAATCATGTTTTCCGTCAACCCCGTAAAACAGCGTTTTTATGCAAAAATGGTAAATTTGATTTTTCTGCCGTATCGTGAATAGCATTTTTTCGCCAGAAACCATAAATTTACGTGTTTCCGTTAAACCCATAAAATCACGTTTTTTTGTTAAACGTGTAAAATTTTGTAAAACTATTTTTTTTTTTTTTATGTTAAACATAGGTTTTTCAAAAAACTCATTAGGTACCCTAAACTTATTAGGATAAATCCAATTGGGTAATTAATAAAATAAGACTAGCCCAAATAAAACCCACAAATTTTTAAAATAAAAAAAACGGATAATGGATTTTAAATTTAAGTTGGGTTTAGGGTATCCAATGTGTAAAACCCATAGTTAACATCCTTGGGTCAAAGTCTATCAAACTCATTTAAATTTGATGGGTTTATAGGTTGATCCAACCCGATTACTAATTTGATTGGATTGATCCATGAACCATTAACGTTCAACCCATATGGGTTATGGGTTGGATATGATCTATTACACAAAAGACTTGGATTTATTTGCCGCTGCGCTAATCAAAACCAGGAATGTTTGTAGAAGTAGGAAAATTGAGAGTTAGAAATGGTAGAAAAAACTACGCAAGTACCCAAGAAGAATCATAACAATTTTGGGCCTAATATTTGTAAGAGGGTACATATTAATAAGATTCACGTTTCATAACAAAAGGTAAACACCCTACCTAATAATCTGTTTGATCAATTTAGATGGGCCGTGGTGGCCGCCGTCATCGTCGCCGCAGAACGAAACAACCAACTCCAGTAGACTTGATCAGCGCCTTACCAGATGACATCCTCAAGCATATCCTCTCTTTTGTTCGGACCAAATTCGCCATCAGAACATCAGTCTTGTCAAAACGATGGAGGCATGTATGGTGTGATACACCTTCTCTCTCTTTCGAACACTCAAGGGAGGCTGCTTATATAAACGAAACCCTAAAGCGGTACACGGCTCTCAAGATGAGGAGTTTTCACTTCTATGCCAACGGGGAAAGCACTCACAACGTCAACATGTGGATCGAGTTTGCCATGTCTCGCAACGTGGAGAAACTATCCTTTGATTTTTGGCTTAATGATGAAGTTGAGTTTGTCTTTTCAGATTTTTTCTACAACAATTCCTCTCTGAAGCAACTCACCTTTGTGTTGCACTCGCCATATACGAATCCCACATGCTCTGTTTTTTGGATATCCTTGAAGAAGTTGTCGTTGAGTTATTGTAAACTCTCTGATGAATACATTGCTAAGATTCTATCTGGTTGTCCCATTCTCGAAAGCTTAACATTGCATTTCTGCAAAGAGCTGAGCTTTCTTGATCTCAGCAAATACTCGTGCCTTAGAACATTACGAGTATACAACCCGGGGGATCCGGGACCAACGCAGATTGTGGCACCACATATCCATTGTCTCGAATTGATGAGTTCTTCTCGGTCACCATGTACTTTACTTGATGTCTAGTCTTTAACCGAAGCTAAACTGTACATTTACTATAATTGCTTTGTTGAAGTCAATGCTTATTTTCTTCAAGTCATGGTGCTAGTACAGATGCTAGAAAAGTTACAAAACGTAGAGAAACTTACTTTGGGAGAAAGCTTTATGCAGGTATATGTTTTGGGATCATTCTATAAGATAATGTGCATAGAATCATTACTAGACTTTGATTTTATGTTTTTCAATCTATGTTATCTGTACGCATGGTACTGATCATCAATTTGTGTTTTGGTATTCACTGATCTGTGTTTAGATTTTATCTCTTGCCGAGATTCGTGGGGCTCCTTTCCCGATGTTGAAGGTGAAAGCTATGACTCTGAAGACATCAGTCTCTCAGTATGCTAATCCTGGTATAAAAAGGCTGTTACAAAACTCACGTGATTTGAAGCAGATAACAGTTCACTTAAGCACTCACACCAACAAAATACCGGTACATTGACACCATAAAACCTCTTTTATTACCCTTGACCATTTTTCTAACCGTAATGTGGTTCTTTTTCTTTTGTACAGGACAGGGATTTTGACAACTACGTGAGATATTTGATTAATCCGGATCGGTCCTGGAGATTAAAAAAAGGGGTCCGTTGGGATAAGGACCCGGCAGATGTAAAGTCTAACCACGTGGTTTCGCTCATTAAACCTATGCTTGAAAACTCATAGGCATTAGAGGAGTTGGTGGTACAATTTCAAGACAGTGACCGTAAGGTTAAAAAGCTCGTTTCAACACTTTTGAACGAGAACCATGTCTCTATTGTGCTCTCAACCAAGCCGTCAAAATAGATGGCAGTGGTGAATCATAGGGTTTTAGTTTTGAGTCTTTTATTGAACATTTTTGCATCGAGCTTCATTTAAACATACTCGAAGAAGTCATTTCATTATTTGTTAGGAAATAATCTTTGGAAGTTCAGTAAAGCTGTTCTCATAATTTTATTTAACCGTAAGTTTTCAATTACAGGATTTTGTTTGTTCTAAAAGAAAAAGTGCATAAACCACAACTTGTGTCCAAATTTTGGCAGCATTGGCTCTGAATTTATTCAAAAACTCTCCTTTACCCACGTTACGCTCCTATACTCCGCCTTAAAACGACATCCCGACACCGTGAAAGCATCTCTACCGACTACGGTTCTTCCACACAAACCATAGAATCCAAGGGCCAAGGCACATATTCTCTCATCTGATTCGGTTATGCTTTGATCTTCATAACCTCAAGCAAAAACCCATTTAGCAGACTTGGAATGTTTGCCAACCCCATCCCACTGTTCATAATTATGAGTAATGAACAAGGCCTCAATTCAAATGAAATCAAGAACTCGATATTTGCATCAATCCGGTAGCTCTTTTCTTGCTTAGTAATAACGTGTTTTTTGGACGATTTCATAAACATGGTTTCGAATTGAGTGTTTGTGGCGAAATACTTACGATTTAATGCCAATTCATTAGGCCATTCAATTTCTTGTATGGGTCATCATGATCTAGACAATCGAAGATGTTTTAATGGTTTATATGATCACTAGTGATCTTTTTTTTTGAACTAACCAAAATTTCATTGATACGATCCAAACATTACACAAAGTGAACTAGAGAACGAAGTGCCTCTTTAGCTAACTTGTCTGCAAACAAGTTATCCAATAAAGGGACATAAACTAAACATATAGAAGTAGAAAAGGAACTCAGCAAGCAACAAATGTTGAGGAGTAAACTTCTCAGCTCATTGATCACATTTCAAAAGATTAGGAGTGTGACAGAGATATAGAAACAGAGAACATAAAGAGCTCTCTTATCTCAGAAGATGGAGCTGCAATAATGGCGGCTTTAAGAGCAAGTGATTCAATGAGGCAAATCGATATGAAGCTGATCCTTGAAACAGAGTAACTTTACTTTGGTTTAAGAAAATCCAGTTCAAAGAAGCTGCATTCCAAGCAGTAAGTGGAGCTTTGAGTTGGACGGTGAAGGCAAGTCGTGGTCTGAGAGATACTCACCCACCATTTGAACATGCATCATGTAGGAGAGTGGCATTAACCTTGGTAAAGTATATAGCCCGTCTTGGTTGAATATTTAGCAAAACAAGTGCATCTTCTAGCTTAAAGGAGCAAAGAAAGAGTTGTTTGATTTGCCCCTCATATTGAGGTAAAGCTTGTCGGATCTTCTCGATGTTCCAGGAATTTGAGTCTTGGTGTATCACAATCGAGAGACTTTGAATGAGATCCGAAGTCGTCTCAAATAAATCCCATACCAAGCTACCTTGACACCAATCAGAAAGGCTCTTGCGGCTGATTTCTAGAAGAGACGTTGAACTATTTGCCAATATTTAACGATGTGTGAAGTCAACAGAATCTCCACTACCTTTCTCCCTGCAACAAAAGAAATTTGGGAGCAGAAGAACCATCTCCATTAAGGAGTAACCAAGTGGATTCAATCGATTACTGAGATTATCAATTACTTCCTCTGTTATCCAACTCGGATAAATCTCAAGAGGATTACAAATAGGTGGCTTATAGCTCAACCAAAAGGTTCTATCTATCACTAGTGATCTATTATACAATATATAGATTTGAACCAGGGTCGGATTTATTTGCCGCTGCACTAATCAAAACCAGGATTGTTTGTAGAAGTAGGAAAATTAAGAGTTAGAAATGGTAGAAGAAACTACGCAAGTACATAAGAAGAATCATAACTATTTTGGGCCTCAGATTTGGCCCTAATATTTGTAAGAGGGTACGTACTTATAATTAATCTAAGACACACGTTTCATAAAAAAAGGTAAAAACCCTACCTAAGCTGTTTGATCAATTTAGATGGGCCGTGGTGGCCGCCGCCATCGTTACCGCAGAAAGAAACAGCCAACTCTAGTAGACTCAATTAGCTCTTTACCAGATGACATCCTCAAGCATATCATTTGTTTTGTTCCGACCAAATTCGCCATCAGAAGAACATCAGTCTTGTCAAAACGATGGAGGCATGTATGGTGCGATACACCTTCTCTATTTTTCGATATTAGAATGAAGGATGCTTATATAAACGAAACCCTAAAGCGGTACACGGCTCTCAAGATGAGGAGTTTTCACTTCTATGCCAACGGGGATATCATACAGATACTTAGTAATTGAAGAATAACACACAAAAGAGGAAGCGAGTAAAGGAAGACACGTGGTAAAGGAAGACACGTGGATTAGAGAGAAGACAATAGCTAAAGGATACATATTAATGAGCATTGTTAGCTCAATAACAGATTCATTCATTCATAATTCTTGTTGTAACAGATTCTATCTTCTTCTTCTCTCGTCTTCTTCTCTGAATTTCTGGATTTCTTGTAAAGAACTTGGTTCATCGTTTTGCTGATTCGTTTCTCACATCGAGGGATTAGCAGGTGAATCCTGAATTGTTGTTTGTATTGAACAGCGAATCAGTTTATCCATTTCTAATACAATTTTGCTCTATCAAAGGTATCAGGATAGCATTGACTACGTCAACATGTGGATCGAGTTTGCCATGTCTCGCAACGTGGAGAATCTGTCCTTTCATTTCTGGCTTCATAATGGTATTGAGTTTGAGTTTCCTGTTTTTTTCTACAACAATTCCTCTCTGAAGCAACTCACCGTTAATTCTTGATACACGCCATATATGAATCCCACATGTTCTGTTTCTTGGATATCCTTGAAGAAGTTGTCGTTGAGTTATTGTAAACTCTCTGATGAATCCATTGCTAAGATTCTATCTGGTTGTCCTCGAAAGCTTAACATTGCATTCCTGCAAAGAGCTGAGCTTTCTTGATCTCAGCAAATATTCGTGCCTGCGAACATTACGAGTATACAACGCGGGAGCAACGCAGATTGTGGCACCACATATTGAAACTAGGGACCACATCTACTTTGAGTGCTCAAATTCAAGAGAAATATGGAGAGACTTGACACAACACCTTCTATTGCAACGTTATACAGAGCACTGGGAAGAGATATTGGTAATATTAAGAAGTGATACTCATGAGTTCTCAACTCGTTGGTTGGTTCGATATGTGTTCCAAGCCACCTTGCATGCTATATGGAGGGAGATGAATAACAGAAGACACGGTGAAAAGCCGCAAACAACAACAAGCCTGATCAGGCATTTGGATCAACAAGTTCGTAATCGCATCTCAACAATACGAGAAGGCCGCAAGGACAGTCGACTTGAAAACGCCATGGAAACATGGTTCTCTTCACGTTAGGAGTAGTAGTTTTATAACATGTAATCTTTCTTTCAAAAAATCAGAAACACAAAAAAAATAGCACTTGTGTAAAAACTTGTTTTTGGTTTGAATAAAATTTGACATTCAATTCAAAAAAAAAAAAAGATTGTGGCACCACATATCCATTGTCTCAAATTGATGAACTCTTCTCTGTCACCATGTACTTTACTTGATGTCTCGTCTTTAAACGAAGCTAAACTGGACATTTTCTATTGGCATTTTAATTTCGATGCTTTTCTTCAAGTCATGATGCTAAAGATGCTAGAAAAGTCACAGAACGTAGAGAAGCTTACTTTGGGAGAAAGATTTCTCCAGGTATGTTTTGGGATCATTCTTGCATTCTATTATATAATTTTCCTAGAATCCTTACTAGGCTTTGATTTTATATATGCTTAATAACGTTTTATAATCTATGTTAGCGCGGTATGATCATCTATCTGTTCTGTGTTTAGACTTTATCTCTTGCCGAGATTCGTGGAGCTCCTTTCCCGATGTTGAAGGTGAAAGCTATGACTCTGAAGACATCAGTCTCTCAGTATGCTAATCCTGGTATAAAAAGGCTGTTACAAAACTCACCTGAACTGAAGAAGATAACAGTTCACTTACGCAATGGCAACACCAAAATACCGGTACATGCATTGACACCATAAACCTTTATTTCCCTTAACCATTCTAACTGTGTTATCGATCTGAGTTTAAATACGGTTATTTTTCTACTGTACAGAAGAGAGAGCTTGACACCTACGTGAGAAATTCGATGAATCCGGATCAATCTTGGAGATAAAAAAATGAGGTCGATTGGTACAAGGACCGGGCAGATGTAAAGTCAAACCACGTGGTTTCGTTCATGAAACTTATGCTTGGAAACGCAGAGGCATTAGAGGAGTTGGTGGTACGATTTCAAGACAGTGCCCGTAAGGTTAAAAAGCTCGTTCAAACACTTTTGAACGAGAACAATGTCTCCATTGTGCTCTCAACCAAGCCGTCCAAAAATAGATGCGATTGGTGAATCATAGGGTTTTAGTCTAGAGTCTTATTGAACATTTTGCATCGAGCTTCATTTAAACATACTGGAAGAAGTTCATTATTTGTTAGGAAATAATTTTTGGAAGTTCAGTAAAGCTGTTCTTATAATTTTATTCAACCTTATGTTTCCAATTACGGGATAACAACATTGTCATTTTTTGGATCACAAAAATCAATGGTTGTTTGTTCTAAAAGCAAAAGTGCATAAACTACTACTTGTGTCCAAATTTTGGCTCTGAATTTATTCAAAAACTCTCCGTTACCCACGTTACGCTCCTATACTCCGCCGTAAAATGACATCCCAACGCCGTGAAAGCATCTCTACCCATTACGGTTCTTCCACACAAACCATAGAATCCAAGGGCCAAGGCACATATTTTCTCATCTGATTCGGTAATGCTTTGATCTTCATAACCTCAACTAAAAACCCATATAGCAGACTTGGGATGTTTGCCAACGCCATCCCACTGTTCATACGCATAAATCAGGTCAGCTACTCTGAGATGCAGGTCCATAAAAAACTCCTTGCTCACCATCCATTACCCACATGCCCATCCATACTGACGGAGCTTATCATATCCATTACCAATAGCTCTCATCAAGCATCTCTTTAACAGATCACGTCCATGAAGCAAACACTTCAAAGCATAAAAGGGACGTGATCCAACACTACACGTTAGGAACTCTCTTCTCGATTTGTATAGTCTTGCAAGCAAAGATTGAGGATAATCAAGTACACGCCATGCTTGTTTCGCTTTAAGTACACGCCATGCTTGTTTCGCAAGAAAAGATTGGTTAAATTCCTCACATCCTTAAATTCAAGCCCTCCATTTTTCTGTGACTTACAAAACGTTTTCCAAGACACCCAAGGAACTTTTCTCTTACCTTCCGTTGAGGTTCGCAAAAGTTGAGTTATTGCATTCGTAATCTTCTTGCATTGATTTTTAATCAGTTTAAGACATGACATAGCGTAATCCGGTAAGCCATTGTGACCAATTTAAGAAGCACTTCCTTACCAAATGCAATGACAATTTCATTTCATAACGTGGAGTCGTGAGAGAAAAGCTTCTTGTGTATCCGAGATCAGATTCGGTAGTATTCTCTTCATCCATGCAATAAGACTTTGAATATAATTTTATAAATCACTGAACATATATTAATTGTCAAGGTTTGCTTTAATCAGACTCATATAAATTTCGTATAGTTTTGGTGTTAATGTTGATTGATATATCATGGTTTTTACCATCTTTTGGCCATGATTTAACCCGGTTTTATCGAGTCTTTTTGGTATTTTTCGAGTGTTTTAGAGTCTTGGCAGGTTCGTGTATGATTGGAGCTTAATTGGTGATTATGGAGCATTTTGGAGCATCAAGGAAATAGCAGCTGAAGTCGCGAGGACGGATTTTCAATTGCCGTCAGATTGGCGCGTCGATCGACGGAATCACGTGTGCGTCGATCGACGGAGGAAACTGTTTCGCGAAGGAAGAGGAATTTTCCAATTCTGAAGATTTCCTTTTTACCCCAGAAGTTCCAGAAGTTAACAAATAAAGCCCATCCCAAATCCTATCCTATAAATACCTAGTTTTATTTTAGTTTTCATTAAGCTTTCTTTTAATTCAAAGACCTAGAGTTTCAGAGAGATTTTGAGAGTTAGGGAGACAAGTTTTCAGACCATTCAGATTGCTTCGAACCCTTCTGTATCTCTTTCTCTATCTTTATTTAATGCAGTATTATTCAGTTATTATGTTATTCGTTTCCATGTCTGAGTAGTTTGCTTGTTAGGTTTAGGGTTTTTCAAAGGAATTAAGATGGATTGTTAGAATTGAATTCATGTTAGGATTATCTATTGGTTCTTCATCTAGATTGTTATAACCCTGATTTAGGATTGATCACTCTAAATTAGCTATCTTAGGTTGATTAATTAGAAGCGGAAGCATCAATTGATAACCTGACCATAATCTTAGATGAGCAAAATCACCTATTCTCAAAGGAATTTGGTTTAGGGATTTTGTGAACAATTGAAACCTGAACTTTAATGCTTGCATAAATTGATTGATTTTACAAAGAAATTTGGATTTCTAGGGTTTATGCATAGATAATTAATTCAAAGGAAGTCGTTTAATTTTACATTAGAGTTTCAAGTTCGAGAACGGTTCTTCATTAAAGTCCTGACAATTTTATAATTCTACAATTTGTCTTTGCCTTTGAAATTCCCGAAAACCTAGCTTTTGTTTAATTGAATTCTTAAAACCAATAATCTTTATTTGTTTTGAATTATTTCTTGCTTTTATTTTACTTTATTTGCTTAGCTCAATTCGAAGTCATATATCCTATCGTTTGATTTGACTCCTAGTGATTCGACCCCTACTACGACGACCTCTTAATTTGAGAGAGTAGCTCAGGGTAAATTTGAGCATATCAAATTTTGGCGCCGTTGCCGGGGAGTCAAAATCACCTATAGGATTTTGATTCTAGAATTTAGTCTAAGTTTTTATTTTTCGTTTTTACGCGTTTTTCTTTTAATTTTGTGAGTTTCAGGTGTATGCCTAATCGCAGAACCAGAAGCGACAAGAATCAGGAGCTAGTCAAGCTAATGACTATAAACAAGCGCTTGGTGGGAGGCAACTCACTGGCTTGATTAACACTGGGGACAGTGTTGTTTAAGTCTGGGGGAGGTAGTTGCTAATATTGTTTTCTATTTTGGAGTCAAAAAGTCGTTTTATTGAGTCAAAACTTGTAGGGGATAATGACCTTTCCTAGGAACAGACGCTCAGCTTTTGCGATTTTTAGCTATTGCGACGAAGCCTTTGGATGGAATGAGTTCGAAACCAGATGATAGTACAGGTTCCCCTCTTATCGCGGTTTGCAAAATGAAGTAGATCATACTCCAGACTAGCACACTTGATCTCCATCTCGCTATATTCTCTTTGATGATATCACGACAATAATCGATCCAACATTCAGGACTTCTTATTCACTTTACCACTCTTTGTTGATCCTGAATGGCCAACTCATTTTTAGTTGGTACCCAACCCCTAACCTTAACCATTGTTCAAGTCTCATGTGATCTCTTTCCCTTAGTTTTATGTGCAGGCATGTGTATAAACTCCGGAGAGAAAGAGGTCCGACGCAGTTTTTCATTCACGAAATTGCACAGGATGAGGATTTAGTTGGAGTACTTGAAAGAGAGCAGCAATGCTAAGCTTTCCTTGGGATTTTACGCACTATAATGGTAATTTTCGAGACTAACATCTTTGTAAGATAATTTTCCCCATTAGAGTCTTGAAAAAAAATAAATTATTATTTTGAAAATATAGTAAGGGAAAGGGAAATGATCATCTTTATAAGTCTCTAGCTTCAACAAAAGTCCCAAGTAATGGAGAAGATGGATGTGGATAGTGGAACATGTTATTTTTATACTTTATGATGGTGTTTGGTTCCTGATTTCGTTTTGGAGGAGGGAGTGAAAAAACCTTAATTTCACAGAGAACGAAATTCGCACGAAACAATAATTTGTGAAAACATAAACTTTCAGCCGCACGAATTTCGCACAGAATCAGATCTAAGAAAATTTTCAATTTGCAGAAAAACCCTAATTTTGCACAGAACGAAAATTTTCAATTTTCAGAAAACCCGAATTTTGCACAGAAGCAGATCTACGAAAATTTTCAATTTGCAGAAAAACCCTAATTTTGCACATTCGATTTTCACATAGATCTATTACTCTTAATGGATTAAACAGATGTTTTGCAACCTAAGCTCTGCTACCACATGTAAGCATAATTTTACATGAACCCTAAGATCTTTAAACATCTAGGTTAATCACATAATATAATCTATGAGGAGGTTTATCGGATTACCTCCAGCCATTGTAGAGGAAGACGGAAAGCCTGATCTCTGAGAGAGTTAGGTTTCTCTCCCCTTGCCTATAAACTTCTTTTAGGTGTTGTGAATTGGGATGCCTTTATGATGGACTAAAGGCATATATTTATAGGCGGAGAGAGGACCTAATTCCTCATTAGGGTTTCCTTTAAGTTAATCTCAACCGTCCATCAAAGTAGGATTAATTAGGAATTAACTCCATTATTTCCATTTATCTGGTTACCAAATATATTATGGAATAACATTATTCTAATAGAAAACGGAAACTATAAGACCACATAATTAGAAAAGGAAATATTATAATATATTCCTTACATCCGCGACACTGGTGGAGGACAGAAATGAAACCAGGATTACTTAAGGCTCTATATTCTAAACCACTGCTAAATTTTTTGTTCTTAGCTATAGAACGGATGATCTCATTGAGGTCTTTCTCGTCTTCGCTTCCCGGCTTGTACTTTCCTTGAGTGACGTAGCATTTGTGGTACAAATACGTATTAGTCATATTCAAGCACGAGACGATGCGTATAAAGAGAAGTTGAATGGCTAGCACGGCCAATAGAGGGATCAAAACATGGCATTTTGATACAGACGGTGCAAAGTACATTGTTCTGGATTTTTATTTGGTTTTTAAAAGGGAAGTGTTTCTTTATAGATGTTTGTAGGAGACTCAGTTATTGAATGGAGATTACTTTTAGTTTCCTATAGTTTTTGGTTATCTTATACGGACAAAATAGGAAAGTTGGGAGCTGAGACTTGGTATTTGCGGCGACAAAAGTTTTAAAGTGTGACTGAGTTCAAACTTTTAATTACAATCACATATATCTACATGGCCAAACCTGAAATGAAGGAAATGTCAATTTCCATAATTACAAGATTCGTTCTCCTTTTTTTCTCAAATATGAAAAGATTCCAAGTTTTAGTTTCATCGACAATTATATTATACATAATAAAAATAATGACAAGCTACTAAATGTTAAAGGTTTGTGTATTTCTAGATTAAAAACAATATTGATACTTCTAAAGGAAGATCTTGAGATACTGAGTGGCAGAACTGAAACAATTTAGCGAGGAAAACTTAAATTACAAGAGAAGAAAACAAAAGCCATACCAGTTAAACATTCTTGCATATTAAACGACGGCCAAACTGATTGATAACAAAATATTGTCAGAATCTTGAGTGAGCGGTGTTGGCTGAAGAAGTCAGATTGTGTGATCAAAGCTTGAAAATACCAACATCAGTGGATAGGAAGATCATAAGACCTGTGGGCTCTAGATTATATATATATATCTATGTTTGTAGGAGGCAAACTGTATGTATACCGGATGCTCTGGCTCATAGTGTGAGAGCTCATACGATCTAGAACCTTGTATTATATTAGACAATATTATGGATATGTATCCTTAATTCTAATATAAAGCCAAGTCACATATCAATTTACTTACGACTTGAAAACTAAAAATCATCGTTCCTAAGTGTATATTTAAATGAGGTTCCATGTAAAATGTTCAGTAAGAATCAAGACTAAACCCTATGATTCACTACTCACATCTATTTTCCCAGGCTTGGTTGAGAGCACAATTGTTCTCGTTAGAAAGTGTTAGAATCATAGAGCATCAACATTGGTGATATTTCTCAAGTATCATTAGGAAATTATGATTATTAAACAATTTATGGGTTTCTTTGTAACCCAAATTGGATCAGACAAGTGATCCACTAGCTACAGTAATCAGGTACATGTGTCGTGATATGAGTGGGCCGCGGCCTGTAAACAACTTTTATTTGCTCGAAACCCTTCTCTCTCTCTCGAAGCCTCCTCTCTCTGGAAATTCGACGATTCATCTCTTCTTTGTGGTGATCTTGCCTTCTTGCTCCTGAATCATCCGTGAATGATCACTGAAACCATCAACAAAAACGACTTCATCGTCGTTGAGTTTTACGCTCCTTCGTTTCTCTTTCATTTCAATCGTTCAATCGAGAGAGAAATCTCATGAATTTCACTGTGAATTAGTGTTTAGAGTGTAGATTCAAATGGTGTTTAGCTGATTCATTTCGATTAGAAGTTGTTTGGTGATTTTGATCTACGTTTATGGACTTGTTTAGAATAGTGATGTTTTGATTCATTTTCATATGTAATTGATGCGTAAAAGCATATGAATCTTTGATAAAGTATCCCCTTTTGCAGTGAGTGTGACTCTAATGTATTCCTTTTTCACTTGGTTTGTTTTTCGATTAGTTGCAGTGAATAATGTGTATGTATGTCTGTCTTATCTTGGTGTGTTCCCTATATTATCCAGTGAGGAGTTAAGTGTAGAGTTGATTCCACTATTATTGACTGGATTTTTACGTTCTTTGTTCTTGCGACCTTTTCGTTTTACTTTCATCTCAATCAAATCTATCGGTGTGTTATGTTCTAAGATTATAGAAGTGATGTTTGATCTAGTAGAAGGTTTTAGTGGAGTTGATGTTGGAAATCAAGTAAATCTTCTAACATCTCTTAAATAATGCAGGGGAGTGTCTATCACATCTAGAAAAACAGAATATGTGTTACAACATACACCTCATAGCTGGAAAATATGGTTTATCTGCAAAGGGAAACTCATCAAGACAAAGTAAGCTCGAGGATTACATAGTTACACTTGTGTCCGTGTGTGTGTTTCTGATTATAGAGTTTAAATAGAAAGTTTTGAAAAAGCTATACATTTGTGTAGTAGTGTTAGTTTGGATTGTGTAGTAGTTTTAGTTTGGACCTGAACAAGTGTTGGTGGGTTGTTTAGTAGTTTTAGTTTGGATCTTGTAAGTTGAATAAATATTTGCAGAGATTTGTGTATTTAATCTCTCATGGTTGCATGTTTTTGATTGCATGAAATGTGAATGAGGAAGTTTGGTTTTGAATTTTTCAAAACTTCTTTAAGGTATCACCAATGGAGAGACAAAAATAAGAGAAAAGTTCATGAGTCTAAAAAATTAATTACAATTAAAATTACTGATAAAGATGCTTAAACTTGGCGTAATAGCCTTCAAATCGTACCCCCATCTTCTCTAATGTCTTTGTGTTTTGAGCATAAGTTCCATGAATGACGACACCACGTGCTCTAACTTTATATCCCAAAGGCTCTTGTTCCAAAAGACTCCATCTTTTGATTTCTAGCATTGAACCGTATTCAAGCCATGCGAATTCAAGTAGCTGTGAAGGTACCACACCTGCTCTGCCTTCTCAACCGAACAAAATAACAAGGTTCTTGGATTATTTAAACTCGATGATAGATACAATGGCTAGGGAATATAAAAGAGGTTTATGGTAGATTTACCGGCATGCTGCCGCAACGTCTTATGCGAACTATTAGATTCTTCAAATCAGGTTAGTTTTGTAACAGTCTCTCTATATGACCATTTATGTGGTACATATTTTCATGACCATTTATGTGGTACATATTTTCCCTCTTATCTTCTTATAATTACGTGAATCTTCTATCAGATCATTGTGTTGTGTGTGTCTTGTTGGTGACACACCATCCTCCGCGAGACTGTTAAATGCCATTGCAGTTGATGCACACCAATTGTAGTAAGTGATGAGTTGGAGTTACCTTATAAGGGACTGCTTGACTACATGAAGTTATGTCTGAAATCTCCCTTAACCTAGTGTTTTCTATAGCTATACTCAAGAGTTTCTGTAACTATACTCATCTCTCCGTTTCTTTCTCTCTCAGATTGTTGGGACTTTTTCTTCCGGTGATGCTACCCAGCCTTGGTGGCTTGTGAATCAACTGAGGAGCCTTAGTCCAAATGATCTTTTCACTTTTTCTCACTTCTTGTAGTTCGTTTATGGATAATTTTCTTATGTTGATGGGTTGATGGCTGTGCTACTTTGTCTCATGGTCTGACGTATATCTACCGAAGCTTCTAGGTTGTGCTCATGAGTGAAATGTTTTTAACTAGGTGTGTGTTTTAAAAGTTAATTTAGAAGGCAGAGATTGTTTGGTTTTAACCTTGTCGATTTGGCCTCTACCGTGATAGCAACATAATTGGTTTCATTTAGCCGGTAACATTGGCTTCTACCCATTAGTCCTCTACCGTTATCAAATTTCTGCAATTTTATTAACTTATCATGTCTCCTGAAGCTTCTCTAGAAGAGACAAATGTATAAACTACATATATGTTTTGGACTCTTGTCCGTGTGCCTGCCTCCGATCTTTTACTGAGAATGGCGTATTATTGATGTTGCTGAAAATTTATCTTTTGGATGACTCTGTTAAAATTATTGATGTAACGTCTCGAACACTTTCTTACCTATCCAAATTTGACAGTGCTCTTATCCTTCTGTCAAATGTTTGATTCATTGGTCATAATTTTTTATTCTCACCTTTACAGATTTGATTGTGCTTTTTAATACCGTAATGTTTGGCGATGTATCTAATTTGGTGTGATTTTTCCCGATTTTGCAGTAGCCTCTAACTTTTCTTCTGCTGTTTCATGTTTGTCACACTCCTGCTAAATTTTATCATTCTCATCTTTACACCTCGTCAAATGTATGCTTGATTGATAATTTAGTAATCTAGTATCATGCAGAAGAAAGTTATGAATATTTGTGTCTGATGTGCTCTTAAATTTTTAGTTAAGAGATGTTTAATCACATTCGAATGGTTGTACTTATTTCGAAGGATTTATTCTGTATTTGCCTCTTGTCTAGAAAGGCCAAATTGATTGCAAGTTTTGTATTAGAATCTTCATTTAGCTTATAACCTTTCTCCTTGCTAGGCCAACAAGCATTGTAATTGATCAATTCATGAGAGAGTTCTTTAATTAAGGTTAGTTTCTTTTCCGCATTAGCTTTTGGTCATTTGCTATTTATCAGATAATTCATATAGTGGAGAATTAGTCCCACGGGCAGGATAAGATATTGCACTGTAAAACTTTTTGAGTATATAATTTCAAAACTTACTTGTACAAACTTTATTTCAAGATTGATGTTATGATATTTATGGATATATAATGATTAGTGAATTTGAATGGATTTATCCACTCATTGGGTATCCAAGTAAAGAACTGCTCAGATATCTACTTTTGTTTTTGTAGGTACATGGCAGGGGAGTGCACCTTGCCATTGTTGAAAAGATCTTAGTGACAGCCAAAATAGCTCAAAGGTACTTTAATAATTCCCTGAATCTTGACAATGTGGAAAAGATCTTCGAAAAGGTAATCTCCATCTCATGGTTTATGATTATAATCTCATGTCAAAATCTGTATATTTTCTATGAAACCTGCATCTCCTGCTAGATGCTATAATGTGCTTTTATTGTCAAGTTTCAGGACGCAAGTGCTTCTCTATAAATAATTGAACGGGTTACCTAATTGTTTTTTTAATATATCACAATTATTTTTATTGTTTAATCCGCTTTTCCGTAATTTTTGTGAATAGCGTTTTCCCGTCAAAACCGTAAAATAGCGTTTTCCCGTCAAAACCATAAATTCGTGTTTTCCCGTCAAACCCGTAAAATCGTGTTTTACCGTCAAAACCGTAAAATCGTGTTTTCCCGCCAAAACCGTAAAATCGTGTTTTCCCGTCAAAACCGTAAAATCGTGTTTTCCCGCCAAAAACGTAAAATAACGTTTTCCCACCAAAATCGTAAAATCGTGTTTTTTCGCCTAAACCGTAAAATAGCGTTTACCCGTCAAAACCGTAAAATTGCGTTTTCCCATCAAAAACGTAAAATCAGTTTTTTTCGCCAAAACTGTAAAATAGCGTTTTCCCGCCAAAAAGTAAAATCGCGTTTTTCTGCCTAAACCGTAAAATAGTGTTTTTCCGCCATAAAATTGCGTTTTCTGCATAAATTGTAAAATCGTGTTTTCCTGCTAAAACTATAAAATAGCGGTTTCCCTCCAAAATCGTAAAATCACATTTTCTCGCTAAAATCGTAAAATTATGTTTTTCCGCCAAAACCGTAAAATTATGGTTTTTCCGCTAAAAGAATAACTTTTTCTACCAATATCTTGAAATAGCATTTCCAAGCAAAACTGTAAAATCATGTTTTCAGTCAAAATCGTAAAATCATGTTTTCCGAATCATGTTTTCCGTCAACCCCGTAAAACAGCGTTTTTATGCAAAAATGGTAAATTTGATTTTTCTGCCGTATCGTGAATAACATTTTTTCGCCAGAAACCATAAATTTACGTGTTTCCGTTAAACCCATAAAATCACGTTTTTTTGTTAAACGTGTAAAATTTCGTAAAACTATTTTTTTTTTTTTTTATGTTAAACATAGGTTTTTCAAAAAACTCATTAGGTACCCTAAACTTATTAGGATAAATCCAATTGGGTAATTAATAAAAGGGAAATACCAATGAATAATACTCTTAACATACAAAACATAGAATCTAACAATGGAAAAATCAGAATTTAATTCATAAAATTTTTGTCCTCTTGATTTCTAATTATACCCTTTTGGTAAATCTTTTGATTTTTTACCCAAACAAGGTTTACTAATGTATAAAAAAAGGTAACACAAACCTAATCAGATTTGTTCTCCATCTTCCTCACTCCGTAGCCGCCACAACCACCAACACAGTCGAACAAATCTCATCGTTCTCATTTTATTCTCATTCCTTCTTATTTATCATTGTTATCTTCTTAGTCTCATTCACAATTTCGCATTTCACTCATCACCCTTGGCCATTCCACATTTTTTGACGATTGTTGCGATGAAAGATTTGAAGGTTACCTCAACGACTGTTTCGTTTTGATCGCGAGCTAGTGAGTAACACGGTACTACATTAAATACCTCGAGAGAAAGCTTCGGTATACGGCGTATTAGTTGCAGATTCAGAAGAGAAAGAGGAAAAAGGCGAAGAAGGTAGCCAAATCAGATCTCTAAATTGATCCGTAATAATCCACTTACCTATTGGAGACTTTATTATTTTAGTGCACTATATGGTGTTTGACGTTTGCTTGTAATCGACTATATTGGATGCAAACTTATATAACACTATAGTTGAGTTTAGTATAGTCAAGTATACCTTTACATATAATGTAGTGCACTACGTATATTGATTATATTTTTTTTAGTTAACTATATGCAAAAAAACAGACATATATAGTTATGCATTCAGTTTGTATTATGATTTTGGTCGTGCAAATCAAAAGAAATTCATAAACAATTTTTAACATATAAACAATTCGAATGTTTCTTTCTTAGTTAACTATGAAGCTCAAATACTTACTTATTACAGAAGGAAAGTCAACTATATCTTAACATACAATATAGTGCACTAACAATATAGTGCACTAAACATAATGAATTCCTACTTCTTGGTTAAAAGGAAAGTCAACTATATTGTATCATACGTTGTAGTGTACTAAACATAATAAATATCTTGTAGTGCACTAAACATAATAAATCAAGAGGAATCAATTTCTTCGTGAAAATATTTTTATTTTCTTAAAAACTACCAAATCAAAACACCACATATGTTTTTACTATACAAAAAATTTAGCGGTTAATTTCTCACATATATGTCAAGGGTATTTACGTCAAATATTTTACTCTCTTTGTTACTTACTTAAATTTGGTTTCACCAATGTTATTTTCCTAATTAGTAACACCAAAAGTATTATTAGCCTAATTAACCCTTAATAAAATAAGACTAGCCCAAATAAAACCCACAAATTTTTTAAATAAAAAAAACGGATAATGGATTTTAAATTTAAGTTGGGTTTAGGGTATCCAATGTGTAAAACCCATAGTTAACATCCTTGGGTCAAAGTCTATCAAACTCATTTAAATTTGATGGGTTTATAGGTTGATCCAACCCGATTACTAATTTGATTGGATTGATCCATGAACCATTAACGTTCAACCCATATGGGTTATGGGTTGGATATGATCTATTACACAAAAGACTTGGATTTATTTGCCGCTGCGCTAATCAAAACCAGGAATGTTTGTAGAAGTAGGAAAATTGAGAGTTAGAAATGGTAGAAAAAACTACGCAAGTACCCAAGAAGAATCATAACAATTTTGGGCCTAATATTTGTAAGAGGGTACATATTAATAAGATTCACGTTTCATAACAAAAGGTAAACACCCTACCTAATAATCTGTTTGATCAATTTAGATGGGCCGTGGTGGCCGCCGTCATCGTCGCCGCAGAACGAAACAACCAACTCCAGTAGACTTGATCAGCGCCTTACCAGATGACATCCTCAAGCATATCCTCTCTTTTGTTCGGACCAAATTCGCCATCAGAACATCAGTCTTGTCAAAACGATGGAGGCATGTATGGTGTGATACACCTTCTCTCTCTTTCGAACACTCAAGGGAGGCTGCTTATATAAACGAAACCCTAAAGCGGTACACGGCTCTCAAGATGAGGAGTTTTCACTTCTATGCCAACGGGGAAAGCACTCACAACGTCAACATGTGGATCGAGTTTGCCATGTCTCGCAACGTGGAGAAACTATCCTTTGATTTTTGGCTTAATGATGAAGTTGAGTTTGTCTTTTCAGATTTTTTCTACAACAATTCCTCTCTGAAGCAACTCACCTTTGTGTTGCACTCGCCATATACGAATCCCACATGCTCTGTTTTTTGGATATCCTTGAAGAAGTTGTCGTTGAGTTATTGTAAACTCTCTGATGAATACATTGCTAAGATTCTATCTGGTTGTCCCATTCTCGAAAGCTTAACATTGCATTTCTGCAAAGAGCTGAGCTTTCTTGATCTCAGCAAATACTCGTGCCTTAGAACATTACGAGTATACAACCCGGGGGATCCGGGACCAACGCAGATTGTGGCACCACATATCCATTGTCTCGAATTGATGAGTTCTTCTCGGTCACCATGTACTTTACTTGATGTCTAGTCTTTAACCGAAGCTAAACTGTACATTTACTATAATTGCTTTGTTGAAGTCAATGCTTATTTTCTTCAAGTCATGGTGCTAGTACAGATGCTAGAAAAGTTACAAAACGTAGAGAAACTTACTTTGGGAGAAAGCTTTATGCAGGTATATGTTTTGGGATCATTCTATAAGATAATGTGCATAGAATCATTACTAGACTTTGATTTTATGTTTTTCAATCTATGTTATCTGTACGCATGGTACTGATCATCAATTTGTGTTTTGGGATTCACTGATCTGTGTTTAGATTTTATCTCTTGCCGAGATTCGTGGGGCTCCTTTCCCCATGTTGAAGGTGAAAGCTATGACTCTGAAGACATCAGTCTCTCAGTATGCTAATCCTGGTATAAAAAGGCTGTTACAAAACTCACGTGATTTGAAGCAGATAACAGTTCACTTAAGCACTCACACCAACAAAATACCGGTACATTGACACCATAAAACCTCTTTTATTACCCTTGACCATTTTTCTAACCGTAATGTGGTTCTTTTTCTTTTGTACAGGACAGGGATTTTGACAACTACGTGAGATATTTGATTAATCCGGATCGGTCCTGGAGATTAAAAAAAGGGGTCCGTTGGGATAAGGACCCGGCAGATGTAAAGTCTAACCACGTGGTTTCGCTCATTAAACCTATGCTTGAAAACTCATAGGCATTAGAGGAGTTGGTGGTACAATTTCAAGACAGTGACCGTAAGGTTAAAAAGCTCGTTTCAACACTTTTGAACGAGAACCATGTCTCTATTGTGCTCTCAACCAAGCCGTCAAAATAGATGGCAGTGGTGAATCATAGGGTTTTAGTTTTGAGTCTTTTATTGAACATTTTTGCATCGAGCTTCATTTAAACATACTCGAAGAAGTCATTTCATTATTTGTTAGGAAATAATCTTTGGAAGTTCAGTAAAGCTGTTCTCATAATTTTATTTAACCGTAAGTTTTCAATTACAGGATTTTGTTTGTTCTAAAAGAAAAAGTGCATAAACCACAACTTGTGTCCAAATTTTGGCAGCATTGGCTCTGAATTTATTCAAAAACTCTCCTTTACCCACGTTACGCTCCTATACTCCGCCTTAAAACGACATCCCGACACCGTGAAAGCATCTCTACCGACTACGGTTCTTCCACACAAACCATAGAATCCAAGGGCCAAGGCACATATTCTCTCATCTGATTCGGTTATGCTTTGATCTTCATAACCTCAAGCAAAAACCCATTTAGCAGACTTGGAATGTTTGCCAACCCCATCCCACTGTTCATAATTATGAGTAATGAACAAGGCCTCAATTCAAATGAAATCAAGAACTCGATATTTGCATCAATCCGGTAGCTCTTTTCTTGCTTAGTAATAACGTGTTTTTTGGACGATTTCATAAACATGGTTTCGAATTGAGTGTTTGTGGCGAAATACTTACGATTTAATGCCAATTCATTAGGCCATTCAATTTCTTGTATGGGTCATCATGATCTAGACAATCGAAGATGTTTTAATGGTTTATATGATCACTAGTGATCTTTTTTTTTGAACTAACCAAAATTTCATTGATACGATCCAAACATTACACAAAGTGAACTAGAGAACGAAGTGCCTCTTTAGCTAACTTGTCTGCAAACAAGTTATCCAATAAAGGGACATAAACTAAACATATAGAAGTAGAAAAGGAACTCAGCAAGCAACAAATGTTGAGGAGTAAACTTCTCAGCTCATTGATCACATTTCAAAAGATTAGGAGTGTGACAGAGATATAGAAACAGAGAACATAAAGAGCTCTCTTATCTCAGAAGATGGAGCTGCAATAATGGCGGCTTTAAGAGCAAGTGATTCAATGAGGCAAATCGATATGAAGCTGATCCTTGAAACAGAGTAACTTTACTTTGGTTTAAGAAAATCCAGTTCAAAGAAGCTGCATTCCAAGCAGTAAGTGGAGCTTTGAGTTGGACGGTGAAGGCAAGTCGTGGTCTGAGAGATACTCACCCACCATTTGAACATGCATCATGTAGGAGAGTGGCATTAACCTTGGTAAAGTATATAGCCCGTCTTGGTTGAATATTTAGCAAAACAAGTGCATCTTCTAGCTTAAAGGAGCAAAGAAAGAGTTGTTTGATTTGCCCCTCATATTGAGGTAAAGCTTGTCGGATCTTCTCGATGTTCCAGGAATTTGAGTCTTGGTGTATCACAATCGAGAGACTTTGAATGAGATCCGAAGTCGTCTCAAATAAATCCCATACCAAGCTACCTTGACACCAATCAGAAAGGCTCTTGCGGCTGATTTCTAGAAGAGACGTTGAACTATTTGCCAATATTTAACGATGTGTGAAGTCAACAGAATCTCCACTACCTTTCTCCCTGCAACAAAAGAAATTTGGGAGCAGAAGAACCATCTCCATTAAGGAGTAACCAAGTGGATTCAATCGATTACTGAGATTATCAATTACTTCCTCTGTTATCCAACTCGGATAAATCTCAAGAGGATTACAAATAGGTGGCTTATAGCTCAACCAAAAGGTTCTATCTATCACTAGTGATCTATTATACAATATATAGATTTGAACCAGGGTCGGATTTATTTGCCGCTGCACTAATCAAAACCAGGATTGTTTGTAGAAGTAGGAAAATTAAGAGTTAGAAATGGTAGAAGAAACTACGCAAGTACATAAGAAGAATCATAACTATTTTGGGCCTCAGATTTGGCCCTAATATTTGTAAGAGGGTACGTACTTATAATTAATCTAAGACACACGTTTCATAAAAAAAGGTAAAAACCCTACCTAAGCTGTTTGATCAATTTAGATGGGCCGTGGTGGCCGCCGCCATCGTTACCGCAGAAAGAAACAGCCAACTCTAGTAGACTCAATTAGCTCTTTACCAGATGACATCCTCAAGCATATCATTTGTTTTGTTCCGACCAAATTCGCCATCAGAAGAACATCAGTCTTGTCAAAACGATGGAGGCATGTATGGTGCGATACACCTTCTCTATTTTTCGATATTAGAATGAAGGATGCTTATATAAACGAAACCCTAAAGCGGTACACGGCTCTCAAGATGAGGAGTTTTCACTTCTATGCCAACGGGGATATCATACAGATACTTAGTAATTGAAGAATAACACACAAAAGAGGAAGCGAGTAAAGGAAGACACGTGGTAAAGGAAGACACGTGGATTAGAGAGAAGACAATAGCTAAAGGATACATATTAATGAGCATTGTTAGCTCAATAACAGATTCATTCATTCATAATTCTTGTTGTAACAGATTCTATCTTCTTCTTCTCTCGTCTTCTTCTCTGAATTTCTGGATTTCTTGTAAAGAACTTGGTTCATCGTTTTGCTGATTCGTTTCTCACATCGAGGGATTAGCAGGTGAATCCTGAATTGTTGTTTGTATTGAACAGCGAATCAGTTTATCCATTTCTAATACAATTTTGCTCTATCAAAGGTATCAGGATAGCATTGACTACGTCAACATGTGGATCGAGTTTGCCATGTCTCGCAACGTGGAGAATCTGTCCTTTCATTTCTGGCTTCATAATGGTATTGAGTTTGAGTTTCCTGTTTTTTTCTACAACAATTCCTCTCTGAAGCAACTCACCGTTAATTCTTGATACACGCCATATATGAATCCCACATGTTCTGTTTCTTGGATATCCTTGAAGAAGTTGTCGTTGAGTTATTGTAAACTCTCTGATGAATCCATTGCTAAGATTCTATCTGGTTGTCCTCGAAAGCTTAACATTGCATTCCTGCAAAGAGCTGAGCTTTCTTGATCTCAGCAAATATTCGTGCCTGCGAACATTACGAGTATACAACGCGGGAGCAACGCAGATTGTGGCACCACATATTGAAACTAGGGACCACATCTACTTTGAGTGCTCAAATTCAAGAGAAATATGGAGAGACTTGACACAACACCTTCTATTGCAACGTTATACAGAGCACTGGGAAGAGATATTGGTAATATTAAGAAGTGATACTCATGAGTTCTCAACTCGTTGGTTGGTTCGATATGTGTTCCAAGCCACCTTGCATGCTATATGGAGGGAGATGAATAACAGAAGACACGGTGAAAAGCCGCAAACAACAACAAGCCTGATCAGGCATTTGGATCAACAAGTTCGTAATCGCATCTCAACAATACGAGAAGGCCGCAAGGACAGTCGACTTGAAAACGCCATGGAAACATGGTTCTCTTCACGTTAGGAGTAGTAGTTTTATAACATGTAATCTTTCTTTCAAAAAATCAGAAACACAAAAAAAATAGCACTTGTGTAAAAACTTGTTTTTGGTTTGAATAAAATTTGACATTCAATTCAAAAAAAAAAAAAGATTGTGGCACCACATATCCATTGTCTCAAATTGATGAACTCTTCTCTGTCACCATGTACTTTACTTGATGTCTCGTCTTTAAACGAAGCTAAACTGGACATTTTCTATTGGCATTTTAATTTCGATGCTTTTCTTCAAGTCATGATGCTAAAGATGCTAGAAAAGTCACAGAACGTAGAGAAGCTTACTTTGGGAGAAAGATTTCTCCAGGTATGTTTTGGGATCATTCTTGCATTCTATTATATAATTTTCCTAGAATCCTTACTAGGCTTTGATTTTATATATGCTTAATAACGTTTTATAATCTATGTTAGCGCGGTATGATCATCTATCTGTTCTGTGTTTAGACTTTATCTCTTGCCGAGATTCGTGGAGCTCCTTTCCCGATGTTGAAGGTGAAAGCTATGACTCTGAAGACATCAGTCTCTCAGTATGCTAATCCTGGTATAAAAAGGCTGTTACAAAACTCACCTGAACTGAAGAAGATAACAGTTCACTTACGCAATGGCAACACCAAAATACCGGTACATGCATTGACACCATAAACCTTTATTTCCCTTAACCATTCTAACTGTGTTATCGATCTGAGTTTAAATACGGTTATTTTTCTACTGTACAGAAGAGAGAGCTTGACACCTACGTGAGAAATTCGATGAATCCGGATCAATCTTGGAGATAAAAAAATGAGGTCGATTGGTACAAGGACCGGGCAGATGTAAAGTCAAACCACGTGGTTTCGTTCATGAAACTTATGCTTGGAAACGCAGAGGCATTAGAGGAGTTGGTGGTACGATTTCAAGACAGTGCCCGTAAGGTTAAAAAGCTCGTTCAAACACTTTTGAACGAGAACAATGTCTCCATTGTGCTCTCAACCAAGCCGTCCAAAAATAGATGCGATTGGTGAATCATAGGGTTTTAGTCTAGAGTCTTATTGAACATTTTGCATCGAGCTTCATTTAAACATACTGGAAGAAGTTCATTATTTGTTAGGAAATAATTTTTGGAAGTTCAGTAAAGCTGTTCTTATAATTTTATTCAACCTTATGTTTCCAATTACGGGATAACAACATTGTCATTTTTTGGATCACAAAAATCAATGGTTGTTTGTTCTAAAAGCAAAAGTGCATAAACTACTACTTGTGTCCAAATTTTGGCTCTGAATTTATTCAAAAACTCTCCGTTACCCACGTTACGCTCCTATACTCCGCCGTAAAATGACATCCCAACGCCGTGAAAGCATCTCTACCCATTACGGTTCTTCCACACAAACCATAGAATCCAAGGGCCAAGGCACATATTTTCTCATCTGATTCGGTAATGCTTTGATCTTCATAACCTCAACTAAAAACCCATATAGCAGACTTGGGATGTTTGCCAACGCCATCCCACTGTTCATACGCATAAATCAGGTCAGCTACTCTGAGATGCAGGTCCATAAAAAACTCCTTGCTCACCATCCATTACCCACATGCCCATCCATACTGACGGAGCTTATCATATCCATTACCAATAGCTCTCATCAAGCATCTCTTTAACAGATCACGTCCATGAAGCAAACACTTCAAAGCATAAAAGGGACGTGATCCAACACTACACGTTAGGAACTCTCTTCTCGATTTGTATAGTCTTGCAAGCAAAGATTGAGGATAATCAAGTACACGCCATGCTTGTTTCGCTTTAAGTACACGCCATGCTTGTTTCGCAAGAAAAGATTGGTTAAATTCCTCACATCCTTAAATTCAAGCCCTCCATTTTTCTGTGACTTACAAAACGTTTTCCAAGACACCCAAGGAACTTTTCTCTTACCTTCCGTTGAGGTTCGCAAAAGTTGAGTTATTGCATTCGTAATCTTCTTGCATTGATATTTAATCAGTTTAAGACATGACATAGCGTAATCCGGTAAGCCATTGTGACCAATTTAAGAAGCACTTCCTTACCAAATGCAATGACAATTTCATTTCATAACGTGGAGTCGTGAGAGAAAAGCTTCTTGTGTATCCGAGATCAGATTCGGTAGTATTCTCTTCATCCATGCAATAAGACTTTGAATATAATTTTATAAATCACTGAACATATATTAATTGTCAAGGTTTGCTTTAATCAGACTCATATAAATTTCGTATAGTTTTGGTGTTAATGTTGATTGATATATCATGGTTTTTACCATCTTTTGGCCATGATTTAACCCGGTTTTATCGAGTCTTTTTGGTTCGAGTGTTTTAGAGTCTTGGCAGGTTCGTGTATGATTGGAGCTTAATTGGTGATTATGGAGCATTTTGGAGCATCAAGGAAATAGCAGCTGAAGTCGCGAGGACGGATTTTCAATTGCCGTCAGATTGGCGCGTCGATCGACGGAATCACGTGTGCGTCGATCGACGGAGGAAACTGTTTCGCGAAGGAAGAGGAATTTTCCAATTCTGAAGATTTCCTTTTTACCCCAGAAGTTCCAGAAGTTAACAAATAAAGCCCATCCCAAATCCTATCCTATAAATACCTAGTTTTATTTTAGTTTTCATTAAGCTTTCTTTTAATTCAAAGACCTAGAGTTTCAGAGAGATTTTGAGAGTTAGGGAGACAAGTTTTCAGACCATTCAGATTGCTTCGAACCCTTCTGTATCTCTTTCTCTATCTTTATTTAATGCAGTATTATTCAGTTATTATGTTATTCGTTTCCATGTCTGAGTAGTTTGCTTGTTAGGTTTAGGGTTTTTCAAAGGAATTAAGATGGATTGTTAGAATTGAATTCATGTTAGGATTATCTATTGGTTCTTCATCTAGATTGTTATAACCCTGATTTAGGATTGATCACTCTAAATTAGCTATCTTAGGTTGATTAATTAGAAGCGGAAGCATCAATTGATAACCTGACCATAATCTTAGATGAGCAAAATCACCTATTCTCAAAGGAATTTGGTTTAGGGATTTTGTGAACAATTGAAACCTGAACTTTAATGCTTGCATAAATTGATTGATTTTACAAAGAAATTTGGATTTCTAGGGTTTATGCATAGATAATTAATTCAAAGGAAGTCGTTTAATTTTACATTAGAGTTTCAAGTTCGAGAACGGTTCTTCATTAAAGTCCTGACAATTTTATAATTCTACAATTTGTCTTTGCCTTTGAAATTCCCGAAAACCTAGCTTTTGTTTAATTGAATTCTTAAAACCAATAATCTTTATTTGTTTTGAATTATTTCTTGCTTTTATTTTACTTTATTTGCTTAGCTCAATTCGAAGTCATATATCCTATCGTTTGATTTGATTCCTAGTGATCCGACCCCTACTACGACGACCTCTTAATTTGAGAGAGTAGCTCAGGGTAAATTTGAGCATATCAAATTTTGGCGCCGTTGCCGGGGAGTCAAAATCACCTATAGGATTTTGATTCTAGAATTTAGTCTAAGTTTTTATTTTTCGTTTTTACGCGTTTTTCTTTTAATTTTGTGAGTTTCAGGTGTATGCCTAATCGCAGAACCAGAAGCGACAAGAATCAGGAGCTAGTCAAGCTAATGACTATAAACAAGCGCTTGGTGGGAGGCAACCCACTGGCTTGATTAACACTGGGGACAGTGTTGTTTAAGTCTGGGGGAGGTAGTTGCTAATATTGTTTTCTATTTTGGAGTCAAAAAGTCGTTTTATTGAGTCAAAACTTGTAGGGGATAATGACCTTTCCTAGGAACAGACGCTCAGCTTTTGCGATTTTTAGCTATTGCGACGAAGCCTTTGGATGGAATGAGTTCGAAACCAGATGATAGTACAGGTTCCCCTCTTATCGCGGTTTGCAAAATGAAGTAGATCATACTCCAGACTAGCACACTTGATCTCCATCTCGCTATATTCTCTTTGATGATATCACGACAGTAATCGATCCAACATTCAGGACTTCTTATTCACTTTACCACTCTTTGTTGATCCTGAATGGCCAACTCATTTTTAGTTGGTACCCAACCCCTAACCTTAACCATTGTTCAAGTCTCATGCGATCTCTTTCCCTTAGTTTTATGTGCAGGCATGTGTATAAACTCCGGAGAGAAAGAGGTCCGACGCAGTTTTTCATTCACGAAATTGCACAGGATGAGGATTTAGTTGGAGTACTTGAAAGAGAGCAGCAATGCTAAGCTTTCCTTGGGATTTTACGCACTATAATGGTAATTTTCGAGACTAACATCTTTGTAAGATAATTTTCCCCATTAGAGTCTTGAAAAAAAAAAAAATTATTATTTTGAAAATATAGTAAGGGAAAGGGAAATGATCATCTTTATAAGTCTCTAGCTTCAACAAAAGTCCCAAGTAATGGAGAAGATGGATGTGGATAGTGGAACATGTTATTTTTATACTTTATGATGGTGTTTGATTCCTGATTTCGTTTTGGAGGAGGGAGTGCAAAGTGAATGAGAAATTGTGGGCATCAACTGGACCCGTCTCTCCCTTGTGATTATGCATAATGTCTGCATCCACCAAATAAAATCCGGTAACCCTAAACACTTTAGCTCCACTTAAACACCAAAAGCCTTTTAACATCACACCTAGCCTTTTATTTGGTTGATATCATTAGAGAGGATTCCATCATCACTTTGATCAAGTGTGCGACAGTTAGGAGGATGTGAAACTGATGGGTTTGCAGGTTAAGATTTGAGGCCCAACCTATGATGGTTGAGATTCGTGACCGCCAAAGGTACTTTGTTTATATGCAGCGAAGGAGTCAAAGAAGCGAAAGCTATGTTCCAAAGGATAAGTGAGTTCCCGTGATTTTCAAACCTCGACTTCATTCTTAGTCTCTAGTTTGCTTGAGGGCAAGCAAAAGCTAAGTCTGGGGGAGTTGATATATCATGGTTTTTACCATCTTTTGGCCATGATTTAACCCGGTTTTATCGAGTCTTTTTGGTATTTTTCGAGTGTTTTAGAGTCTTGGCAGGTTCGTGTATGATTGGAGCTTAATTGGTGATTATGAAGCATTTTGGAGCATCAAGGAAAGAGCAGCTGAAGTCGCGAGGATGGATTTTCAATTGCCGTCAGATTGGCGCGTCGATCAACGGAATCACGTGTGCGTCGATCGACGGAGGAAACTGTTTCGCGAAGGAAGAGGAATTTTCCAATTCTGAAGATTTCCTTTTTACCCCAGAAGTTCCAGAAGTTAACAAATAAAGCCCATCCCAAATCCTATCCTATAAATACCTAGTTTTATTTTAGTTTTCATTAAGCTTTCTTTTAATTCAAAGACCTAGAGTTTCAGAGAGATTTTGAGAGTTAGGGAGACAAGTTTTCAGACCATTCAGATTGCTTCGAACCCTTCTGTATCTCTTTCTCTATCTTTATTTAATGCAGTATTATTCAGTTATTATGTTATTCGTTTCCATGTCTGAGTAGTTTGCTTGTTAGGTTTAGGGTTTTTCAAAGGAATTAAGATGGATTGTTAGAATTGAATTCATGTTAGGATTATCTATTGGTTCTTCATCTAGATTGTTATAACCCTGATTTAGGATTGATCACTCTAAATTAGCTATCTTAGGTTGATTAATTAGAAGCGGAAGCATCAATTGATAACCTGACCATAATCTTAGATGAGCAAAATCACCTATTCTCAAAGGAATTTGGTTTAGGGATTTTGTGAACAATTGAAACCTGAACTTTAATGCTTGCATAAATTGATTGATTTTACAAAGAAATTTGGATTTCTAGGGTTTATGCATAGATAATTAATTCAACGGAAGTCGTTTAATTTTACATTAGAGTTTCAAGTTCGAGAACGGTTCTTCATTAAAGTCCTGACAATTTTATAATTCTACAATTTGTCTTTGCCTTCGAAATTCCCGAAAACCTAGCTTTTGTTTAATTGAATTCTTAAAACCAATAATCTTTATTTTTTTTGAATTATTTCTTGCTTTTATTTTACTTTATTTGCTTAGCTCAATTCGAAGTCATATATCCTATCGTTTGATTTGACTCCCAGTGATTCGACCCCTACTACGACGACCTCTTAATTTGAGAGAGTAGCTCAGGGTAAATTTGAGCATATCAAATTTTGGCGCCGTTGCCGGGGAGTCAAAATCACCTATAGGATTTTGATTCTAGAATTTAGTCTAAGTTTTTATTTTTCGTTTTTACGCGTTTTTCTTTTAATTTTGTGTGTTTCAGGTGTATGCCTAATCGCAGAACCAGAAGCGACAAGAATCAGGAGCTAGTCAAGCTAATGACTATAAACAAGCGCTTGGTGGGAGGCAACCCACTGGCTTGATTAACACTGGGGACAGTGTTGTTTAAATCTAGGGGAGGTAGTTGCTAATATTGTTTTCTATTTTGGAGTCAAAAAGTCGTTTTATTGAGTCAAAACTTGTAGGGGATAATGACCTTTCCTAGGAACAGACGCTCAGTTTTTGCGAGTTTTAGCTATTGCGACGAAGCCTTTGGATGGAATGAGTTCGAAACCAGATGATAGTACAGGTTCCCCTCTTATCGCGGTTTGCAAAATGAAGTAGATCATACTCCAGACTAGCACACTTGATCTCCATCTCGCTATATTCTCTTTGATGATATCACGACAGTAATCGATCCAACATTCAGGACTTCTTATTCACTTTACCACTCTTTGTTGATCCTGAATGGCCAACTCATTTTTAGTTGGTACCCAACCCCTAACCTTAACCATTGTTCAAGTCTCATGCGATCTCTTTCCCTTAGTTTTATGTGCAGGCATGTGTATAAACTCCGGAGAGAAAGAGGTCCGACGCAGTTTTTCATTCACGAAATTGCACAGGATGAGGATTTAGTTGGAGTACTTGAAAGAGAGCAGCAATGCTAAGCTTTCCTTGGGATTTTACGCACTATAATGGTAATTTTCGAGACCAACATCTTTGTAAGATAATTTTCTCCATTAGAGTCTTGAAAAAAAAAAAAATATTATTTTGAAAATATAGTAAGGGAAAGGGAAATGATCATCTTTATAAGTCTCTAACTTCAACAAAAGTCCCAAGTAATGGAGAAGATGGATGTGGATAGTGGAACATGTTATTTTTATACTTTATGATGGTGTTTGGTTCCTGATTTCGTTTTGGAGGAGGGAGTGCAAAGTGAATGAGAAATTGTGGGCATCAACTGGACCCGTCTCTCCCTTGTGATTATGCATAATGTCTGCATCCACCAAATAAAATCCGGTAACCCTAAACACTTTAGCTCCACTTAAACACCAAAAGCCTTTTAACATCACACCTAGCCTTTTATTTGGTTGATATCATTAGAGAGGATTCCATCATCACTTTGATCAAGTGTGCGACAGTTAGGAGGATGTGAAACTGATGGGTTTGCAAGTTAAGATTTGAGGCCCAACCTATGATGGTTGAGATTCGTGACCGCCAAAGGTACTTTGTTTATATGCAGCGAAGGAGTCAAAGAAGCGAAAGCTATGTTCCAAAGGATAAGTGAGTTCCCGTGATTTTCAAACCTCGACTTCATTCTTAGTCTCTAGTTTGCTTGAGGGCAAGCAAAAGCTAAGTCTGGGGGAGTTGATATATCATGGTTTTTACCATCTTTTGGCCATGATTTAACCCGGTTTTATCGAGTCTTTTTGGTATTTTTGAGTGTTTTAGAGTCTTGGCAGGTTCGTGTATGATTGGAGCTTAATTGGTGATTATGAAGCATTTTGGAGCATCAAGGAAAGAGCAGCTAAGTCGCGAGGATGGATTTTCAATTGCCGTCAGATTGGCGCGTCGATCGACGGAATCACGTGTGCGTCGATCGACGGAGGAAACTGTTTCGCGAAGGAAGAGGAATTTTCCAATTCTGAAGATTTCCTTTTTACCCCAGAAGTTCCAGAAGTTAACAAATAAAGCCCATCCCAAATCCTATCCTATAAATACCTAGTTTTATTTTAGTTTTCATTAAGCTTTCTTTTAATTCAAAGACCTAGAGTTTCAAAGAGATTTTGAGAGTTAGGGAGACAAGTTTTCAGACCATTCAGATTGCTTCGAACCCTTCTGTATCTCTTTCTCTATCTTTATTTAATGCAGTATTATTCAGTTATTATGTTATTCGTTTCCATGTCTGAGTAGTTTGCTTGTTAGGTTTAGGGTTTTTCAAAGGAATTAAGATGGATTGTTAGAATTGAATTCATGTTAGGATTATCTATTGGTTCTTCATCTAGATTGTTATAACCCTGATTTAGGATTGATCACTCTAAATTAGCTATCTTAGGTTGATTAATTAGAAGCGGAAGCATCAATTGATAACCTGACCATAATCTTAGATGAGCAAAATCACCTATTCTCAAAGGAATTTGGTTTAGGGATTTTGTGAACAATTGAAACCTGAACTTTAATGCTTGCATAAATTGATTGATTTTACAAAGAAATTTGGATTTCTAGGGTTTATGCATAGATAATTAATTCAACGGAAGTCGTTTAATTTTACATTAGAGTTTCAAGTTCGAGAACGGTTCTTCATTAAAGTCCTGACAATTTTATAATTCTACAATTTGTCTTTGCCTTCGAAATTCCCGAAAACCTAGCTTTTGTTTAATTGAATTCTTAAAACCAATAATCTTTATTTGTTTTGAATTATTTCTTGCTTTTATTTTACTTTATTTTCTTAGCTCAATTCGAAGTCATATATCCTATCGTTTGATTTGACTCCCAGTGATTCGACCCCTACTACGACGACCTCTTAATTTGAGAGAGTAGCTCAGGGTAAATTTGAGCATATCAAATTTTGGCGCCGTTGCCGGGGAGTCAAAATCACCTATAGGATTTTGATTCTAGAACTTAGTCTAAGTTTTTATTTTTCGTTTTTACGCGTTTTTCTTTTAATTTTGTGTGTTTCAGGTGTATGCCTAATCGCAGAACCAGAAGCGACAAGAATCAGGAGTTAGTCAAGCTAATGACTATAAACAAGCGCTTGGTGGGAGGCAACCCACTGGCTTGATTAACACTGGGGACAGTGTTGTTTAAGTCTAGGGGAGGTAGTTGTTAATATTGTTTTCTATTTTGGAGTCAAAAAGTCGTTTTATTGAGTCAAAACTTGTAGGGGATAATGACCTTTCCTAGGAACAGACGCTCAGTTTTTGCGAGTTTTAGCTATTGCGACGAAGCCTTTGGATGGAATGAATTCGAAACCAGATGATAGTACAGGTTCCCCTCTTATCGCGGTTTGCAAAATGAAGTAGATCATACTCCAGACTAGCACACTTGATCTCCATCTCGCTATATTCTCTTTGATGATATCACGACAGTAATCGATCCAACATTCAGGACTTCTTATTCACTTTACCACTCTTTGTTGATCCTGAATGGCCAACTCATTTTTAGTTGGTACCCAACCCCTAACCTTAACCATTGTTCAAGTCTCATGCGATCTCTTTCCCTTAGTTTTATGTGCAGGCATGTGTATAAACTCCGGAGAGAAAGAGGTCCGACGCAGTTTTTCATTCACGAAATTGCACAGGATGAGGATTTAGTTGAGTACTTGAAAGAGAGCAGCAATGCTAAGCTTTCCTTGGGATTTTACGCACTATAATGGTAATTTTCGAGACTAACATCTTTGTAAGATAATTTTCCCCATTAGAGTCTTGAAAAAAAAAAAAATATTATTTTGAAAATATAGTAAGGGAAAGGGAAATGATCATCTTTATAAGTCTCTAGCTTCAACAAAAGTCCCAAGTAATGGAGAAGATGGATGTGGATAGTGGAACATGTTATTTTTATACTTTATGATGGTGTTTGGTTCCTGATTTCGTTTTGGAGGAGGGAGTGCAAAGTGAATGAGAAATTGTGGGCATCAACTGGACCCATCTCTCCCTTGTGATTATGCATAATGTCTGCATCCACCAAATAAAATCCGGTAACCCTAAACACTTTAGCTCCACTTAAACACCAAAAGCCTTTTAACATCACACCTAGCCTTTTATTTGGTTGATATCATTAGAGAGGATTCCATCATCACTTTGATCAAGTGTGCGACAGTTAGGAGGATGTGAAACTGATGGGTTTGCAGGTTAAGATTTGAGGCCCAACCTATGATGGTTGAGATTCGTGACCGCCAAAGGTACTTTGTTTATATGCAGCGAAGGAGTCAAAGAAGCGAAAGCTATGTTCCAAAGGATAAGTGAGTTCCCGTGATTTTCAAACCTCGACTTCATTCTTAGTCTCTAGTTTGCTTGAGGGCAAGCAAAAGCTAAGTCTGGGGGAGTTGATATATCATGGTTTTTACCATCTTTTGGCCATGATTTAACCCGGTTTTATCGAGTCTTTTTGGTATTTTTCGAGTGTTTTAGAGTCTTGGCAGGTTCGTGTATGATTGGAGCTTAATTGGTGATTATGAAGCATTTTGGAGCATCAAGGAAAGAGCAGCTGAAGTCGCGAGGATGGATTTTCAATTGCCGTCAGATTGGCGCGTCGATCAACGGAATCACGTGTGCGTCGATCGACGGAGGAAACTGTTTCGCGAAGGAAGAGGAATTTTCCAATTCTGAAGATTTCCTTTTTACCCCAGAAGTTCCAGAAGTTAACAAATAAAGCCCAGCCCGAATCCTATCCTATAAATACCTAGTTTTATTTTAGTTTTAAGCTTTCTTTTAATTCAAAGACCTAGAGTTTCAAAGAGATTTTGAGAGTTAAGGAGACAAGTTTTCAGACCATTCAGATTGCTTCGAACCCTTCTGTATCTCTTTCTCTATCTTTATTTAATGCAGTATTATTCAGTTATTATGTTATTCGTTTCCATGTCTGAGTAGTTTGCTTGTTAGGTTTAGGGTTTTTCAAAGGAATTAAGATGGATTGTTAGAATTGAATTCATGTTAGGATTATCTATTGGTTCTTCATATAGATTGTTATAACCCTGATTTAGGATTGATCACTCTAAATTAGCTATCTTAGGTTGATTAATTAGAAGCGGAAGCATCAATTGATAACCTGACCATAATCTTAGATGAGCAAAATCACCTATTCTCAAAGGAATTTGGTTTAGGGATTTTGTGAAGAATTGAAACCTGAACTTTAATGCTTGCATAAATTGATTGATTTTACAAAGAAATTTGGATTTCTAGGGTTTATGCATAGATAATTAATTCAAAGGAAGTCGTTTAATTTTCCATTAGAGTTTCAAGTTCGAGAACGGTTCTTCATTAAAGTCCTGACAATTTTATAATTCTACAATTTGTCTTTGCCTTCGAAATTCCCGAAAACCTAGCTTTTGTTTAATTGAATTCTTAAAACCAATAATCTTTCTTTTTTTGAATTATTTCTTGCTTTTATTTTACTTTATTTGCTTAGCTCAATTCGAAGTCATATATCCTATCGTTTGATTTGACTCCCAGTGATTCGACCCCTACTACGACGACCTCTTAATTTGAGAGAGTAGCTCAGGGTAAATTTGAGCATATCAAATTTTGGCGCCGTTGCCGGGGAGTCAAAATCACCTATAGGATTTTGATTCTAGAATTTAGTCTAAGTTTTTATTTTTCGTTTTTACGCGTTTTTCTTTTAATTTTGTGTGTTTCAGTGTATGCCTAATCGCAGAACCAGAAGCGACAAGAATCAGGAGCTAGTCAAGCTAATGACTATAAACAAGCGCTTGGTGGGAGGCAACCCACTGGCTTGATTAACACTGGGGACAGTGTTGTTTAAGTCTAGGGGAGGTAGTTGTTAATATTGTTTTCTATTTTGGAGTCAAAAAGTAGTTTTATTGAGTCAAAACTTGTAGGGGATAATGACCTTTCCTAGGAACAGACGCTCAGTTTTTGCGAGTTTTAGCTATTGCGACGAAGCCTTTGGATGGAATGAATTCGAAACCAGATGATAGTACAGGTTCCCCTCTTATCGCGGTTTGCAAAATGAAGTAGATCATACTCCAGACTAGCACACTTGATCTCCATCTCGCTATATTCTCTTTGATGATATCACGACAGTAATCGATCCAACATTCAGGACTTCTTATTCACTTTACCACTCTTTGTTGATCCTGAATGGCCAACTCATTTTTAGTTGGTACCCAACCCCTAACCTTAACCATTGTTCAAGTCTCATGCGATCTCTTTCCCTTAGTTTTATGTGCAGGCATGTGTATAAACTCCGGAGAGAAAGAGGTCCGACGCAGTTTTTCATTCACGAAATTGCACAGGATGAGGATTTAGTTGGAGTACTTGAAAGAGAGCAGCAATGCTAAGCTTTCCTTGGGATTTTACGCACTATAATGGTAATTTTCGAGACTAACATCTTTGTAAGATAATTTTCCCCATTAGAGTCTTGAAAAAAAAAAAATTATTATTTTGAAAATATAGTAAGGGAAAGGGAAATGATCATCTTTATAAGTCTCTAGATTCAACAAAAGTCCCAAGTAATGGAGAAGATGGATGTGGATAGTGGAACATGTTATTTTTATACTTTATGATGGTGTTTGGTTCCTGATTTCGTTTTGGAGGAGGGAGTGCAAAGTGAATGAGAAATTGTGGGCATCAACTGGACCCGTCTCTCCCTTGTGATTATGCATAATGTCTGCATCCACCAAATAAAATCCGGTAACCCTAAACACTTTAGCTCCACTTAAACACCAAAAGCCTTTTAACATCACACCTAGCCTTTTATTTGGTTGATATCATTAGAGAGGATTCCATCATCACTTTGATCAAGTGTGCGACAGTTAGGAGGATGTGAAACTGATGGGTTTGCAGGTTAAGATTTGAGGCCCAACCTATGATGGTTGAGATTCGTGACCGCCAAAGGTACTTTGTTTATATGCAGCGAAGGAGTCAAAGAAGCGAAAGCTATGTTCCAAAGGATAAGTGAGTTCCCGTGATTTTCAAACCTCGACTTCATTCTTAGTCTCTAGTTTGCTTGAGGGCAAGCAAAAGCTAAGTCTGGGGGAGTTGATATATCATGGTTTTTACCATCTTTTGGCCATGATTTAACCCGGTTTTATCGAGCCTTTTGGGTATTTTTCGAGTGTTTTAGAGTCTTGGCAAGTTCGTGTATGATTGGAGCTTAATTGGTGATTATGAAGCATTTTGGAGCATCAAGGAAAGAGCAGCTGAAGTCGCGAGGATGGATTTTCAATTGCCGTCAGATTGGCGCGTCGATCGACGGAATCACGTGTGCGTCGATCGACGGAGGAAACTGTTTCGCGAAGGAAGAGGAATTTTCCAATTCTGAAGATTTCCTTTTTACCCCAGAAGTTCCAGAAGTTAACAAATAAAGCCCAGCCCGAATCCTATCCTATAAATACCTAGTTTTATTTTAGTTTTCATTAAGTTTTCTTTTAATTCAAAGACCTAGAGTTTCAGAGTGATTTTGAGAGTTAGGGAGACAAGTTTTCAGACCATTCAGATTGCTTCGAACCCTTCTGTATCTCTTTCTCTATCTTTATTTAATGCAGTATTATTCAGTTATTATGTTATTCGTTTCCATGTCTGAGTAGTTTGCTTGTTAGGTTTAGGGTTTTTCAAAGGAATTAAGATGGATTGTTAGAATTGAATTCATGTTAGGATTATCTATTGGTTCTTCATCTAGATTGTTATAACCCTGATTTAGGATTGATCACTCTAAATTAGCTATCTTAGGTTGATTAATTAGAAGCGGAAGCATCAATTGATAACCTGACCATAATCTTATATGAGCAAAATCACCTATTCTCAAAGGAATTTGGTTTAGGGATTTTGTGAAGAATTGAAACCTGAACTTTAATGCTTGCATAAATTGATTGATTTTACAAAGAAATTTGGATTTCTAGGGTTTATGCATAGATAATTAATTCAACGGAAGTCGTTTAATTTTACATTAGAGTTTCAAGTTCGAGAACGGTTCTTCATTAAAGTCCTGACAATTTTATAATTCTACAATTTGTCTTTGCCTTCGAAATTCCCGAAAACCTAGCTTTTGTTTAATTGAATTCTTAAAACCAATAATCTTTCTTTGTTTTGAATTATTTCTTGCTTTTATTTTACTTTATTTGCTTAGCTCAATTCGAAGTCATATATCCTATCGTTTGATTTGACTCCCAGTGATTCGACCCCTACTACGACGACCTCTTAATTTGAGAGAGTAGCTCAGGGTAAATTTGAGCATATCAAATTTTGGCGCCGTTGCCGGGGAGTCAAAATCACCTATAGGATTTTGATTCTAGAATTTAGTCTAAGTTTTTATTTTTCGTTTTTACGCGTTTTTCTTTTAATTTTGTGTGTTTCAAGTGTATGCCTAATCGCAGAACCAGAAGCGACAAGAATCAGGAGCTAGTCAAGCTAATGACTATAAACAAGCGCTTGGTGGGAGGCAACCCACTGGCTTGATTAACACTGGGGACAGTGTTGTTTAAGTCTAGGGGAGGTAGTTGTTAATATTGTTTTCTATTTTGGAGTCAAAAAGTCGTTTTATTGAGTCAAAACTTGTAGGGGATAATGACCTTTCCTAGGAACAGACGCTCAGTTTTTGCGAGTTTTAGCTATTGCGACGAAGCCTTTGGATGGAATGAATTCGAAACCAGATGATAGTACAGGTTCCCCTCTTATCGCGGTTTGCAAAATGAAGTAGATCATACTCCAGACTAGCACACTTGATCTCCATCTCGCTATATTCTCTTTGATGATATCACGACAGTAATCGATCCAACATTCAGGACTTCTTATTCACTTTACCACTCTTTGTTGATCCTGAATGGCCAACTCATTTTTAGTTGGTACCCAACCCCTAACCTTAACCATTGTTCAAGTCTCATGCGATCTCTTTCCCTTAGTTTTATGTGCAGGCATGTGTATAAACTCCGGAGAGAAAGAGGTCCGACGCAGTTTTTCATTCACGAAATTGCACAGGATGAGGATTTAGTTGGAGTACTTGAAAGAGAGCAGCAATGCTAAGCTTTCCTTGGGATTTTACGCACTATAATGGTAATTTTCGAGACTAACATCTTTGTAAGATAATTTTCCCCATTAGAGTCTTGAAAAAAAAAAAATTATTATTTTGAAAATATAGTAAGGGAAAGGGAAATGATCATCTTTATAAGTCTCTAGATTCAACAAAAGTCCCAAGTAATGGAGAAGATGGATGTGGATAGTGGAACATGTTATTTTTATACTTTATGATGGTGTTTGGTTCCTGATTTCGTTTTGGAGGAGGGAGTGCAAAGTGAATGAGAAATTGTGGGCATCAACTGGACCCGTCTCTCCCTTGTGATTATGCATAATGTCTGCATCCACCAAATAAAATCCGGTAACCCTAAACACTTTAGCTCCACTTAAACACCAAAAGCCTTTTAACATCACACCTAGCCTTTTATTTGGTTGATATCATTAGAGAGGATTCCATCATCACTTTGATCAAGTGTGCGACAGTTAGGAGGATGTGAAACTGATGGGTTTGCAGGTTAAGATTTGAGGCCCAACCTATGATGGTTGAGATTCGTGACCGCCAAAGGTACTTTGTTTATATGCAGCGGAGGAGTCAAAGAAGCGAAAGCTATGTTCCAAAGGATAAGTGAGTTCCCGTGATTTTCAAACCTCGACTTCATTCTTAGTCTCTAGTTTGCTTGAGGGCAAGCAAAAGCTAAGTCTGGGGGAGTTGATATATCATGGTTTTTACCATCTTTTGGCCATGATTTAACCCGGTTTTATCGAGCCTTTTGGGTATTTTTCGAGTGTTTTAGAGTCTTGGCAAGTTCGTGTATGATTGGAGCTTAATTGGTGATTATGAAGCATTTTGGAGCATCAAGGAAAGAGCAGCTGAAGTCGCGAGGATGGATTTTCAATTGCCGTCAGATTGGCGCGTCGATCGACGGAATCACGTGTGCGTCGATCGACGGAGGAAACTGTTTCGCGAAGGAAGAGGAATTTTCCAATTCTGAAGATTTCCTTTTTACCCCAGAAGTTCCAGAAGTTAACAAATAAAGCCCAGCCCGAATCCTATCCTATAAATACCTAGTTTTATTTTAGTTTTCATTAAGTTTTCTTTTAATTCAAAGACCTAGAGTTTCAGAGTGATTTTGAGAGTTAGGGAGACAAGTTTTCAGACCATTCAGATTGCTTCGAACCCTTCTGTATCTCTTTCTCTATCTTTATTTAATGCAGTATTATTCAGTTATTATGTTATTCGTTTCCATGTCTGAGTAGTTTGCTTGTTAGGTTTAGGGTTTTTCAAAGGAATTAAGATGGATTGTTAGAATTGAATTCATGTTAGGATTATCTATTGGTTCTTCATCTAGATTGTTATAACCCTGATTTAGGATTGATCACTCTAAATTAGCTATCTTAGGTTGATTAATTAGAAGCGGAAGCATCAATTGATAACCTGACCATAATCTTATATGAGCAAAATCACCTATTCTCAAAGGAATTTGGTTTAGGGATTTTGTGAAGAATTGAAACCTGAACTTTAATGCTTGCATAAATTGATTGATTTTACAAAGAAATTTGGATTTCTAGGGTTTATGCATAGATAATTAATTCAACGGAAGTCGTTTAATTTTACATTAGAGTTTCAAGTTCGAGAACGGTTCTTCATTAAAGTCCTGACAATTTTATAATTCTACAATTTGTCTTTGCCTTCGAAATTCCCGAAAACCTAGCTTTTGTTTAATTGAATTCTTAAAACCAATAATCTTTCTTTGTTTTGAATTATTTCTTGCTTTTATTTTACTTTATTTGCTTAGCTCAATTCGAAGTCATATATCCTATCGTTTGATTTGATTCCCAGTGATTCGACCCCTACTACGACGACCTCTTAATTTGAGAGAGTAGCTCAGGGTAAATTTGAGCATATCATTGATGAAATCATTTGAGAACTGTTGTTTGTTGTTGTTGCTGTGTATGTTCTTTGAATAAAAAGAGGCACAAGAAAGCACATTAAAGATAAAAGGAACCAAGATTTGCATAGCGATACGGTCTTTCGATAACCCGGAAAAGCAAGCTTGGTGTTTTCCTCCTCATAGTCGTAAGATTGCAATGCCCGACATGAGAGTCTTATACACGGTGCTACGATCGCCTCGCATCGATAATAAGTCGAGGGAACAGTTTGAGATGAGATTTAAGAAACGGTTACTTGTCATCAAAGCTCAGAG
Source organism: Arabis alpina (assembly GCA_900128785.1). Taxonomy (NCBI): domain Eukaryota; kingdom Viridiplantae; phylum Streptophyta; class Magnoliopsida; order Brassicales; family Brassicaceae; genus Arabis; species Arabis alpina. The sequence continues at coordinate 22,228,019 of LT669790.1, forward strand.
CCATGAGTTGAGCAAGAAGTTGTTTTGGTTAAAACGTTACCGTATTCTTGGAGCTCAATACGAGCTACAGTTCCATTGCAAGACTCGTTTTGACATGACTCCTGTGCTAGGCAACATCAATGGCTCCACCGATATGCAATGAGACTGCGAAAGTTACAGGAAAGCTACCCGGTGGCTTTTGACCAGACCTGCCAATAACGTTGAACCTTAGGGATCCAAGAAATCCACATTGCATCAGTCCGGTAGCTCTTTTATTTGCTAGGTTTACTCGAGACAAAGGCAAACTGACCCGTGTCATTACTGGAATCTTTCGTCACAAATTCGATGGTCTTTTTTATAGTTGGACTGTGACGCCTATCAACAAACAAGAAAGATACTTCATAACTTTTGTGGTAATGTTTCATGGTTCATGCTTATTAGTTCCAATTTATGTTCCATTACACGGATATACATGCTTAACTCTCTATTTTCATGTGTAGAGCATGTACAATTGGGATATAGGGATCACTCAGTTTGTTAGGTTTCATTTCAACGCGATTGCTACAAAGCGGATGAGGGGAATTGTGAGTCAAGCTAAGACCAAAGGGGTGAGGCCAATCTGGATCGGTGAGAAACTTTGGGATCATATGTGCCTCCATTGGGACATTCCAGAGGTTCAGGCCAAGAGCATTACTGCTGCCAACTCTCGTATGTCGCATCGTAACGGCCTAGGAGCTCACATGCATAGATCAAGCCAATCATCTTACTTGACCATTCAACAAGATATGGTAATACATTTTTTTCATTTTTTCTGTTACAAACTTCATCAACCTAATCAAACTTCTCTACTGGTGCAGGAGGAGGAACTAGGACGACCTATCTCATGGGGTGAAGTGTTTGTGAGGACTCATACAAATAAAGATGGCTCCTTCATTGATCAAAAAGCTAAGGAAGTCGCACACACTTATGAGACCGCACTGCAAGAGGTTATGGAACAGGACGCCGATGCACCATAAAACTCAGATGCTTCTGAGAATTCTACTCACCGCAACCTCATTGTTGCTCAGAAGAACGAAATCTTCCTTAAGGTAATATTCTCTCCTAATTTATGTTTGATTTCTTATCCTTTCTCTTGCTCTTTGTTTTTGTTTTGTATGTGTTTTATGCTGCAGAATCATTGTCTGTACCATTGAATTCATTGTTTTGTACATTGTGATTTATGATTATTTCTGAATTAGGTTATTTGTTCCTCAAATATATATATATCGAACTTGATTTAGGTATGTGATTAAACGTTAACTTGTTATTGCTTAGATTTGTATATGTATGTGTATGTGTATGTTGTAGTGATTATTTCTGAATATATTGTATATGTGTATGTTGCAGTGTACTAGGTTCGATCCCAAGGGTAATCCTTATGGAATGGGTTAACTGACATATCAGCTTGAGAAAGGGAATGGAAAAAGGAAAAGCAGCTACGTTGAATCATCTACGTCATCTCTGTTCGAGATCCAGGATGACCCTTATGGAATGGGTCAACTGACATATCAGCTTGAGAAAGGGAATGGGAAAAGGAAAAGCAGCTACGTTGAATCATCTACGTCATCTCTGTTCGAGATCCAGGATGACCTTAAGATTGTTCGTCAAAAGATTGCTGAACAAGATGAAGATAATAAGCGTCGAGATGCAGAAAATCTACGTCTTTCGAACGAGCTAAAGGACAGTCAGTCTCAAATTGCTCAACTGGAGAAGATGGTTAACACGTTTATGAAGAACAACGATCACTCAACCGACTCCGCTGCTCTGGAACCTACTGCACAACCCACAAGCACCCCTATCTAATGTGATACTCGACTATACTGGTATGGTACCTAACTCTCTCTATGTCACAAAACTCTCTCATATGCATCAAAATATGTTTATGCTTTTGGTACTATAAAACTCTCTCTTTTTGTACTTTAAACCTTATTTTGTGAAGCTTAATGCTTCAAAAGTTAACTTACATATAATTGTAAGACTTTTATCTATGATTTTGTTTTTGCTTTTGAAAACACTCAAATCTAAATTATTTCCGTATCAAATTAGTAACAAATTAAAAACTGCTAATTGACTATACATACAACAGGCGTCACAAATTAGTAACTAATTAGTGACACTTTTAAGACTAACTTGTGACTAAGAACGACTTTCATCCATCACCAAGACTGTCTGTAATCTGTCGCTAATTAACGACTGCCCGACTCGTCACAAATTAGTCTTAATTTCACGACTACAAAAATCGTCACAAATTAGTCGTTTATTTCCCACCACAATAATTTCGTCACTAATATGCGACGTTTGTATCATTGTCACCAATTTGTCGCTAATATGCGACCACCAAAATGATGTAACTGTTGCGTCGCTATTTTGTGACTGAATTGTGACTGCAGAAATTAGCGACGATGAATTTCCGACGACCGTTTTTCGTCACTAAGTAGTCGCAAATGGACCATTTGTGACGATTTAGTGACGAATCTGGGTGTCACAAAATACATGTTTTCTTGTAGTGATAACATGTGTTTGTTTTTGACGATTTCATAGACATGGTTTCGAACTTAGTGTCTGGCGAAATGGTTACGATTTAATGCCATTTTATTGGTCCATTCAATTTGTTGTATTTCGTCATGATCTAGACAATCGAAGATGTTTTAATGCTTTATATGATCACTAGTGAGTAGTGATCTAAGAAAGAAAAAAAAATGATTTGAGTCAGATTTATTTGCAGCTGCGCTAATCATAACCTATGTTGCATGGAATCGGAAACGGGTACGTAGAAGCGAAACGTTTGGAAATGCGGAAGCGATTTTTTTGAAAAAATTAGGAAGCGGGTACGTTTTGGAAGCGTAAAACTAATATATATATATATATATACTTTTTAACATTCAAAATTAAACCAAATTGAAAAATTTCGTTTACAAATTGGATCATAAATCCAATACATAAAGTATTAAGTAACTTAAGTAGAATAAACAACACCTAATACTAAAATCAAAGATTTAGACTATTGTTGATTTTCATCTGCTCTATCAAATAAAATTGCTTTCCATCAAATAAAATTGCTTCCTAAATCTGGTTTGTCGAGGGAAAGTTCTTCAAACTCATCTCTTAAGAATAGTTTCATTACATATAATATGAAATATATCATGTTCTTATATTACATATAATATGAAATATATCATGTTTTTAAAAGAATCCTTCTACAGAGATTGTGAGCGAAATCATAATCGTTCTTACTTCTTAGTGACTAGGGATACGATGATTCATATTTTTAGGGGCTTTTCTTTGAAGTTATAAAAATATCAAACTTTTTTAAGTTTTCAAATATTTAATTTTGTCATCCAAAATGAAAAAAACTTTCCATCGCGATTCCAAAATAGAATCAGACGCTTCCAAGGCGTTTCCAAATTGGAATCGGATGCTTCCAAAGCGCTTCCAAAACGGTAATTTTTGGAATCGCGATTCCACGACGATTCCAAAAGATTCCAAGAGATTCCGATTCCAATTCAGATTCCGAAGTGTGAAACGTCATAAAATAGAGTTTCCATACAACCTAGATCATAACCAGGAAGGCTTCAACATTGAGAGTTAGAAATTGTAGAAACTTCGGGTATGTCCTGGCCCTCATTTTTGTAATACGATATAACCGAAGACTCATATTAAAAGGTAAAAACCCTACCTAGAATGTTTGATGAATTTAGATGGCGGACGATAACCCCACCGTCACTAGCCAATGCAAAGGTGGCCGATGTGGCCGCCGCGGCAGAACGAAACAACCAACTTTAGTAGACTCGATAAGCTCCTTACCAGATGACATCCTCCAACATATACTATCTTTTATCCCGACCAAATTCGCCATCAGAACATCAGTTTTGTCAAAACGATGGAGGCATATATGGTGCAATACACCTTCTCTCTCTTTTGAATGCACACGGGAGCCTGCTTGGATAAACGAAACCCTAAATCGCTACACGGCTCTCAAGATGATGAGTTTTCACTTGTCTGTCTACAACGATAGCATTGACGACGTCAACAGGTGGATCGAGTTCGCCATGTCCCGAAACTTGGAGAATATATCCATTAAATTCAGATTTGAGTCAAACTATGCATATATCACACCCACATGCTCTGTTTCTTGGACATCCTTGAAGAAGTTGTCCTTGCATTGGTGTAAACTCCCTGATGATTCAATTACTAAGATTCTTTCTGGTTGTCCCATTCTCCAAAGCTTAACATTGGATTACTGCAAAGAGCTGACGTTTCTTGATCTCAGCAAATGCCCGTGTCTGAGAACATTACGAGTAGAGTACAACGTGGGGTCTCCGGGACCAACGGAGATTGTGGCACCACATATCCATTGTCTCAAATTGATGAGCTCTTCTCTGTCACCATGTACTTTACTTGATGTCACGTCTTTAACCGAAGCTAAACTGGACATTTACAATTGCTTTGTTGAAGTCGATGCTTATTTTCTTCTTCAGTTCATGGTGCTACAGATGCTAGAAAAGTTACAGAACGTAGAGAAACTTACTTTAACAGAAAGCGTTCTTCAGGTATATGTTTTGAGATCATTCTGGCATTCTATAAGATAATATGTCTAAGTTTGATTTTATATAGAACTAGGCATAATATGCATAGAATCATTACCAGGCTTTGATTTTATGTTTTTCAATATATGTTATCTGCACACACGGTACTGATCATCATTTTGTGTTATGGTATTCACTGATCTGTGTTTAGATTTTATCTCTTGCCGAGATTCGTGGGGCTCCTTTCCCCATGTTTAAGGTCAAAGCTATGACTCTTAAGACAGAGATCTCTCCGTACGTTATTCCTGGTATACAAAGGATGTTACAAAACTCACCTGATTTGAAGAAGATAACGGTTCACTTGAGCACTTGCAACAACAAAATACCGGTACATTGACACCGTAAACCTCTATTATTTCCCCTTGACCATTCTTCTAACAGTCTTATCGACCGAGTTTGAATATGGTTCTTATTCTGTTGTGCAGGAGTGGGATTTTAACATCTACGTGAGAAATTTGATCAGTCCGGATCAATCCTGGAGGGTCCCTTGGAACAAGGACCGGGCGGATGTAAAGTCAAACCATGTGGTTTTATTCATGGAACTTATGCTTGAAAACGCAGAGGCATTAGAGAAGTTGGTGGTAAGATTTCAAGACCGTTACCATAAGTTTAAAGAGCTGGTTCCAAGACTTCCGAACAAGAAGAATGTCTCCATTGTGCTCTCAACCAAGCCTTCGAAAATAGATGTGACTGGTGAATCATAGGGTTTTAGTCTTGAGTCTTATTGAATATCTTACATCGAGCTTTCATTTAAACATACTAGAAGAAGTCATTTCATTGTTTGTTGGACAAATTTTTGGAAGTAATGTTTGGAAATTCAGTAAAGTTGTTCTTTTTGTTTTTCAAACGTAAGTAAAGTTGTAAAATAGCTAGTGAGGGTGGTATTGCCAACAGCGACGGAGGATCGCGTCATAGTGAATCGTAGGGTTTTAGCCTTGAGTCTTATTGAACATTTTGCAAGGAGCTTCATTTAAACATAATGGAGGAATTCATTCATTATTTGTTAGGAAATAATGTTAGGAAGTTCATTATTTCAACCATAAGTTTTCAATTAAGGGATAAACATTATCATCTTTTTGGATCGCAAATATCAATGGTTGTTTGTTTTAAAAGCAAAAGTGGATAAACCAAATCAGCTTGTTTCGAAAACATATTTATATAAAGATTTGTTCACATATAGTTAGAAATAAAATTATTGAGCGTAAATAAACAAAACTCCCTTGGCTAATAATGTCTGATTTTGTTTCACTGATTATCTATTTACGTTGGTTTCTTTTCAAATATTGTTGTTTTCTAATAACGTATATAAACAAACCTGTAAAATATTAAAAACAAAAACGCACATGGATTATATGATTTTTCAGAAGAGGGTTACGAAAAGGCGATTGATTATGTATAGCTAAACAATCGATCACATCACCATCATGACTATCTATTGATAATGACGAGGTGCCCCCCATTATATGTGTATGTTCAGGGACTAGAAGGAGAACCACAACTCTTTGGAAGCTGACATAAGTTAGAAGAGTGAGAGTGTGAACTTTCGTACCTAAGATTTCATTAACAAAAATGTAAAATTTTAATTTAACAGGAAAAATGAAAATAATAACTTTAACATTGCAATATAATAGTCTTATATTGATCTTCGACGAGTAAAAATATCGGCAACCGCTTAATCATTTTACAATTCAGATCAATATAGAAGTTTTAATTAGCTATGAACCCTTACTAAACTAATTTTTTTATATAATTAACCCCTACTAAACTAAAATTATAATATTTGCACTATACTGTTTACATCATTTTACTTATATGTTTTATTTGTTTTAAACTTGTCTTATTCGATTGGGAATCTCCACGAAGCAGCGTTAATAAATCATAAGACTCTTGCCAAAAAATATCAGAAGATGCATAACTTTATAACTGTAAATAAATTATTTAATTAAGCAGAAACCCTAAAACTAAAGAATTCTTATAATCTAAACATAAAAAAAAAAACACAATCAAAATTAAGAAAAAGAGTAGAATGATTTACCCGATCGTCCATAAGATTGCCTTATCGAATAATGACAGAAGATATTCAAACTTATCGAATTTATTTGGGAAGAAAATAAAATTTCCGTTTATCTTTTATAGATTCAACTTGTTTTGTCCTTTAGTCCATTCCGACAAATATCTTTTCAATTGATCGAAACTTGCCTTCTTTTACTTACTTGTGAAAGTATGCTCTTCTGTTTCTTATTGATGCGTTGTTGCATTTACCATTAAAGACAAATGTTAACGATTTTTCTATGCAAAATTGTTAAAAATGAAAATTTTCTTTTGCTTATATTTTACCTAATTTTTACTTATGTTTTGCTTATTTTTTCTATGGTACAAAAACAAACTTGTTTCTTTCAGTTAATAGTATATATTTATAGTTGATTGTAGTTTATGAAACAAACACAAACTTTTAAGTTTTTAGTGGCATGATGATGTGGTACAAAGGGTTATGATGTCAAATGTTATATGTATAATCTATTTAGATTTTTTTTTTTGAACTATATATGCTATAAAACTATAATTAATTGCCGTAAAAATTTGATGTATATACAATAAGTGATGAGTAATGCTTAAAATAAATCAAACAAATTTTATACCAAAAATTTTCATCAACAAACCATGATTATCATATTTGATCTTGACCTCCTAATAAATAGGATAATCACCTTAAATTTAATAATATACAACCAACAAGACGCAATAACCAAACCAAACAGAAAATTAAAACAAAAAGAATAAGCTGAAACTCAGATATATAATAAGAAGATCAATGGTAAGATAAACCGCTATAGACTTAGTCTGTTGTGGCCCTCCAAAGTAGAACTATGTACTGTCCAATCTTTTAATAATCTGGATTGGTGGCTCCTACGACAAGACCTTGGAGCGGCTGGAAATCGTTTTCGGACAGTGCAACCTTCAAGTCCCGCATGTATGCAACTTTCCCTAAGCCGCTGTTGGGAAAGCAACCCGATCCCATCTGAATAGATCAAGTTCAAAGTAAATGTAAACAGCTCATGAGCTCCCATCACTTACTGAAATATGATAATCATGTATTGTTCTATTGCAAGAGAGTGGCAGTGTGGGTAGATGTTGACGTTCTCTATTTCCTTGAACTTGTTATTAAGCTTTATATATATAGCTAGTTATATTACCACCAAGAATCATATTGTTAGATATATTGAAATTGCATCTTTTCTTATAATTTGTTGGGTACTATAATAAGTCACTTTAACTATTGTTACATGATGTTTTAGAATACAGTGTTTAGGAAGTCAAATGGCTCTTTCACGAATTATTGAAAACTAATTAAAAGAGGTTAAAAGTTAAAAGGGCTAAAACAACTCAACAATCTTAATTAAAATAAATAAAAATTCAGTTAACAATAATTAGAGCACGAGAACACTCGAAGTTTAATAAATTTCAAATTGTAAAATTTGAGTTAGAAACTTTTACGTTCTGAATTAATCTTTTTTTACTATTGCCAAAAGAGTAGAAAATCTCTCTTTGACCTAACTCTTCGGATTCTTGAACGGGTACTCAAGTAACCATTTGGGTTTTGGGTTTGTTAATTTGATTCGGTTTTAATACGCATTCGAGTATTAAAAAAATTTGGTTCGGTTATTTTCGGTTTTGGGTTGGCTTTGGTTTTGGGAAGCTGAAAATAACGATTTTGTTGCCTTTGTATACTCCCTCCATTTCATATTAGTTGTCATTCTACGCTTTTTATTTTGTATCAAATTAGTTGTCGTTTTACATGTTCAATGCAAATTTATGATTGATTTTCCAATTTTATCCATACTCTTTTAGCTTATTAACTATACATATCAAATGAAAAACACATTAATTAGGGGTAAAACAGATTTTTTAAGTGTTTTCTTAATGGACGTGAAATCACCTAGAACGACAACTAATATGCAACGGAGGGAGTATATAAGTTCTGATTTTTTACTCAAAATATTCAAAAATAATTGTATTTTAGAGTACCGATTCGGGTGAAAGTTTAGGAGGAATAGTTTCTACGGTACCTGAAGTTGATATTCAATCACTACTAATGGCTATTGCATCAAGCTTGAATTAGGGGTTATTGGTTGTCGCAATGTTGTCTTTGAAGAAGATAATAAGGAAGTTCATTATTTATTTACAACAGCGTGCTACATTTTGAAGTGCACAACTGGATACGAGCCATCAAAGTATGGACTGAGAAATTTGATCACATTCAATTTCGATGGGTCTCACGGGTGTGTATCAAGGCTGCAAATTGTATTGCTAAAGTACCTTTAAACTTAGATGAAATCTTTGTATCTATGTTTTATGTTCCGAGTTTCCATGTACCCATCCTCATGAATATCATTTGCCATCTTCTTCATAGTTCTTAAAGAAGATGTAAAAAAAGAAGAAGATCATTTCCAAAACTCTTAACAAAAAACATCATTACCACAAATGTAAAGAAGAATTCATCAAAAGATTATATATAGAACTGAAAAGTGAAAGAGAAAGATCATACATGGATTTGTGTGAGAAATTAGAGAGGTTGTTCTCTTGTATAGGGCAAAAGAGTCTACTCTTTTGAGGAAGATACGAAAGGAAGAACCGATCTAAGGATTATTCAGAATAACATATCTATAACAGTTCAGTGTCATGCAAGTAGATGAGAGATAATCTCCGCTTCTAAGTTTTTATGTGGTAAATTTTTAGAGGGTGAAACTTCTAAAATTACAAAAAATATGAAAAAAACATAAGCTCTTCAAACATATCTAGGTGAAAGTGAGAACTTGCTATCATTCACGAGAGTTATATAATCATGCATGCAATGGTGGGATAAACCAAAAGAAAAGTTTATGTTTTTCTTTTATTAGCAGTCATTATTGATCGATTATATACAATTTTTCAATTATTTTTATGTTATTTAATTAACGTTTATCATTTCACAAAAGATCGACATGTAGGTAAACTCAGTGATGCATATTGAATAGAAATGACAAATTGGCAAAGACAAATATATGGTCATAAGCCAAGATTCATGATTTCCAATTTGTTTAGCGAAAATGAAAGTTTTTCTAGAGAAAATGAGGCAAAATGCAAACATATAAATGAATGTGAAAGCCAATAGCTAAATATGTTCATTTTTCTTAATTTTGTTGCATTTTAGTTATCTTTGTGAAACAAATTTGATTAGTCATACAACTCTAATATGTCAACAAATGTTTAAGGCAAACTGAATTTAAAACTTCTCTTATGATTGAACTATGATAATTTTTGACTAATTATACTGAGCGTCTTTTTAAATTTTAGATCATTGCTAATTAGTATTCATTATAGTGAAACAAACACATACACTACTGAAAATAGAACATGACCAAGGTTCTCATGAAAAATATAATTGTCCTTATGTTTTTAATGGGTTGGTACATATAAGTTACTTTTCATTAAAACCTCATAAACTGTTTTTGTTTAAAAGATGGAAAAGAAAATTTATCTTCTTATATGTTTAAAAAAATATTAATAATAATTTCATAAGTATAAACTTTTCCGCGCGGATTTGTTTCCTAGTACTGTTAATAAAAAAATGGCAAAAAGGTAATGATGTTTATAGATATTCATTTCAAAGGGAAAAATTAGGGAACATGATCTACAACTACGCATGAATACTACAAGCAAAAATATTTTACACAAATAATGATTCGTTAACATTGAGATCTCATACCAAAACTAAAATTGATCGAGGCCATTGGCATTGACGCTATCTTTTGCATCATATAGAGATGTTTGTATACTAAATTACAATTTTTTAAGCAATGCCAAGATTCCATAGATGCCTTCAATTCATGAAGACGGCGTCCAGTTTTTCTGAAAGGGTACAAAAGTAACTGAATATATTGCTGCTCAAGAAACCTATATTAAATCACGCTTTGAACAAACTGAATCGATTAAATGTGTAAATTGCTGGAGAATACAGTGGCAAAAACAGAAAGTTACCCTTGATGTAAAGACCAATTTAGTCAATTTTTCTGTCAGGGAACTTGATGGAGGCCATCCTTTACTTCCAGAGAGCATTCACTCATCCCATATTGAAGTAGTTTTATCCATGGTTTCTGTAAGATAACGAAAGGAAAATATTCACATAGTCAAATTGATTCACGAAATATTAACATTAAAAGAGAAATTTAAGGTAAGAGTAAAATTCGGAATTGGAATGGATCTACAGCCAAAATTTAACCAAATATCATTTTTTATATAAGACAATGACGTAGTAGACTACCATCCCCAAAGTTACAATATAACAAACCGTAAGAAACTGGAAACGTCCATACGCAGAGTGACCTGTGATCGGGTTTGTGTCTTCTAAATAACACAAATAATAAACGTGATGGCACTACAATAGTCAAGTTGAGATAGATAAAAAGTAAACTAACAGACATGGACATTCCTAAAACTGAAGAAAATATGAAAATAACTAAAGTGGATTTACGTAAGCCAAAATCATTGTTAGTCAAGCCCACTATGAAGAGGAGAAACATAAAGAAACATTAAACTAAAACCAACATATGAATGAGATATCTGGCTTTTTTGGGTTAGATAATCAAGCCGGTCTTTTTAGGAGGTGAATCAAATTTGAGATATTGACAAGTTAGGACGTTGATACCTATCTTGGCGAGTGTAGTAGTTGAATTAATCCCACCGCTTCTGGCTTCCGAATTGGAGAGTTGTATTATCCTTGTGAAGAATAGAGAAGAGAAACCCCGTCAATCAAGAATATCCCACTTGCAAGAACCAGAACAAAGTCGTTTTATTTTGTGCGTGTAAAGATTGTAGATATAAAAAGCAAATCAAGAACTATAAGTACCCTAAAGACAAACAAAGCCCAATGAAACGAATTTGAGATTTCTACAGGTGAATTGTGGTTGTAACACAATCTAAATCTAAATCGAAAAGGAGAAATGAATATCAGGGAGGAGTGACAAAACCAAATCTTATGCTATAATCTGGCAAATCTTATGATTTGAGGAGAATTTTAAATAAAATTCTTACCTATAAGAACAATTGATCGCGAGGCCATCAGTTTTGTTTGATCATCTTCCTCTCCTCTCACACTCCCATAATAAAGAAGAGTGTGAATGAGAAAAGTAAAAAAGTGTGAATATTAAAGAGTGTGAATGTGAAAAGGTGAATTTGAATAACATGCAGGACTTCCGGAGAGAGTACATTAGGAGTAAAATGAAGCCGGAGAGCCGAGAAAACGTTCTTGCCTAAAAAAAATGGAGGATATGAAGCGTGAATGCGTGGAAAACATGACTTGTCTAATGCAAGCTTTCTCATTGGTTCTTAAGTAAAAGATATTGCCATGTGGAAATATATTGCGTGCTGACGTGTCAAATCATAGAAAAATTTAGCTTGTAGATTTATATCTTTCATATTATTAATTGAAAGATTGTAGTTGTAATTTCACTATCCTTTTGAGTTACTTTTGTCAAACATGAGATAAGAGGTCTACTTTTACATTTCAAATGAATTTTTGAGTCATTTTTAGCAATTCCCTAAAAAATTATTAACGAATAACTAAAAAAAAAAAAAAAACAAATACTTAGTTAATTGCATCACAACAACAAACTTTTAACATAAAAAAACCTTCAAAAACTCACATGAACCCATAAGATGAATACGGAAGAATCATCAAACCACTCAAATAACCTAAGAGTAGACAAAACATCAACAACATATAATGGGTAAGTGGATATAAACGTAGACGACCCGCCATAACGAAAGCTGCAAAAAAGTAACAAAAGTTACACCATACCAAATCCACTAGAAACGTTCTAAAGCAATATAACAGTGCGATAAAGACTAAAATAGACAAAAAAAAAAATTAAGAATATTAGAAGAGAGGTCGTAAATATATAAAAAACTAAGTGAATACCAAACTATGCGGGAAAAAAAAGTGTTGCAATGGAAAGAGAGAACACATATATTTATAGGAAAAGATTTAGGGTTTTTACTTATACAACTAGGGGCTTCTCCCGCACTACGTGCGGGTTTTGTGGTTAATAACTTAATACTTTTAGATTTATGCTTTCAAATTTAAGATATTATGTGTGATGTTTCTATGTAATATTTATTTAGTAAGGCTTTTTGGTTTAAGTCTTTGGCCTCGAGTCATGATGGTCTTTGACAAAATCTTTCAAGATACTCACAACGACTTCTATGGTGATTTGATCCAAACAGATAATTGCGTTATAGGTTCTCTTTTCTCTTCACCAAGTCCCATCAACGCCATCTTTCATTAACTCCTTCTCTTTTACATCTCCTCTTACTTTATGTCTAAGCTTCTTTACTTCCTCCTATTTGTTCTCTATCTCTTTCTTCATTTTTTTCTTTCTCGTGATTCCTCTCTAGTAGCCAATTCGCCGTTTATCTACGATGCCTCCATTAATGTTTTCTCTTACTTCCCTTGCTTTTCCATGACTTTTTCCGGCATGGATTGAAATCTTTCTAATGTGATGTTCACTTTCTCTCATATATCTTTGATCATACATCGATAACACTTGAATATTCATTCAAACCTTTAAAGCCTCATGACCTAATACATCATTTAAACTCACATTCAAAATGTTGATTACAAAGTAAAACGAATCAAGATTGACACATCACTACAATATCATAGACATAAAGATATGTAAGCACTTATAAGTTCAAAGATTAAGACTTTTAGAGAGAAACTTAGAAGCTATGAATGATACTTGAGTCTAGTTTATAAACAACAAAGTGGGTCCGAAATATGATCTTTCAATTTCATAGTAAAGAAACCATAATTGAACAAAGGTAGATCGAAGATAAACTTAACTTGCAAAAACATAAAGAATATAATTGAATTGAAAATTCAAGGCCATGGACGTCTTCACCTACTTTATGTTTTCTCCGTTGATTCTTTGTTATAAAATAAAATTAGAACCACATATTCAAAATTAGAACTACTTTTTGTCACAAAAAAAGGAAAAAAAAGGAAAGGATTTTTTTAGAACATGGTTGCGCGAATTGTATTGGAAAAATTATTATTGAACTATTTAAGTGATATATAACACAATCTTAGCATGTCATAAGGATTTCCCCCCCTGTAAATGTAGTAAGAATAAAATACATTGGATAGATAGATAGATTTATCTCAAACGGTCTATTTCTTTTTAAAATTTATTTTATGATAGTTTGGTTGATTTGAAATTAGATTATTCTTTGTCTAAATTTCTTTTGTTTATTTTGTTGTTTTTAGTAAAATAAGATATCAATAACATGTACATAAACATAGGCATACAATTTTATGAACATCTTCTAGACAATAATATGTACAAATTTATTTATTTCTATACAATGATTATCATCCCAACATAAAGAAGAGGAGAGACATAATATAATCCAAGATATAACCTAAATGACGACGTAGGTATAGCCAAAATGCTAAAGAGCTCTTATGTTAGATACCTTGAAAAAGAAGCAATGTACTTTTACTCTGAAATCCTCAAATAAAGTTGACAAATATAACAATGACAACGTTCCTATTATTGACATTGCCTTTGATTACATGGAGACTACTTGAAAATGTAACATTTCTTAACTTCGTTACAATGGTCTGTGGATAATGCTCACCATCGTCACGTTAACCATTTTGCAAAAATACGAACTCCATACGTGTATCTATTACTCTTCTTTGTTTTGGAAAGAATACAAACTCAAAAACCCATTAGAGTTCAGGACTTCATGAAAATGTGGAAGCACACATATTAATGCAAAAGCTAACAAACACATACGTAGAAAAAATATATTCTCATACACAGGTTTTCGAATTGCTTAAATAGTAAGCATTGAACTTTCTGTAAAACAACGCCTCTAAGGTATTCCATGTGTTTCCATTTTGCTAGATCTTGTTCCAAAATTTGAGGTTCAGTTTGTTAGAAACGCCGAGAAATAATGTTACAAACCGAGACTATGGTAATGATATCTACGTTCAAGCCATGTATGTTTCATTTTGGAAGTGTATCGAGATACGGCTCCTAGGTTTCTTTCTCAAGACTAAAGATAAATCATGAGGCTTCTCGTTGGATTATGCGAAACAAAATATGGAAACCGGCTATGTAATTAATCATGTATAAAAATAAGGTGTCCTCGGCTTTATAATGTGTGTTGGTAGAGCCGGTGTGAGAAAAGAGCTGAGGGGTAAAGAAGTCTATGAAGACATATGATTAGTTATTGATCCTTTATTTAAAATCCGAAGCTCCGGTAAAAGTATATACCATTATGCAGTTGTGAATATCTGTTCCAACCGGTTCATGGAAAATCAGGTCTGCCATTACATCACCGTGATTGCCGATGTGTTCCTAAAAAAATACAGAGAACCTTTTTTAGTATGTGAATAAAGTTGTTTGGTGTAAAAAGTAAAAGAAAGATGGCTAGAATCTACAACTTTCTACACGGGCTCACGTTTGCTAAGAAAGTGCCATCTACATGGTTTTGTCCATAACTTTAGGCAAAATAACAGGAAGGGTGTAAACTTAATTAACAACTCTTAATATTGTCGCTATATATATGGGATGAAAGCTAGTCTAAATGATTTACTATAACCCCGTAACAATATTGTGAGCAAAGAAAACCATTTCAAAGCTTGGCCATCAAATTTCATCAAAACCGTAATCTATTGGACATAAGAAATACCATAATTTAAAGGATAATGATACACACAATATGATATAAAAGTTTAGGATTTACCTCGATAATATTTCTTTTGCAAAAGGATATGAAGCAGGATTTGAATTTCTTGGACAAAGCATTTTAGACATGGGCACAAGAAGTTGCTTACCTCTCTGCGTATAAGTTTTTTAGTTTCATGACTGGAAACTACCTGCAGATGAGTCCATATTGTAATTTGTGTTTCAAAATTTCTTCATATCGTTTGGAGCGGCTTATGCATGATTACATCACTATCATAGGAATATGTATCATCATATGAAACAATAGCAGTCTTTTGAATAGGAGAACAGAGTATACACGTCCTTAATATTAGAGCAAGAAACGGAAAATGATGTATATGAAGGGGCAAAATTATGAGGACATAATCGCAAACTCCAAACTTACACAGGAACCCCTAAAATTGAAACCTCATGTCCCTTTGAAGGATAGTTGCACATGTTTTTACCTTGTTTCTTTGCCATATCGTTTTCTCTCTATCGCATCTTCTCTTTTATTTTCTGAGGTTACACATCCACTATGCCTCTTTCTCTTTTGAAGGCAATACACCGATTATGAAATATAAACCTTAAATGGAGGAGAAGAAATCGGTGTTCCAGAGAATCCTCTTAACTAACTTTATTACCTTTGTTGCCGAAACACGCCTCCACTCCTGCATCAAAGAATCCGCCAATCTGATCATTACAAAAAGAAGAAATTATCAGAATATGTAACTGAATAAAAGATCCATAATCAAGCATCCATAACATGGATTTGAGGCTATCATATCAATTACATAATTGGAGATCAAATTAGAAATATGATTTTAAATTGGAAAATGAATGCAAAATATATGTGAACATATTCTCTTTTTTATATAAGATGGGTACGTTATGGCAGGAGACCAAACGAAGGTGTTGAGATTTTAGACTCTCTAGATTCTGTTGATTTTCTCCAACGGAAGAGAAATAAATGAGTTTAATTTTTAAAACGTAAACACAAATTACAAAATTGGGCCTACTTGATTTCACCCCAATTACATGATCAAATTCAAGCATTATTCTCTCATGAACCGAGATAAAGAAAGCGTTTGTGATATGGCTGAGAACTCTTTTATTGGCTTAACGTGGATGGCAACTTGTATATAGTGACATGGCAGTTTGAATGTATGAGAATATTCAACATTTTTTTGTTGATGTGGCATGTCTTAGAGGGCTAGAAATCTTCCCCTTTTATATATAAGAGATATAAAATAATAGCAAAATATTTCCACTAAAATTTAAGTGTATCCAAATCTAAATAGTATATTTTATTAGTTAATAATGGAATATTACCATTAAGTTTTAATATAAGATATACGATAGAAATATAATGGAAGATTACCACTATTCGATGATCAAATATTTAAATGCCAAATAATTAAATAAGTAAAAAACATTCGGGTCAAAAATTAAAACATTAAAATTTTATAAGAAACATAAATCAATTGAATTAAGTAGTAGGCTGAGAAGAACCTTCGAGCTGCCACGTATGATTTTTTACTCGAGAAGTCTATCGTTGTATAAGAAATCTACTTTGTAGACTCCATCTAAAGTCTACGATGCATTAGAGTAGATTTCATATGAAGTTATATATAAACTTAAATCTATTAATTATAAAAAAAATAATTTGATTAAAAATTTATGTTCATGATCAAATTATAAACAATTATGATGTATAAAAAATAAAAGTTCACAAAATTTCACAAATAAAGACAAATTAGATTAGTAATGAAATACATACTATAATAAACAAATATATGATATACCAAATAAGATACTTCAATACCCATAATTTTAAAATTTTCAATATAATCAAATATTTCAATGTGTTGTATTTAATCTGACAGCTTGACAATGTCGAACACCTAACAATGTCGGATCTTAGCTAAATCTGACATCGGTTAACAAATCTCACACCTTAAAAAGGAAAATGATAATACAAAAAATCAAAAACTAAAAAACCACAAAAGCATTCTTTGAAATCTAAAGTTGGAACTGGGGAATGGAGAGTGTAAGTTCACACTTTGATGAGTTTGATTTCGGTGCAGTTTTCATTAAATTGTCAAGGCCTTCGTAATACTGGGAGAGTGGACGATTATTAGCTGTTCTCATGGCTTATTTACGGTCAATGACTTGAATTCCGAGTTCTTGTTGCAGCCATGACAGAGATGAGCTCTCTAGACAGCTCACCGTGTTGATGATAATTAAGACCGGAAGCTGTTCTTTTGTTGACTGCTTCCCCACAGAGCTCAAAAAAATGGCTCTAATGGCTCAAATCCCCAAGTCGGTAGGTCTTTGTAACTTAATGGATGCAAATTCTCCACCACCTTATCTTGCACTTAAGGATCTGCAAAGTAAAAAAAAAAATATGTTGAGTAAAAGAATAGGTTGCAGTATGTGTAATAAGCTAGTTTCGCATACCTTCCATGTCAATCAAGAACTTCTCAGCATTGTGTTTGCTTAAAACACTGATGCAAACTTTATGTGCAGCACTTGTAGTGATGAAGATAATACTTGGAAGGTTGAATTCTTTAGCTGCAGCTCCACAGAAGTACATGAGATCATCGTAGATGATACAAGCAATATTATTGCCTTGTTGTAGCAACAATTGAGCTATATAGTCCTTGACGCTTTCCTCGCTTGTTTTGTTGAGTTTCATCAGAAATTCTACTTGTCCGAATCTCACAAGTTGAGTCATTGGTATGCTTTCTGGTATGGTGACAAATTGAAAACCAGGGAAGCGTTGCGAAGAGCCTACTTGATCGAATTCACTCTGAGCAACTGTAATTTAGAAACCCTTCAAGTTAAGGGCTTGACCGAGCTGCATCATTGGAGATATATGTTCTTGTAATGGTAGTGGAACCAACACTATTCTTCTCTTTTTTTTTTTTTTTTTGAATTGAATGTAAAATTTATTCAATCAAACTGTGTTACAATAAATGCGTCTTTTGTTTGAGTGTTTGAAAGCTGAAAAAGAAATCAGAAGAAAGAGCTAGAAACAAAACCGAAAGGAGAATAAAAATTCAGACAAGGTGTGTGCACTTTTAGTCTCTCGTGAGGTACCATAACTCCATTGCTTCATTATGTGTGTAGTCTCCGGTAGCCCGAATCGCGTTAATGCGATTCTTTACAGATTTGTCAACCATCTTTACCAAAATGGCTGAGGTTTGAGCAGTTTCTCCATGACGTCTACGTTTCTCTCACGCCATATATGATATATCGATGATTGAAACGCATAGCGGATCAAATATGTTGCAGAGTTTGGCCGATCAGAGGTAAGCAAGGGTACAATCTGATTCCAAGATGGTGTGTAATCTGACCCGAGCAGCTGAAGGGTCATTTTCTGCCAAACTTCTCTCGTGAAGCAACATTCGAAGAACAAGTGGTTACGTGTTTCCTCGACATCACCACAGAGACAACACTTTATAATCTGACCCAATCCCCATTTTCTCATTCGATCGCCCGTTGATAGTCTATTGTGAACCGCTAGCCAAGTGAGAAAAGAGTATTTGGGTGTGTCGTAGCGAAACCAAACTCCCTTGTACCATTCCACTTTGGGTTGTGCAGTCCTCAATAGGTTCCGAGTAGTCCGAGTAACAAATTTAGTTCTATCTATTGGTTAATCATTCTCTCTATCTTCCTTTTTCTTCTATCTGTGCAGAAGATGGCTAAATAAGTGATCCAATTATAATAACAATACCATTATCAATAGGTCTTATCAATAGAAGCTTAAGTCTCCATTAAATTTGTTTATTTCTATTTGTATATGAACTTGTGGAGATAAGACGTTACATACCAGTGTCTAGTGAGAACTTAAGAAAAGGAAAAACGCTCGCAGTCAATCGAACAAGCGCCCGCAGTCGATCTGGAATGATCAGCTTCGTTGCACGTTCTTTTGAGTTTATATTCAACTCCATCAAACTGGGCAAGGCCCCTTCCTCGATATGCAACAAATCTAATATTACTATCATCAATTCAAGCTTCCTCAGCTGATTAAAACCTTGTGCGCTGATGCTCATCTTTGCTCCCCAGTAAACGCAATTTTCCAGGAAGAGAGCAGGCATTGGGTCTTCCTGGATATTTGATCCCTGAAACCTGAGAAACTCAAGACTGGGAAAGATCAAATCCATGTTTTTGGGAAGTCTCGTTATGTTACAACGCAGTGTCAACTCGACTAGGCTTGGAACCTAACAGCTTCTTTGGATTCCGCGGATAACTTGAAGTCCTTCACCTCCAACGTCAGGACACGAAGATTTGGCAGTTTAGAGAAAGAACTCCAATCTAAAGAAGACATTTTCTGGTGTACCCGCGTGGAGGACTGGTCGTGGATCTCCAAGTCCCGAAGATTTATCAGTAACTCATGTTTGAGTTTGCTCCAGCTGTAGGAGGAGATAGATCTCAAGGTTTACTGCCTCGCCTGTTAGCAGTTCTCCGAAGAATTTTCCGATGACATGCCTCAGTGATGTGAGCTTAGTTAGATCGGTCGTCCCCTCGAACTCATTTCCCGATGCATCGAGTGTCTGTAGAAATTGTAAGTTGGAGTAAATTTCCCCGACCAGTATCGGCGATTCCAAGGTATCGCAAGTGGATTAAACCTCCGATCACATCTGGTAAACTCAATGTGATATCACCTTTACAAACAAACAAAAGCCGTCCAAGATTAAGAACTCCAAGTAGCTTCAGTTTCAAAGTAACTGTTTCAACATAACTGTCAAGCATTCCCTTCCGTTCTCCAAACCAAAGAACAAGAAGGATCGCATTTGTTTGTTCACACGTCTGTGGCACAAGTATTTGTTGTTCATAACATGGTGAACCACTTCTCTTCTGCAACTAGTAGAAGGATGCTGCTTGCTGTAGACATTTACAAAGTTAAGCTCTTTTGCTTTCTTTATGGCCACATCCCTTAGAAGATCATGGATTTTACAAGACATCACCTTTCCTCTTTCAATTCTTTCAGCTTTCACTAAGCTTCTGTCTATCAACTCTTCAATGTAATCCCGAGCCATGTCTTCCATCATCGTCTCTTCATCCTCTTGTATAAACCCTTCTGCTACGAGTAGTCGTATCAACTCCTCTACTTCGATCTCATAGTCCTCTGGGAAGACACTGAGGTAAAGAAAGCAGAGTTTTAACTCGTGTCGCAGCCCCTTGAAGCTCAGATCAAACACAGTAGAGACATGAATTGAGTTATCTTTGATGCGTCGCCATAAACTAGCACACACCTCTTTCCACTCGCTTGGCCTCTTCCTCGACAAAAGCCCAGCAAGAACTACTACGGCAAGCGGTAATCCACCACATTTTTGAACCATTTCTTTTCCAATCTTCCGCAGATCTTCATCGACCCGTTGTATATTCCTGAATGCTGTCCGTTCAAACAAGTTCAGGTTTCTTCACATGTCAAGAACCTTAACTTATGAGCATAGACTCCCTGGCCCATGCCTTCAGCCACTGCTTTGATCCGCGTAGTGATGATGACTCTACTTCGGTTATGATTTTCTCTTTTCAGGCTCTCCCACGCTTCTAGCTCCCATATATCATCTATCACCACCAAATATATTTTTCCTTCTAGAAGTTTGTAAAGGCACTTTTCTAACTCCTCGTCAGCAAACATCTTGATCTTTTCCAGCTCTTCTGCAGAAACCACACCCAAAGATCAAATGATTCTCAAAAGCATATCCCTGGTTTTATACTCTTGAGAAACATAAGTCCATGCGCGGTATTGGTTTATTATCTTCACATCACCAGAGTTATATAGCTTTCTGGCAAGAGCAGTCTTTCCCAGACCTCCCATGCCGAATATGGATATCATATATCTCTTTTCCTCTCTATGGTCAAGAAGCTTTACCAAAAGATTCTTAGCATCATTTTCTAAACCTACTACACGCTCATCTTGATCAAAAGATCGAGCACGTCGAAGCTCTCTTACCCTTAAAGTTGAAATACTCCCTCGAGGCTCATTGAAGTTGCCTATGCCATACGTCTCTCGCTTGCGAGTAATATCCAATATTCGTCTCTCGAGATTTCTGGTATGATCAACTATTCTGTACGCATCAATCTTCTCGCCTATTTTGTTGATGAACCTTATCAAACCTCGTCTTTGTGATATTTTCTCCACGTTCAGGAAATAGGTGTCCAAAACATCCTCGACGTCATAAGCTATGTCTAAAACCAGTTTTGTCCACTCTTTTGAGACTTCATCCTCTCCATCTCGAGCTTCAGAATCCTTTAGATAACCTTGGATACACGTCAACTCCGTCTTCAGCTCCTCTGATTCATCTTTTACTCCTATCAACGCTAGTGCCTCTTCCATGAGATAGATGCCGATCTTTCCCACCACAAACCCCGTGACCGCATCTACCATCTCAACAGAATCCACTCGATGGATCTCACAAAATGCAGAAAATTGAAAATTCCTCTGTTCCTTTGTCAACCTTTCAAAGCTTTGTTTTTTTAACATTTGATTAAATCAGAAAAGCCCTCCTAAAATTCAATGCACGAAGTTGAGTTTGTCAGTTTCTTTTTATATTTTGTGCCGACGTGATCTACTCGTATGACATAAAAACATAACAATTTTTTCAAAAAAAAAATAGATTGTATACCCTAAAACTTATTAAACATTTCAAAAGTATAACAAATTTTACAACATTGGAAAACTACCCCTTAATATTGAACAAATTATCATATAAATATGTTGATAATTTAAAATTGATTAGTGTAAATTATAAAATTAAGTTCAATTTATTAACAACTCATATTTATTTTTTTAAACAAAAAACTATATGATTAATTAATCATAATTTTTGCAACTAAAATTATAATTAAGTCGATTTATTTTACACAGTTGATTTATATTTTTATTCGTTGGTTTTTTACTCTACTGATTTATTTAAACTGTTGACTTATTTTTTTATGTTCGTCGACTTAATTTTCAGTTTGGTCGACTTATTTTCAACTATAGATTTACATTTGTATTGGTTGATTTTTTCCTTGTCGACTTATATAACCTTTGACTTATTTTTTTGTGTTCGTCGACTTAATCATCAAATTCGTCGATTTATTTTCAACTATGGATTTATATTTATATTGGTTGACTTGTCCATTTGTCGACTTATATAACCATTGATTTATTGTTTTTGTTAGGCCTAGGCTTATTACCAGTTACCGAAACCGAAAAAAATGGTTCGGTACGGGTTCGGTTATGAGTAAATAACCGATCGGTTGTGATTTTGTAAATTCTCGGTTATCCGATCGGGTTCGGATATTATACGAATACCAAAGGTAAACCGATGTTAACCACCTAAACCTATTTTTAGGGGTCTCGAGACCTAGCTATGCCGCAGCCACTCGTTACATTTCTCCTCTAGGGTTCGTGCATGCGAGAAGTGATTCCTTTCCCTTGTCTGCGATGGCGATTCCGAGAAAGCTTTTGTCAAGGTCGAAGACAAGAGATGAGGTTCTATATAAACCCACCGCACTGGAGATCCAAACACCACACGATATCTCTTCATCTCCTCCATCTGTGAATTCTCTTAGGCGATTTGAGGTATTCTTCTCTCTTGTTCTTCACAGAAAATTGAGATCCTCAATCGATTAGACTAAGTGTAATCATCTAATTTCAGTTTATGTTACATCAAATTAGAGAATTCGGTTTTGTTAAAACTAATGCCATTGATATTGAATCCGATTGTGTAAAACCAATTCGATTTTATAAAACAAAGTTCAATCATCTACTTCTGTTTGTGTAAAGCCAAAATACGTGATCATATAGAGTTATCTGCTTGCTTAGTTTTAGAATTCGATAAATCATTTTGATTTTTGAGTTTTTGTTTCATGTTGATTATGATATCAGTCTATGTTTGATATGTTCGTGATGCTTGTCTCATATTTTATATAGTATATGACCACTTTGTTTTTGTGTTTGATGTCTGTTATAGATGGATTCTACTTCTGTCAATCACGATCAGGGACTCAGAGATGATAATGATCTTGTCAACGAGGAAGTTCAGTTTCTGACTCAAGAATCTAGTGACAGAGGCAAATAGAAGCAGACAGAAGGAAGTGGGTATGCTAGTGCTAATGAGCAGAGTCAACAGACTAAGACTAAGACACAGAGGACTCTTCCTACCAGATTAGGTGTATGGGCTAACTACACAAGACTTGATGGAGATCGTGACAAATGTTTCTACAACTACTGCAGGAAGAAGTTCACCTGTCCTACCAAGTCAGGAACTACAAACCTATGTAACCATATGCTAAGCTGTAAAGAATTCAAGGCGTGGGAACAAACTCAAGTAGTCAACTTTAGTAGGTACTATTACACTCTTTAGTCTGTGTTGTGTTTCTACTAGCCTCAATCATCACTCATGGAAGTGTTTTGTTTATGTTTGAACACTAGTTCTTGTTGTTTGGACTTGTTACTAGGCTTAATTTTATCCATCAATGTCAATGTGTTATATTTAGGAAAAACCAAGACTCAAACTGATCGAGTTTTTATTCGAGCTACCCGTAAACTTCGTTATGGTTGAGCCTTCTTAAGAACATTGTCTGGTATACATTCACACACAATCAAAGCTTTATTCCTTCCTTTGGAAGATTCTTAATGTTGAATTGAATTGGTTTTTGATCATTTTCTCTTCTCTTTTATGGCTGAGCAACCAAGTCATCTAAGTGGCCAAATTTTACAACCACAGTATGTGTCTTTGTTGTTACTTACATATGAAATTGAGAGAGGAGTTTGTCCCTGAAACTTTGTGTTTGTTTTGGGAACAACTATAGATTGCTACACTGAGCCTCTTTCTTCATTGTTGCGCGATCATAGGTAGACTTTGCTCTCTGTTACAATATTGCATTTGATCTTGAGGAAAGCCCCATGAGAGGAACGCAACTCCATTGTCATTTGTCAAGAGTTTGTAGCTTGCAACTGTTAATGTTGGTGTAGTAGGAAGAGCGGATTGGATCAAAAGTCTATTTTTCTCTTATTAGTATTATGAGGTTCTTACCCACAAATTAATGTGTTCTATATAACGATAATTTAACATCCCAATAGAGAGCCATGATAAGGTGCACAAAGCCATAACAGATAGTGATGATAGCAAAAAAATACGAACAAGGAGAAAAACACAGTAGTGATGATTAGATAACATAGAACTGATAGAAAGATAACACAGCCTAAACCAAAAAAACAACTTTTAGAAAGATGACATAGTAATCTGAGTGAGAGAGAGAGAGAACCACTTGGTTGTCACATGTGAATGAGAGAATTGTAAAATCACAATTGTCATGTGCTACTCTCACAACTAATGTTTTTACATGGTTATTACCCTCATTATTAATCAAAAATGCGTTAGTTTCCAAATTATCCCAAAAAATAGTCCAACAAGAACATTTTTTTTAAAAACGTATATATTACGATTAAACTTTATATGTACCAAAAACTGATAGTGTAATTTTGATCATATAGATCAAACAAAACTAATAGTTGCACGACTTTGTTTTGTTAGAAATATTACTGGATAACAATATGTAAAAAGTTAAAATTGACTAAAAACATGTTTTTGTAATAAAACTATATGGATGTAGAGTTTTTTTGTTGTTGTAAAAATGAAAGGTATTATGCTATTACTTATAATATAACATAGATATTGTTGACACAAAAGATATATAATGTGGATACTAAATAAATTCATATTTTATTATGATGTTTTGTTATATATCATAACAAAATTAGCATGCCACTTAACCCTTATGGCTTACTTCATAAAACAAAAACACTAGATAAGTTTTAGAAAAAACAAGAGCACATTATTTTGTATTCCATCGTAGTGCCAACACCGGTTCTACTTCTAACATTCTTGTAAAATATATTCCATCTTCTTTTGCTACCCATACACGCAGTTGACCACATGCAGGAATAATTTTGTGTCCCGCCTTGTATACTTCAACATAATAAAAATACTCCATGTTATGCCCTTTTCTAAGCAAGCATGTCCATTTTGTTATACTGAATACTTCATCATGAAAGTTAATGATGTATGGCACCGCATTGAAGCTTAAATTTTCGATGCGTAGATCATCTTTAGTAGAACGACAATGAAGTTGAAGATTTTCACCTGGACCAAGTTGATTTTGAATTTCTACACGATTTTGGTCACACGCTTCATTTAACTTAAAAGATGTAGCAATAACCAACATAAAAAGTATGAGGTAATTCATTTTTCTGAGATACAAGATCATTGTAGGAATACTAAACACATCAATTTCTAGTATTTATATGTTTTGTGTGACAACTGTTTCTTTTCTTATTGGTAAATAATCTTATTCATTTTTACCTAAATTTAAACATAAATATGAATCAATGAGATTTGAGTTGAATGGTTGACCAATACAGTCAAACCAAATAAATTTACCTTAAAAACTATAATTCACTAATATCCCACTAAATGGTTAATCAATATAGTCAAACCAAATTAACTTTAGACATTATAGCTACCCATTTTCCAATCCAAACCTTTTTAAAAAAAACAAACGTTTAAGATATACCTTGTTTATGTCTCTATTTAACAAAAAATCGATTAAAACTTCATAATTAACCTTCTCATTTATTGATTAAATTATATACATTTTTTCTTATTGAGCTCTTATAACTTCTTTTAAAATAAATTGTTAATTCAAAATTTAGTAACATATCAAAATCCTTACAAACAAACCATATGCATCTAGAAAAATCTACACAGTTTTAACGAGTAACCAAATGGAAGAGGACTAAAGGAAACCAATCAGAAACCATCATCGCAAAAGCCATTGATGGCACTGCAACAATCCTTACCCAAATATGTAATGTCTCTTTTTATTAAAAAAACTACCATAATATGACGGCTACAACCGCCGTAGCTAGCTTATTACAATGTTATCCGTCGAAATTATATCGTCAGAAAATATAATTCGTAAAAAATATTACCGTTATAATTTACCGAAGAAATTTAGACGGGATAACATTGGATTCCGACGAAATTAGAAACCACAATTTTTTGAAAAAATTCTGACAATATATTCTTCCGATGTAATTTTAGCGGATGGTTTCGAAGACTTTTACCTATGAAACCGTTAAATATGCTGATGCTATTAAAAAAATAAAATAATTAATTTTATTGTTTTTGAATAATATAAATAAAATAAAATTATACTTTAGGAATAAAAATAATAATTAAAAATAATAAATAAAATTGAATTAAAATTGCTTAAAACATTAATCATGAAACTCTTTAAAACATAGTGTTCAAAAGCAACAAAATAAAATAAACTAAGCATCATAAGGTGTTTCTAAGAAATGTGATGGGAAAATTCTTCATCATCTCTTCAAACCTCACTATCCGAAGCAGATTGATAGAGGATTAATGTCTAATAAAGTTGAAGTTTTTAACCCTAAACAATTATGTGTGCATGGAAACCGATGTACCACTTAGGATCGAATCCACAAAGAAATTGATTAGAACAATGAAAATGCAAAGAACTCTAAAAGCTAAGTTTAAGAATGTTTTGAGTTTCTCTTTAGTTCCTAAGTTATAGTTATCAAATGAAATGTGAATATAAAAAGAACAAAAGTAAATTAACAAACTAAGGTAAAGAAATGTGATGAACAGATGCAAGACAAACTAAACTCAAGTCAATAAGCAAATGCAAGCACTAAGCAAGTCTGAAGAAAAAAGAATCAATCTAAAGAGATACATATCATGGGTTAAACCAATTAATGCGAGTGAATTATCTATTGAGTAATGGTGCAAGCTCTAGTCAAGTCCATTCCTAGGCTGAGGATCATTAATTTAAGTTTAATTCACTTCCATGACATTAATCTCTTCTTCAATTCTTTAATTAGCATAAACTTCCATTTTACGACTAATGAGTCTAAAAGAATATTTATGTCTCTAAACCTACTAATCACCTTAAACATCAATGTCAAGTGACTAAAATGTGATTTGCTCACATGAAATTCTCCTAGACATCATTGGTGCTATCCCCATGAATCGAGGACCACATGCTTGGCTCATGGGTGAACCATAAGGATATCATCCAGGGATTGCAGAGGAAAGATGATTTTGAGAACATAAAAGATTTTCATGAAGGTTCTATCTGATGGAGAGCCTTCTTAACAATATTTGTTGAATAATTCTTAGGTCCACCCCTAGGGGTGAGCCTATCTCATCCACCCTTCCTAAATAGCCAAATTAAGTAAAACAATTAGATTAAAATAAATCCTTAAATTGTGGGACCACTAATTCTCACTCTCTCCTTTCTTTCACGTTTTTTTTCTCTTATTTTTCTTTGTTTTCTTCTTTTTGTAAAAGAAAAAAGATTAACAAGTAGACAATACAAAAACCTTACACCCCTAAAAACTAAATCCTAAATCACAAATACTAAACCCTAAACCCAATATAATAAAAAAAAAATTGCTAATATGAATGGATGTTTACTACATCAATGGGAATGGTTTTCAGAATCAGAGGTTTGGAGGCTACAATGGAAGCAACCAGAGAAACAACTACTTAAGGGACTATGGTTCTTCTTCTTATTAGACACCACCTGTTAAGTCTTCAGATGATGACACAAAGGCTATGCTTGAGCAGCTTCTAGAAGGGCAGCACAAGATGATGGTTGATATTAATGGCAAGATTGATAGCCTCTACACATAAATGAATGGGAAGTAGAGGCAATAAATCTACATATGAAGAAACTTGATGTTCAGGTTGCTCAAACTGCTGAAAGTGTTAGGAGACAAGAAGATTGTCTTCCATGAAAGACGAACATGAACCCAAGGCACTTCTCCAATTCTATCACGTTGAAGAGTTAAAAACTAGTGATTCCAACTGTTGAGAAGTGTGAAGATGAGGATTGGCCCGTGGTTCTTAAAGAAAACTTGAAATTGTGGGCTGTGCAACGATCGACACATGAAGAAAACAAAATTTTTGAGATTGCAGACTATGCGTCGATCGACGCACCTCCTAGCGTCGATCGACACCAAAATCTGACGGCAATTTGAAAGACAGCGCGTCGATCGACGCCAAGGCTGTGCAACGATCGACGCAACATCAAAACGGACAGATTTTGAATTATGCCATTCGCGAAGCCAAAGATCAGTCTGCAATCGCCATCGAATGTGTCTACAAGCCCAAGATTCCATATCCAAGGCATCCTACGAGTTTATATCATTCACCTATCAACCATGTCAGTGACAAAGCACCTAAGCATAAAGGAAAACAAGCTCAACCATCATTAAGGAAGTTGCCAAAGTTGTTGAATCCAGGGATGTTTGTTGTTCTGTGCTCAATCAAAGGTGTGGAATTGAAGGATTCTCTTTGTGACACAGGAGGTAATGTGAATGTTATGTAAGGAAGTTAGGGATTTTGGATCTACAACCTTCAAAGACATACATCGAGCTTATAGATACCTCATCTACAATTTCAAAAGGCTTCATTCCTGACATGTTGCTTCAAATAGGAGATTGTCTTGTTCCTACGGACTTTTACATCATTGAGACCAAGGATAACAGCTGTAAACCATTGGTTTTTGGTGCACAATTTCTTGCAACAGTGAGAGCGATTGTGGACTTTCCTAATAATTGAATCTCCTTCTCGAATATCAACAAGAATGTCTTCTATCTTGCAGTTCTTGTCACACAGAGTTCTTGTATGAGTGTCATTGTTGGGGATACGCTAGGTTTAGACCCTGAAGATGAGACGAAGAAGGTTCAAAACATCCCCAAGCTTGCTCCTTCCACTGTACATCATGAAGCCAACAATCATGCGAGTTCCAAGAGCAAGAAGATCCCCAAAGTCAAGCGTAGAAAGACCTCAAAACCATTCTCCAAGTTCAGAATTGTCATACATTTGGAGTTGAAAGAGAAAGGAGATGTAGTTATCCAAGAAATGATGATAATACTATGAAAATTTTTCCTGATATTGTTCCTAGCAAGTCTCGGGGAGTGCACTTCAGAGATCCACCTCTAGCCTAAACAACATCTATAGTCAAGCTAATGACTAAAAACAAGTGCTTGGTGGGAGGCAACCCACCTGTAAGTCTCTCATTTCTCTTTATTTTTTCTTTCCTTTGAGTCATTTTTATTGAGTTAGTTTGTTTTGATTTTCTAAATTGTAAACTTGATTAGATGATATAATGTTGGTGCTTTTGATCGTTTCTGTTTTGAGTGCTTTAAACAGTTACTAACCATTGGATGACGTGACGAGACAGAGCTAAAAAACCAGACTGCATACGATTCATTTTTCAACAGTGGCGTCGATCGATGCAGCTCCTTGCAACGATCGACGCGTACACCAAACATTGTTTATCTGATTCTTTTTCACAATTTTCTAACTTTTTCTTTTTCTTTTCTTTCACCAATTTCAGGCTTGATTAACACTGGAGACAGTGTTGTTTAAGTCTGGGGGAGGCAGTTGCTAACATAGTCTATTGTTTTGAGAGTCAAAAGTCATTTTATTGAGTCAAAACTTGTAGGGAATGATGACCTTATCTAGGAACACATGCTTAGTCTTTGCAACTTATTAGTTGATGCGACAAAGCTCTTGGAAGGAGCGAATTCAAAGCCAAATGATAGTACATGTTCCCCTCTTATCGCGGTTTGCAAAACGAAGTCAAACTCTAGACTACCACACTCGATCTCCATCTCACTACTTCTCTCTGATGATGTCACGATAGTAATAACATTTAGGACTTCTTATCCTTTATACCACTCTCTGTTGATTCAGAATGGCTAGCTCATTTTTAGTTGGTACCCAACCCTTGAACTTAACCTTTATTCAAATCTCATGCAATCTTCTTTTCCCTTTGACTTACACCGTCTTATATGCAGGCATGTGTAAAAACGTCGGAGAGAAAAGGGACCGACACAATTTTTCATTCACAAGATTGCATGGGAAGAGACATTTGGTTGGATT
The DNA here is from genome assembly GCA_900128785.1 of Arabis alpina. NCBI lineage: Eukaryota > Viridiplantae > Streptophyta > Magnoliopsida > Brassicales > Brassicaceae > Arabis > Arabis alpina. The sequence goes on from LT669790.1 coordinate 22,258,361, forward strand.
ACATGGAGAATTACAACAAGCTTGGCATTCCTTGGGATTTATGCAGTTTTCATGGTAATTTTCGAGACATCTATCATATGTAGATCATTCCCTCTTTATTCAGTCAAAAAAAAGAAGAAAATTTTATACAAGAAGAGGGAATGATCGGTTTTCAAAATTTATCTCTCCTCTGCTACTCCATGCCTTCAATCTACAGACAACAACCAAAACAAATTCATTACTAATGAAAATCAAGAAGACCAAACATGGACATTGTCTACTAACATAAACCAAATTAAATGTACCCAAGAACACAACATTGGAAAAATCTAATAAGCGTATATTCGATTTATCATAACGAAGTCTAGAAAAATAGGATTTGATGGTCTTACTGGGAACCTGTTTTGGTGAAAGTTTCCCAGCACCGTGTTTTATTTCATCTTAAGAAGCGTGGATGATCGCATCCGCTTTGTGGTTGCTAAATAAGCAGAAGTGAAAGGATGAGAGAAATAAGAGTGTAAATGAAGGGCGAGGAAGAGAGATGTGAGGATCGATTCATTCTCCTCTAGATGAAGGGGGTGGTTGTTTGAAGCCAATTCATTGTATGGAAATTGGAGATGGTATTAAGAAGAGGTTGTGGTGTTGAAGATAGAAGGTTTAAGAACAACCGAAGTAGTGGAAAGATATTTCGACATAAACTATTATGATAGCATTGAGGGATATGAAGATATCTTAGGTGAAAATAAGGAGGAGGGAGTTGAGACGAAATTTGGAGAAACTGGTAGAAATTTATGGTTTTGAGATAATGAATTTTGGGAAGCCACGTGGCATCTTCAGAAAGATTTAACTTGTTGACGTGTCAGGAGGATGGAGAGTGTCATCCTCCTTTCATACAGTAGATTCTAATAATTTTTGCTTGATAAATATTTTCTTCCGCGTAAAACGCGGATACTATTCTACTATATGATTATTAGATTAAAGGATATATTTGGTAACTAAAAACCATCATTTGTCCGTGTACTATTCTATTCGTAACTAATGAGCTACATGTAGGACCCGAATTTTTACTATTGGGCAATTGATATATGAAAAGATAATTTAAGAACAAATTCAAGAATTACAATACCAAATTACAAAGATGAAAATAAATTGCAAAGGCGAGACAAATCTCTTTCCTTAAATCCTAAACGCCCCGTAGTGTGATGGTTTCATAGTGATAGATTCCCAGGATACAACTGCAGTTGTTTCTATCTTCCATCACCGAAGAACATAACCTATCAAACCAAAATTATGTGTGTACTCTCAGACACACAAAAAAAACCAAAAGAAAAGAAGAGATCATGAGGGAATTGTTTATAGAACTTTGTTTGATATTATTCCCAATGGTGTGTAATGAGAAATAACATGGCTTGATTATATAGCCAACACCTCAACCTTTACTAAGTTGGGAGCAATAAAGGGAGTCAAAGATAATTAAGTCCTCAACATAAAAACATTTGACCAAATAAGCTTTTTTCCTTAGAGACAAAATCGAAACTGATTTTTCCTTAGCTTATTTGTAACATTAACACTCATTTAACTAGAAGAGATTTATATGGACTTAGTCAAAAGGAATCTAGACAAAATAGACTAAGTCTTTTGGGTCCTAGGTCCATTTGCACAACTCCGAAACCGATCATCAAAGTCCTGCCCGAATATCTCTTCTCTAGAATACACCAAAGTGTACACAAGATTTTAAACCTTGTTATGAGTTCTCCACTTTATATATTTAATAAGCTTTCTAAGTCATCGACTTTGGACCAACATTTCTCATTCAAACAAACACCGTTTTTGACAAATAAATACACTGTCTCATAATGCTCATTACAATGAATCCAACGATTCTAATTTCTGGTCATTCCGACAACTAAATTGTCCGGAAAAGCCATCAGAATATTGGCCAACGCCATTGTCAACAAACAAGTTTCAACACTACATATAAAGGTACTGAAAGACACTTCTCTTGAATATGATTTGGTAACTCAAAAGATGTTTCCCCCTCGACTTGTTGACTAGTTTCTATATGGCTCATGAGTAACAAAATTCATCAAAAAACTAATCATAAAGTAATTGGTTTTGTCAGTTACTACATGCTATAAATTTACTTTGTGATTAGTTGTTGATGAATTTGGTTACTCATGAGCCATATAGAAACTGGCCAACAAGTCGAGGAGGAAACAACTTTTGAGTTACCAAATCATCTTCAAGAACAGTGTCTTTCAGTACCTTTGTATGTAGCTCATTAATTACTGAATGATTTGTTAGTTTCTCCAAATATAAACCATCATCCAAAAATAATAAAATAAAATTAAATAAATAAACCATCATCCGCAAATAAAAGTTTGTCGTACGGTTTGAAACAGGCTTTTCGTTGTTGGTTCGCTAAACTTTCCGCTGCGTTAAAACCCATGTTTTTAAAACCGGACCGGATGGCGAACCGGAACATTTTCCGGATCATGGGTCAACCCGGTTCGACCCGGTTCACAAAGTTTGTTAATTATCAATATATTGTCTATACATTATATCGTAATAGGTTTAATAGTATGATATCTGAATCAAATAGTATGATATCATAATAGGTCTAATAGTATGATATCTGAATCAAATATATATTGCAATACTCACCGTATGAGTTATTCATTTTCTACAAACAATATAGATATATTGATTTACTACATTACCTAAAATCAATTATTTACTACATATAAATTAAATTTATATGTAGTGCACGTGTACCCTAAAGCTAATTCACTATGGTCATCTTCTCTTTTCTTAAGAACCGCCGCATGACTGTCTTCTTTGATCGCTTCCTTTTTCTTCTTCCAGATCTTAATATTTTCTTTCAATTCTTCTGATATTTCTAAATTAGTGTCAAGATCCAAATAAATTAAAGAATATTGACAGATGGAATCGCAAAACTCAGTGGTAGAAATCTCAAAACCAAAGAACCCGGTTTTTGGCCTTTGCCGGTTCGTGCCGGTTCACCGGTTTTAGCCGGTTTTTATCCGGGTTTACTGGTTTCTTCTAAATCCGGTTTTTTGTAATGATCCAAACCAGATGACCGTCCGGTTCGCGGTTGAACCCGGTTCAACCTCCGGTCCGGTTCGGTTTTAAAAACATTGGTTAAAACAATTCGGTTTCACCCAAATCTATGAAGATTATTCATTGTTTTCATATAACAAGGATGGGAAGATAGTACACATTTTGGTATATGTGGATGACTTTATTATTACGGGAAATGATTTTGATACAATTCAGCGTTTTAAGGCTCATCTTAGCAAGTGTTTCCATATGAAAGACCTTGGGAAACTAAAATACTTCTTGGGGATTGAGGTATCTTGGAGTAAGGATGGTTTTTGTCTTTCCTAGCTAAAATACGCTCGTGATATTGTGGCAGAGGCTGGTCTGGTGGGTTCCAAACTTTTCGCTGTTCCGATCGAGATAAATCACCAACTTGATTATGTCACAAGTCCTTTGTTTGACGATCCAGCTCGCTATCGACGTCTAGTCGGGCGATTCATCTATTTGACCATTACTCGCCAAGATTTGAGTTATGTGGTTCATATTTTATTTCAATTCATGCAAAAACCAATGGTTGCTCAAAGGGAAGCTGCGTTACGTCTTGTTCGGTATCTAAATGGTTCCCCGGAACAAGGCATTCTCTTACGTTATGATAGCAAACTCGCTCTTACGGCATATTGTGATTCAGATTTCTCCGCTTGCCCGTTAACTCGTCGTTCTCTTTCAGCTTATGTCATCTACCTGGGCGATTCTCCTATCTCCTGGAAAACAAAGAAGCAAAAGACGGTGTAAGTTTAATTCCTGCGATTCGACCATCTTTGTTCTGACTGTTGCATTACATGTGTAAAATAGTTAACTATATAAAGCTAAGGATTGTGTGTTCTGTAATGATGAAAGTATCAATCACCTGCTATTTTGATAAGCCATTAAAGGCGTTTACAAGGAGAAGGATTAGAGTCTAAGGAGCTTTGAAGAACCAAAAGAAGAGGCGGTGGTAGAAGATAAGAGAAAAAGAAAGCTTAAGAGAAAAGGAAAGCTTAATAGAAAAAGGAAAATAGTTCATGGCTAAGAAAGGCAAGAGCCATTCTTATAAATAAAGGCTCGTTAGGTTTGTTTAGAGGATTCATCTTTTTGGCATCTTGAGTTGTATTTTGAAAAGAACTTATTGCTTAATAAAGGTTTTTCTTAAGTTATTTCAAGAGAAGTCGTATCAATTGGTGCGGTGAGCCGACTTCGAGATGCCTCCAAAGGTGACCAATGTTACGAATCAACGAGTCTCGGAACTAGAAACTTTGATGGAGAATCTTGCTGGACAGGTGACCGGAGTTGTGGAAGCATTGGCGAAATCAGATCGGGAAACAAAGGAGAATTTCCAATCGATGGAAGCTAAGCTCGATCAACTTTTTCAACTGTTTTCTGGTGGAGTTTCGCAGCCGGAGAGACAAGAGACGAGGTCAGGGATTTTACCGGTGGTCTTACCAACGGACACTTTAGGTTCGCTTACGAATCAGAATCAGGTACTCGATTCTCCACTGGAACAAAACCGGAATAATTGTAGAGTAGACACTCAGGTGGTTAGCTCAACTTCCAAACATAGAGATAATTGGTTGAGGAAATTGGAGTTACCTGTGTTTGTTGGAGAGGATACGTATGGTTGGATAGCTAAAGCGGAGCAATACTTCAAGATAGGTCAATATAAAGAAGAGGAAAAGATGGGAGTTACCGCGGTTAGTTTGGGAGGAAAGGTTTCACAGTGGTATAATTGAGATATTCGGAAGACCCCGTTTACCGATTGGAAGGAGTTCAAGCACAAATTGTTGAGAAGATTTGGAGGATCGAAGAATGTGTCTATTTCGGATAGATTGTTTGCTCTCAAACAAAAAGGCACTGTCGATGAATTTGTATCTGAGTTTGAGGAGTTATAAGCTCAAGTATACAATGTTGATGATGAGAGTTTGGAATCAGTGTTCAGGAATGGATTAAAACCTGAAATCCGAGCTCTATTACGGATGCTGAAACCTAAGGGATTGGCAAAATTAATTGGAACATCGTTAGAGATGGAAGATAGTATCATGTCAAGAATGGTAGGAGGAGCATTGATACAAGAACGAGGCAGTTCCAAGCCTAGGGGGACATATTTTACACATAATGATGGCGGATGGAAGAATAAGCTCAGTGGTAATGAGAATAGAAATCACTCTCACTCTGAGTCCAAAGGTAACAGACCTCGATTGAGATTAACCCCAGCAGAATTTGAAGAAAAGAAGAGAAAAGGACTTTGCTTTAAGTGTGATGAGAAGTATTTTATTGGACATAAATGTGTCAACGCAGAACTCCGAGTGATGCTCTTAGTAAATGGATTTGAGATTGAGTTGGAAGAGAATGGAGAGGAGTCAGTAGAGGAAGAGGAGATGGAAAAAGAGACAAAGGAATTAATGGAGCTTTCATTGAATTCTTTTCTAGGAATAAATTCACCAACAACAACCAAGTTTAAAGGATACATTGGAAAGACGGAGATTGTGGTAATGTTAGACAGTGGTGCCACACATAATTTCATGACACCGGATGTATTAAGGAGAACCAAGATATAACCAGGAGTTAAAAACAACTATGAAGTGTTGTTAGGGACAGGAATAAGAGTGAAAAGTATGGGATCTTGCAAAGGAGTTAAATTCCATATTAATGAGGTCGAGTTTCAGGCTGATTTATAACCTTAGAGCTAGGGAATGTAGACGTTATTTTGGGTATACAATGGTTACGGACACTTGGGAAGTGCCAAATTGATTGGGAGACACACGAATTGTCTTTCACGTATAGAGGAAAACGGGTCAATCTTTGTGGAGACCCGGCATTACATACTAAACAAATGTCCCTAAAATCTCTTATGATGGAACAAGAAGAGAATGCTAAGGGTTGGGACAATCTGCAGTTGTGGGGAATGGAGAATACGTATGAACATGGTCTAGTTCCTCAAGAAATAGAAGAAGTATTGAAACAAAATGAGAAGATATTTGTGGAGCCAACCAGATTACCTCCAATTCGAGGAAGAGAACATGCTATTAACTTAATAGCAGGAGCAGATTCTGTAAGTGTGAGACCGTATAGATACCCACATTGTCACAAAGAAGAAATGGAGAAGATGGTGAAACAAATGTTGAAGTCCGGCATTATTAGACCGAGTCATAGTCCGTTCTCAAGCCCAGTTTTATTAGTGAAGAAGAAAGATAAAACTTGGCGATTCTGCGTCGATTACAGAGCCTTGAATAGGTCAACTATACCTGATAAATTTCCTATTCCAGTTATCGATCAGTTGCTTGATGAGCTGAATGGAGCAAAGATCTTCTCTAAACTTGACCTCAGGTCTGGTTATCATCAAATAAGAATGCTTGAAAAGGATATAGAGAAAACATCGTTTAGAACGCATGATGGACTATATGAATTCTTGGTAATGCCATTTGGGTTAACCAACGCACCGGCAACGTTCCAAGCATTGATGAACGAGCTATTTCGACCATACTTGAGGAAATTCATATTGGTGTTTTTTGATGATATTTTGGTATACAGTTCTTCTCTTCAGGAACATCTCCAACACTTATCTATAGTTTTGGATCTGTTTGTCAAGCATCAATTGTTTGCTAATAAGAAGAAGTGCTTATTTGGTCAAAGGCAAGTCGAGTATCTTGGCCACATTATTTCAGAGAAAGGAGTGTTAACTGATCCAAGTAAAACTGAAGTGATGGAGATATGGCCTGTTCCAAAAAATGGTAAAGGAGTTAGAGGATTTTTGGGTTTAACGGGTTACTACAGGAGGTTTATTAAAGGTTATGGTACATTAGCAAGACCACTAACTGAGTTACTCAAGAAAGACAATTTTGATTGGACGCCGACAACTCAGCTAGCGTTTGATAAACTGAAGAAAGTAATGAGTAGCGCACCGGTATTAGCTTTGCCTGACTTTAAGGAAGTATTTGTTGTTGAGTCAGATGCATCCGGGTTCGGACTAGGGGCAGTACTGATGCAAAAACAGAACCCCATCACCTATTTCAGCCATGTGTTAACTGATCGAGAACAACTTATGCCCATTTATGAGCGCGAATTAATGGCTATTGTGTTAGCTATACAAAAATGGAAGCATTATTTATTGGGGAAGAGATTTATAGTCAAAACTGACCAAAAGAGTTTGAAATTCTTGTTGGAACATAAGGAAATCTCAATGGAGTATCAAAGATGGTTAATCAAGTTGTTGGGATATGATTTTGAGATCTTGTGTAGACCAGGAGTAGAGAATGGAGCAGCAGATGGATTATCACGGATTGAGCAAGGAGAGTTCAGTTGTCAAAGCTTGTTGATGGCTTTGACTATTCCTGCTACTATTCAGATGCAAGATATATACAAAGAGATCGATGGTGATGAGGAAATTCAGGCAATATTAAGAAATATTCAAGATGGAACATTAAAGAATCCGAGATATAGGGTTTGTCAAAACCGATTGCATTATAAGAATAGGCTGGTTTTGCCAAAATAGTGCGAGCACATTCCCTTGATTCTTGCTAAATATCATGCTGGTTTATCGGGTGGACATTCAGGAGTGTTGAAGACCTTAAAGAGGATACAAAATCAGTTTTATTGGGTCAAGATGAAGCTGGATATTCAACGTTATGTTGCAGAGTGTCAAATTTGCCAAACACACAAATACTCGACTTTGTCTCCCGCGGGATTATTACAGCCGTTACCAATACCAGAGAGAATTTGGGAAGAGTTATCAATGGATTTTATAGAAGGCTTACCTACTTCACAAGGGGTCAATGTCATAATGGTGGTAGTAGACAGATTGAGCAAATATGCTCATTTCATTGCATTGAAACATCCATTCCAGGCACCCGATGTGGCAGCAAAATTCATAAAAGTTGTGGTAAGGTTGCATGGGTTTCCTGCTTCTATTGTTTCAGATAGAGATAAGATTTTCCTCAGTAATTTCTAGACGCAATGTTTCAAGCTAGCTGGTACTAAACTCAAGTACAGTACTTCGTATCACCCTCAGACGGATGGACAAACCGAGGTGTTGAATAGATGTTTAGAGACTTTTCTTCGTTGCTTTGCTTCAGGACAACCACGGAAATGGGCTCACTATTTACATTGGGCTGAGTTGTGGTACAATACCTCGTATCACACATCGTTACATGCTACTCCCTTTGAAATTGTGTATGGACGGAAACCACCTACCTTACTAAAATTTGAAGCTGGTTCTACTACGAATTTCCAACTTGAGACAGCTTTAAGACAACGAGATGTGATGTTGAAGCAGATTATGGAGAATTTGAGTAATGCCCAGCAGAGAATGAAGAATAATGCAGATAAGCATCGCAGGGAGTTACAATTGGAAGTTGGAACGAAGGTGTATTTAAAGTTAAGACCATATAGACAACAATCTGTTGCTAGAAGAGTGTTTCAAAAGTTGGCCGCTAAATACTATGGACCATTTGAAATCTTGGAAAAGATTGGATCTGTTGCATATCGGTTAAAATTACCGATGGATTCAAAGATTCATCTGGTCTTCCATGTATCTCAGTTAAAACCGGTTTTGGGTACCACCCATGAAGTCTCTGAGTTACCTACTGATTTGACAAGAGCGGAAGAAGTTGTCATAGAACCTGAAGACATTTTGGGTACACGTTATAATAAGGATGGGGACGTAGAAGCGTTAGTCAAGTGGACTAACTTGCCTGCGTCTGATCAGATTTGGATTCGAGTCAAGGATTTGAAAGCGCAGTTTCCAACATTTAAGCTTGAGGGCAAGCTTGGTTCTTCCGAGGGGGGTATTGATAAGCCATTAAAGGCGTTTACAAGGAGAAGGATTAGAGTCTAAGGAGCTTTGAAGAACCAAAAGAAGAGGCGGTGGTAGAAGATAAGAGAAAAAGAAAGCTTAAGAGAAAAGGAAAGCTTGATAGAAAAAAGAAAATAGTTCATGGCTAAGAAAGGCAAGAGCCATTCTTATAAATAAAGGCTCGTTAGGTTTGTTTAGAGGATTCATCTTTTTGGCATCTTGAGTTGTATTTTGAAAAGAACTTATTGCTTAATAAAGGTTTTTCTTAAGTTATTTCAAGAGAAGTCGTATCATATTTTAGTGGAGATTCTCTAAGGAAGTATGAGAACTATCTACATACCAAGAGATAATTAGGAGTGGATGAGTTAAAGAACAATGTTGCAGCCCTTTTGTCGAACACGTCAAAAGATGAAGAGTCAGCATTATTATTTCCCTATCTAGGATGGAGGATTTGGAAAACAAGAAATGATCTTGTTTACTAGAATAATAAGTGGTCAAAACCTGAACTTATAAATAAAGTCTTTTGTTTCACGAGCTGACCCAACATATTGAGAAGAATTGCCACAAGATGAGAAATATGATTTACGGTGGATTTTTCAAAACTTTGATAGTCGTACCTAGGCCTGGGCAAAATATTCGAACCCAAATACCTGAATTTGTATCCTACCAAGAAAACCCGAATTTGTATTCGACACAAAATTTTATAAGTACATGTATTTATATAAAATTTCTAGACCATAAAGAATATGCATATGTATGTCCATGCCTAAATATCTTTTGTCACACTTTAAATAGTTTGAATTTTAGATTTGATATCAAATTTTTAAGTAGTTAGAATTTTAGATTTGGTATTTTAGATGTTTTATTTTGTTTTGGTTTCAAATATTTTCCATATTACATGTTTTTTTTTTCATAGATTTCGAGAAAAAACAATTTAAAGTACAATTGAACCTAAAAGAACTTGGAATCGAACTTGTAATTGAACATGTACTCGAAATATTTTGGATATTTATAGGTAGAACCCGAATAGACCCGAATCTATACCCGATCCGAAACCTAACTAATTCTACTTTGGATATATAAATTCTAGACTGTTGGGGTCGGATCTCACCCCGGTAGAGATCGTCAAGAAAATGACTAAGTACCAGAGGTGGGCACGCAGTTATTTGGACCAGTTTTGTCCCCTGGACCAGCTTTGTCTCTATGACCAGCTCCCTAAACTGACTGGGACCAAGACTGCATCTTTCCAGGACGATGTCTGGAGTGGTCCGCGAAGCTCAAGAAGACCACTTCTATCATTTCACTCCAAGACTGAAGAGTGGGCCGAGGTAGGAAGGCCCACACTGGAAAGATGATAGATTAGAAGCCCATGACTAATAAGCCGCGCCGATCTCTACTGCAAGACGGGCCTAAATGACAAGCTCTCGGATTTGGGCCCATGACGAGCTCTCGGATTTGGGCCCATGACGAGGACGAGATCAAAACCTAGGATGGCCACCAACTACGCTGAGAGAGCATCCCGAAGATTTAGGAATATTTCCTTATCTCGTAGATTTAGACCTAGATTGACTATGACTCATATAAATAGACCTTGTGCATCTCTGAAAAGAGGATCGACATTTTTCATAGAAAACCACTTGTAAACATTTTCAAAAGCTTAATAAACAAACTCTCTTGAGATTTTTGCTAAGTGTTTCTCATCTCAGAGCTTTCAGACCTAGAATCGTTGACTATTTCAACTGTGCAGGTTTCCACCACCACAGTTTGGGGCTAGAAGGAGGGGACTTGAAAGCTTCTTACTCAGAAGAACCACCGCGAAGAGATCCATACACGATGACCGATGAACGACGTATCGCCGATCTAAAAGACGCCGAGCTGAGAGATTTGGAAGATGGCGAGATCCAGGCCGATGGAAGCATCCGAGAGGACCAAACGGCCTGCGGCTTGCCACGAGTTGAATGTCGACCCGTCATTCAAACCGGTTAAGTAGAAGCGAAGGAAACTTGGACCTGAAAGAGCAAAAGCAGTTAACGACAAAGTTATGAGACTCTTGAAAGTAGGATCGATAGTGGAAGTTAAGTACCCCAATTGGTTGGCAAATCCAGTCGTGGTCAAGAAGAAAAATGGCAAGTGACGGACTTGTGTAGATTTAACAGATTTAAACAAGGCCTGCCCGAAAGATAGTTTCCCCCTCCCACACATCGACCGACTCGTCGAGGCAACATCAGGCAATAAACTCCTGTCTTTCATGGATGTTTTTTCTGGCTATAACCAGATTCTAATGAACCCAGCTGACCGCGAGAAGTCGGCGTTTATAATGGATCGCAATATATACTGTTACAAAGTCATGCATTTTGGCTTGAAGAATGCCGGAGCCACCTATCAACACTTCGTTAATAGAATGTTTGTCGACCAACTCGGCAAAACCATGGAGGTTTATATAGATGATATGCTAGTCAAATCATTAGAAGAAGAAGATCACATAGTCCACCTGGAAGACTGTTTCAACTGCCTGAACAAACACAATATAAATTTGAATCCAACTAAGTGTAGGTTCGGAGTAACGTCTGGTGAGTTCCTTGGATACCTTGGCACCCATCGCGGTATCGAGGCAAATCCTAAACAGATCGATGCACTCATCGAGATGTCCTCGCCCAAGTCAAAGCGAGAGGTGCAACGACTCACCGGGCGAATAGCCGCACTTAACAGATTCATCTCATGGTCCAACGATAAATGCTTCTGTTCTATGACACCCTACGAAAGAATATGAAGTTCGAATGAACAGAAAAATGTGAAGACGCCTTTCGACAGTTAAAAGAATACCTAGCCAGCCCTCCAATACTCGCAAAGCCATTCCATGGCGAGCATTTGTTCTTATACATAGCAGTCTCTGAAACAGCTGTCAGTAGAATCCTGGTCCGAGAAGAAAGAGGCGAGCAAAAGCCCATCTTCTCTATCAGCAAGTCAATGACAATTACCGAGACTAGATACCCAGTAATGGAGAAGCTGGCACTATCCGTTCTCACGGCCGCCCGAAAGCTCAGACCTTACTTTTAATCGCATCTGATAGTAGTCTTTAACACTTTCCCGTTGCGGTCAGTTTTGCACAGTCCGAGTCAATCCGGGCGACTAGCAAAGTGGGCGATAGAGCTGAAGTATGATATTGACTATCGAGGTCGTACTAGCATAAAGTCACAAGTCCTGGCCGACTTTCTTATAGAGCTGCCAGATGAAATCAAAGAAGTCGAAGTTCCTAGCCTTCCTTGGCTGCTTCACGTGGACGGAGCATCGTCAAAAAGCGGCTCAGGCGTAGGAATATCTTTGACGTCGCCAACGGAAGAAGTACTCAAACAATATTTCCGCCTAGGTTTCGACGCCTCCAACAATGAGGCAGAGTATGAAGCACTCCTAGCAGGACTAAGACTCGCAAAAGGATTGGAAATCAAGAAAATTTCAGTGTTTTGTGATTCTCAGCTCGTCATGAACCAGTTCAATGGAGAGTATGCCACTAAGGACGAACGAATGGAGGCTTATCTTAAAGTCGCCAAGGACTTAGCAGCGCAATTCGACGAATGCATGGTAACACGTATTCCCAGACCAGGACCAACGAGGTCTTTGAGGAGACCAAGACCAACGAGGTCTTTGAGGAGACCAAGAACGACGAGTCTTTGAGGAGACCAGGACCAATGAGGTCACCGAGGATACCAAGACCGACGAGTCTTTGAGAAGACTAGGACCGAGGAGGCAGCAGGGCCGACTACCATGAATACTCTTACGGGAGTCATTGATGATGAAGGGATTGTCCCTTAGTTGCTTTGCGCGCATGTTAGCGCTTATGTTTTAGACTTGGCTTTGATTTTGCGCCTAGATGGCTTGTGTTATTAAAGGTGATAATGAATGCAACTTTTAATTTGTTTCTATTTTTCTGATAAGTCCAGCTTTCTTGACTTAGACTTTTATAAAGGCAACTAATTGTGATGAATTGTATCCTTGTTGAATTCGTTTCTAGGATGCGTAGTTAGTCTAATTCAAATGACTTTGTTTAAAAATCAAGATGAACCATCGTCATGATTGATGGCGTTGTTGCCGTATTTCAGTGCTCGTTCTTGTTTTAAGATTTAGGTCTTCGTTGACCACCCAACTTTGGAAGCGAGCATGTTACGTTGTTGCAACCACCATTAAGGTTTGCAGGATTTTTTGAATGATTGTTTCGGTTTACGACCGTGTCACTCTTTGAGCATGACCGCTCCTATAATGATCATTTGTTTCGACCAACGATGTTGTTGAGTTTTTGGAATGGTCATTTGGGTTTACAAGTGTGCTTCTCTCTAAACACACCTGCTCCTATAATGAACTGTTGGTTTTGACCAACGATGTTGTGCATTTTTTGAATGGTCATTTAGGTTACAAGTGTGATTCTCTCTAAACACACCTGCTCCTATAATGAACCATTTTTATTTATGTAGTGCGCTTATCCGATGGTGGATGTTATTGTAAAAATAATCTGCAGAATATTTGTGAAAAGTCATCGTTGTGGCCAGTAGCGATGGTCGAAGGTGAGATGGTTGTTTAAGTAAGACTATGAGTGATCCATAAAGGATGTGATAGAGATAGTCTTTTTGGTAAGACCTTGAATAATCCACAAAGGATGTGATAGAGATTGTCGTTTTGATATGACTTTGAATGATCCGTAAAGGATGTTATAGAGATAGTCGTTCTTGATAGTACGTGTAACAAGTGTTTATTTTCATAAAAGTTTGTTACAACAGAAGGTGGGAGTATACGAGTATACGTACCCCACTTCCCCCCTCCCCCTTTATTGGGGGGGGGAGGGGGGGCAACTGAACCCATCCGAAAATAGGCTGCATACGTACCCTTTGTAGGGATCAAGTCACCCGGAGTTCATGGTAAGTGGTAGATGAATGATGGGATGGTTTTTTAATGGTAGTACTTCTTTGTTGGTCTACCTTGTGGGGGGGGCAACTAAACCCATCCGAAAATAGGCTGCATACGTACCCTTTGCAGGGATCAAGTCACCTGTAGTTCATGGTAAGTGGTAGATGAACGATGTGATGGTTTTTTAATGGTAGTACTTCTTTCTTGGTCTACCTTGTGCCGAGTCATCATTTTGTCTTCCGCGTTTAGGCGGTTCTTCATTGATCGGCGCTACTTATACGCCGTTTTCCTCTAATTCGAAGTCTTTGAGGTTGAAGTTCTCGCCGAGTTCACCGTTTAGATGTTTTTGGGCAAGCGCCGAGCCGAGAGATTGGTAGTTTACTGTCGAGTGCCCATGAGTGTGATGAATGTCGCAGTATAACGACTCGTCGTAAGTAAATTACCGGTCCACGCGTTAGGAAAACCTCTTCCTCGGCCATAGCCGGGCGAATCCACCTGATAGTTGTGGGCTCCTTTTGAACTGCTTTCGTGTTGGACGAAATGTCCACTAAGGGTTTTTCGTGACTGGCTTGGTTGGTGATCACTGTCGTTTTTCTGTTTCGACTTCCCATACTTCTTTGCGAGCTTCTTCGCTTCCTCTTCGCTTTTAGCAAAATTCGTCGCTCAGTGCAGAGCATCCTGGATAGTCGAGGGCTTGTTGAGACACATCTCCTTCCAGAAGTCAGACTCGTGCCATATTCCCCTCTTCAGTGCACGGAGTGCGTCCGAGTCATCTATGCCTTTTACTTGTGATAGTACCAATTTGAAGCGTTCGATGAAGGCTTTAAGAGACTCGGACGATCTTTGGTTTATGGACCATAGATCGGTACCAGAAGTCTAGGTTTCAATGAAGATGGAGTAGTACTTGATGAAAGCTTCCGACATCTGTTTGAAAGTATCGATGAAATTCCTTTCGAGCCCTTTAAACCATTGGACAGCTGGCCCCTTGAGATTTTCTACGAATAGTAGACATTGTTCGACGTCCATCTCTTGTTCTTTGAATTTTGCTCTGGTCATTGCCAAATTGAATTCGTTAAGGTGGTCAGCTGGATCCTTGGTTCCATCGTAGCTCGGTACTCTTATCTTGCATGGGTCCGATACTCGAGCTTTGGTGATGCCCGTTGAGAACGGAGTGTGCTGAGATTGTTCAAGGATCAGATCGAGTTCCGGTGCCTTGGTAGTGGCACGATGCATCTACGAGCGGATAGTCTTCAACACAGCAGTAGTCTTGCTTAACGAGGCTCGAAACTCGGCCATCTCGTCCTATTGGGCTCGAATCGCAGCTTGTTTCGCTTCAGCGACCTCTGCCTATTTCACATATTTGACGTTTTCCTCTTCTTTCAAAATGTGCCTAGTATATCCAGGATCGACTTTGTCGTCGAAAGCGGAGAAACGATGTTGGGTCATTCTCTGTGGGTCGCCATGTTTTGTCCTCGTAGTGGTTCGTTGTGCCATGTCTCTCCGGGAGATCGGCATTGTGTGTGACTCTCCTCACGGGGCCATCGTCTCTGAAGGTGGAGAACTCTTGTGAAGCTACGTGTCGATGACCGTTGTTCCTCGCTTTGGTTGTTGGTGTCCGAGCACTCTCTGTATCGGTGAGTACGGTATCAGGCACGGCTCTTAAGTTAAGCGCCACTGGATCGACTCGCGCTGCTGGTTTCTGAACAGACCTGGCTCGAGGGGTCGTGCGCGGACGTCTGCTCCTATGGACCTGAGCTCATTGGTTATTTTCCCGTTGGCTCTGTCTTGTGGCTCGGCGCTCTCCACTAATGCATCCAGTGTTGTGCTCATTTTCTGAAACAACTCAGGAAGAAGCGAGCTTGCTCTCGGGACTTCCTTTGACTTCTCGCCAGGCGGATCGGCGCGCGCCACACTTGCTGGTGGCGGATCGGTGCGGACTACACCTGCTGGTGGCGGATCGGTGCGAACTACACCTGCTGGTGGCAGATCGTCGCGAGCGGTTTGGTCCTTTTTAGCACTTCCTTCAGCGTAGATCTCGCCCTCTTCGAGATCTTTCGGTGCTACATGCTTCAGATCAGTGATACGTCGTTGATCAGTCATTGTGTTCTTGATCTCTTCGCGGTGGTTCTTTGGAGTAAGAAGCTTTCAAGTACCCTCCTTCTAGCGCCAAATTGTGGTGGTGGAAACATGCACAGTTGAAATAGTCAACGATTCTAGGTCTGAAAGCTTTGAGATGAGAAACACTTAGCAAAGATCTCAAGAGAGTATGTTATTAATCTGTTTGCAAAATAATTATAAGCGGTTCTGTGTAAAAATGCGGATCCTCTTAACAGAGGTGTACAAGGTCTATTTATACAAGTCATAGTCGGCCTAGGTCTACGCCTAAAGAGATAAGGTAAGATTCCTAAATCTTCGGGATTCCTTCTTAGCGTAGTCGGCGGCCGCCTTAGGTCATTGTGTCATCATCGTCATGAGCCTAGATTCCATAGCTCGTCATCTAGGCCCAACTTACAGTAGTGGTCGGCGCGACTTGTTAGTCCTAGGCTCGCAATTCGGTATCTCTCTAGCATCGGCCTTCTAAGGTCGGCCCACACTTATGTCTTGAGGTGAAATGATCATAGTGGTCCCATGGAGTGTAGTGGACCACTAAAGACGTCATCCTGGAAAGATATAGTCTTGGTTCCAGTCACTTTGGAGAGCTCGTCCCAGAAAGAAGGAGAGCTAGTCCAAAAACAGAGCTTGTCCTGAGATTAAACAAAGCTCCTCCAAATAACTGCACGCCCACCTCTGGTACTTAGTCATTTTCTTGATGATTTCTATCGAGGTGAGATCTAACCCCAACAGCCGCCGCAGATTTCTTCGCCTCGGCCTTGAGCGTGGTTATCTCTCTGGCTCTGTCTCTGAGCTCCTTGTTCTTCTTGTCTATCTCGGCGAAAGCCGTATGACGTTCGGTTCGCAGCTCATCGACCATCTTACGCGAATTCTCGGTACAATGCTTCTCGTCCCCTGCTTGCTTCTTAAAGTTTTTGACCTCGGCTTCGACTTCGTGTCCCACCTTGTTCACAAGGGCAAGAAACTGCCAAAAGAAAGAGATGAAAAGAATGTCATAAACAAGGAAAAAGTACTCAGTATTGAGAGGGAATAAGTCAAAAAGGCATACCTTCAGTCTCTGGCGCATCATCTCCCCAGAAGACTTCATGCCGATCGGAGCCACAACATCGTCGCTGAAAACTAGAGTTTAGAAGAGGCTATTAGCGGAAACTCTATCTTGAAAGACACTCTCGGACACACGACGAATAGGTGAAGCAGATTCTGTCTGAACCCTCTTTGGCTCTTGGTCCACGTCGATCACGTCCTCCCTACCAGACGCTCTCTTGCGATCATCGCCTTCGTGGCCCTTCCCTTTGGCCGCCCTCATTGTATCGTCGTCGGAAGGAAGAGGAGCGAGCAGAGCAGTCACAAGGTCAGTCCTAGTCGCGGGAGGGAGGCGTTATCCCTTAGCAGTAGTAGTGGTGGTGATACCGGATTGAGCAACATCTGAGATCGGTCCAAGAATAGAGGAACTAGGTTTAAACGTAAAACCACAAAGAAAAGATCAAGTAAAAAGATGTGTATAGAATTCTCTATTGAAGGAGATGTCCTCGTTTTGGAGGAATACATCAAGTATTTATAGAAGTACAAAGTCGGTCGAAATAACCCTAAAAGATAAATGGAAAATCTCCTACAAGATAAAAGGAAGTCATACTAATTCTAAGTATTTCCTTTTATTCGTGCTAAGTCTTCCAATTTGCTTGTATTCACTGAGGTCGGCTAGCACTCCTTAATGGGCCGAGATGTTTACATGGATCCTCGATGGCCCATCTCTCTGAGCTGATCTTTTGATGTCCGTGTTGAGTCAGATTTGAGTCGGGTATGGTTGCGGGTGCTATACCCGGTACCACCAAGTGGTCTTCTTCGAGGTAGAAGTGGTACACGGCGCAGAAGGGGATGTAGTACTGGGCACGGCAGAAGCTGATCTAGAAGTGGGCGCGGTTGAAGCTGGCGTAGTAGTGGGCACGATTGGAGCTGGCGCGACTGGGACAGCAGTACTCGGCGCCACGGAAGTAGTTGCAGTACTCGGCGTCGGTGGCTTGCCTTTCTTGGTAGTTCTAGGTGGCAAATCCCTGAAAGATCGCGGATGCTCCTTCTCTGACTGAATGTCTCTGGAACGATCTAAAAAGCAAAAACTCGAGACCGAAGAACCCCCAAGGAAAGCTCTCGCTTTCTCGACATATCGCAGTGAGAAGTCTTTCTTCCAATTGCACCCCCAACTCTAAGCAACTCCCAAACGGTCTTCCAATTGCTCGAAACCTTCGGTGTTGGGCATATCACTGCAAAACAGACATGAACAAAACATCGGGTTAGAAACGATACAAGAAAAACAAACACATCACAAACAATATAAGTAAAGCTAGCCGACTCCCAAAAATAGACAACGGGACCGGCTAACCTTTGTAAGTCATCTCGATTGGATTAGGCCTAGCCCATCTCCCAAAGTCTCTTCGCATATCGGCACAAAAAAAAAATCCATGCACTGCTGGTCTTTGTAGCCAAACCCATGGATAAGTTTAACATTCTTTCGGTTTACAGGAAAGTATACAAGCTTAGAGAAGGGAGAGGACCGCCGGATATCCATAAAGCGTATCAGATGGTGAACACTTAAAGTCTCCCCGCACTCATAACTCCAAACGAGGGTTCCTACTAAGTGACGAATTCCTCGAGGAGTGATTTGCGAAATCGAAAGCCTATACTTTGCTAGAAGATCGATAATCACATATTGAATATAGAACCACATGAAGCTCGCCTCGAGGAAGCTCTCATACAAAGTAAAGCATTCCTCGGGAGGATCGTCACCTCGTTCATGAGGCTCCGGAAGTATCAGCTCTATCTCATCGGGAATGTTGAGTTTCTTTTACAAAAGAAAAAGTGACATTTTCGTTGATAGAGTTGAATCCGGCGGATCTGGAGGTCTCAATTTTCCAACACGCCCTTTTCCTTGGTGCGTAGACTTTTGTTTTCGAAGAAATATAGCTAAGTCAAATCTCTCGCTTATCTCATCCTCTTCCACTTTTACTTCCGGAGCAATACAAGTATTGTTACACAATGAATCGAGCTCGTCCCGGTGAAAATTATAATACCGAAAACGACCAAGGGCCCATCAACAAAGCAAGCGACTAGGATGGGGCTTAGTAAATCCATGACAATAGAGCTCTTCTTTCTTTCCATGAGACAACGACGCCTCCAGCTTGATTAAATCAAGTCAAGACATGTAAGCATGGGCAAGGACACGAACCACAAAAACTGAGCAACTCGTCAACAAGCGTTTCTCTAAGACAAAGTTACGACGGGTCTGCAAAACTCAAGTGCACCTCAACCTTACCCAAACCGTGTCAATGGCAGGGTCATGAGAGTGTCAACGAGCTCAAATCTCCGCTTTCGATGAGGCTTCCTTAGAACGACGTCGGAAAAGCAAGCTCAAACCTGCATAACAGAGGCGATGATAATGCTGAGACATGACCAGACCTCTCGGCTGGGATTGGCGGCATAGGATAGTTTCGGTCCTGTCGTCGACAACGAGAGACCTCGAGGTCTTCCTCCGTTCCGAAATCAATCTCCGACAACAAACTTCTAGCAAGCAAAATTCGTTTCGAACCAGATCCGACGACTTCACTCCTTCACAACCGCCTCAACATGAACCAGAGTCAACAAGCCGCGGTGAAACCAACTAGAACGTGAGCAAGATTGAAGACACCTCAACTCAAAGTCTCCTCTCAAGCGCTCAAGCATCGTCTGCAAAGAATTTGTAACGACGGCGGCGTGGAGCAAAGAAGCTCGGTGACGCAGATCTGAACCTTTCTCGGTGGTGACGATGACGTGAAGATCTCGTCCAAGAATTGATGAGTGCTCGCCTCCACAAGCTCAGCAAGACCACGGGATCGTCGCTTGATGCGAAAACAAAGACTCGTCGGCGGCGGCGGTATTTGTTCAGGTCCGATGGTGATGATGCAGGTCCGAGCATAAACAAAATCACACCGGAGAAGGTGGTGATGCTCGGCGGCGATGGTCAAGGAAGAAGAAGATGAGACTCTAAAACCCTAAAGCATTAAAAAATAAAAATAAAAGAAGGAGAGAAGAAAGAAAAAGTACATATCTTTTGGGGGAGTGAAGTTATGGAGGAATGAGAAAGAAGAGTAGTATTTATAGCCATTACTTCGAAAACCCTGTGGTAATAGACTTTAGTAGTCAGCGAGAACAATTCTAATTTCTAGAAGAAATCAAATTTCCAATTTCCAGCGGGAACTAGTAGTTCCAATTTTCAAAAAAAAAAAAATTTCCAATTTTCGGTGGGAATTAAATTTTTCTCTTCTGGAAAAAACCAGAATTTTTACTGAATCCGGGGAAACGTCTGAAAACAGAAACATGACGCCCAGCTCAACATTAACATGAACATGTGGGAGTTGGGCAAGACAAACAAGTTTTAGGAGCTTTAACAAGAACAAGCTTTACAAACTTTACAAGACCAACTCCTTGAGTTTTACAAAACAATTTCAGAAACACAAGTCTACATAAAGTCTTTACTGGGCTAGGCATTAACGTGAACATGAAAGCTCAGTAACGTCGGCAGGTTAACCAAACAATATTTTGCAATCTCCTCTCGTCAGACACGGACAAAGCAGTACATTTTCTTGAAACCTCACTACGGCTCTTTTATCTAGGCATCATCAGAACTGATATTGCCGAGCTGGGGGGCTAACTGTTGGGGTCGGATCTCATTACGATAGATATCGTCAAGAAAATGACTAAGTACCAGGGGTGGGCGCGCAGTTATTTAGACCAGTTTTGTCCCCTGGACCAGCTCTGTCTTTATGACCAGCTCTCTAAACTGACTGGGATCAAGGCTGCATCTTTTCAGGACGATGTCTGTAGTGGTCCGCGAAGCTCAAGAAGACCACTTCTATCATTTCACTCCAAGACTGAAGAGTGAGCCGAGGTAGGAAGGCCCACACTGGAAAGATGATAGATTAGAAGCCCAGGACTAATAAGCCGCGCCGACCTCTACTGCAAGATGGGCCTAAATGACAAGCTCTCGGATTTGGGCCCATGACGAGGACGAGATCAAGTCCTAGGATGGCCGCCGACTACGCTTAGAGAGAATCCTGAAGATTTAGGAATATTTCTTTATCTCGTAGATTTAGACCTAGATTAACTATGACTCATATAAATAGACCTTGTGCATCTCTGAAAAGAGGATCGGCATTTTTACACAGAAAACCACTTGTAAACATTTGCAAAAGCTTAATAAACAAACTCTCTTGAGAACTTCGCAAAGTGTTTCTCATCTCAGAGCTTTTAGACTTAGAATTGTTGACTATTTCAACTGTGCAGGTTTCCACCACTACATAGACCCGAAAGAACCTTTACCCGATCCGAACCCGATCCGAACTCGATCCGAACCCGATCCGAATACCTGTTTGCCCAGCCCTAGTCCACCAATCAACAACTTGTTGATGATCTGACCAAAACTCTTCACCATCTCTTTTTCGAGAAAATGTATCTAAGTTGGGTGTGCTCGACATTTTTGTAGCTTATAACTTATCAATTGTATAGATTGGTTTTGGTATTTTGGTTCAATTGTAAATAGGTTAGGTTAAGTTAACCTTTGGTTTAGCCTTTCCGGTTTTGTATATATACACTTACGTTATTAATCGATTGACGATTCAGATACAATCAGAAAATTAATTCCTAATTATCTTCTCTAATTATATTTATCAGTGAGATTAAATTAACAGAATCAAATACTAAAAAAAAAAAAATTGCCGCGCAAGGCAGGTGTATTTAGGTTGTAAAAAGTAAAAACCCTACGTAAGCTGCTTGATCAATTGAGATGGCAGACGACAACTCCACCATATGTCGCCGTCGTGGCCGCAAAACTAAAACCATCTCTTTACCATATGACATCCTCCTACATATCCTTTCTTTTATGCCGACCAAATACGCCATCAGAACATCAGTCTTGTCAAAACGATGGAGGCATGTATGGTGCAATATACCTGCTCTCTCTTTCAATCATTCACCGGAGCATAAACTGAAAGCTGATTGGATTATCGAAATCTTAAATCGTTACACGGCTCTCAAGATGAGGAGGTTTCACTTCTGTGCCTACGAGTATAGCATTCACTATGTCGAGATGTGGATCGAGTATGTCATGTCTCGCAACGTGGAGAATCTGTCCCTTACAGTACTCTCGCTCAAGAATGGTGTAAAGTTCGAGTTTCCTGATTTTTTCTACAACAATTCCTCTCTTGAAGAAGTTGTCCTTGCGTAGGTGTAAACTCCCTGATGAATCTATTGCTAAGATTCTATCTAGTTGTCCCATTCTCCAAATCTTAACTTTGCATTCTTGCGATGACCTGAGGTTTCTTGATCTCAGCAAAAACTCGAGATTGAAAACATTACGAGTAAGCTACAACACGGAGTCTCCGGGACAACCGGAGATTGTGGCACCACATATCCGTTGTCTCAAATTGACGAACTCTCACTCACCATGTACTTTACATGATGTCTCGTCTTTAACCGAAGCTAAACTGGACATTTTCTATTGCCATAATAATTTCAATGCCAATCTCCTCCAAGTCACGATGCTAGAGACTCTAGAAAAGTTACGGAAAGTAGAGAAGCTTACTTTGGGAGAAAGCTTTCTCCAGGTATGTTTCCGGGATCATTCTTGCTTTCAATAATATTCCTAGAATTAATGTACTAGGCTTTTTTAATTTTATATAAGCTTAGGAACGTTTTTCAATTTATGTATTTGTTATCTGCACTCGCCATACTCATAATCAATCTGTGTTTTGGTATTCACTGATTTGTGTTTAGATTTTATCTCTTGCCGGATCTCGTGGTGTTCTTTTTCCGATGTTCAAGATCAAAGCTTTGACTCTGAAGACATCAATCTCTCAGTATGTTATTCTTGGTATAAAAAGGATGTTACAAAACTCACCTGATTTGAAGAAAATAACAGTTCACTTAAAAACTTGCGACAACATAATACCGGTACATGCATTGACACCATAACCCTCTTTTATTTCCCTTGACCATTCTAAATGTGTTATCCATCGAGTTTGAATATATGGTGCTTTTTCAATTGTACAGGACAAGGCTTTTGACACGTACCTGAGATATTTGTTGATTCGGGATCAGTCCATGTGGTATTACTTGAACAAGGACCGGGCGGATGTAAAGTCAAACCATGTGGCTTTATTCATGACATTTATGCTTGAAAACGCAGAGGCATTAGAGAAGTTGGTGGTACGATTTCAAGACCGTTACTGTAAATTTAAAGAGATGGTTCCAACACTTTGGAATGTGAACAATGTCTCCATTGTGCTCTCAACCAAGCCGACGGAAGTAGATGAGTGGTGAATCTTAGGGTTTTAGTTTTGAATCTTATTGAACATTTTACATCGGGCTTTATTTAAACGAAGACATTTCATTAAAGTTGTTCTTATATTTTTTTTCAACCGCAACTTTTCAATTACGGGACAACATTGTCATTGTTTTGGATTACAAAAGTCAATAATTTTTGTTCTAAAAACAGAAGTGAATACACCACAACTTCTGTCCAAATCTCAGCAGCATTGGCTCTGATCAAAGTGAATACATGAATTGATTCGGCAAAGTCTCGATGGTTCACATATCTGTAAATTCAATATCGACATATTGGTTTGAAAAGACCATAGAAGAAAAAGTGTATTGGAATGATGATTTTAGTTTCGAGTCGTAGGTGGATTGATATGTGACATCTTTTTCTTCTTTATCTTAGAGTAATGGATACACACATGTACAAGAAATAATTATTTAATCTCATTTCCGTTTAGGGCTTCTTTGTTGATTTGTCGTAGTTTTTTTTTGTCTTTTCTGATCATGATTTGTTGATTTGTCGTAGTTTCAATCCCAAAATATACCTAGATCATGCATCATGCATGTGTAGAATTTACATGTATGGTATGAGGGAAAACTCAAAAAAATGAATTGACTACAATTAAAACATGATTATAGTACACACAATGCTAATATGCGATTGCGTTTGTGGAAATTTTCGATGTCTAATGAGATAAACTAAACTGACTAGATTTTAAGTTTTCAATCAAATGAAATTATAGTTTAATTTATTGAAACATCCTATTTTTAACTAAACTTTTCATTTACATATCTATTTTATTCGGTAGGAACAATTATTTCGGTGATAAAATAATTTCCAATAATAGTTTTTACTCAATAAGAAACGAATTTTCCTTGTATCAACAATAGTAATATCTACTAAACCAAAATTTACTAAGCTCTATTGTAACCACCTTACACATCGGATGATTGAAATGTTAGCAACATCCTCCAATGAACGTGTTTGTGATCTATAACTCCAATATAAAGCTTATTTATTTATACATGTGTGGGGACACCTGGAAGACGACACGATTCAAACATGTAATTTATGTAGTGAAATGCTTTCAGTTTATGCCAATTAGGCCATTGTATGGGTTTCATCATGATCAATTCTAGACAATCGAAGACGTTTTAACTGTATGTATCTTATTATATAAAGGAGACAAGAGCACGGCACGTAAGCAAAATTGTAACTCACCGGATCGCGACACGTATCTACTATTGATCGAGATGATGACATGTGTAAAATTTTGAAATTAATTGAAAAGATCTTATTAAAAAAATGGAAAACACATAAAACAATTGTTTAAGTAACTTATCAAATTGTAGAAAAGAATATTTCTAAGAATTTAAAAATGGAAAACTGACAAAAAAAAATCGGTTAAGTAATTAAGTAAATCGTAAAAAGGAAAACTTCAAATAGTTCATGTTTTATGAAATTATTAACATGAAATTTATTATTTAGTGTACATTATTTGAATTGTTTACGATTTTATCACATCATTAATATATATTCAGTATAGGTAATAATATAATATTTTTTAATCTTTTTTATAAGAAAATGAAGTAAATTATACTTATATATATATATATATATATATATATATATATATTTTAAGATCCACATGATATGATTAGGACATGGAAATCAAGAGAAAAATTGATATCTAATGATTTAAGATCTGTTTTTAAATATGGAAATTTTCGACACTTTGGAATGAGAACAATAATGTCGCCATTGTGCTCTCAACCAAGCCGTCGAAAAATAGATGAGAGTGGTGAATCATAGGGTTTTAGTCTTGAGTCTTATTGAAAATTTTGTATACAACCTAATTTAAACATCTACGAGAAGACATTTCAGTATTTGTAGGACAAGTACTTCGGAAGTAATGTTTGGAAATTCAGTAAAGGTTGTTCTTATATTTTTTTCAACGTAAGTTTTCAAAATTACGGGATATATTTGCCATCGATTTGGATTTACATAAATCAATGGTTGTTTGTTCTCAAAGTATAAGTGCATAAACCCAGTGGCGAATCCAGGAATTATTTTTACCAAGGTCATTATATAATTAAAAAAAATCATGAATAAAATATAAAGTAGTCTACAAAAGTATTCTACGATCTTTCATACTTTGAAACCTTTTTACGACGGTCTCATTTGTAATACTATCAAGTACATCTTTCTCGATAAAACAAACTAAACAATCATTCAAAAACTAGTCTCCAATTCGGTTGCGGCGATCTATCTTGACGATCTTCATTGATGAAAAACATCTCTCGACGGTTGCGGTAGCAACTGGTAAAATCAGAACCAACTTCAAAAGCCTATAAACCAAAGGATGTGACATATGTTTTTGTGTTTCCACCAACATACGAGCAAGTCCTCCAAGATCCTTTAGATGGGCAAATCTTTCATCTCTTCGAAGATTATCAATGTAGATATCTAAGTGTTGTTCGAGAGATATATATTCTCCATGACTAAAATCATCCAGGTAGAACTTAGATAATCTCACCAACTTTAACTTGTCAAACTGAGCAAATGAATCAATTGGAGATAATGAAGCAGCACAAATAAGCAATTCAGTGTTCACCTCATTAAAGCGATCTCCAAACTCCCCAAGCTCCGAATTCAAAACAACATATAAGCGATCCATTTTGTAGTGATGCAAATTTGTTACTTTGGATTTTGTTCTTGGTTTCTTTGAGGCAGCAAAATCTTCATCCATGTCCAGCATTTCAATATCATGTTTTTTACAAAAGGAAGAAACTTTAGTCATCAAAGAAATCCACCCAGCATTCCTAAACTCATGCAATTGTCTTTTAGTTGATTCCACCAATGACATAGCATTCAAAATGTCTTGATCTCTTCTTTGCAAAGCCGTTGACAAGTTATCCGTGAGTCCTAAAAGATGTACCATCATGTGCAAATAAAACACAAAATCAAAGCTATAGAAGTGTTGGAGCAAACCATGTGCTTGACGTCTTTTGGAGTCTTCCAAGGCTTCATTTTCAATATACCCAAGCACATCGACAATAGAAGAATACAACTCAACTACATGCAAGAGAGTTTTATAGTGAGAACCCCAACGCGTATTCACTGGTCTTTGAAGAGAAACCTCTTGATTTTGTCCTTTTCCAGTACTGATTTCTCCATCATTGATTGCTTTCTCAGTCTCCACTCTATTCGTCTCTCGGATCATATTTTTCCTCTTACATGAACCTCCTACCACATTCATCAGCAAAGAGATCTTATCAAAGAAATCACCAACATCATAATTCTTTTTTGAAACTGCCACGACGACCAATTGTAGCTGATGAGCAAAACAATGGACATAATATGCTAAAGCATTTTCGTTCAATACTAATGACTTTAGCCCATTGAACTGACCACTCATGTTACTTGCTCCATCATAACCTTGTCCTCTAACTTTTTTGATGCTCAATCGATATTTAGCAAACAAAGAATTAATAGCATATTTCAGAGTTGCAGAAGAAGTATCACTTACATGGACAATGTTGATGAATCTCTCTTTGACTATCCCGTTTTTATCGACAAACTGAAACACCACCGCCATTTGTTCTTTAAATGAAACATCAGCAAACTCATCCACCAACAAACCAAAAATATCATCACCAATTTCTTCAATAATTGATTTGACTACTTCTTCTGCAAAGCAATTCGCAATATCTTTCGGGATATTTGAAGACGTCATCTGATTGTTTCCAGGTGCATTTTCTAAAATAACTTTACTCACAACTTCATTTTGGTCAGCAGTGTATTTTAGGAGCTCCAAAAAGTTTCCTCTATTAGCAGATTCTTCAGCTTCATCATGACCACGAAAAGGTAATCCTTGGTGCAACAAGAACCTAGAGGCATCAACTGAAGCATTCAGCCGAATTCTATACTCATTCTTCGTAATGTCATCTTGTTTGTGCAAAGCATGCTTGATAGACTGACCTTGATTCTTCAAGTTCTCACATTTCATGGCTGCATTGCTGTAAAAGCTATTAACACCTCCTACATGTTCGGTAAATGCCTTTCTAAACCTATTCCAACTAGAGAATCCTTATGTGATAAATGCATCACTTTTTACACTTTTACCAGCACTATCTCGGAACAGGTAACAGAACAAACAAAAAGCTTTTTCTTTCTTCATACTATACTCTAGCCACTCATGGTGCTCACCACGAAACCAATCAGGATTGAACCGTCTCATTGTATTTCCAATCATTTTTTGTTCAAACGGATGAGCATAAGGTTGGGAAGGACCTCTCATCAAGTACTTGCGGATTACCTCCTCTCTTTGGTTTGGATGATAATCTTTCTTTTTTTTCGATCAGCAGGATCCCATGGTAAATTATCTAAATCACTATCAGATAACTCGAACGAATGTGGATCTTTTCTTTTGAAAAACTTTTCCATTACTTTATCTGAAATAAATAAAAAGCAAATCACGTTTATTATTATAAATATCCATGAACAAAATTACGTTTTCAGAAACCTAAGAACCTAAATCATATAACAAAGAATACCATAATTCTAATGTTCGTGTATTACCTAACAAAGAAGTTGATTCCATTAACTAGATTCTATATACGCCATTGAAACATATTAGTTTATTAATTCATCACAACTTCTTCATGATTGTATAATTAGCTAATTAGTCAGAATTCGTTCTTAAGATAAAACTCTATTATAGTTTATGAAACACTTAGTTATGCAAAATCACTCAATTCAAAGTATGAATTTCATAATAATCTTCAATCACACAATTAATTCTAACAATCATTGAGAAACAAGAATATAATCAAACTTACTTGAATTGAGAGATGATCAGAACGTAAAAAACAATTGAGAACTCAGGAAACAATTTCTTAATCATAGATTAGGGTTAACTTATTTGCTAAACGAAATTAGTTACTAAGTGGGCTCAACTTTGTTTATAGTTTAAAAGAATAGAAAATAAAATTGGGTTAATTAAAGTGGTGTGATGGGCTTTAAATATTCTTTTGTCCATGGTTCAAAAGTTAATTGAACCACAAAAACAAAATTAAACCAAGGTCAAAAGGTACATTAAACCAAGTTTAAACTATTAATCTTAAGAAAATAACAAAAAAAAAGTGAAAAAGGTAGGTCAAGTGACCTAGTATATTTATATATACATTCGCCACTGCATAAACCACAACTTTTATCCATCATGATCTAGACAACTGAAAGACGTATTAATTCTTTTTTTTTTGAATTGAATGTCAAATTAAATTCAAACCAAAAACAATGTTTTTACATCAATGTTTTTACATCAGATGCTATGTTAGAGATAATTTAAATTTCAAAAAAGTTATTATTTCCTCAAGAAACAATCAGCCTTCACCTTGAAGCAAAACACTTCTCCATGGCATCTTTTAGTCTCGTATCTCCCCGGTCTATTGTTGATAGACGATTGCGGATTTGTTGATCAATGAATTTAGTGAGGACCACCACGGTTTGAGGTTTTTCTCCATGTCTTCTATTATTCCTCTCTCTCCAAATGGTATGTAAAGTGGCTTGGAATGTGTACCTTAACAAGAATTGAGTGGTATAGTCATGTGGTATGACCACCAGGTAATCCAATATCTCTCCCCATTTTTCTGTGTAATTTTGCTGCATAATATTTTTGGTCAGGACCCTCCATATCTCGCATGTGAAAGAACACTCGAAATAGAGATGATCTCTGTTTTCAATGTGATTTTAGCAGAGCACACAAGAGCTATCAACCGCTGCATTCCATGTTTTCATTCTTTCTCATGTAGTCAAGCGATCGTTCACTGCTAACCACGCATGAAAGGAGTATTTTGGTGTGTGATATCGAAACCACAAACTTTGCCACCATGTTTTGACCGGGTTTGCAGATCGAATATGATTCCAAGTAGTCTTAGTGTTGAAACGGTCCTTGAACGTATCATCTTTCGACCTCCATAGAACAACATCTGCTTCAGTCCGATTACCCTTCTCTCTTTGTTCTTTGATGGCCTCTTCCACCTCATTAGAAACCCCCAACCTATGATTCCTGCTTCGATGAGTATTCAGAACTGTTTGCACTGATGTATGACTTGGAATTCCTAGGTCAATGCATCCTCTTATACCTGTGATATCCATCAGACGACCCTTTTCATTCCACACATCATACCAAAAGGAGGTAGTTGTCCCATTTTTTACTGTGATGCGGACAAAACTCTTAGCCATCTCTCGATATTTTAAAAGCTTTTTCCACATCCATGACCCTAAAGTTGTTGTTTGTTTGATACTCCAGAATGATCCTTTTCGTATCAAGTAACGTCGGACCCAATTCACCCATAAAGAAGATTGTGCAAACTATATCCTCCATATAAGCTTGAGACAACATAACTTATTTGTTTCTTGTAATGGTTTCAAACCTAGTCCACCTTCTTATTTCGGTTTGCAGACATCCCTCCATAAGATCTTTGCTTTCTTTGCGTTCAAATCAGGCCCAGACCAAAGGAACGCAGAGCATAATCGATCTATCTCCTGGGTGCAAGCTTTTGGTAGTCTATATGCAGACATCCAAAAGTTAGTAAGGCTGTAGATAACTGAGCCAATAAGTTGTAGGCGACCTGCAAATGAGAGATAGCAGGCAGTCCAACTACTTATTCTCGTTCGAATTTTTTCTATCAACGGTGCATAGTCATGAAGCGACATTCTTCTTGTTAGTAAGGGGAGCCCCAAGTATCGTACCGAGAGTGTCCCTGACTCAAATGGGAATCGATCGAGTATCATAATTAACCGTTCTGGTTCTACACCCGCGACATAGATGGTGGATTTTTCTAGGCTGATTCTGAGACCCAAGAGAGCTGCGAACTCGTTGAAAACCCCAAGGATACCTTCTATAGACTGTTGCGTACCATCCGAAAACACAAGGATATCATCTGCAAAATAGAGGTGTGTAAGCTTAACATTCTTGCAGTTTGGGTGGTATCCAACTTTATCTAGCATGTGAGATAACACATTCATGCAGATAACAAACAGATACGGGGACAACGAGCATCCTTGTCTAAGTCCTCTCTCACTTTTAAAGAAGCCAGCAAGTTCTCCATTATCTTGTACTGAGAAGGCAGCCGTGGTAATGCATAGCTTAATCCAATGTATAAATCTTGTAGGGATTTTCAGAGCACCTAATGTGGATAGCAAGAATGGCCATTGGACCGAATCAAAAGCTTTAGAGATATCTATCTTATCCGAGCATCGTGGAGATATTGATGGCTTATGATAATTTTTCACCAATTATGAAGCAAGGAGTACGTTTTCCATCAGAAGCCTATCTTTGACAAACGCAGATTGGTTAGAGGAGATGAACTTTGGTAAGACCCGTTTCAATCGATTCGCCAAGAGTTTTGATATGACCTTGTAAAGGACATTGCAGCATGAAATGGGGCGGTAATCCTTCATTACTACTGCTTCTTTCTTCTTTGGAATTAGTACCAATATTGTAGTATTGATCCCTTTGGGGAGGAGGCCTTTAACAAAGAAGGATTGGATGGCTATCACAACATCTTTTCCCACTATTTCCCATGATTCTCTGAAGAATTCAGCTGTATACCCGTCGGGACCAGGGGATTTATTGTTTGGCATAGCGAAGACCACATCATGTATTTTCTTTTCTGTGACTGATTGAGTGAGCAGGTCAGCATCCAAATCCGAGCATTCAAAGTTGAGGAGCTCTTTCAAGCTTTCAATTGTTAGTGTAACAATAACAATGCCTTCTGCTTCTGCTTTCATTTCCTCTTGAGTTGTTGCAATGGAGCCATCACTATGTTGTACCTCTCTGATCGAATTTTTGGATTCCCTTATTTTTGCTGCTAGATGGAAATATCTATTATTCCCATCCCCCACTCGCATTCAGTGTATCTTTGATTTTTGTCGAAGAAATCTTTCCTCCAACTCTGCTAGGTGCTTCCATTTAGTGAAAGCATGTGCTTCCTCCACTATTGCAGCTGAGTTTGGTGTCATCATTGTTTTCAGTTGCAAATCACATAGGTTATCATAAGCTTCATGAGTTCTCTTTGATAGATCCCCTATATATTCTTTACTCATTCTCCTTAGCTCTGGTTTTAGCTCCTTTAATTTCTTTGATAGTCGAAACATAGCAGAGGTTGAGTGGAAGAGTTCCTCTGTTTCTTTCCAATAAGCATTCACTTTTGGTAGGAACGCAAGGAAGCTTGTTATTGCATTGGTGAACTTGAACGGCCTTCTAGTTTGTAATGGTCCCTCTATAATTTGAATTCTACAACGGAGATGATCCGAGCAACCACCAGCTTCGAAGACGGAATACGCCTGCGGAAAATCCCTATACCAAGCATCATTCATAAGCACTCGGTCCAACTTCTTACATATGACCCCTTCCTCTCGCTTATTACACCATGTGTATTGCGGCCCATGAGAAGTCATGTCTAGTAGAGAGTTGTACCTCACCAAGTTTTGAAAGTCCCTCATACCTG
The DNA here is from genome assembly GCA_900128785.1 of Arabis alpina. NCBI lineage: Eukaryota > Viridiplantae > Streptophyta > Magnoliopsida > Brassicales > Brassicaceae > Arabis > Arabis alpina. The sequence continues at coordinate 22,290,093 of LT669790.1, forward strand.
ATGTCACATTCCTTACCTCACCTTAATGTTCATCATCCTCTAAAGTTTCGTTAAAATCACCAAAAATTAACCATAGTTTGTCACGAAACAATGGTGAATCTTGGTGATATTTTAGGTCTGTCCATAGCTCTTTCCTTTCCTCCATTTGATTCGAAGCATATATAAATGAACAAAAAAACTCATCCGTGGCACCATCCAAAAGGACTGAGCATGTTATAACTTGACAACTCTTGAAGAAAGGGGTCATCCTTACTTGTGGACTCCACACCACCTAAATTCTTCCAAGGCGGTTATACTCGTAGTTGGATAGGAATGACCAGTCCTTGATCGTAGAGGATGCAATTCTCTGAGATTTATTTTCCTTCACTCTTGTTTCTATTACTCCTCCAAATTGAAACTTACTTTTTTTTATCCAGTCTCGAATCACCTTTTGTTTATTAGGTTGGTTAAAACCCCTTATATTCCAAAAGAAACCTGACATTAAATATTCTTGCTGGTACTCTTTCTCAAACCGGTTGGATGCGCATCCGTAGTGAGTTGAGCTGTTGTATCCCCAAGAGCCCTATTAGACAGTTTTGTTCCTCGTGGTATAGGTGGGCGAGATTTTTTTCCTTCCTCTACCGTCAAATCTATCTTGTCCTGCTCATGTTTCTCTTCTACTACCATTCCTGGAGTGTCTAATTGTTGTTCTCCAGTGTTCGAGTTACTCAAGTCCGGCTCTGCTGCATCCAACACATCTTTGCCTACCTCCTGCTCTTCCTCACTCAATAATGCGAATCTTGATTGTGTCAAGATCGAAACCTGTCCATATTCCAAATCCTTCATATTTTTCTCCGGGGTACTACTTACTTTGATTTTGGCGTGGACCATTCTCCATCTTCTTTTTCATTGTCTTTGGCATGATTTGATTGAACCTGCACTTCCCCTAGGTTTACCTCCGCTGGTAACTCCAGTGCTACCTCGGACTGAGTTTGGATAGGAATTTCTACTACCTCCTCTACTATCTTCTTCTTGCATTCTGATGGTAAGTGTCCCCATTTACCACAAGTTGTGCATTTCATGGGAACAAATGGATAGGAAAACTCCACCAAAGCTTCTTTCCCATCTGGTGTGTTGAACTTTAGAATTGTTGGTAGATCCTTTGAAAGATCCGCTTCTACAAACATTTTTGCAATTTTAAAATCAAGGCATTGAGCCGTATCGGAGTGCATCCGATCAGGCTTGCCCACTGCACTTGTGATAAAGCTAAGTCCCTTCCACGAGTACATATTCATAGGTACATTCTTTAGATGTACCCAAATTGGCATTGATTTTACCTCCAACTCCGAATGCTCTGTTTCTGGTGTCCATGGGAACATCTTTGCAGGAACACCGGCCAAATCCCACATACGTTTAAGAACCCTATTTCGAGTGACCGGGTTGCAAATCCGAAACTTTATTGTTGTGGAATTAACAACGACAACATCAATCATCTGCGATTTATCTCCCCTCACCCAAATCTTGTTAACAGTTGCGTGTACTTTTGCCGCATGGGGAGCCGTGGCTAAGAATTTCCCAATTACAAAATCTTCCCATAAAGGGGATGGATCCGTGAAAACTTCTTCCGGAACCTGCACCGAACCTACTCCATCTTGAACCAAAACCTTCAAATCGTACTTAGTAAGCGTTTTCTTTGACTGGGCCACTTTCAACCATGATTGACGTGGTGATGGTACTTCTGTACCAGCCCCTTCCTTCGGTGAGCCCCTCTCCCCCATGTGGAGGCGGGACCAGACGGCGGCTAGTTGCCTTGAGAGAGACGGAACTGAGAAACCCTAGTCGCCTCCAAAATCTCCCTCACAGATAAACGCAGCGTAACTAAAATATATCTTTATTAATTCTGACACAAAATAAAGATTTGATGTGTCTTAGTCAGAGTCCGATTTATTTGCTGCTACATAAATCATTAGCAGGAATGAGAATCATAACTATTTTGGGTCTAAGATTTGGACTTAATATTTTTAATTAAGAGGATTAAAAAAGATATAAAAATATAAAAAACTTGTTTCATTACAATAAAACCCTAGATGGCGGACGACAGCTCCTTCGTCTCTAGCCACCGTAAAGTTAGTCGTAAAGTTAGCCGTCGTTGCCCTCACCGCCACCGTCCTTGCCGCGGCAAAATCAAACAACCACAACTAGCACCAGTAAACACAGTCAGCTCTGTACCACAACAAGCATCAGCAATAGACTCAATCAGCTCATTACCTGATGTGATCCTCCAACATATCCACTGTTTTATTCCGACCAAATTTGCCATCAAAACATCACTCTTACACCTTATCTCTCGTTAGATGTCGAGACACAGGAGGCTGCTTCGATAAACAAAACCCTAAAACGCTACACGGCTCCCAAGATTATGAGACTTCAACTCTATACATGCACGAAGAACATTTTTTTGGACTTCGATAGGTGGATCGAGTTAGCCATATCCCGCAACGTGGAGAATATGTCCCTTGATTTCTTGCTTACTGATTACTTCTACAATGATTGCTCTGCGTCTTGGACATCCCTAAAGAAGCTGTCCTTGCATAATTGTAATCTCTTTGATGACTCTATGACTGAGATTCTATCTGGTTGTCCAGTTCTCGAAAGCTTAACATTGTATCATTGCAATCAACTGAGGATTCTTGATCTCAGCAAATCAATGCGTCTGAGAATATTAGAAGTAGAAGGCCACATTAGCTTTCCGGGGATAACGATGATTGTTGCACCACATATCCATTGTCTCATATTGAAAAGATCTCATTTACCATGCACTTTAGTCGATGTCTCGTCTTTAACCGAAGCAAAACTGGACTTTTGCACTCCGAGACTTGAAGAAAACCAAGTCATGGTACTAAATATGCTAGAAAAGTTGCAAAATGTAGAGAAGCTTAGTTTACCTGTAATCTTTTTCCGGGTATGTTTCTTGCATTGGGCTTTAATTTTCTATAAGTTTAGGAATGTTTAAATCTATGTTATTTGCATCGTAGTTTTGGTGTTCACTAACTTTCTCTGTTTTATGTTAGATTTTATCTCTTGCTGAGCTTCGTGGTGTTCCTTTTCCGGTGTTAAAAGTCAACACTTTGATTATTGAAATAATTCTACCTGCGCATTCCTTTTGCAGCAGCCAATTTCCATTCATCTCCAACAATCACATTTTTAGCAACGTTGGTTTTGAGTTATGTAGTGGAATCAATGACCATGTCCAACAAAATACCGAAAATCATGTTACTGTGTTCTTCAAATGTGCTGTAATGTTTGAGGAGTTCATTGGAAAGAAGAAGCAGCTACAAGATTCCATAATAAAGAGTGGAAGCTTCAGAAAACGTACCAAAGGAAACAAACTGAATCCAAAATCTCGTTATTGTGCTTTGATAACTGGTTTTCTTTCGTTATGCTCTCAAGTATGAGTTGTTGTAAGGAAGTTGTTAACTCTTCGCGTTTACTTGATGCACGAAGAAATCCTGCCAAAGTAGTGGTAGAATACAAAGAGTGGCAAGTCCACAACAGTTTGGTTTCAGGTCTTAAGAAAGGAAACAATCCAACAGTAGATCCTAATTTAAGAATCTCCATACCGCTATTATATTAAGCAATAAGGTACCTTTTATCTTGGATGGATTGCAGAAGGTAAAAACCAAATATCAGTCTCCTCATCTCCGACGACCACCAAGAATACGGGCAACTCAGATACATTCCAGAGAAACTGCATACCAGTGCAGAGATGTGCAAGAATTAAGTGTTATTTTAGACCAAAAAACAATAGCAGATAGGAGAACTAGAGTTGTTAAGGGGAATAAGCTTACCCATCATCGGTCTCAAGCTAGGAAACAGAGAACGCAGATTCCTCTGACTTTGAAATAGAAGAAAAAGACATGTTTCCATTGCCTTCTGGTGTACAGCTGGAAGCAACTCCACGAGCATTCTTAGTAGGACATCAATGTTCCGTCGCTCCCATTCACCTAGGACTCACAGATGAGACTCCAATGAACTTTAAAGGAGCTATTGCAAACTACCACTCTTAAGTACAGTCTTAAAACAAACAATGTATTGAGTCTTCATACATGCGTAGAGCTCAATGTGTGAGAGAGAAGAACTCTCAAGATATGATCCAGCCTGTTACCCCATTTTATCACTACATGAAGTAATTCTTTCGATGTTTCAACCACCATGAAACATCATCTCCTCAACGTAATAAACAAACAGAAGAATGGCATTGTAGCATTTTTCTTATATTAATATTAACCAAACTTATATGCTATTGTCTCATGCCAAAGTTTAACAAAGATATATCTAACCAAGAAAAAACCTATTTAATCTTATGCTCATTTGTTTAAAGGAGTTAGCATATCACATATACACATTTCGTGGTCAACTTTCTCGAATACGGACTCTATATGATTAAAGAAACAAAGTGAAACGTTAATAGATATATGAATCAATATACTTTCTATGATTAATGCAACAAATACAAAGAGTAAATCTCACTCACATCATCTGAAGAAGAGCAGTTTGTTGCACCGACCAACCAACCAACATAAGTTAATAAAATAAGTAATCAAGCAGGACCCTTTTCAACGTGTCGTTGACCTAACTTTGTTGTCATATTATCATATATAGAATATTGTTCCGTTACCATAAACAAAAACCAACAAAAGCCTTGTATTAAGAACTAATGAATTACAAAATCTCATAGCCAACAGCAATAACTGAGGCCCAAAGTACCTTATGTTCTTGACTGAGGCAATTATCTTGGCTCGCTTTGCCCACTCTAACCTTCCTTCAGAAAGCAAAAAAGTAGGTTTGAATTTCTCTTAACAGACAATAATGTGTTCGGAACAGTATCATGAATACTCCCACTTGATGTGTGCCTAAATATTCAGAAATGGGTAAACAAAATAAGACGAATGGCAAAAACTTTAAAGTATTCTACCTCATTAAGAAAAAACTGATCAGGACTTACCATTTCCTCAGAAGCAGTTTCATCATTTGCATTTTCGGATTTTGAATGCAAATTGGTGAAAAGAAATAGAAACCACACTTAATCTTAATTCTACAGTTAACATTCCAAGAAAATCATGGCACTTAGGTTAACCTTAATGCATATATCAGAATGACTTAACTCATGAAAGACAGAATGATACCTTCACGAAACAAGCATCGGTGGAAGATAACAAGATGTTCTAGCACACCGTTGTAGCGCAATAGGAAATAAACATAAAATTGGGCAGTAATAAAATTCCAACAACAATGAAACCAGTATAAATGCAGAGTGCTAGACCTTCAACAAATGATTCTCTGAGAATAGGCTGCGTATTACCGAATGACTTGAAAACTTTCCATATCCGGGAATGGTTCCAAATCCTGAAACAGATGGACACATCAAAAGCGGCATAAATTTCTCGATTATACCTAGCATTGGTATGAAAAATCAAAGGCAAATTTATAAGTAGAACGCCTTCTCTGATATCTTTTTGTGGTTATCTTTCTTCACTTATTTAAACTCAGATGCATTGATATGTTAACCAAACACTCTTAACCATGAGTTTGTGTTAGAGTGAAAGAGATACAAACTAGGTGAATCCCAAATGCCTTAGCAACACAAACCAAAGTAACATCTAAATGCAAAGGACCAATTCCTCCATAAACATCTAAATGCAAATCTTAACAGCATGCCTAAAACCTTTTAAGGAGGTAACTTCAAACATAAGATATATGGCATGGATCAGCAATTCTCATCCTCGTAACAATAAATATGGTAAATGAAGCTCTTATAATATAAAAATTAAACCTTGTCCCAATTTGCAGTTTTGAACGCTGTTTCCACATCTCTAGTCTTAGCAGCGGTGGAGCAAGATCTTGAACTGCAGCTGCAATCCTTAGTATTCTGCAAGACCATTTCAAACGTTTGTATTTGGTCATCTCTCATATTCTGTAACGATCTATTATACAAACAAAAACTCATATGATATCAAATTTCACTATAAAAAGTATAAAAATAGCTGAATATCTTTATTTACTGCCCACTTCAGACTTCTAAATGAACTAGCAAAACAAACACCTGGACTGTTGTTTCTTTGTGTAATTACAAAAGCCAGAGTCTTCAAACTAAAACAAAAGGAATTATACGTGATCTTAATTCTACAATTCACCTCCCAAGCTAATCATGGCACTTAGGGTGGCCTTGATGCATATCTCAGGATGGTATAACTCATGACAGATAGAATAATACCTCCAGGAAAGGAATTTTCGGTGAAAGATAACAAGATCTTTTAGCATATTGTTGTAGACCAACAGAAAAGAAACACAAAATTGGATATTAATTTTCCAACAACAATGAAATCACTAAAAAATATACATAGTGCTTTTGACCTTCAATAGATGATTCCTCGGAGAATAGGCTACATATATCTTGATGTGTGTAACACGAAGGACTTGACAAAATTCCATTCCAAATCCTAAAAGATGGATTAATCAAAAAGCATAGATTTCTCGATCATACCTGGCACTAGCAAGACAAAATGGAAGGCAACTTTATAGGTAGAACGCCTACTCCGATATCTTCATCAAGAAAATATTATGAATTAACAATAAGCTTGTGTAGCAAATTTACGAGTTGAGATGACTTAGAAAACTTTGGAGACGGGTTCATCATGTAAACAACTATTTTCTTAAGTAATAAAAAGTGAACCAATATAAAAGCATTAACACATACCTGGAGTTGATCACCTTGTACACTAATAATTTCTTGCCTGGATTGCTTTTGATCGAGTCCAGCAACGTGAGGTTATGGTACAACACTGGTCTTATAGTGAGCCGATAAATTGTCCAACAAGATTGAATATATTACTCAAAAGAGGACACAAGTAAAAGTAGTTCTATAAATCTCAAAAATAGAGATCCACCCTTCAGTGCCACCAAAATTTTAATTTACAAACGAATAAGATGTTTATTAGCAGAACAACCTAGCAGTTTCATACATCATAAGTGTAGCCTTTGGCTCTTTCAATATCTGCTAAAGATGCCATCAATAAAATAAATATATTTCAATTAAAGATAAAAACTGGAAGTTACTCTCACCAACAGAAACACTATGCAAGCCACTGATCGGGGGAAGTATTATGATATCAGTGTCTAACTTTCAACAAATATGTTTTAAAAAAAATAGTAAAGCCGAACCAAACTACCCCTTGTACTTCTACAACATAGTTTTTACTGAAGAAAAGAACCCAAATGGTCAATATCATTGCTATTACCTGTAACTCAAAAAAGTTTGAAGAACCTCATGTTCATTTCCTCACTACTGCTTAAGAAGGAGAGAGAGTAATTGAAAAGAAACAAAATTTGAACCCATCACAGAAAAGAGGATCGGGCCCAAGAGTTCCTCCAGGTACTGCACAAACAAATTTAACAGAGATAGAGATGATGTCATCAGGATAGTATTTACATGGTTCATGAGAAGAATACTTATCATACAAGTACGGAAGAGGTCAAGAAACCTTGAGCCTCTTTCTCTTTTTGGTAAGCCACAAAAATCTGTAGAAATGAGAATCTAATAGTTTGACTTACTCACAGAAGCTGCAGAACACCCTACGAAAAGGCATATGATAATTTTGAAAACATAAACACCAAACTTACCAAATATCTTGGAACAATGCCTCATGACCATCCCATGTCTAAGCCCATTTTTCTTGCTAGGACAAACCTCTCCCGTTAATCAGTTGCCTAATTTGTCTCATACGGGCGTCTTTTAAAAGTCTATCATGAACAAAATTAAGTAAACCAAATCAGTCCACTGTTAAAGATGCTAAGTATGACACTGATTCACTAATCATTATATATCATAATATGAATCTTGAAATCAAGTTTGCGCAAGTTTATTTCTTAATCTTAATTCTACTGTTAACATCCCAAGCAAATCATGGCACATAGGAGAGCTTCTGGCACAGTGTTGTAATGAAAGTCTATCATGAACAAGATTAAGTAAACCAAATCAGTCCACTGTTAAAGATGCTAAGTATGACACTGATTCACTAATCATTATATATCATAATATGAATCTTGAAATCAAGTTTGCGCAAGTTTATTTCTTAATCTTAATTCTACTGTTAACATCCCAAGCAAATCATGGCACATAGGAGAGCTTCTGGCACAGTGTTGTAATGAAATAGGAAAAAAACACAAAATTAGACAGTGATTAAATACTAACAATAATGAAACCAATAAAAATTCAGAGTGCTTGACCTTCAACAGATGATTCATCAGAAAATAGACTATGCATATCATGATGTGTGATTCCAGAATGAATTGAAATTTTCCAAATCCTGAAAAAGATGGAGAAATCAAAAGCATAAATTTCTCGATTATACCTTTCACTGATATGAAAAAATCAAAGGCAACTTTATTAGTAGAAGCCTTATCTGATATCTTCATCAAGAGAAGATTATGAACTAACATTTAGCTTGTGTAGCAAATTTAGAACTGCGGAATGCCTCCGCAAATGTTGTTGTCACCTGCACCAGCGGCAACATGTACAATATGGCCACCTTGCTCAATTGGATTAACCAGTTGGCAACACAATCCAGACTTGTCAACACAATTCAGAACTTTATAATCCGATTTCTCAAATGGTCCTCTTTATGGGGCAACATACATGCCAATTCTACGTAACAAGTTTGCAAAGCAATCAACATGCATCCAGTCAAACATAGGCCACCGGGTCAGAAACTCCAGTGAAATACGACATGGTATTTCTGTTCTCATTTCCCCAACATTCCTCGATAGGCTAACACATGCCTGAAAAACAGTAAAAGGCCTCAGCTCAAAACCTTACCAGTCTTAATTATTCAATAAGAAAAACTTCTAAGTTAACAGAATAACCTACCTCCATAATTCTCCGCATCTGCTGCTCATTTAGACGTTTGATCAGGTTGAACAGTGTATGAGTCAAGGAGTCTCTGATACTGGATGCCGGTCAATTGCACACATAATCTGGGGAAGGAGTTTCCTCAGAAGCACTTTCACCATTTGCATTTTCGGATTTAGAATTAGAACTAAGAACAATTCTGGGATCCATTTTCAAAATGCCTTCAAGGTCTAGCAAAGAGACTGAAGCAAATATTATTAATCGCAAAAAATGGCAAACCTTGAGAGCAGTCTGCGAATTTGATCATCAAAGTCTCTGGGAATGTTGTTGTCACCTGCACTAACGGCAACATGTACAATATGCCACCTTGCTCAATTAAATTAACCATAGTATCACTGGCTTTATCGGATCCCAATTTATAGGTTGTGTCCACAAAGCAATCAACATGCATCCATTCAAACATAGGACACTAAAAACGTCCCCTGGTCAGAAGTTTCAGTCAGATAACACATAGTATGAGTACGTACAAGAGTTGTGAGAAACTAGAAATAGTTCTTGTGATTAAGATTTGTTGAGGGGAGTAAGCTTACCCATCATAGGTCTCAAGCTAGGAAACAGAGAATGCAGATTCCTCTGATTTTTGTTTAGAAGAAAAAGGATATGTTTTCATTGGCTTCTGGTGTACAGCTGGAAGAAACTCTATGAGCATTCTTAGTAGGACATCCATGTTCCATCGCTCCCATTCACCTCGGACTCGTAGATGGGACTCCAATGAGTAGGCAGTGCTTCAAATGAAAATGATTTAAAGGAGCTATTGCAAACTACCATTCTCGATTACAATCTTAATACCGATAATGTATTGAGTTTTTATGCCTGCGAAGAGCTCAATGTGTGAGAGACAAGACCCTCAAGATATGATCCAGCTTGTTGCCCCACTTTATCACTGCATCGGCAAAGCATCAGCAAGGATCTGAATTGTTCCTAAACCCTGTAACAGAATGGGGAAAACACTATTCAGGCAGCCGTTCTTACATAATATTGACACAAAAATAGCATTAGCAGTGTAAGGAAAGCAGAAATCTACATGACCTCTACCATATGAGACTAAGATATATGAGGCTGGAGCATTTTACCTAAGTTAGGCAGACTCTCCAACTGGTCGGTTATTAAAGAAAATTCTGCAACCAAGTCACCGACTTCTCCCATAGGATGATGTGTCACCAACAAGGCACATATAAAACAATGATCTAATAGAAGATACATGTAGTTATAAGAAGATGAGAGCAAACATAGGTACCACATAAATGGTCACACAACAAATGATATTTACATGCACATTCCCTTTTCAGCAGCCAATTTATTTCCCTTCTTCTCCAGCATTCTCGCAAATAACGATCTGGTAGAAGATACAAATAGTTATAAGAATATAAGAAGAAAAATATGTACCACTGAAATAGTCACGAAGCAAATAATATTTTACTTGCGTAATCCCTTTACAGCAGCCAACTTCCCTTCATGTCCCGCAGTTTCCTCTGTAATGATCACATTTTTAGCACTGCTTAACTCTGCACCGAGTTTAGCAAGTACTTTCCGTACTAAAAATGATTTTATAACTTAGTCAATGAGACGAAAAAATACACTGTCGTAATACAACAAGGTAAAATAACTAAGAATGCAACTCAGTTTCCTTGGTTAACAAAGTGATCCAACTAACATGGACAACACACAATTGTTAAAGCAAGAAAAAGGAAGATCGACTCAATAGTATCATTGGGCTTGTTATTGTCTAAACGTTTGCAATTTTGTTGTTATCAACAAAGATGAAAGACAACAAATCTCTGCTTTCTAAATTACCTTGTAAAACGAACACCTTAATCAAACATTTCACCGTGAGCACAACCTGGCTTTCGTAGATAGTGTAAGTACCATGAAACAAAGTAGCATCCCCATCCCAACCACATAAGAAAAAAAATCAGAAACGAGCTAAAAGAAGTGAGTATCACCTTGACTCTTGTTTTGTTGTGTAATTAGAAAAACCACTGTCTTCAAAGTAAAATTAAAGGAACTACAGTAATCTTAATTCTACAGTTAACATCCGAAGCAAATCATGGCACTTAGGGTAGCCTTAATGCATATCTTAGGATGATTTAACTCATGAAAGATAGTGAAACCAATAAAAATGCAGAGTGGTTCACCTTCAACAGATGATTCATCAGAGAATAGACTGTGCATATCATGATGTGTGGTTCCAAATCCTGAAAAAGATGGAGAAATCAAAAGCATAAATTTCTCGATTATACCTTTCACTGGTATGACAAAATCAAAGGCAACTTTATAAGTAGAAGCCTTATCTGATATCTTCATCAGGAGAAGATTCTGAACTAACATTTAGCTTGTGTAGCAAATTTACAACTGTCATCTGCACTAGCGGCAACATGTACAATATACCTTGCTCAATTGGATTAACCAGCTGGCAACACAATTCAGACCTTTGTCAACCGATTTCTGAATATGGGGCAACATACATGCCAATTGTACGTAACAAGTTCGCAAAGCAATCAACATGTATCCATTCAAACATAGGCCACTCAGAACGTCTCCGGGTCAAAAATTCCAGTGAAATAAGACATGGTATGAGAACGTACAAGAGTTGTCAGAAACTAGAAAACCATATTTGTGGTCGAGGGGCTGAAGCAGCTTACCGAACATAGCTCTCAAGCAAGGAAACAGATAATGCAGATTCGTCTGACTTTGAGATAGAAGAAAAAGGACATGTTTCCGTTGCCTTCTGGTGTATAGCTGAAAACAACTCAATGAGCATTGTTAATAGGACATCAATGTTCCATCGCTCTTGTTTACCTACGAGACTCCAACGACCCTTCACTTCCAGAAAGTGCTGCAAATGAAAATGACTTGAAGGAGCTATTGCAAACTACCACTCTCAATTACAATCATAAAACGGAAAAAAGTATTGAATCTGTAATTCCTGAGGAAATGATGCAAAGACGAGAGAAATGGCTAACCTTGTCACTTATCATCTGCGCTGCCTCCACAATGTCACTTATACTTCCGATTCCACCACCAATAGAGACTCCCTGGTATTCCAGAATTTCCAAGGAATTATAGATAACAAACTAAAAAGCAGTTACAGTAAATGTCAGAGGATGTACAGATGAGGAATACTTAACTGTTCTTTCTTTGTCTTCCTCTTCAGTTGGTAACAACTCTGCATCTCTCAAGGCTTCATCAGCCGCACATAAAGCATATCCGGTAAAATTTCGCAACTGCCTCCATGATTCAAAATGCACAATAATAGAACCTTAAAAGTTATGCATATCTGAAAACCACATAAAGCTTCAAAAAGACAGTAAATGAGGAGCAACATCAAGCTTCCAGAGAACAGCAATAATCAATGCTCCTAACAAAATTTACCACAAGATAATCGAATAGTTGACTGCATTCCTACTAATTATGTCGTTACTTCACCTTATCCTTAATTGATCATTAGCTATAAAACTGCCAGCGAATCTTTGTTGTTTGCAGCTCAAAGATCTACAGAAGTAGAAGAAAACTTGAATTTCTTTATGTACCTGACCCATCATTTTGTTCTTTGTTACTGAATCATCACCTGAATTTTTTTTTTTTTTTTGTTCCTGTATGAAGCAAGAAACACGGAGAAATGACGAAGAGTGTTGGTTTGTTGTTTACCTAACCCTTCATTTTTTCCTTGGCTACTAAATCTCTTCCTAAGGTTTTATTTTCAGCTTAAGATTCCCCTCATGAGAGAAAACTATTCTGTTAGCTACATTAAAACACAGGAAAAGAAGATTAAAAATATGCAAAAGAAAGAACTTACCACGATTGATATAGAGTCACTCCTAATGGGAGATTTGACTGTTTGCTCCCTCTTTTTTCTTTTCATCTTGGCAATATACTGCAGTAGTATGAAGCCATCGACTGAAACGAAAAACAACAGCCCATCTTCTTCATATGGTTTTTATCCAAAAGATTATTCAAATAGGACCAAAACCAACATGACATAATCATCGAATACGTAACATAAATCTTGGAAGCAACAGACTAAATAAAAACAACTATACAATGATTAATGCACTTACAAAACAAATAAAGTCTATGCTTGCATCTTATTTCCCTACAGACCTCGTGTGCATTTTTTGTTACAGATGGCATAAAGGAAGAACTCACTGGAAAGAATTAAAACAACATGAAGTATGTAAACAAACATGATAGATGAATGTAAACAAATAGGGCACACTCATTTAATATACACAATACAAAAGAATGCCAAGTGGTGTAAGAGAAGACAAAGAGACTGAATTACCTTAACTTGAAGTATGAGGGAGTATATGGTTTTCTCATGTTCAAAAGACTCTCCAACAACTGAAATCTTATCCCTGACATCGTTAGTATTTTACCAAAAAATCGAGATGTAATAAAGAACTATGATATACCCTTATTGCATTCTACAAGTTACAAGACACTTGAAGACAACAATCAGTTCCAAAAAAGTTACATCAAAACCAGTTACAAATAAACGTTTACTAGTTTTTCATCCAAAAAGAGCTTCAGATAAACACCACAAAGGTTCTGGCTCAAGAAACAAAAAAATTATTATTGGAGAATGTGCAGAAAATAACACAGTATGTATACTTGAAACACAGAAGAGAGAACAAGATATGTTATTTACCTGACCCTACATTTTTCACGCCGACTGAATCGCTTCCTTAAATTTCTGTTTCTTTCAGCTTAAGAATCCTCTATCTTTATACGAAAAGTTATGTTAGTAGACACAAGACAAAGATTACAGAAATTAGCACCAAGGAAAAACTTAATGGAGAACTTACTAAGTCTGATCCAAGACCGAGATTCGACTTCCTGCTCATATTTTCTTCTTTAATCGTAACACAGAAACGATGTCGATAGCTGAAACCCTAAACAATCGTTCATATTCATATAATGATATTGAAAAGGTTTATAAAGTAAATCCAAAACCAGTTTATGCTATGTTCACATTCTCCTTTGTGAAGTATGTATTGATAAGAATTCTATACGAAGTAGATGAAAAAAATGGAGGAAGCTCACCTTAAAAACTCTATTTTTTTTCTTGGATTCCGAATCATCACTGTGTTCCCTTCACATGAAATCACAGGGCTAAAAACTGATGAAGCAAAACGTAAAATTCTATTTGTGAAGACTAATAAAATAAAGAGAAATGGGCAGAGAAGGGTACTTCACCTGAAATACACTCGGCAACAAAATCGCAAAGTACTTCACCTTTTGAACGCTTGTTCATTGTAGAATAAGGATCCACTCTTTAATATACAAAGCAAATTGTTAGCAAATATCATAGGCAGATTAAACAATAAAAGGAAACTAGAAAATTAAAATCGATACAGTCACACAGCAGGCATTTCCAAAAAAGGGGACATTACATCAAAATCGATACGAGAAGTATATTTACCCGTTGTCGTCCAAATAGACCTTTTATGAGCACCACAATGATTCGAACCTAAGCAACAAAAACGAAACCACGTTGTCAGTTCTCATACATATGTTTAGTGGAAAAAACACAGCACATGAGAATCTTAGATGCCACAACATAAATGCAATGAAACAGAACACAAACACACCTTACATATACATATTCTAGAATGACGAATACCAAAAAAACACAGAGAAGAAGACAACGATAGTTTAATTTACCTGACCCTTCCTTTTTCGAGTTGACTGAATCCCTTTCATAAATTTAGTTATTTTCAGCTTAAGAATGGTCTATCTTAGTACAAGACCATTTTGTTAGCAGAAAAGAGACAAGGCCTTAAGAAATCAAAATACAAAAACACAGAGAAAAGACAATACCTGACCCTCCTTTTTCAACTGAATTGCTTTCTTCAATTAGTTTAGCTTAAGAGTCCACTATCTTGATATAAAACCAATCTTTTAGCAATTACTACTATATACACAAGACTATAAAATAAAACTACAAAATTAATGCTTATGTAGAAACTTACGAGAAAGCTAACTAAGTCTGATCCAAGCCGGGACTTTCTCATATGTTTTCTTTTAATCTTGACAAAGAAATAAAGCCCATAGCTGGAATATCAGAACATGTTTATGAAGTCTAAGAAAAATGAGTTTTTAAAATGTTAGTTTTCTCCATTGTGAAGTACCTATTTATAAGAATTTACTATGAACCAAAAGAAAATGAGAAGAAATCGAGAAAGTTCACCTTTAAACTCTAGTTTTATTCTTGGTATCCGAATCATCACCGAGTTCTTCTTCACATGATATTACTAGACGAAAAAGCTGATCAAGCAATATCTAAAAGAATCAAAGTTACATGAATTAAAACAACATGAAGAATGTAAACAAAACGTGATAGATGAATGCAAACAAAGTAGACACAATACAAAAAGAATGCCAAGTAGTGTAAGAGAAGACAAAGAGATTCAATTACCTTAACAAGAAGTATGAAGGAATATTTGGTTGTCTCGTGTTCAAAAAACTCTCCAACAACTGAAATTTGATCCCTGACACCTTGAGTATTTCATCTAAAAAAACAAGATGTAATAACGAATTATGATATACCCTCTCTTTCTTCAAGTTACAATTCATGTAAACACAACAAACAGTTCCAAATAATTTATATCAAAATCGGTATACATATATGTTTACTCGTTTTATGTCCAAACAGAGCTTCCTTTGAACACAGCAAAGGTTCTGACTCAAGAAACAAAAGAACTCATGTCGGTTCTCATACGTTTATTAGAGAATGTGAAGGAAATACATAAATTGAAACATAGAAGAGCGAACAAGATAGTTTATTTACATGGCCCTTCAATTTTCGGGTGACTGAATCGCTTCCTTAAATTTAGTTATCTTGATACAAAAAACTTATGTTAGTAGTAAACTATGAGTACGGACACAAGACCAAAAAAATAGGACTACATAAAGAAACTTACTAGAAATCTTACCAAGCCTGATCCAAGCAGAGATTCGTCTGCCTGCTCATATTTTCTCTTTTAATCTTAACAAAGAAACGACGTGTCGATGTCCATAGTTGAAACCCAAAACAATCGTTCATATTCATATAATGATATGGAAAAGGTTTATCAAGTATGAGCAAAACCAGTTTCAGTTATGTTCATATTCTCCTTTGTGAAGTATGTATTGATAAGAATTCTATATGAAATAAATGAGAAAAAATGGAGGAAACTCACCTTAAGAACTCTAGTTTATTTCTTGGATTCCGAATTATCACTTGTTTCCCTTCACATGAAATCACAAGGCAAAAAACTGATGAAGCAAAACGTAACTAAAAACATATATTAATTACCCTTTATTTTTGTATGCAGGACACCATTTTCGCATGTAGTGTGGCCTGAATTTGTCTTTTGGAGTAGCATAAAAAGTTTAAGAAAGGTTAAGACATAAGACTTTTGTAGGAGGTAGATGTGAGAAAAATCGAGAACGTTCACCTTCTAAACTCTAGCTTTAATCATCACTGAGTTGCCCTTCACATTTTTGCTTGTAGTGGCCTGGATCCCTCTTTTGTAGTAGCATAAAATGTACAAAAATAGTTAAGACAAACTAACTTCTCGAATGCTACCACCTCTGAGTCTCTGACCAATAAAATGACTAATAGTTGTAAAAGACTAAGAAAATAAAGAGAAATGGGAAGAGAATGGTTCTTCACCTGAATATACTCGAAGTGGCTTGAACTTTCTTTTGGAGAAGCATAAACAAACCGTTTCTGCTCGATGTGGCTTGCATTCTCTTCAGGAAAAGCATAAAATATATAAAAAAACAATTGTTAAGATAGCATACGATGAGCTTATGGCTAAAATGATTAATAACTTCTCGAATACTGATGATCATAATGGTAAATAGTTGAGTCTAACTGTGCTCAAACGAGATATAAGAAGCAGAGGGCCAATAAATAAGGCACAAGAGAACAGAGTAAGAGAGTTACTTCACCTTATCCTTAATTGATCATTAGCTATAGAACTGTCAGCGAATCTTTGTTGTTTGCAGCTCAAAGATCTACAGAAGTAGAAGAAAACTTGAATTTCTTTATGTACCTGACCCATCATTTTGTTCTTTGTTACTAAATCATCACCTGAATTTTTTTTTTTTTTTGTTGTTGCTCAAAACCTATGTATGAAGCAAGAAACACGGAGAAATGACGAAGAGTGTTGGTTTGTTGTTTACCTAACCCTTCATTTTTTCCTTGGCTGCTAAATCTCTTCCTAAGGTTTTATTTTCAGCTTAAGATTCCCCTCATGAGAGAAAACTATTCTGTTAGCTACATTAAAACACAGGAAAAGAAGATTAAAAATATGCAAAAGAAAGAACTTACCACGATTGATATAGAGTCACTCCTAATGGGAGATTTGACTGTTTGCTCCCTCTTTTTTCTTTTCATCTTGGCAATATACTGCAGTAGTATGAAGCCATCGACTGAAACGAAAAACAACAGCCCATCTTCTTCATATGGTTTTTATCCAAAAGATTATTCAAATAGGACCAAAACCAACATGACATAATCATCGAATACGTAACATAAATCTTGGAAGCAACAGACTAAATAAAAACAACTATACAATGATTAATGCACTTACAAAACAAATAAAGTCTATGCTTGCATCTTATTTCCCTACAGACCTCGTGTGCATTTTTTGTTACAGATGGCATAAAGGAAGAACTCACTGGAAAGAATTAAAACAACATGAAGTATGTAAACAAACATGATAGATGAATGTAAACAAATAGGGCACACTCATTTAATATACACAATACAAAAGAATGCCAAGTGGTGTAAGAGAAGACAAAGAGAATACCACGATTGATATAGAGTCACTCCTAATGGGAGATTTGACTGTTTGCTCCCTCTTTTTTCTTTTCATCTTGGCAATATACTGCAGTAGTATGAAGCCATCGACTGAAACGAAAAACAACAGCCCATCTTCTTCATATGGTTTTTATCCAAAAGATTATTCAAATAGGACCAAAACCAACATGACATAATCATCGAATACGTAACATAAATCTTGGAAGCGACAGACTAAATAAAAACAACTATACAATGATTAATGCACTTACAAAACAAATAAAGTCTATGCTTGCATCTTATTTCCCTACAGACCTCGTGTGCATTTTTTGTTACAGATGGCATAAAGGAAGAACTCACTGGAAAGAATTAAAACAACATGAAGTATGTAAACAAACATGATAGATGAATGTAAACAAATAGGGCACACTCATTTAATATACACAATACAAAAGAATGCCAAGTGGTGTAAGAGAAGACAAAGAGACTGAATTACCTTAACTTGAAGTATGAGGGAGTATATGGTTTTCTCATGTTCAAAAGACTCTCCAACAACTGAAATCTTATCCCTGACATCGTTAGTATTTTACCAAAAAATCGAGATGTAATAAAGAACTATGATATACCCTTATTGCATTCTACAAGTTACAAGACACTTGAAGACAACAATCAGTTCCAAAAAAGTTACATCAAAACCAGTTACAAATAAACGTTTACTAGTTTTTCATCCAAAAAGAGCTTCAGATAAACACCACAAAGGTTCTGGCTCAAGAAACAAAAAAATTATTATTGGAGAATGTGCAGAAAATAACACAGTATGTATACTTGAAACACAGAAGAGAGAACAAGATATGTTATTTACCTGACCCTACATTTTTCACGCCGACTGAATCGCTTCCTTAAATTTCTGTTTCTTTCAGCTTAAGAATCCTCTATCTTTATACGAAAAGTTATGTTAGTAGACACAAGACAAAGATTACAGAAATTAGCACCAAGGAAAAACTTAATGGAGAACTTACTAAGTCTGATCCAAGACCGAGATTCGACTTCCTGCTCATATTTTCTTCTTTAATCGTAACACAGAAACGATGTCGATAGCTGAAACCCTAAACAATCGTTCATATTCATATAATGATATTGAAAAGGTTTATAAAGTAAATCCAAAACCAGTTTATGCTATGTTCACATTCTCCTTTGTGAAGTATGTATTGATAAGAATTCTATACGAAGTAGATGAAAAAAATGGAGGAAGCTCACCTTAAAAACTCTATTTTTTTTCTTGGATTCCGAATCATCACTGTGTTCCCTTCACATGAAACAAAGTAGCATCCCCATCCCAACCACATAAGAAAAAAAATCAGAAACGAGCTAAAAGAAGTGAGTATCACCTTGACTCTTGTTTTGTTGTGTAATTAGAAAAACCACTGTCTTCAAAGTAAAATTAAAGGAACTACAGTAATCTTAATTCTACAGTTAACATCCGAAGCAAATCATGGCACTTAGGGTAGCCTTAATGCATATCTTAGGATGATTTAACTCATGAAAGATAGTGAAACCAATAAAAATGCAGAGTGGTTCACCTTCAACAGATGATTCATCAGAGAATAGACTGTGCATATCATGATGTGTGGTTCCAAATCCTGAAAAAGATGGAGAAATCAAAAGCATAAATTTCTCGATTATACCTTTCACTGGTATGACAAAATCAAAGGCAACTTTATAAGTAGAAGCCTTATCTGATATCTTCATCAGGAGAAGATTCTGAACTAACATTTAGCTTGTGTAGCAAATTTACAACTGTCATCTGCACTAGCGGCAACATGTACAATATACCTTGCTCAATTGGATTAACCAGCTGGCAACACAATTCAGACCTTTGTCAACCGATTTCTGAATATGGGGCAACATACATGCCAATTGTACGTAACAAGTTCGCAAAGCAATCAACATGTATCCATTCAAACATAGGCCACTCAGAACGTCTCCGGGTCAAAAATTCCAGTGAAATAAGACATGGTATGAGAACGTACAAGAGTTGTCAGAAACTAGAAAACCATATTTGTGGTCGAGGGGCTGAAGCAGCTTACCGAACATAGCTCTCAAGCAAGGAAACAGATAATGCAGATTCGTCTGACTTTGAGATAGAAGAAAAAGGACATGTTTCCGTTGCCTTCTGGTGTATAGCTGAAAACAACTCAATGAGCATTGTTAATAGGACATCAATGTTCCATCGCTCTTGTTTACCTACGAGACTCCAACGACCCTTCACTTCCAGAAAGTGCTGCAAATGAAAATGACTTGAAGGAGCTATTGCAAACTACCACTCTCAATTACAATCATAAAACGGAAAAAAGTATTGAATCTGTAATTCCTGAGGAAATGATGCAAAGACGAGAGAAATGGCTAACCTTGTCACTTATCATCTGCGCTGCCTCCACAATGTCACTTATACTTCCGATTCCACCACCAATAGAGACTCCCTGGTATTCCAGAATTTCCAAGGAATTATAGATAACAAACTAAAAAGCAGTTACAGTAAATGTCAGAGGATGTACAGATGAGGAATACTTAACTGTTCTTTCTTTGTCTTCCTCTTCAGTTGGTAACAACTCTGCATCTCTCAAGGCTTCATCAGCCGCACATAAAGCATATCCGGTAAAATTTCGCAACTGCCTCCATGATTCAAAATGCACAATAATAGAACCTTAAAAGTTATGCATATCTGAAAACCACATAAAGCTTCAAAAAGACAGTAAATGAGGAGCAACATCAAGCTTCCAGAGAACAGCAATAATCAATGCTCCTAACAAAATTTACCACAAGATAATCGAATAGTTGACTGCATTCCTACTAATTATGTCGTTACTTCACCTTATCCTTAATTGATCATTAGCTATAAAACTGCCAGCGAATCTTTGTTGTTTGCAGCTCAAAGATCTACAGAAGTAGAAGAAAACTTGAATTTCTTTATGTACCTGACCCATCATTTTGTTCTTTGTTACTGAATCATCACCTGAATTTTTTTTTTTTTTTTGTTCCTGTATGAAGCAAGAAACACGGAGAAATGACGAAGAGTGTTGGTTTGTTGTTTACCTAACCCTTCATTTTTTCCTTGGCTACTAAATCTCTTCCTAAGGTTTTATTTTCAGCTTAAGATTCCCCTCATGAGAGAAAACTATTCTGTTAGCTACATTAAAACACAGGAAAAGAAGATTAAAAATATGCAAAAGAAAGAACTTACCACGATTGATATAGAGTCACTCCTAATGGGAGATTTGACTGTTTGCTCCCTCTTTTTTCTTTTCATCTTGGCAATATACTGCAGTAGTATGAAGCCATCGACTGAAACGAAAAACAACAGCCCATCTTCTTCATATGGTTTTTATCCAAAAGATTATTCAAATAGGACCAAAACCAACATGACATAATCATCGAATACGTAACATAAATCTTGGAAGCCAGAGACTAAATAAAAACAACTATACAATGATTAATGCAC
This sequence comes from Arabis alpina, assembly GCA_900128785.1. Taxonomy (NCBI): domain Eukaryota; kingdom Viridiplantae; phylum Streptophyta; class Magnoliopsida; order Brassicales; family Brassicaceae; genus Arabis; species Arabis alpina. The sequence continues at coordinate 22,311,330 of LT669790.1, forward strand.
TTACAAAACAAATAAAGTCTATGCTTGCATCTTATTTCCCTACAGACCTCGTGTGCATTTTTTTGTTACAGATGGCATAAAGGATGAACTCACTAGAAAGAATTAAAACAACATGAAGTATGTAAACAAACATGATAGATGAATGTAAACAAATAGGGCACACTCATTTAGTATACACAATACAAAAGAATGCCAAGTGGTGTAAGAGAAGACAAAGAGACTGAATTACCTTAACTTGAAGTATGAGGGAGTACATGGTTTTCGCATGTTCAAAAGACTCTCCAACAACTGAAATCTGATCCCTGACATCGTTAGTATTTTACCTAAAAACACGAGTTGTAATAAAGAACTATGATATACCCTTATTTCATTCTACAAGTTACAAGACACTTGAAGACAACAATCAGTTCCAAAAAAGTTACATCAAAATCAGTTACGAATAAACGTTTACTAGTTCATTGGTGGCTAAGACATTAGCACTGCCCCAATCAAGCAAGCTGAGATAGAAGTCTGTAACAATGTCAGGTGCATCGAATGTTCTCTCAGAAGTCTACACAAAGTTAAACAACAAATCAATACAACTCCAAAGCAAGTAAGCAGATCTATTAAAACTCAAATAATGAAAACATAACATACCTGAGGAATGTATCTCCGAGGCTTCACAGATTTGGTTTGTTGGTGAAGAGAAGCAGAGTGGTCGCTAGGAAGCAATTCAACCGGAGCTTCCTGAATGGTGAACTTACCGCTGCTGTATGATCTTTACCTTTCCTTCCTTGGGTAAGAGCGAAGTCCATAGCTGATATGTTCGGTATAAACCTATCCAGCTGATGAAACACTAAACCAAATCAGTACAAGAAACAATCAATCTGAGTCAAGATTCACCAATTGTATGAAAAAACAAAGAAATTTGACGAATTTACTATCTAATAAACACAAGATCAAGCCACAAATCAAAACCCACACAGGAATCATAACATGTAATCGATTCAGAAGAAAACCCCCAAAATGCGAACCCCTAATTCTTAACGAAATTATCGATGAAAACCCCCAAAATACGAAACCCTCATTCTTAATCGATTCAGAAGAAATTGAAGAGAACCCACGAATCGAAACCCTAATTCATACGATTGAATCGAATCTGAAAAACAAATCCCTTGGAATTCTTCCTGGGGAGAAAGTGTTTTTGAAGAGGACACCGAGCTTGAGCATTCAAGTGAGAAGAAGTTGACATGCCTGCATCCATTACACAAAAACACAGAGAAGACAAAAAAACCGAGCAGAGCAAGCGTGATTGAGAGAGAGATGAGAGGAGATTGAATTTGATGGAGAAAGCATTCGAGGCAAATTAGGGTTAAGGCTGAGTCTAATTTCTCTAGTTGGGAATTTGGTAACGGCTATATTTTTTTTTTCAAGAGAGCCGTTGATAATTAACCCTTGTGTATATATTACAACAGCAAAAGAAGAAGATAATTAGAGACATTATTTGATCCAAAAAAAAGAAAAAAAAGAGAGACATTATAATAAGAAGATATTTGATGTGGTATCTTAAAATTCCTAAGTCTAGTCTTAGGTGTATTGTGTACAAGTTGTTCAAAGAAAACATTTTTTTTTTTCCTCGCGAACACACTTTTTCTATTGATTATAAAAATACAGACGTATCATGGAACCAATACTGAATCGAAGTGGTAACATAGAAAAACACCGAATTACGGATACGAGCATTCTTCGCTAAGAAGTCTGCTTTTTCATTTTGTCTCCTAGGACAATACGTAAGAGTAAAGTCTGGGAAAGAAATACGTAATTCCTAAAGTTCTTCAAGTTCTAAGCGGAAACGGGGCCATCTCTCACAACAAGAAAACATTGGATTTGTGACTGGATTGTGTGACCGATTTTTTAGTCACAGTTTTCTGCGACTCTTGTGAGACTATTTTGTGACTAATGTGCGACTACAAAATAACGGAAACAAATCAGTCACAAATTAGCGACTGAAATATTTTAGTCCTTTATTAGTCGCAAATGTGTGACTGAATATACGGTTAGTAACAAATATGCGGAAACGGGGCCATCTCTCTGGGTCGACTACCATATTCACCAACTCTTGTGAATCAGTAAAAAACACAAAGCAATATCGTCCATGCTTCCTCAGACTTGACATAGCCCATATACGGCTATACAATTCTGTATGTAATGGTGATAATACTCGCCGCATCCCTCTTGTTCCCAGTAAATCAGTTGTTCCATCCTGGAGCTGTAGAATCTAGCCCACACCACTCGTGGCATCCTCGTCTTTCCACGAACCATCAACAAAACACCAAAACACCGCCTGCGGGTGCAAGTCCTCCTCCGCTAGGCTCTGCCCATGGGGGTGCGAAGGCCTCTCCATATAATCCCTAGCCAACAACCATTCCTTGCCTCCTTTCTTGCCAATTCCACGATCGCTTGTGGTGTTCGATCCACATTATTAAAGACTTTGGCTTTACGAGCCTTCCACATGTACCAAATGATCCATGGGAAACACTAGGCGTGTTCCTCTACATCGGTACGATGTGAGATCCGTGAAAACAAATAGTTCATGTTGCCCCATAAATTGTCCGAGGGAAAAAATACCGGGGAATTTGGAATATTTGACAACGCCCAAACTTGATTAATTGGCTCCTCAGAGTCCCCGCATCTAGGGCAATATCTCTCTTGCTGGAAATGTCTATGCGCAAGTCTCTCGTTAACCACTACAGCCCCAGAGAGAGCCTGCCAACAGAAGTGGCGGATCTTATTAGATGTCCTACGTTTCCACACTTGCTCCTTTAGTGGATTTACCGACGGTTTTGTTGGGCATACACCAAATCAGCATCCAACTGTTTGCGGGCAATATCATATCCGGATCGTACTGTATACATACCCGAATTTGTAAAATGCCAGCAATAGCCATCTTTAACTCCTCGTATGGAGGGTTGAATGGTTAGAATGAGTTGGATATCTTCTGCATTGACACATGCTTGGAGCCTAGCCAGCTTCCACCGCCCTGACCGAGGGTCAATAAAGTCTGATACCCGTTCATACCTATTAGGATTCTCTACCAGGCTTCGAACTCTTCGAGGATATTCATCAGGGTGACATTTATTGGTCCCAAACCAAGATTGGGCGCCCGATCCTATTATTCGTCTCATCCCTTTGTCCAAGAGAGGTTGGGCGCTGAGTAAACTTCGCAGTATCGAAAGTACTTTCCTTTCAATACTCTTGGCACTAAAGAGTTTGGGTACCGGTGTAGTCGCCAGAGCTACTTAGGTAATAAAGCCTTGTTGAACTCTTCGTAAGACTTAAAACCCATACCACCTGCATTCTTTGGGAGACACATCTTTTTCCGAGCTATCCAATGCATCCCCTTAGAATTTTCTTTAGTTTTCCACCATAAGTTAGAAACCGCACTCGCTAGTTTCCGAAGTAAACTCTTTGGGAGGAGAAAAGTGGACATCACATAAGTCGGTAGGGCTTGAGCCACGGATTTAATCAGGATCTCCTTTCCTTCTCTCGATAGAAATTTGGCCGACCAGCCATTGATCCGTTGATTCAAGTGCTCCTGGACGTAGGCAAATACTTCTGCCTTCAACCCTTGTAGCTGTTCCGGAATACCTAAATATTTCCCCGCACCTCCTTCTGTCCGAATGTTCAGCCTTGTCTTGAGTGTCGTTCTACTCTCATCAGACACATCCTTTCCAAGCGTGATTGCTAATTTATCAAAATTTATGTGTTGTCCTGATGCATTCCCATACACCTCCAACACCTTCAGGATGTTGTCGCATTATTCCATCGTTGCTTTACAGAAGAAAAGGCTATCATCTGCGAACAATATGTGGGAAAGCGAAGGAGATGTTGGGGCCACTCAAATGCCATTGATTCTCCCAACCGCCTCAGCTGCTTGGATATTGGCAATTAACACCTCCGTACATAGAATGAATAGATACGGGGAGAGAGGGTATCCTTGTCTTAATGCGCGAGAGGGTGTTATAGCTCCTTTTGGTTTCCCATTCAGTAAGATATTATAGGACACCGAGTTAACACAAGTCATAATCCACATGATCCATTTCTCCGAGAAGCCCATCCTCCGCATCAGCGCCTCCAGAAAACCTCATTCCACCTGGTCATATGCCTTACTCATATCCGTCTTAACGGCCATATACTCCCTTTTTCTGACCGAATTTGTTGTTAGGGCATGAAAAACCTTATGAGCTATAAAAATGTTATCTCTAATCTGCCTTCCTTCCACGAAGGCGGATTGTGTTTCCGACTCCAAAGAAGGTAGAAATCTTCCAATTCCCTGACAAAGAACCTTAGAAATGATCTTATAGCTCACATTACACAAGCTAATTGGGCGAAACTCCTTCATCAACCGTGGACGCTCGGACTTTGGAATAAAACATATATTAACCATATTGCTTACTGAGTCCAGAACTGCATTACCCATAAAACTCCGAACCATCTCCACAACTTGGGGACCCAGCATATTTCAGAACTTCTGGTAAAACAAAGTTGTCATCCCATTAGGACCCGGTGCCTTTTCTGGGTGAATGGCAAACACTGCCACTTTGACCTCATGGTCCGTGACTTCCCGAGTTAGAATCTCATTCATCTCGGGAGTAACACAACTCCTGATATGTGTCAAGGACACTTCCAGGTCAGAGATGGGAGATGAGGTGAAATGTCTGAAAAATAGTAATTCGTTATTTTTTCAATTTCCTCCTCCTTTTCCGTCCACTCTCCTGACTCGGTGAGAATGCCAATAATCTTGTTACGTGCCCTCTGCTGTTTCGTAGAGGTCTGAAAAAACTTCATGTTTTGGTCACCCTCTTGGTGCCAGGTAACCCTACTCTTTTGTTGCCAGTAAAGTTCCTCATCTCGAAGAGCCGTACATAAATGTTCCTGAATGGCCGCAATTTCCTTAATTGTTGCATCATCGTTACTCTGGGCGTCCTCAAGACAAACCTTCAATGCCTCTATCTTCTCCTCAGAGATAATCTAATCATGCTTTCGCCAACGAGAGATGATTTTCCGACAATTGGCTATCTGGTCACCCAGGGTTGGCTCAACGCCTGGTTGCCCAGTCACCCATCCTAATAGTACCAACTCCTCGAAATATGGCTTTGAGAGCCAACGTTTGTCAAACCTAAAGTTCTTCGTTCCACCCCTTCTGTTGTTCTCAATATGTGTCAGGACAGGCCGGTGATCCGAGCCCATGAAGCGAAGATATTCCATCTTCAAATGAGAAAAAAGCTCATACCAATCCTCATTGGCCATTGAACGGTCTAGCTGACACCGGATAACATTTACGCCACGTCGACCACACCAGGATAAACAGTGACCCAAATACGGGAAATCGACCATTCCACAACTTTGTCTCATTAAATTGAATTCTAGAAACGAGTTATCTAATCGCTTATGACCTCCGGCTTTTTCATAATGTTCGGTTATCTCATTAAAATCACCCGTCATAAACTAGGGTGCAAACCGCGTAGTACTAATATGTATTAGACGTTCCTAAACAACACCTCTATTAGCAATAACAGGGTCATTGTAAACAAATGACAAAAACACTTTATTACCATGAATGGTAGCCATTACATCGATAATATTTTTATTTGAAAAAAGAATTTGAATACAAAATTCAGACTTAGCCAAACGGGCTAGTCCACCACTATGACCAGAAGGGTCAACTGTAAAAAGGAAATCATAACCCAACTCAACTTGTAGATCCTGAAGAAACTGGTGTTCACGCTTAGTCTCCATAAGAAAGAGAATCCTTAGTAAAACCTCTTACAAAATTCACGCAATCGTCAAACTGTCAAGAAGCTTCCATCCCCCTGGCAGTTCCAGCTCATGATAATATTATCCGTCTGCCGATGGTTCCTCATCAACCACCGGGTTTTTAAATTCCTTCGAAGTTTTTCCCTCATCAGGGCCCGTTTTCGAGAAAGACGGGTTCGACACATAAGCTAAAACTATTGGTTCCTTTGACGGTTCCAAGCAAGCTAAGGCCATGTGTTGACGGATATAACTATCCTGGAATGGATTACGCTCAATCTTCTTCACTCCAAGTGCTTTAGTAATCCGGTGGGTAGTTCCCGGTGGCGCTTTACTCACCAATCCCTTAAGTGGGGATATCAATTCTGCCAAACTCAAAATACTACTGAGGCCCACTTCTTGAAAATGCAGGCCATGGTCCAACAGCTCAAAATTGTCCTCGGCCTGATGGGCCTCAGAATTCACAAGCCCAGAAACTATCTCTCTCTCCACAACATCGGAACAAACCCTAGCAACTCGATCTGGAGCCACTCCATGTTGTTCTGCTGCCTCCTCTGTATTTTCCGGCACCGGAGGACGTTCAGCCGCCACCCATTTCTCATTAGCCGCCGCTGCTTCCTCCGTTTTGTCCTTATACCACGGGGCTCTCGATTTCACCCTCCGTTCCTCAGTTTCCCGTGAACCACGAGATTCCGAACGACCCAGCCTCGCTGTCTCCCCCGTCTTCTCCGCTTTACCAAAAGTCTTAGAGATCCAAGCCTTGGTAGATAACTTACCATTACCGGACTCCGCGACACTTCTATCCAATTCTGCAAGGATGTCGCGCCTCACCGGTCTCGGCTTAGTTGACGATGCCGCCGCACTCTCCACCTAGTCTCTCTCCTTACGGTGAGCCCTCGACGAAGCTGCTCTACGTTCACTGACCTCTCTATTGCTCCAATGTCTTCTGCGACCATCCTTCTCCTCTATCCTCTGGATTGGTTCACGAGATTGTTCCCTCAGCTGCTGGTGCTCCCGAGGTCGCTTAGGGCAAGATGGTGTCTCGTGAGTCATTCGAAGGCATCTCGTGCAATGCTCATGAAGTTTCTCATACAAAAAATACAGCACACAAATCGCGCCTAAGTCTTCTGTTTCCCTTCGTTTGGTTAGAGGTAGGTTACAATCAAGGGTCACTCGGACCTTGGGAGTAGGCTCAGACACATCCACCTGCATGAATTCCCCTAAATCCTCGTTGATGCTCTGCACCGTCTCTTCCTCACGGCGGTAATCCAGAAGCTCCTTGATGACAATCTAGAAAGGGATGGTGTTCGAAAAGTCTCTCCTCGCCGTGGGAACCCATCGTGCCAAAACAACCATCGACCTATCATAGTGATACGGTCGGTTCTCCATTACCACCAGCAGATCATCCTCATTCTGGAAACGAAAGAGGACTCGACAATCACCTATTTCAAAACCTTGAACTCTGCATTCACATCGCCAAATTGTTGGGAGGAAACCAATCAAGGCCTGGAGCTTATGGTCTTGCACTTCCCGGAGAAATAGACGTCCCACTAAGCTACGTTCGAAACGCTTAAGCACTTGATTCTTGTCAATTGGAGGAAGTTTGAGTGGTTTTTCTTTTTTGATATCCCTGTCCGAGGAAATCAATTTGCCAAAGAAAGTCATTGTTGTTTGAGCGGAAGAACAAGGAAGAAGAGGAAACAACTCTCTCAGAAAACTCGAGCTTGAAAGGTGTGATATTGCCAATTTATGTGGCTTAGTATATATCATGATTGAGTGATCAAAGAGTTTCTGCACAATCAATTGTGATTGTCTCATAAAGGCATAATTCCAATTAGTGGTAGAGATCATGCTTAAAGCATCAGTATTTCCAAAAACAGATGCTAGCATCACGGTAACATATCGCAATCTGATATCTTTCAAATCCCCGGATTTGTTCTGATGAGTATGAGTGGATCCCTTGATTTGAGTCATAGTATTTTGCATATCTTTCCAAAATCTTGGTATTGATTTGCTCCCTTGTCTCTTTTTGACCGTAGGTTCCCCTAAGCCAAGGATCGTATGTGAAGTGAATATGGAAGGTGCTCTGTTTTGGTGTCCTGCCCTTAGCCATGACCGAAGCCAGCTTATTCCGGCGAGATTAACCATTTCGAAATTCAAAGTAGGAACGTTTCTATTGCCTCAGCGAGAGAGAAAACGGCCATTACATTTTACTCTTGTTCATTTATACAAACATAACTAAAAACATATATGTATATGATAATTTAGCTTTGTCTCCTTTCCACAAATAACTTACTAATGGGATCTAATGAATCCTTGTTAGACTTCATTTTCATATATTAAAGACATAATGAAAAAGTGATTTCATGTGATTATTTCTTCAATCAAGCTCCTAATACAATACCGGTTTTAGGATGAAATATTATGCACAAGCCAAAATTGCATATTTTGAGACATCAAGTTGCAATTTCTCAAATTCAACACTAAACGCTGGGATCATAAACTAAAAACATTAGCTATATATATACAAAAGTGTTGTTTATTCTTTCAAGTTAGCAAATATTGGTTAGAGACAAAATGAAATAAACTTTGATCAAACCATATGAAAAAGCATTTACCAAACATATTCAAAAGAAACAGTCTTCAAGTTTGTGCATCTGGCCTACGTTGTTCATATGTTAATTATGAAAAAAATCATTCTTGATATGAAATTACAAAAATATCATCACATAATATTGTACAAAAATATCACAAAAATCACTTACTATTTTTCAGCGATAAACAAAAAAAACGTTAAAGCATCGTCGTCTAGAAAGAAATCAACAAAAGCGCTACATAGATTCATCGAAACCTAACTTTCTCAATCGCTTTTCGCCTTGAACCCTAAACGATAGAAACGTTTTGCCTCGCGACTCTTGGATTGGAGACGGCCTTTATGAACATCCATTGAAGAAACCATGGGGAAATCGGACTAGCCAATTATAGAGTGTGGAGTCATGGTTCATCGAAGAAATCTACAGCGTAATCTAACGGTAAAATTGATTTGAATTTTTTGGGAAAGGGTTTGGGATTATCAACGGATCTTCGTCGATTCACCGACTCAAGATAAGCTTTTATAGTTTTGTGATATACACAATTGCCCCAAATCTAACGATTACATTATGTAAATCAATTTGACAATTGCCCCATATCTTTTTTAATGTATCTATTTTTTGCCCAATCTAACCGTTAAAAATCCTGAATTTCACTAACTCAATTTGATCATTATTAAAGAAAACCCCACTATTTTATTATGCAACATCATTTTGTCCCAATTGAACCGTTAGTAGTCCCGGTTTTTGTGATTAATACCCAATTGAACCAAATATCTCACTATAATGTACATAAATTTGTCTCAGTTGAACCGATAAGAGCCGATTATTGTGATTAATACTCCAACTGAACCAAATATCTCACCATCATCTTTCCATTGTGATGTAAATATATTGTGACTAGAGATGTCAATATGGGCTTTAGCCCGCGGGCCTGTCCCAAGTAGGACCGTTGCGGGTCGGGCCTGGACATGTGTTTTAGTGTCCATATATTTGCGGGTCTAGCGGTTTTACCCGGTCACGGGTTATAGGTTCAACGGGTTAGCCCGATACGGGTTCGCGGGTTTGCAGGCTACCCGTGAGATCAAGAAATTTTCAGCGATTCTTCAACGATTTGGAGATTCCGATGGAGATTTCATGGAGTGAAAGGTGACTACAGAAGAAGAAGAAGTTGTAGGCAATCGATACTCTTCTCAGAAGATGATTTGTGATTTCTGATTTTCAAAAGAAGAAGAAGCTGTAGCAATCGGTACTCATTTGAAAATATGATTTGTAATTTCAGATTTTTCAAAGAAGAAGAAGACGCTGTAGCTATCGATGTCTTAATGCATAACAAAGTCCATGTATGGTGATTTCTGATTTTCAAAAGAGGGTCCTCGAGACATTTCTCATTCATTTTCGATTTTATTCGGTGCTAATGAAAAAAAACTAATGCTTTTTTATCTGTTCGAATACTCAGGATTGGTGGGTCTAAAGAGACTCATTTGGTTTCTCTTTTTCATGAACAAATCTTTGTAAGTACTTTTTGTTGAGTTGAATTGTCCTAAGTTTTCTGAAATTTGGTTTTCTGACTCTAATAATCTATAGTACTTGAATTCTAGTTATGTGTTGATTTTTACTTGAATTATCAATACGCTTATTTCTATTCGACTCGGATAGAGTTTCATGTTGGTCCACGCTGCTAAGCATTGAGATGTTTACAATGCAGGTTAATACCCAAGCTTCATCTAATATTTTGGATTGCAGTGATCGTAACAACTCAAAATATTATATGGTTGTGGTTCAGGTGCTCATGATAGTTCCTGCATAATACCACTCTCACCTTTTCTTAACTACATTCATCTGACCACTTACTCCTTTTTTTTGTCTATGGTACTAGTATACTGCCAGATTCAATGCCGATGCAGTGAAGAACTTTCTTTACTCACTAAATGAGGGCAAGATCCCTAAGAAAAGATTTAAGTGTCAGTGCTTCTTTATACCATCACAAGCTGTCTATTAACACATTAAAGTTTGTATGTTGCTTCTCGCTGATGCGCTATTGTCTTTGTAGTGAGACTTGCTCCTGAGGAGACGTCAAACAAATTGACTGGGTTTGAGCGCAATGCGGTAACCTGTATAGGTATGAAGACAGACATACCGGTAAGTTTTTTTATTTCCACACCATTAGTTCCGTTACGTAGTTAAATCTTTGCTTCAAATAACCCTTCGTAGGGCTAGTTCTGCAGCCTGCATTATTTGTTTGTGTAATCACCTCTTTGTGCTTTCTCATTGCTTGTACAGTATTCTCTACTCTATTAATTAGATATCAGATATGTGTAAGACATGGGGTTAGTATGAGAGGAACCTCTACCCACTTGTGTTTTCTTCTCCTAGACACACAGTTTTGTGCTGTTTTTTGTGTTCATAAATAGTTACAGAGAGTTTTCCCTTTCATTCACATGTGTTTGCCAAGCGTTTTCCAGACATAACATTTCTATTATCATGTCCTAATTGTCTCAAAGGCCAGGAAGGTTTCAATGCTCAATGGGTTACACAACTAGTTTTTGTCTTGCTTGATTCTCTAAATCTGCATAAGAGGCGTGATACATACATTTTTAAGCATTGTAAAGATTTTAATGTAAATGATTCAATCAAAATTTTAAAACCTTTGGGATCAAGTAGAGTCATTACTAGTATTACGTAACCCACTAACCTAATTTGGATTACTAGATTAGCAAAGCAAAAGTCACATGTAAACGGTTAACCCTACTTCTCCATTTGCTGCAGCAAAAGTCACAGATTTGAAGAAGAGACGTGGCAACTGGCAATCTTGATTCATCATGGACTTGGTAAGTTTAGTGACTTGATCCATACTTGGTTTAGAAATCATTTTTTTGATATTATCTTTCGTTCTAGTTTATAGATAGTAAACTTCGATTTTTTACGAAAGACCCGCGGGCTGGACCGCTTACCCGCTAAATTATGCGGGCCGGGCTTGGACATACTTTAAGAATCCGCAACCCGCGGCGGGCTGGCCCGCGTGGATTGAAAAAAAATTGAAACCGCCATGGGTTGGGCTACTTGGACACGGGCCAGCCCGTCTGACATCTCTAATTGTGACGTGTGTACCTTAGTTGTTTGCTTTTTTTTTGTTCAGTTTTGTATAATCCAATGAAGATAAATCTCGCGCTTCAAAGATTTTACATTAGTCTTATATACACATAGCTAAAGATCTACCAAAATCTTAACACTAAAGCTCATCACAATCTTTGATATTACTTTGAATTCCAACAAGAGATGATAGGGTTGAGATCCATAGATCTAATCCGCTCTTAGTCTCTTGTTTCCTCGCTTCTTCGATCTTACGCATAGCTTTTTTCGATAGTCCGAGTTTAATCAGAATGGTACCAAGTGATTTGAAAGTTGAGTCATCGGGTTGGATTCCGGACGAAACCATCTCTTTGAAAGTCTCAACAGCTTCTTTGAATCTTCCGTCCAAAGCGTATAAACCAAGAACGCTGTTGTAACTCAAAGCTAAAAAAGTACTTTATCCCAACTGACCATTGATACTTAGGACATAACCCAAGAAACAAAAGACAAAGTCCAAAAATTTATGGAGGTTTCAACTAATACATTCTAAAACTCTTTTGTAACATGTCATTCCTATTAAATAAAAGTCTTACACCAGCGATGAAGTCAGTGTTGATAAGATCTCAATAAATTTGGTGTAGTCCAGAACTACAAACAAGGGAAAGTATCTAATGGTTAAAAATAGCATCATCGGTGCATAAGTGTAGAAATATGCTACCAGAACATTTTCATGATAATTATTCTTGGCATGTTGCAGAGGTGGGCATTGCATTTGTGGATAATGAGAGAAAAAACTTATTTCTGCACGCCACCACTGCTAAGGCTTGTTAGATTAGTTAACTGTTAAAACCAATTATCCACCCAATAATTTACTATCTGGTAAATAGAAAAAAAACTTAATCAAATCAGGATGTATAACTGAATATATAACTGAAGATGTAGTGGCATTTGAGCCATTGATCCATGTAAGAGACACAATTAAAAGTCAAAGTAGTTCTCTAAAGCTCAAAATTAGAGAGTCACCCTCAACGCCACCAAAATTTTAATTTACACATGACCATTATGTTTATTAGCAGAATAACCTAGCAGTTTCATTCATCATAGAGTGTAGCCTTTGGCTCTTTCAATATCTACTAAAGATGCCGCCAATAAAAGAAATACATATCAACTAGAGATTAAAACTCGGAGAAGTATTATAATAAACCCCAAATGGGTCAATTAATATCACTGCTACTACCAAAAATTCAAAAAAGTGAAGAAAGTCACGTTCATTTTAAAGAATTTGAGTGCTACCAATCAAATAACCAAATAGATATACAGTATAGATAATTCTACTTACTCTAAGAAACTTGGAACTGAAGCTTCAAAACCAGGAATACTTGTAAGCTCTTCAAGCGCTACCAAATGATGTTGATGATGGCATGCGACTGACATTCTATAGCGTATTTCTCAAACGAAAACATTGTAACTGATATCATATTGACAATACATTTCTATCTCGTGAAAAAGATTCGGCAAATGAAAATTTCACCATGAACACCCTATCTGGGCGAAAAACGTTTATCCTGTCAATGATGGCCGCATTCTCAGCGCCACATAAACCAAGTAATACTTTATAAAATGAAAACTAAAATAATAAATCAAGATGGAAAGCCAATAATAATCAGTTGGAAAGCCAATGAACCTGATCAACAAAAGTCACTACATTAAAAAGATAATAAAAGAAACAAGAGGTGAAGAATAGCAGCACATGCGTGAAGTTATAATTTCAAGAATACCTAGAGGAATAACTGATTAGCCAACGCCATAAGGAACATAAATATTTTTTTTAAATGAATTAGTGCGTTTATCATAGAAGTAGCAAATAGAAGTAGCACACAAAGCACAACGATAACTTTGTTTTGCATGGCTTTGTTATAAAATTAAGTTATTAAACCTCAATGTTGATTATTTGAAAGTAATAAATTCTTCTTATATGATGATCTAAACACAAAATGTAACAAGGCATATGATAATCAACAAAGTTAAAGGTGTGCCACCTATCACATGTTCATATAAAACTCTTTGAGGAGGGCATATAATTCCAAACAAATGAAATAATGCATGGATTCGCAATGCCCATATACCAATGCATATAGTAATTGAAACTCATGAAAGATAGAACGATACTACATGAAAGGAGGAAAGGAATCTCCGTGGAAGATAACAAGATCTTCTAGTACATTGTTGTAACGCAATAGGAAAAAAAACACAAAATTAGATAGTGATTAAATTCTAAAAATAATAAAACCAATAAAAATGCAAAATGCTTGACCTTCAACAGATGATTCCTCAGAGAATAGACTGCGCATATTATGATGAGTGATTCACAAATGCCTTGAAAATTCCATATCCGGGAATGGTTCCAAATCCTTAAACAGATGAACAAATTGAAAGCATAAATTTCTCGATTATACCTTTCACTGGTATGACAAAATCAAAGGCAACTTTATAAGTAGAACGCCTTTTCTGATATCTTCACCAGGAGAAGATTATGAGCAAATTTACGAATGGAGATGACTTTGAACCAGAAACTTTGGAGTCTGCTTCAGCATCAATGCACCATCAAAGTGTAAACATTAAGATATATTCTATGAGGAATAACTAACATGCAAAACACACATGCGCATGGTCATATAAATAAGATGAAAACCTAACGTATTCCAGATTTATACAACTATTTTCCATCAATGTTCCTATTCTCCCAAAAACGTTTTCACCAATATTCCCATTCTCCCAAGAAACAGACAGCAATTTTTCTGATTTCTGTAATTACAGGAAACAATCAGAATCAGATTTTGACCAAGAGACTTGATACATCTGCTATTCGAATGACGAATGACGACGTGAAGCGTCTTTGCAAGCAAAGTAATTAAAGGAAAAGTTACAAAAGCATATGACTATATTTCTAATTAAACAAATAATATTTACTGTATTCTCACCAGGGAACTTGGTTTCTTATGCTCTCTGAATTACAACTTAAAGCGTCTTTGCAAAAGTTGGCTTGGGCATCAACCGCTTACTACCCGACACCATCATTGATACACACTGAAGGCCACATTTCAGCTGCAAGGACAAGTAAGCTGATGGATTAACTTCAAAGCTTGATGCACTGTATAATAGCATCAAAGTTCCCAATGGAAAATCACTACCTACTGTTAGTGAGCCAAGCCCAAGACTATATTCAAGCCCATGTAGCCTAGGGTTTTATCATGCTATATAAGTATTTGTAATGTCATTGTATTGAGTAACCTTGGCTGCTATAACGCAGCCTCTTTTTCTCTTATCAAGTGTCAATCAAATGATATATTGTTCTTGAAGACAACTAAAGTTTCTTCCTCTTTACTCTTTATGTTTTTTTTTTTTTTTTTTTTTTTTTTGAAAAAGGGTTTTCAGAGTTTAAATGCAAGATAACTATTACAAGGATATGATGGTGAGATCATATAGTTTGAGAAAGTGTTTTTATGGTAAAACATAAAGATGCACAAAAGTAGACTTTTTAAGAGTTAGAGAAGATCTAGATAAGACTCTTTAGGAACTCCTAACATGGTTGATCGTCATTGCCACGGCTACCACGCCCCCTTTTACCTCGTCCTCTAACTTTGGTCCATTGCATCTCTTGAACTTTTTGCGTAGGTTTGATCGACCTTCCGCCTTTAGTTTTTTGAGAAGCAACTCCCATTTCGTAACCTGAATAATCTCCCGAGTCTAAGGCAGCCAAGAGATTGCTACCAAAGACATTCCCTTGCACAAGTTCATTAGCCAAAGAATCCATAGAAGGGGTTGAGAGAGTTACCAAATTAGAAGGAATAACAATTGATGATGTAGTGTCAATGGCAATGGGAGGAGTGTTACAAGCTCCATTAGTGGCAGATGTAAACATAGTAGGAACAGCCTTTGTCAAGGCCAATGTTTCATGGGAAAGGTTAATATTACATAACCCAGTTGGGGAAGAGAAACCAAGTAAGCTAATATTGGCAGATGGTGTTGATGGTTCAACATCAGTGAGAGGACAAGAGGTTCTCTTTATGTTCTTAGATTAGAATAAAGCTCTTTGAGCTATTTCATTTCATAGCTTAGTTTCTATTACAAGTAAGCTCATTTGAGCTAAATCTATCTTAGTTTAAATCTACTTTCGCCTACCAATAGGAATCTTGTCCAACTTAAGTACCAATAGGAATCTTGTCCAACTTAAGTGTAGCTTATTCTCTATTTATACCACGTACACTCATTTGATACTAGCAGCGGAATCGTTTCAGTTTTCTCGCAACAATTCTACAGAGATAGCGAAAGCGTAAATGTTACCACTCTCAGGAAAATACTGATTAGCAAACCACATCCACTAGGTAACACTTTAGAACCATTTGAGGCATATGTAGTCAGAAAATAAATAAGAACAACTTTGCATGATTGCGAGCAATAGCCAGAAGCAATTCATATGCCTATGACTTCATCAGCAATCTCCATTTTTTGTTTTAGGTTGCATCAAGAATTAGATAGTCATTTCCACATAATAATATACACGATAGTATTCGTTCAGTAACCTAGACTTGGTTACCCTAAACTTATATGGGTTTTTTGGGTTACCCTAATAATACATGGGTTTATTTTGAGATTTTTATTTTAAAGTTTTTTTAGGCGGATTTGTTTTGGATTCGGGTTGGGTAGGGTTTTTTTACCCATGACAACATCCTTTATATATTTTGACCCAACCCACTTAATTTTAAAGATAAAATATATATATATATTTATAATTAAATTGTAAATCATGTTTTACAAATTATATTTTTATTTAAATTACAAAAACACATTTCAATTAAAAAAAATACAAAATTTTATTTTTTGCGGAAAATTTTCCAAATCGCGGTTTTGGCGGATTTTTTTTTAGAGTAATTGCAATGAATAATAGTCTAATGACAAATAATTAGGCATCTAACATAATAAAAAAACTAATTTGATAACTAACATAAAATGACAAATATACCCTCATTCCCAATTAACATAATCTCTATTTTATTCTACCCTAAAAATAACAAAATAAAAAAACATTATTTTCTCCATCTTCTTCTCCGCCTCTTTCTCATCGTCTTCTCTTTCCTCTCCTTCATGTCCATCGTCTTCTCCTTTCTCGTTCCCATCCTTCTTCTTCTTCTAGGTCGTCTTCTTCTCCTTCTTCACCTTTCTCTTTCTCCTTCTTCACCTCCTCTTTCTCCTTCTTCTCCTCTGCCTCCTCCTTCTCCTCTTTTTGATTTGCAGTTGATGTTGTTGAGAACGTGATGGCTGACCTCATACAAATTCACGAGTAAATTCACTATGTCATTCTGTGTAAACATATAGTCAACTATTTCATATAAACATAGTTGTCTAATATAGTCAACTCTATAAAAGAAAAACACAAATTTGCATAGTCAACTACTTCGTATAAACATAGTTGTCTAATATAGTCAACTATGTAAAAACACATAGTCAACTATTTCGTATAATATCACTATGTACAAACACATTGCGTCCTGAATAGGTATGAAATCTCAAGCACCACTCGCAAAAAAAAAACCATTCACCTAGGTTCATCACATCTGACACAAATAGTTCACTATTTCAATTACAGTAACAGCTAACTACAATAACATAAGTAGTAGACAAATATAGTGGACTATTTATTACTTCTCCTTCCAATAAGCTTAGGGGCAAAATCGTCCAAGCAATAAAGCTGACTGCTATTTACCTAAATCTCATTTAGGTCATGCTATTTTCTTAATTATGTAAGCTAAATGTAATATTGAGCTAATTCACCCCTTTTTTTTAATGAATTGTGTTTTGGACACAATATTTTCGCAAAATCTCATTTTCAGCGGGAATTAATCTCGATTTTGGGAAAAATGTTTTGTGTGATCACGTTTTTGGCGAGAAAATTTTGCGGGATCATATTTTTTACGGGAAATTTTATGAATCTCGTTTTTAGCGAAAATGTTTTGTGAGATCACATTTTTGGCGGAAAAATTTTACGGGATCATATTTTTGGCGGGAAAATTTTACGGGATCATATTTTGGCGGGAAAATTTTATAAATCTCGTTTGTGGCAAAAATATTTTGCGAGATCACGTTTTTTGCAAGAAAATTTGCGGGATCATATTTTGGCGGGAAATTTTATGAATCTCGATCTTGGCGAAAATATTTTGTGAGATCACGTTTTTTTGCGGGAAAACTTTGCGGGATCATATTTTTAGCGGTAAATTTTACAAATCTCGTTTTTTGCAGGAAATGGTTACTAGATTGTGTTTTTGGTATAATCTTGTTTTTGACGGGAAATTTATTTTCGGGATCAATTTTTGGTGGGAAATTTTTGAATCACTTTTTTTTGCCGGGAAATTAAAAAATAATCAAAAAAGCCTTTTAGCGGAAAATTTTGTGGAATAATGTTTTTGGTACCAAAATAAATAAAAATTGTGAAATCATGTCTTTTAATTATAAATGGGATGATGGGTTATCCATTATCTCATTTTGTTTCAACCTATTTGACTCATCAACCCAATGAATCAAAATATTTAATCCATCAACCCAATGAATCAAAATATTTAATCCATTAGGGTTAATGGGTTGGATTGGGTTGGATAAACCCATAAGTTTTGACCCATTTTGACACACCTACTACTCACTAGTCACTAGAGATCAAATAGAGCATTAAAACATGATGGCTGAAAATTCGTTGGCTTAAATGGACCTGCTTTAAAAAATGAGTCCATTTAGGCCCGTTTATAAGTTAAATTTAAACGGGGTTTAATGAGCCAGTCCGTTTAACTCCGATTATTAAACGGGTTTTAAAAAATTTAAACGAGCTGTCCGTTTTGGGCCGTTTATTTATATTTTTTTACAAAATATATATTTAGAAGGTCTCATTTGATCTACGATTTTATTTGCATTCTAATAATCTATTATATTATTTGAGAGATATATGCACCATAATGAAAATTATTTTTTATATTACATCGTATTTTAAAGTTGTCTTTAATTGATTTTAATTCTAAAATGATATATTTCTTAATTGGTTCATAATTTTGTTTTTATTTTACTTGATGTATTCAACATCCGATTTTTAATACTTATTTATTTTAACCGATATATCTTATTATATAAAGTAGAGTTTGTCAAAATTGTAACTCACGAGATCTTGCCACGTGTCTAATATCGATCGAGATGATGACATGTGTAAAAAGAATAAAAACGGAAAACTAACAAAAAAACTGTTTAATAATTAAGTAAATAGTGAAAATAAAAAATTGTAATAGTTTATTTTAATTAGAAAAAAATAGAAAACTAACAAAACAAATTGTTAAGTGACTAAAGAAAATTCTAATAATTCAAACTAATTAGAATTTTCTTTTATAATAGTCTCTTAAAATAATTAAGAAATAAAATAAAATTTATAATCCAAACTACATATATAAAAAATTAAGAAAGAAATCGAGAAGATATATAAGTGGCCAAAAAAACTAAAAGTATAAAACGAATAGTTAGTAAAAACATTATCTTAAAAAATAAATAAATAAAAATTATAGAGAAAATAAAAGAATCTTATTATATAAAGGAGAGGTGATTTGAACTAATTTATATTTTCTATCTTGCGGTTAAGAAAATGCAATTTATGATAAATAAATTGATAAGTATACGGGTTTCAACTTAAAATACGATTATACGGGTTTCAATTTAGAATATATTTATATGTGTTTTAATGTAGAATATAATTATAAGAATCATAACTATATAAATAATCAATTATGATATCTAATACCTGCATATTATGCGGGTCCTAATGTAGTCTTATTATATAAAGTAGAATTTGTCAAAATTGTAACTCACGGGATTGTGACATGTGTCTATTATCAATCCAGATGATGACATATGTTAAAATACTTTATTTAAAATCAAGCAATTAGAAAAATAAAAATATAATTATATTAGACCAATAAAATAAAGACAGATTAACATTTTTCTTATTATTTCATTAACATATTTTTAAAAGCCAAACCAAATCTTATGTAAGTCGTTAAACAATTAAAATATAAATACCCTTATGTTAAACAAAATAAATGTTATATCACAAAAATGAAACTTTAGATATAAAAGTAAAATAAATGTTAAACCATAAATTATTTTAAAAAGAAAATTAAACATACGTTCAACTTTCCAAAAATATTTTTACTTCAGAAAAGGGAAATTCAAAAACTATATAATAACACACACCTTCCACAATTTAACGTTCAACCCAAATCTTTAGCTTTCTTTGCAACTCATGAATACCATCGTCCCACAAATCAGTCAAAACTATTTAATTTTCGAAATTGTAATTAATGTCGAACTATTTTATGAATTCTTCGAAAGTGGGAGGTAGAAATTATTTTCAGAATATTTTGTTAATGTATGTAATTGTATTTTCAGAAATTTATGAATGTAAAAATTAGAGTTTAAATTTTTCCTAACTGGATCTTTATTTTAAAATTATCAAATTTGTAAGGAAATTTGTTTATATAATTACTTTTTATTAAATACTTGATGTTTATTTATAAAATAGATTTAGCTTCAAAGTATATAAGATTTTGAAGATTATTTAAAACCTTATCATTCATTTAACTGAATTATTTCTATAATTTTTAGAAGATTTAAACTTATTAGTGATTATCTTACTCACGGTTAACAAAAACGTAATTTATCACTATATTAACAAGGTTTTAATTTAGAATATAAATATACATATATAACTACATAAATTATCAATTTTAATATTTAATACCCGCATATTATGCGGGTCCTAATCTAGTTTGATAATAAATTTAAGTTTTAAAAACATTTTTTGTTTTAATCGATATATTCAAAAACTAATCTTTAATATTATTTTAACCATAGATAGACATTTAATCAAATACTTTTCGTTTTACAATAAATTTTATTTCAAGTGTCATTTAATTCATGTTTATGTATATTACTTATTAGTTATTATAACTATTAAAACTTTTTTGTAAATTAAAAAAACGAAAATTAATAAATATATAACTAAAAATAATACATTCAAAATTATTTGAGTATCTTATTGCGGTAAGAAAAAATTAAAATAATAAATATATATATTTCGTTTGAAAATAATAAACAGATTATAAACTTATGATAACTATAAATGCTTATATATTTCATTTTAAAATTAGAAATATGTAAAATAAATATACATAAAAAAAATGAAATTTACACATTATTTTAGTAACTTAAATATTTTGAATTCTTAAAAAGATGTTAGATCTTAATATAATATTAGAGTATAAAGACTAAAGAGATAAAACAAATAAATTATATATGTTGGTACTTAAACGGGGTTTAAACGGATTTTAAATGGATACATATTTAAATGGGCTTTATTTTAAATGGGCCGGACCTAAACAAACCAGATCTAAATGGTCTTAAACGGGCTGGACCTAACCGGATTTGGATCTAAACGGGCCGGGCCAGGCCCGGCCCGTTTTAACATCCCTATATGAACCATACAACAAATTGAATGAGCTAATGAATTGACATTAAATCGTAACCATTTCGCCAGACACTAAGTTGAAAACCATGTCTATGAAATCGTCAAAAACAAACACACGTTATTACTAAACAAGAAAAGAGCTACCGGATTGATGCAAAATGTTGCGTTCTTGTATCCCTAAGGTTCAACGTTATTGCCAGGTCAGGTCAATAGCCACCCGGTCACTTTCCTGTAACTTTAGCAGCCTCATTGAACAGCAGTGGAGCCATTGATGTTGCCTAACACAGGAGTCATATCCAAACGAGTCTTGCAATGGAACTGTAGTTCATACTGAGCTCCAAGAATACGGTAACGTTTTAACCAAAACAACTTCTTGCTCAACTCATGGCTCTGAGCTTTGATAACAAGTAAACGTTTCTTGAATCGCATCTCAAACTGTTCTCTCGACTTCTTATCGATATGAGGCGATCGTAGCACCGTGTATAAAACTCTAGTGTCAGGCATTGCAATCTTACGACTGTGAGGAGGAAAACACCAAGCTTGCTTTTCAGGGTTATCGAAAGACCGTATCGCTATACAAATCTTTGTTCCTTTTATCTTTGATGTGCCTCTTTCTTTTGCCTCTTTCTATTCAAGAACAAATACCACAACAATAACAATTCCTTCAATGATTTCATCAACACTAACACTCAAACGATAGTGAATTTCTATGAATCTGACTAAAGCAACAATTTAAATAAAACATACCTGAAGAGCAATCGCTTTCCTACTCAATGGTTTCACATTCTCTGAATCTCTGCTTCCTCCGATGCTACTCACAGGTTTAGTGGCGTAACCTTGAAACGCAATCCTCGCCGGCAAACTCAACGACGGCTCAGATCTGATGTTGAATCGAGAGATGAAGTTGTATGATCCAGAAGATCCATTTCTGATCTGATTAAGCTCTGCGGAGACTCCGGTGGCGGCTGAAGTGAAATGGTGAGAAAGACCCGAATCGAAAGAGGTTATCGCGGCGGAGAGAGTCTGCCTCGACGGCAAGGTAGATCTACGGAATACTCCGGTGATCATTTCAGATTCGACGGCGATGAGAAATGAGAGAGAGAAGACGGAAAATGAAAAACCCTAAGACACAGAGATTGTGAAGAGAGGGATCTCCTGCGACGAGTGTATGTTTACTATTTGCACAAAGGACACGTGTATCAATACAATAGGCTGTATATTTGGATATTTCTTTTTCTTTTTTTTTTATTAAAGTTGGATATTTCTTGTTCTCAGCAAAGTTGAAAGATGCAAAAAACAGAGGAAGCAAAAGTGAATAAAATTACACATAACTCTACTAGTTAACCAGAGATTATAAGAGTAATACATAAGAGAACATGCAAAACTATATATCCATGGATTCTAGAGTTCTGAGTTTGGATTTTGCAGATGTATCAATCCTGGAGTTTTCTGTAATCTCTGGTGTTGAGTTTGTCTAAGAAGGTAGATACAAGTTTTGAGGTTTGAGAGATTCTTCTTCCTTCCTATGGTTTCTCATTGTGTTTTTTCTCTGTTTCACTTGTGTGTGCTTCTAGTACTCGGTTTCTTGGTGAAAGATTCAATCAAGCGGAACATCCAACGATCTAGCATTCCTGTTTCAAGACATGAGATGACTAATATTAGCCAAAGAGTTTTGAAGAATGACTAATGAGATTAGATCAAGATGTGACAAACCTGTTAACGCAAAGGTACCGCCTAATACAGCGCAAAGCCGAGTGATCAAGTGGAGAAAACTACGGCGTTCTTCTTTGATGGTCACAGTGATAGGTGAAAGATCATACAAGAAGTAGACGGCTGAAAAAAGCAGTGTAAAAGATGTCATCAAGAAACAGAAAATAGAGTTATAACAACACAGGTGCATATTGGAAATGAAGTTTGTTCTACCAACCTGGCCATGTCCGGTCAAATTCGTTCATCGGTGTGTAATATTCCGTTACAGAGTACTGATTCGTTGACAGTACGTCTTTTGAAAGATATCTATATTCTGTGGGAACAATCTGCGCCATACCAGAAAGAAATTAGCGACCTAAATTACTTATAATGTTCATGTCTAATGATATGGATCATAACTGGTAAATGATTTGGAAGTAACAAATAATGAAGTATATAAATAAAAATATAATGCCAACAGAGAAACAAGTAAAAGAACAGAGACAAATTCAGATAAACACCTTAATATAGTATTTGAATGTGCCACTGGTGTCATGCAGAATTCGGTTTGTGTCATCAAGTGGATTGTGAATTCCAGGGTATTTCGGACCAAAGGATAGATCATGAATCATATGGCTCACGTTTACATTTTTGGAACCGCCAAAGATCTGTTCAGAGGGTAAAGAGATTAGTTACATACCACATTATGTTGGTAAAGCAAAATAGGCAAACATAGCATGGGATTTTCAAATAGCAAATGCAATGATGAGAGTACTTTAGCAGTTTTGACTTTTTTACATGTAGGTCTGGCTTTAAACGTCAATAATGATCATGTTTCTATGCATGTTCTTGGTTTAGTGGTTTCAGACACTTTTGCATTTTATGCTCTGGTTAGAGAATGGTTCATAAAACGAGATAATGATACTAACCATCTGAGCAACATAGATGTTCAACCCATGAACTGAAATATGGAAGTTTCCAGCAACCCGTTGTACATCTAGGAAACCATAAACCTGGAAACACCCAAAAAGATTAGCCTCAGTTTTCTTAAACCCCAATAAAACTATTGTCTATTGACAAGAGCAGAGGTTAATACCCGACATCCTTCTCCATCTGCCAACGCTTGCTTCACCTTCTTAATCATCGTCTCAGCCGCTTGATCAAAGCCAAGAAAATTGAATGCTTCGGTCTCATTCTTATGTTCTTCTTTGCCATCTTCAGCATGCACAAAAGATATCAAATTATAATGTGTAAATGATTCTCTATTCTTCGTATCATTATTTTATTTGGATGCAGAAAATTTGTGTAAAATCAGTTCAATATCATATTTGAGAATCTACTATTATTAGTTTTGAATATCCACTATGGTTAATACAAGTTTGACATGCTTGTAGAACCAAAATGCACATGACTTTCCGTTCTTTCAAAAGGTTCAAGACAAAGACATTAAAACAATAGTTGAGGGAAATGAAGCTCGTTGGAGAAGGCTCATAAAGTTTAGAATGTTACCATGTGTGTGACCTGAGTGATCATGCTTTTCAACAAGATCAGATATATATTCTGTGCCAATGATATGACCATGACTGTTGAGACGCAGCTGCAGATAGATATTCACATTAAGTGAGTAAATAATTCGTTCAGTAAACATTACAATTAGAACAAATGCCATAAGAAGTGAGGAATAAATATGCGAAGGGAAATATCCAAATACTTCCCTTCAGGTAGTATGTTTAGCCTAAATATGAACAGTATGAACTGCTATAATGTTTCAGGTGCAGTCTAACAAAACAAGTTTGGGTAATTCCATTCAGGTGGAAGAGAAAACATGTGAAAAAAACTTGTGATGTGATATTAGCATTTGGATTCATCTTACCTTCCAAATGTTTGTATCGAGATCCACTTCATGCTTCCCTGACATGTCGATAGCATCCACGCTTAACACTACAAAAGAAGTAAGATCAACTGATGAAGTCTACAACGAGAAGTATTCGAGAAGGTATGAAGGAAAGAAAAGAACGTAACGATGACTTGACTACTATGTGATAACTTACCATCACAAGGCAAAGATGGAAACGTCATATTTACATGAATTGGAAGAGTTTCTCCACGCTTTAAGTCCACTGACATCTAGAAAACATGATGCAAATTCCATTTTGATTACTATGGTTATATTATACAAAATGAGAAAAACTCCTAAAAGTCATTCAAATGGATAGAAAAGGACTTGGGGATCAATGAAGTTGAATCAACAGAGAGACTTCAAATCCAAATTCCCTAGGACACTCAATCATTTGCATTACCTCATTAAAGTTACTATGCATAGAGAAGAAATACATAGTTCACGGCAATAACAAGTCTTCATTACAAAAAATAACAATGTCAATGAGACAGAGACATACTTTCACTCAATCAACCGTCCAAAGAGTGGTATCAATGATATCAGGTGGAAGAATTCTATTTCACAGCATCCAATTATTAAGTTTCATAAGACAATTGACTGCAATGTATAGGAGACTATTCAAAGCAGTTTAAAGAGCAACAAACAGAAAAGCACCAGATTTCACTCGAACTAAATACGTACCTGATGCACAGTAAGTGTGTTAAGATAATAACTCAGCTCATGCAAGAACAAAGTAGCCATTATAAAGAGTCCAACAATAGATACTACAATAGAAAAAAAAAAAAAAACAAAATGATAAGATTTTAGATAATCACACACACATCAAATAACGAAAAAGAGCAAAGAGAGAATCCATTACCGACTGCACCAGATTGTGTCTTCTGCAGCAAATGATCCTCTGCTCTTGGGAACGCATCGATGCTCCTTAGAGCCTGCTTCACACCCATCCTAGCACCTTCCTTAGAAAAAAACAAAACGACTCGAATTCCTGAGGACCTACCAGATTACAAACCAACATTAGATATACAGAAAAATACCAATTCTCTTATTGTTTTCTATACTTGTCGATCTAGACAAGCAGAGAGAGCTTCCATGTCGGTTTATCTAAAGGGCCTAGCTCAAAACCAATACCTAACCAAGAAAGCATAAATTCAATTCAAGGGGATGCATAAAAAGCTCGAATAGCCCACAACACAAAATCAGATTTCCGACACCGGACCTAGATGGGGAAAAATCCTCTTTTTTGAAGAAAATTAAGCGTAGAATAATCAAAGATATAATTAGGAAAGCCCAGTTTTTGAGAATCGTACTCGGAAGCGCGAGGCGAGAGAAGGAGATGGAGGAAGAGAGATCTCCGGGTCTGGGCAGAGACAAACTATAAAGGTTCTTCTTCGATGTTTGAAACGGAGTCTCTTTCTCCGTCTCACATAATTTATAAATTGAACCCTCAACTTGTTATAAATTTTGATTTAGGACTTAGAATCTTCTTACTTACGTAAAGCACCTCATACTCTCAAAAGTTTGTAAGTTTTGGGTTTCGTAACTTTCGTTTAGTTATTTTGTTCGTATCTTCGAATTTTGCCTAGTAATTTTACAAAGGGACGTTCTTGATGTGAATTTTGATGAATATCACGATGAATCTATATAAAAAGAACCGAGAAGTTGTGTTATTTTGTAATGCTTAGTGCATTTATACTATTCTAAAAGATGTTTATGGAACGTTTCGAAAATCTTGTCTTTTCGTATAAGGTAAATTTTTTTCTAAAGAGTTATGTTATTTCGTTAAAATTTATTTTAAAATAATATTTAATATTAACGAAGGGTTTATGTTCATAAAAGGCGTTTTTTTTTTAAGAGTTTTGATATTTTGTAAAATATGTCTTTTGAAAAATACTTATTTTATGATTATTTTGAAGGGTTGTATTTTTCGAATTTGTAAAGTGGCGTCCATTCAAAAATATTTTGTATGAAAGGAGTAAGTTGTTCAAGATCGGAATCAAGTGTGCCATGAGAAATGGTGTATGTTTCTTTATTTATTTATTTTATTGATTTTTTGGTGGATTCATGTTGATATATATCTCCAACTTATATCTATTTGTTTGATTTGATTTGCAGAATGGTTCGTTACCGGAGGAGCTTAGAGACCATGAACCGTCGCGATTCATTGCATTGGTCGGTGATGAAAAAAAGGTTTTAGTAGAAAACGAAAAGGTTTTAATAGCAGTTGCTTTTGGGGACTCTTTCTATACGATGAGGTGTTGAGTCTTGTGATTTTTTTATATCTATGATTCTATTATAGAATTTCTATATGTTGTATGTTGACTTATTTGAATTTTTTTCATGTTAGACCATTTCTGTTAATTTTTAGTTGAGTCAAATTTTATTTTCATCTGAAAATAGAAAACCAACGAACCAGTATAAAAAAGAACTTGAACATTGTTAAATTTATGAAAAGCACACAACATCTGAAAAACATAAAATAAATGTAAAAATTGCATATTAATCATCACCAACCAACAAGTGAGAAAGGAGCATTAAAACTTGTAAACGGATATAAAGGAGTAATATAAACGGAAGGAGCATTAGCGGATAATGCTAAACCAATAGGGTTGAATGTAAACGGGTTTATTTTTATTTTATTAAACGGACATAAACAAATTTGGACATAAAGGACTTGGGCTTAAACGGGCCGGATTTAAACAGGCCGGGTTAGCCCTAATTAACATCTCTAGTTGGAAGACTTGGTGCATATCGCCATTGACCTGGTTCTATATGCATACATCTTGGGCATTGCATCGAGTTAGTTGCATTAAAATGTGTACCAAGACAATCTGTATACAAAGGAAACATGTCAATACAAGATTGTTAACTGTTTGTATAAAATAACAATAGCACATAAAATAAAAATAAATTAAGTACGCTCATGACACTAATCCACGTACATATATGCATGATATATGATAAAAATTAAATAAAAGGTACAATTAACTTTGGATGCAAGCTATCTCAGACTGATGTGTTAAATGATCTCATATCTGTTAGGACAATTTTGTTGTCTAAACCATGGATATATTTGCATGAACACCTAATATTGTAATGCTGAGAAGAAAATGTTTCAGTTAATGAACGCATCAGACGAAAATAAATTAAATTTTTCTAAGTAATTATTAATGAATATGTATGGCCCAGAACATATCACATCATGGATCACAATCTCAGACAAATAATTCTACGTGTTTTTCACAATAAAAGGTTAAAAATAATATACTCACAAGAATTGCGAAATTCAGGATTAATAAATCTGCAAACGTATATTACAAAAAAACAACTTGAAAAGATAAATGAAACGGATTGTTATTTCTTTTCTCAACAAAATATTCGTTCAAAAAATAAAATAAAATTATTTTGAGCTCAAAAGAAATAAAAAACTCGATTACCGAAATGAAACGTGTGGTCACACTTAAGCGTCACAAGTGTTCGACTTTCATCATCATTATTGTTTATAAACTTGAGGCAAATCGAACACAAATATACGTTATTAGGGGGATGGTAATTGACATCATCATCCATTGGGACGTTGAGGTCAAAAGCCAACTCTTTGCATTTGTTAACATCGTTATTTCCTAAACTTATAGCTTAGTATTTTCTTTTAAAGATCACAAAGGCAAATTTCAAAACTCTTTCTACTATTTTTTCGTAATTCAATCTCAGCTTCTGTTTTCGTTACAATACCAGAAGTTTTTTATTTATATACTAACTATTGCGCGCTAATTTTATATAAAATGATGTAAATGGTAAAAGTATCACATCTTTTAAGTAATTCGCGCCAATTATAGCTAACGACTGTTATAAGTCGACAAAATCTAAAAAATATATAACGGATTATATATATTTAATATATTTTGTACCAATTACTTTTAAAAGATATTATGCGCTAATTATATATAATAACTAATGTTCATTAATTATATCTAATAAATATGTAACATAAAGCACTAGTTATACAACATTAAAGTATTTTAACTTTATGAGTTTAATTATCAAATCATCTATTAATAATAGCGATCCTGCAAAGAAAAAAATCGAGAAGTTGTGTCCTTTCATAGTGCTTATGACAAATTTATAGTATTCTAAAAAATGCTTTGGAACGTCCCGAAAACTCGTGTCTTATTATAAAAGATTGTTTTTTCCGAAGAGTTGTGCCTTTTCCGTAAAAAAACTTATTTGCAAAAAAAAATTTTAATATTATAGAAGAGTTGTATCATTTCTTAAAAAAAAAAGATTTTGTTTTGATGAGTCGTCTTTTCGTAAAAACAGTTGTTTTCGAAGAGTTGTGTTTTTTCGTAAAAATAAAATTTTAAAAAATATTTATTATTATCGAAGAGTCGTGCCCTTTCATAAAAGCGGTTACATTTTGAAGAATTGTGTCTTTTCGTAAAAAGAAAGTTTTAAAAACTATTTATTATTATCGAATGCTTGTGTCTTTTCGTATAAAGTAGTTTTTTCCGAAGAGTTATGTCTTTTCATAAAAAATATGTTTCGAGAAAACATTTATTATTATCGAAGAGTTGTATTCTTTCGTAAAAAGCAGTTTTTTCCGGAGAATAAGAATTTTAATAAAAATAATTATTATTGTTTAAGAATTATGTCCTCTTGTGAAAAGAAGTTTTCTGAATAAAATATGTTAAGAGTTGTGACCTTTCCTAAAAAATTGTTTTTTCTAAAGAGTTGTATCTTTTCGTCAATATTAACCGTTTTATGGATTTTTCCGAAGAGTTGTGTCTTTTCGTCAATAATAACCGCTTTATAGTTATTTTGAAGAGTTGTATCTTTTTTAATTTGTAGGGTCAGGTTTTTTTAAGAACATAA
This sequence comes from Arabis alpina, assembly GCA_900128785.1. Taxonomy (NCBI): domain Eukaryota; kingdom Viridiplantae; phylum Streptophyta; class Magnoliopsida; order Brassicales; family Brassicaceae; genus Arabis; species Arabis alpina. The sequence goes on from LT669790.1 coordinate 22,340,797, forward strand.
CCAGAGAGTTGTGTCCTTTCGTAAAAAGAGGGTTTTTCCAAATAGTTGTCTTTTCGTGAAAATAACTGTTTTACGGTTATTTCGAAGAGATGTATCTTTTCAAATTTATAGGGTCGTGTCTTTCCAAAAAAACAATCGAAGAGTTGTGTCTTTTCGTAAAAAGCAGGATTTTCTGAAGAGTTGTGTCTTTTCATAAAAAGTGGTTTTTCTAAATAGTTGTGTCTTTTAGTCAATAATAACCGATTTACGGTTATTTTGAAGAGTTGTGTCTTTTCATATTTGTAGAGTCATGTCTTTTCGAAAAAATAATCGAAGAATCGTGTCCTTTCGTAAAAGCAGTTATTTTCTAAAGAGTTGTGTATTTTCGTCAAAATAAATTTTTAATGGTTATTTTGAAGGGCTGTGTCTTTTGAAATTTCTAGGGTCGTATCTTTTAAAAAAAAATTGAAGAGTTATGTCCTTTCGTAAAAAGCGGGTTTTTTTCTGAAGAGTTATGTATTTCGTAAATAGCGATTTTTCCAAAGAGTTGTATCTTTTCGTAAATAATAACCGCTTTATGGTTATTTTGAAAAGTTGTGTCTTTTCAAATTTGTAGGGTCGTATCTTTAAGGAAAAATAATCAGAGATCGTGTTCTTGCGTAAACCCGGTTATTTTCTAAAGATTTGCGTCTTTCCGTAAAACGAAAGTTTTTTTAAGATAATTTGTTTCGAAGAGTCGTGTCCTTTCATAAAACACGGTTATATTTCGGAGAGTTGTATCTTTCGTAAAAATAAGTTTTAAAAAACTATTTATTATTAATGAAGACTTGTGTCTTTTTATATAAAGCAGTTTTTTCTGAAGTGTTGTGTCTTATCGTAAAAGATATGTCTGTTTTTCGGGATAGTTTTGTCTTTTCATAAAAATATGTTTCGAAATATATTTATTATTATCGAAGAGTTGTGTCCTTTCGTAAAAAGCAGCTTTTCCGAAGAGTTATGTCTTTTCATAAGAAAGAATTTTAACAAAAATAATAATTATTGGTTAAGATTTGTGTCATAAAAAGAACTTTCTTGAATAAAATAATCAAAGAGTTGGGTCCTTTCGTAAATAATGGTTCCTTCTGAAGAGTTGTGTCTTTTCGTCAATAATAGCCGCTTTATGATTTTTGGAAGAGTTGTATCTTTTCAAATTTGTAGGATCGTGTTTTTTTCGAAAAAATAATCAGGGAGTTGTGTCCTTTAGTAAAAAACGGTTTTTTCCCAAGAGTTGTATCTTTTCGTCAAAATAAATCTTTGATGGTTATTTAGAAGAGTTGTGTCTTTTCAAATTTGCAGGGTCGTGTCTTTTCAAAAAAAAAATCGAAAAGTTGTGTCCTTTCGGAAAAAATGGGTTTTATGAAGAGTTATATCATTTCATGAATAATAACCGTTTTTCTGAAGAAGTGTGTCTTTTCACCAATAATAACCGCTTTATAGTTATTTTGGAGAGTTGTATCTTCTCAAATTTGTAGGGTAGTGTTTTCCGGAAAAATTAATCAGAGAGTTGTATCTTTTCGTAAAAAGCGATTTTCCAAATAGTTGTATAATTTTTTCAATCACAACCGTTTTATGGTTATTTTGAAGAGTTGGGTCTTTTCAAATTTATATGGTCGTGTGTTTCAAAAAAATATCGAAGAGTTATATCCTTCTGTAAAAAGTGATTTTTCCGAAGAGTTGTTCACGTTATAGTTATTTTTAAGAGTTGCATCTATTCAAATTTTCAATGTCGTGTCTTTTCAAAAAAATTATCGAAGAGTTGTGTCTTTTAGTAAAAAAGCGGGTTTTCCGGCTAGATGTGTCTTTTCGTCAGTAATAACTCCTTTGTGATTTTTTGTAAGAGTTGTGTTTTCTCAAATTCGTAGGGTCGCGTCTCTTCGAACATAACCGCTTTATGGTTATTTTGTAGAGTTGTGTCTTTCGGATTGTATCTTTTTACTTGTATGTTTTCAGAATATTTATTTTTACAGTTCTTGTGTTGAACGTTTATTACATTTATTGCTACAAATTTAAAAATTCGTTCAGAACAAGATGATGATAGAAAACGTCGTATTATTATTTTAAAATTATTACTAAAAATATTGATCTTTTTACTATTAAAGAAGTTCCTACAATATATCATATAATTACAATCAAATAATCACGACATAAACTTAACTGAAAAGTTATAACTTTTTAAATGATGATTTTTCAAATGGTCATTTTTCAGAAAACGAATCTTTAAATTATGAAATTGTATAATTTACTTTTTTCTAATTTTAATTGTCATTTGAAATACGTAAACGTTATATCAATGCAATTTAAAATTATTTGTAACACATGATGAAACTATTTTATCTTCTATAATTTAAAATGCGTGTAATACAAATATTGATGATATAAGATCTACAGTTCCAATTTTTTTCAATAATAAAGATTTTTTTTCTTTAAATTTTGTATATTATTATGTTCGCGTAAAATTTAATAAAACAACATTGATGTATTTCTAATAAGTTTATTGCAAAATTATCTCTCCCGCGCGATTACGCGCTGGTTAGAAACCTAGTTTTATACAAAAACAAAACTAAAGAGATAGTTGAAAAATTAATGTAAATACTCATTTTTTAATGAAACATGTGAGCAATAAATACAAAATCTTGTATATAAGCTTTTATTTTAATTCACTTTCAACAATATTTTGTGTTTTCAAAACATGTGTAATTTTCACATATAGTATTGTATCAGTGATCTAGGTTATTACTTATTAGTTGGTTTATAACTAACTTAGAAGGTGTTATTCAATGATGGATTTAAACAGAGTTTAAATTTAATCAAAATTCACTGCTATTCAATCAATGATTTTAAATCCTATTTTAAATCCGGTGTTATTGGATATGATATTTGTAAAATCATATCTTAAGGATTTTAAAATCTTGTGTTATTCAATAAAAGATTTCAAATCTAGAATTAAAATCCACTGTTATTCAACTTTAAAAGATTTTGGAAGTCTTTGTTTTTAAATGGATTTGAAATCAGATGGGAATGGAGTTTAGTGAACAAATAATTAAAAATCAAATCTCAAGGATATTGCAGAGATTTTTAGAATCCACTCAAATCAAATAAATTCCATCAGAATTTAAAATTTCAAGGATTTTAAAGCTTATGGAATTTATTTCAAATCATTCATCCAATAACACCCCCTTAGTGTATTCATCCAATAACACCCCCTTAGTGTATGTGAGTGCGTTAAATGCATTATTACTATTAGTTGTCTAATTTTTTTATAACTAGAACAACTCGATCTTGTTACCTAAATCCAACGTCTCCATCTAGATCATGTATTTTCTTTATTGGTAATCATTTAGTATTTCCAAAGAAAGGGGACGCGATTCAAAGTCAACCACGCGACCTAAAGAGCATACACGCATTTCTTACTAAAAAGGCATTCATTTCGACTTTGCATTAAAGATTTTTCTTTTTGCTAAATTGTAAACATTTCATTTAGAATGAAATCATTTTAGGTTTAAAACATAATATTATAAACTTTGAATATGATCTTATGGCAAAAAAGATAAAAACATGGCAACATAAATCAAAACGATTTTCGGTCCGTCATTCAACAATAACCACATGCTAATGAAATAGACGAAGCGATAACGATGTAATTGTTAATCCCAAACCAAAATGCCGAGATGAAGTAACGCAAGCAAAAGGTGAGTTAATTATAATTGGTGAAACCAGGAACACTAGAAACCCTTCGACGGATGTCTAAAGAAGAGTCGTCAACGGCACGGAACTACAAGTCTTCGTTCACAAACTCTCCTGGTCCTATGAGTGTGACTTGAGCCGCAAAACCATGAGCTCAACTCAGGGAAGAGACATCCCTGGCCGAAAAAACGTTTATTGCAGCTCACTCAACGAAGATTTCTTAAAGTCGGGAAAAGCTACATAAGACAACTCAACACAACAATGAACACTTCTTGACCTTACTAACTCCTCTGAGAAACAAAGCTACCTCAAACGACTTAACACCTAGCCACGCATACGACAACGACACATCAACAATTTCAGCAAAACACAATTATCACCAGGCCTAGAACTCAACCAACCAACTCGATATATGGTGAGGCAATACAAAGGAAACGTTAAAAGCACCACTGGTGTCCTAACCAAATCCTACCACACCTCAACATAAGTATTGAATAGCAAAGAAGAAGCAACAATGAACAAACTTCAAACCCGAGGCGCCAAAGTGACGACACACCAAATGAATCAGCCGTAGTCGCTAGCAAAAAAACCAAGTGGGTAGCGATCACTAAACGGACCTAATCGACAATTGAAGGGACTATGTGAAACGATCCGACCCTTTTTTTTTTTAATAAACAAACCTTGGTCTCGGAGTAGCATTTTCATAAATATTATCCTCAACGACCAACCAACTACACAGACAACTAGCGGATAACAACTACTCAACCAATTCCAATTCCAATAACCAAAATAAACATAACAACCAATTCCAAAACGTTTGAGAACTAAACCAACAACCTATGGAAGTTCTAACGTAATAACAAAACATAAAACAAGCAATAGAGACCCCAAATCATCCTCCTCCTCCTAGTCATGATTCAGCCATGATTCCACGGTCACACTTTACCTGCATCACATGGCAAAAAAAGATGCGTCAATATTATCACAAATACTCAGTGAGGCGGTCATCCCATCTACTCAGTCAATTACTAAGGTAAATGAAACACCAAGCAAACACACAACACAACAAACAACAAGCAAACCAAAACCACATGAGTGTCGATTGACACCACCTCGCAGTGACGCTAGCATCCAGCCATCTCCTCTATGGCTCGATTCCAAACCTGCGGAAACACGATCACCTACAATAAAACGTCAACAAACATACAGAAACGTTGCACCACACAAACATCTCAATCAATCAATCAAGAATCCAACCATCAATCAACCTAACACCATGAATCCTAATGTTCCATCCACTTGGGACCATGGTCACGCACTCACCTTAGCCTATCAGTTGCCTCAGACCTCAGCCCTTGGACCTTTTCTTGATGAACACTGCAAACCAAACACGTCGGTTAACTCAAACCAAAACAGTCGGTTAAACCAACCATCCAAAACCAATCTAGTAAACTAAACTAAACCTAAGCAAACCAAACCAATCCGGTTAACTAAACTAAAACAAACCAATCTGGTTAACTAAATTAAAACAACCAAACTGGTTAACTAAACCAAACCAAACCAATTGGAGTTCCTCCTAAACCGGATTAGAATTTTCTAAAACGGAAACGACACACCGACTTCGAAAGCACACTGAGAACGGAGATTACCTCATAATCCAACAACTCATCAATTCTCAGCAGAAGATACTTGTTCTTCACGGTGACTCGGTTAAGCCCTCGATAATCGATGCAAAATAGAAACTACCACACTTCTTTTTCATAAACAACATCAGTGCTTCCCACGGTGAAGTACTCGGCCAAAAGGAACCTTTACTCAACAAATCTTCCAGCTGCCTCATCAGCTCTGCCAACTCTGCTGGAGCAATCCTGTAAGGTGCCTTAGATAACGTCGTCATCCGAAGCTCTAACTGAATCGCGTAAGGATCCGACCGAGACGGCGGTAATCCCTACAACGACTGAAAAACATTCTCAAAATCTTGGACAACCCGAATATCCCTTACTGCCACCTCACCAACAGACTATCGCATCAAACTAGTCGCCAAGTGAGCCTCTCAACCCCTCTTGATTATAGCCTCAGCCAGCACAAGAGAAATCATGAGACTGCTAGAAGTCGGTCTAACCCCTGATAAACCAACCTACCACCATCACGCTGGAACACAACTCGACCCCGGTGACAATTCAGATGAACTCTGTATCGATTCAACCAATCTATACCCATGATAACATCATACCGCTCCACCAAACTAATCACCAAGTCCGCTGGCATCAACTCACCAGCCACCAGAATATCAACATCTCTCGCCCAGCCATGAGTAACTAGAAACTTTCCTCGAGCAACCATAACTGGTCCAGCCCGCTCACCAGCGTCACTCCGGATACCACTCCTCTTTGCATGCTCCGGAGTAATGAAGCAATTCGATGCTCCATAATCAAACATCACGTGGGACTCACCACTACTCACTACTAAGGTCTCCACATAACTCCCATGTGCTAAGAAACCTAACAAACTCGCCAACTTATGACCCATGCCTCCACACCCGAAGCATCCTCAGCCACTCTGGCTCAATCAGGAAGTGTCCTCCCACTTCCTATTTTGTCCCTCCGCAGGCTTGCCGCTGTACCAGGTGTGACCTGCTGCTGAGGCCTACTAGACTGAACACCTGGGCTAACCACCACAGCCTGCTTCCTTAAGTCCTCGACAACGCCTCTAGCAGTCTCAACCAACTCTGTTCTTGTAGCATACTTAGACACTCCGCAACGTGTCCTCAAATCTGATTGAAGTCTTCTCAAGAACCTTTTATTCTGGGCCTCCTCGCCCTCCATGCTCCTACCAGCATAAACCAGGAGTTTATTAGACTCCAAATCATACCCACTAACTGATCTCTCTCACAAATCCAGTTCTAAAACCCTCATCTATAAACGATCTGCAACCTTCTAAGGAAAGAACTTGGCATTAAACTCCGCCTAAAAGTCTGCCCAGACCAACTCTAACTGAACCATTCGAGCAGCAACACACTACTCACAAAGAATCTTATACCAATCCTCTGCACATGTTCCCTCATCCGCAGATAAGATGGAATCTCCCCAACAACCGCTGCCCTCATCCACACCTCTGCCACTTATGGCATCACCGAAGCCTAACTGGCACTGCACTCGGTAACCGCTCCCAAAACTACTGAAGCCAATCTAGCAGACGATCATCTCGACCCTGAGCTCCACCCGCGGGCGCACCCGCACTACCAACCTCACGAGGACCCACACCGGCCCCCGGCAGCCAACCTAGGACCACACAACCCCCACCATCCCTCACACTAGGGCTCACACTTGGCTGCAGGCTGGCAGTCTCAATGGCGATCAAGCCGTCTTAAAGCGTCTATGTATCACTCTCAGCCACATGTAAAACACTTTGAGCTGCACTTCTGGCAGACTCACTCACTGGTGCTCGCCACAATTACTACTGCAACAGATCTGTCAGACGATCATCGTGTCACCTAGACTCCTCCTAAGGACACACCCGAACAGCGAGCCAATCTAGCACCAACTCGAGTACCAGCCCTTGTCCCACCAGCCCGCACATTGGCTCTCACATGGGCACTCCCACATGCACTCACACTAATACACAGATCTTCTTGATACGTCTACGGATCTGTCGCAGTCTCAAACGTGGAACCCTGAGCCGCATCCCGAGCCGACTCACTCACTGGTCCCTGACCATCATCCTCACCTCCACGATCACCTGGCCACCAAGGCCACGTCCACTAGCGCCTCTAGCCAACATAATGCACTACCAAAGCATATGCTAAGCACTAAAGAATAAAACACCAAACAACACACATTTACCGTGGAATCTCTTTGAAGGCTCGAAGGAAGATGGTCCAGAATCCTTAAACCCACAGAATTGCCAATTAACCAAATTAACAATCATAGCAGTTCTAACCCGTCCTAAAACCGTAGGGGCTCTGATACCAAACTGAAACAACCCAACCCGGTTTTTTTTTAAATAAACAAACCTTGGTCTCGGACTAGCATTCTCATAAATGATATCCTCAACAACCAAACAAACTACACAGACAACCAGCGGATAACAACTACTCAACTAATTCCAGTTCCAATAACCAAAAGAAACATAACAACCAATTCCAAAACGTTCGAGAACTAAACCAACAGCCTACGGCAGTTTTAACGTAATAACAAAACATAAAACAAGCAATCGAGATCCCAGATCATCCTCCTCCTCCTAGCCATGATTACACGGTCACACTTTACATACATTACATGGCAAAAAGAGATGCGTGAGTATTATCACAAATACTCAATGAGGCAGTCATCCCATCTACTCGGCCAATTACCAAGGTAAATGAAACACCAGACAAACACACAACACAACAAACAACAAGCAAAACAAAACCACATGAGTGTCGATTGACACCACCTCGGAGTGACGCTAGGATCGAGCCATCTCCTCTATGGCTCGATTCCAAGCCTGCGGAAACACGATCACCTGCAATAAAACGTCAACAAACACACATAAATGTTGCACCACAAAAACATCTCAATCAATCAATCAAGAATCCAACCATCAATCAATCTAACACCATGAATCCTAATGTTCCATCCACTTGGGACCATGGTCACGCACTCACCTTAGCCTATCAGTTGCCTCAGACCTCAGCCCTTGACCTTTGCTTGATGAACACTGCAAACCAAACACCTCGGTTAACGCAAACCAAAACAGTCGGTTAAACCGACCATCCAAACTAATTTGGTTAACTAAACCAAACCAAACCAATTTAGTTAACTAAACTAAACCAAACCAATTTGATTAACTAAACTAAACAAAACCAAACCAATTGGAATTCCTCCTAAACCGGATTAGGATTTTCTAAAAATAGAAACGACACGCCGACTTCGAAAGCACATTGAGAACGGAGAACTTTCTAATGATATGCAGATCGTCTCCTAACTATTTCTGGTTCGACGGAAAAACACCCAAGGAGTGGACTGATCGCCTATCTAATTCTGCACAAACCTCTCTCGCAAAACAACAATAAATCTCAGAATACTAATCCAAATGACAATCCGATTTCGCTCAAAGGTAGATAAGAGAGTCAAGGTAGTTCTTGCCAAGTTTGATATTGATCAGAGCAGTTCCAATCATCCGTTTTCATTCTCTACCGAAACGTATCGGATTTACGATTGTTTATGCACACCCGGAAAGAATATGCTATAACTTTCGGCACAGACCTCCGATATGAATGATCTCGGAGTTTTTAGAAATCTGAGAGTTGGAGCTTTCCATAGGTATGTAGATCGTTACACAGTTCATTACAACTCGCCAGGAAACAGCTTATCAATGCGGCGGCTAGGGTTTTCGAGGAACAAAACGGCTAGTGCTTCGTCGCAACAATGAAATTGGCCTTTAAGTCTCACATCATATCCCTTTATACAGTCTCCAGAGAACTAGATTAAGGTTCTGATGGACTTAATGGGCTTTAACCCGTTTAATCATTTTAAATGATATTATCATTTGGTCCACTTCGAGTCTTATCCTCAAATTTTGGTTCACGGGCGTTACACTATGAAACGCTAACCAATTTCCACTAACTTGAACAACGATCAAACCAAAAAAAGACTAAGAGAGTGAGGCTTCAGCAACTATTTACGGATAGAAAGCCAACAACTTGAGGAGTGAAGCAAAACCACCTTAACCACAGGAAAACACTTGCCACACCCAAATTGACCAATACGAGACTCTGGTGACGACAGGGGCAACGCTCGAAAGGAGCCATTGCCATCCTCTAAGCAAGGCCAACCTTAGCAGACGATACCCAGAACCACCGTAGAGAAACAAAGCACGACGGAGCTTCAAGACTAGTCATGAAAGAGACGAAACCGGAACTGGCGGAGAAGCTTGGCACAACAGTGAACACCGCTCCACTGGCGATTGAAGCAGACTCTAACAACGGAAATGAGAGGTGGAGAAAGATATACTAAGTAGATCTATGTCGGTCAAAGGTCTTGAGGCAGGAGAAGCGTCCTAGCTAATCTCCACTGAAGATGAGCGCCATCAACCAGCAACCCATCACGGCGGAGATATACCTAGCCTCCAAGGCGTGGCCGTCACGCGCGACATCACTCTAACCCCTCATTGCGATGAGCAAGTTAAATCGAGTAGCTCTGAGAGAGACTTCGTGCTAAAGAATCAGTTAGATAACGCTGACGGTAGGTCTTTCACGGCAGCGGACTGAGCCGATAACCAGAGAGGCGAGCATAAAAAACCGATGAAGAAAGCTCGGCGGTGGCTTTCACGCGCTAGATTCTCAGATTTGTTTCTTCTCAACAAAATTTGTTTTTTTTCGATCTGTTTGTGTTTTTTTACCAAAATCTTTGGTTGTGACATAGTCTGCCCAAATGCATGCGCCTCACAAACACTTTAAACTGTTTTGGAAAGACCATTTTTAGCTCTCAAAGACTCGAACTATCCTCTCTTTTTTTAAACTCACTTACAAAACATATTGGGAAAAAATCTCTTCTAGATTTGATTCAATACTCAACCATTCTTTTCCGCTCCTTTTTCAGGTAGACGTAGTATTTCACCCCCAATAGTTTCATATCCTCTCAAATCATCCTCATACTTTGACGTCGTACCGTTTCACCCTACTGCAAACTTAAATTTCAATTTCACCCTCAGGTGGAAATTAAACGCTCATATAGACCTATTGTAAAAATCAAAATCGTATTTCCTCCCAATTTATTTTAATGTTGGTTTACTATAGACCAGATTTTTATTAACCAAATTTAACAGAAACTAAACCGTGTAATAACCGTTTAATGACCCGATTAGAAACAATAAACCGGAATCAACCCAATTTTAAACCCAAACCCGAGTTTTAACCCAAAACCCGAACCAAAAACCTGTTTGATCCTTCCCTAACAAAAAAAAACTCAAAATCCCCAAATCAAACAAACTAAGAATCCTAAAACCAAAATCCCTAAATCTAACTCAAATTCGACTCGATTTGTTCAATGAAGATGGACTTGTCGCTAGGGTTTCCAATTCCAACACCTGAAGAGACAAATGATGCAGAGGATGGTCGCGAGAGGACTAACTTCGACATCGAGCAAGCTCTACTCGATTTTGTTGACGAGCCTCGGGTTAGACACAATTTGTGTCCGGATGCTGATAGCGACGACCCGGAGAAGATCCGGCGAATGTATGAGAGGCGACACGAAGTTAGAAGAGGCGATGGAATCTTGTTCAAAGGCCAAATGTTCATCAATAAAGTAGCCTTCAAAGAGGTTGTGCTTGACCACGCTCGGATGCGTAAGATGCAATTAGGAATGTTTTTTGTTTGCTTCTTATGGCTTTTGTGTCTCGGTTATGTATTTGAACAATTTACTTTAGGCTTAAGGCTTTTGTGCTATGACTTATGCTTTTGTGGTATGGTGTTTTGGTTATGTAATATGACTTGGTTATTTTGATAATCACTCTTTTGGCTTTGGTTTTGTGTAATGACTCAAAACAAAGACAAACATGAACCATCATCAAACATAAATCTTGTCTTCACAAACAACAAAACCAAAACAAATAGAAACATAAATCTTGTCTTAACAAACAAAACATGCTAACAATACAACAATGATCACAATCCGAATAGAACTTAGCCTAGTAGCTTACCACACCCAACAATGATCACACATCCGAAGCAAACAAGGACCATCATCTTCTTCATGCTACATTTTAATTCAACCAAAGCTTCTTCTACTCTCTCAAAGATCTCTTTCTCTATCTTCGTTTCCATCTTCTCAATCTCCATTCGCTCCATTGTTAATTGTGTCATCCCTTCTTCCAATCTTGTAGTACGCAAAGCCAAAGCCTCAATTTCATCCAATAATGCCTCATCTACCCACTTGAAAGCGTGGTCACCACCAATAAGCTACGAAATCAACATGAACATTATCTATCAACATGAACATTATCTACATATTTTGTGTTCCTAGTGGTGATAAAAAAACTAAGAAGAGATTCACATTACCCTACGTGCTGCAGCAAACGCACAACGGTAGTATTTCCGATACGGATTTGGATTTGACTTTGATATCTTGGCCACGATATCATCACCACACCAACACCGCTTAGGCACACCGACCACTCTTACTCTTCTTCTCTCTTGTCCAATTGTTGTTCCACTCGGACCTCCAGAACTATTGCTCATGTTTCCCCAAATCAATTTGGCTAATTGGAAAATTAGGGTTCTTGTTTGAATTTGGGATTTTTGGATTTGGGGGTTTTGATTTTGAATTATAATAGAGGAAAATGGGTTATAGATGTGGGTACGGGTACGGGTCTGGGTCGGATTTTTAACCAAAGTCGGGTTTCGGTTCTGGATTGGTTCTGGTTTACAAAATCGAGTTACTTGGTTTACGACCAGGTTCTGTAATAAACCGAGAAACCCAGGAATTATGGTGAAATTGAAGTTTAAGTTTGTAGTAGGGTGAAACGGTACGACGTCAAAGTATGAAGGTGATTTGAAAGGATATGAAACTATTGGGGGTGAAATAATACGTCTACCCCTCCTTTTTCTAATCGTCCTATTGATATTAACGTGTATCTCAAAAGCCAGCATGACCACGTTATATTGTGCCAAAACAATCTTTACAAAATTAACCATCTGGTAGACCGAAGTCACCCAACAATCCGTTTGAAACACAATAGTATGAATTTTCTTTTCAACAACATACATTAAACATGCTTGAATAAAGAATACATTAAACAGGTTTGGTCATTAATTTTGTTTTTACTCAAAACGAACACGTTGTGTTAAGATGTGAGCCTTGCTAACATTAATCTTTTTTTTATTAGCAGTCAACACAAAATAAAAATTGATTGGGTAGTCTTATTAATGCTCTTTGATTTTGGGGATTGGGACCCATAAGCCCAAACTCAAACTTCCCGCCAAAAACTAATGGTCCGACTAGTTTAACCGCAGCGAGTGCGGTTGCGAAAGTTTGTAGAAGCGGGAAAATACTGTTTTAAACGTTACAAACCAATTTCGACGACTGGCGTAACAGTTAGAAATATGTGCATCTGCGAGATGTTTATGACTGGTTAACTAGCAGAACGCTAGCGGTTAAACAATAAATTTACAATATAAAAATATTATATAGTAATAATAACAGCAAAACTCACATTATTATAAAAAGTATAAAAATCATTAATTTAATATAATTAGTAACAGAAAACTATTTATATGATATTTATTTTTATTTTTAAAAAGAATTTTTTATTTGGATGAAAGTTATGATTTTAATGAAATTATTTTTTTTATTGGAGAGACTATTGTTAGATTTAAATTGTTAAATTTATGTATATTTACAATCAAAATTTATTTAGAGTATTTTGGTTGGAAAATTGTACAAATATAAAATTATGATGGATTATTGAATATTAATTGAAAATATCAAATTATTTATATATTTTGTAATTATAATATCTAAACTGAATTTTAAATATATACTCATTTTAAAATGATTTTTTTTAAATTTTTTTTTTTGAAAATCCAACTGCAACCGCAAAGTCTCGAAGGAAAAAACTTTTGGATTTGAGAGATTTGGAGCTGATTAAAACGGTACGTAGCGGTAGAAAACGTTTTCCATGATTATTGTCAAACGCTACGTAATGAAATTATTATTTTTATTGGAGAGACTATTGTTAGATTTAAATTGTTAAATTGATGTATATTTACAATCAAAATTTATTTAGAGTATTTTGGTTTGAAAATTGTATAAATATAAAATTATGATGGATTATTGAATATTAATTGAAAATATCAAATTATTTATATATTTTGTAATTATAATATCTAAACTGAATTTTAAATATATACTCATTTTAAAATGATTTTTTTTTTAAATTTTTTTTTGAAAATCCAACTGCAACCGCAAAGTCTCGAAGGAAAAAACTTTTGGATTTGAGAGATTTGGAGCTGATTAAAACGGTACGTAGCGGTAGAAAGCGTTTTTCATGATTATTGTCAAACGCTACTAAGCACAACCGCCCGCAAACACAGTATTTATGGGTGGTAGCGAGTAAACCAATTAAGTTCTAACTCCCATAAGGATGCTTAGTTATACAAATCAATTTCACGTTTTACATATGGCTTCCAGACAACAAAACAAATAGATCGGTGGGAATTTCTTATGTTGCATTACATCATGATCTCCAAAAGTAGTTAAACTACAACTTTATAATAATTCGATATTAATAAATCTACCTTGAGAGTAAGTATATTAATATACAATAAACTCTTGCTAATTTCTTGCCATGTTTACAATCTTCTAGTTACATTTATGGGCTAATAAGTACCATTTGGAAAATCATATATCTTGGATAAATAGTAAGAAAAAAATACTCAAATCATCATCTCTTGATACATGAATAATGAATTAGTTCGCAAAGTCATGCCATATAATGTTTGTTGGGGCAAGTGGTTACTAAAAGTAGACTAAACATCAAAACAAGTCGACCATCTTTTCATTTACCTAGTTCGATGAAAGTCACATTAATTTCCCATGTGTCCACTCCCAAGTTCATAATCATGTGCTTGTCTTTATCTCTTTTTCTTTAAATCATTCATTACGAAAACAAAGAAAAGGAGAACACGTGACTTGTGATTTGTGAGCAATTTGTAAAACATGTTTCGCATGTATTAATTCATCCACTAATATCAACTTCTCTTTACCTACCTTTAACTTTAATATTTGCTTTATAAAAAAAAACTTTAATATTTGCTTTCCACTTCTATCTCAAGTTTTGCAAGAGATTATGTTCATTTTATTCACCCATATTCTCAAATGAGTGTGTGTATTAAAATTTTATTTTTTAATATACTTGCATCAATTTAGAATTTAAACTGCGTTTATTGTTTCTTATTTTTTCAGTTACGCCAAATTATGTTCGTACCATGTTTAATCTATAAAGAAATATGTCATTTAATCTATAATTAAATGTGTAAAATCCCAACAGTGTACATATGTGAACTAAGAACGAATTGACATGATGATGTATAATGCTTTTTTGGGTCGTAAACCTTTTTCAAAGGATGTATATATAAGCGTATATGTGGTTTGATTGAAACAACTAATAATAAACAGAATTTAGTTTTGTATTTTCTCCGGGTATGAATATAAATAAACTGAAACGTATTCCATAATTCGTTAGAAAAAAAATCAAGGAATCCACTCACAACACTCATTTATGAATAGACTTTCTATTTATGGAAAGCATATTAAACCAAACGGATCCAAACCCCACATGCCACAAACACTGCATGTGCCAATCTTTTCGCAGACCTAAAAGTCAAGTTCCAATTTCTTTACATTGATAGTTTCAAACAAGTCACTAAAGTATGTATGTATTATGCATTTTAATATAGAAAACGGCATTAACTCATATATATATAAAATACATTTAACAAGGCCTAACAATCAACAAGTAAATTTTTAATTCACAGCACACAAAATAACAAACAAGCCTAACAACCAACAAATAAAACAAAAATAGACACGAATTGCATAACATTCAACGTAATGTGTAAAAACTGAATTTCATTCCTCAAGAAATTGCATACTATTGTATGTTTCACACCTCAGACATTCAAATTAATTACAAATTCATTACACATACGTTACTCAAGATACTTCCTCGGACATTTAATTGATGTACGTAGAATTATAGACTATATACTAATAAATTGATATTCTTACCGAACAAAGAAAAACTTATAAGAAAACCTAACATTTACTTTTTGCCTCGTATTAAAAACATGAAGCACGTGAACAAATTTGCAGATATTTGTTTTTTCCTTCAAAAAAGTCTATAGCACGTTCTTATTTATAGTTTACATGGAAAGTATTTCTATCTTGACTTCCATAACTTGACCAAAGTAAAAATCTTGACGCAGAGAAAATCATCATGAAGAGTTGCAGCTTAGATCTATGCCTATCTCCACTGAGCTCTACTCTTCAATCTTTTCGCCGAGATTCTACGTGATTTTTCTTACATATTCATCAAATTCTAATTATATACACCTACTTTATTTAAAACCTCTTGATTCGTTTTGAAAAATGGCCATAATTAGAACGAGGTGAATGATTTAATAGGGTACTTGGTGTTCAATCTTCCGTCATAAGATCCAAGGAAACCAATGCATTCTCTTATGGGAGATTACGCGAGTACGATCTCGTAGATATCCAGGTACAATTTCTATTTTATTATGTACATATTGTTGAGTTTTTTCGTTTTTCTTCATCTATAGAATTTGATTAATGATGAGTGAAACATAAATGAAGATAAGGGCAATAATAGAGATGGCGAGCAAGGAACGTGGAGTAACGGAGTTAGAGTTAGCGCCGGTGAGATTGGAATCGCCGTTAGGTTGTTCACTGAAGAGATCGGTGAAGATGTTTTTGGAGAAGAGGAAGAAGAAGAGAAGCAAATATGTTACACTTACACATCACAGTTACAGTTACACATCCACCTCATCTTCCTCTTCGCATAATTTCAATACCTAATTAGAATTACATTTTGGATCCTTTTTTCTTCTAATCAATTATCTACCACAAACAAAAACAACAAATCATCTTCTTTTTCTTTTCTTTTTTAATATGAGTTAAGACATATCTAGCTCGTATTCTTCTCATTTGTCATTTTTCTGGATACTCGACCACGAATCGAGTTTTTTAAATCAAGATGTTGCAGTACCAGTGGTGTCTGTATAAATTCAAGACCACTTTGGTCGTTCGTACTAGTTTTTCCCCCATCAATGGATCCTCACATTTCTCCTATGTTAAATTTTGAGGTTTTTCGTTTATTCGATATTAGCTTCACCTAAACAATACATTTTGACATAGCTGGTGCACTATGTTACAACTTATAAATTTTGTGTTCTATACCTTTATAATTTAATTTGCTTATATGGAGTATATATATATTATAGTTCTACAAAATAAGAAAACGCAAACATAAAACTTGCTGAACATTTGCAGTACTGTATGATATTAGTTTATCTACATATTTATTCAGAAACGAGAGAAAACAATTAATTAAAAGTTCCTTTCTATAGCAAGTTCAAGATTCTGTCCAATTAATACCAAACAGTCACTAGCCAAACCAAAGATTCTACTAGAAACACTATTAAACCACCTCGATATAGTATTGTACTATTTAGCATACCAATAGCCGATATACGTATAGGAACATGCCCTATCTTATGAAACTCATTTCGCATCAGAATTTAGCTCCATCACAAGAGTAGAAGAGCTCAAAAGATGAAATCTTGAAACAACTAACAGAAGCATTTATAAGAAAAAGAAATGGATCCAAGACAGATTTCAAAAGATGGTTTTGTGTGTTCCGATAATTATTACACGACACCACTGAACAGTCACCATAGTTTTGAGAGTAAAGAAACATATCAGATAGCAAAAACAAAACATTACACCCCTTTTTCCCAGCTGCTTGTAGAACCTAAACCTGTTAATCGTCCAAGAGGATTAGCACCTAATCATGTTCTAGCTCCAATATCACTATTCTCCGGATAAAGGGTTCATCATATCATTCTATACAGACACTAATATCCTTCCCAACTTCCTAAAAGTTCCCCTCCCTAACAATGGAGTTTCAACATAAAGAGCACCAAAATATGGCTCCCCTCGGAGAGAAGGTATCTCTTCTTCCGATAATCTACTTTCCCATCATGATTAAATACACAACCAAGCAGAGTTTGCATTTGTCCACCATAATAATAAGAAAAATAGTTCAAAGTTAAAAAAGAAGAAGAAGAAGAAGAAAAGCAGAATCTAAAAGCACTTTCACCTGAAACCCTTGTGAAAAGATTCCTACACCACCAGGTTTACTTACAAGTTTGGCTCCCAAGTCCACCACACACACACACACCCCTTGATTGTTTCTTGATCCACAGCTCTTAAAACCAAGAACTGGAAATCTTCCAAGCACATGTCTCACACTTCTCTCTCTCTCTCTCTCTCTCTCTATCTTTTGTTTAACCCCTCACAGATTCAGAGTTGATCTGACCACCACCCCTTGCATGAGATGCCGACTCACTAATAGCTGACGGTTTACGACCAAAGTTTAATAAATAGTTCCTCTGGTCGTCATTGGTGTGACGCAGACTCGCACGTAGAAGCTCAGCAGGCATTTCCCTCTTTATCGCCAGCTCCAAAACATCTGGTGCACTCCCTTGGTTCTGACTGCGGATTGTCTCATACTTGCTCCTACAGTATTTGGTAAGAAGGTTGAAGAATTCATCAAACGAGGCTCTCCACAGACCATCATTGGAATTCCCAAGGTTGACTCGAGGAGCCACCACTACTTCAGCAGCTCTCTCAAGAAGAGATATCAAGAGAACTGAAGCACCGTCCCCGGCAGAACTTCCAATAGGACGCAGAGGTGGCTGCTCTGAAGAACAAACTACCGCTGCAAGGCAAGCACTCAGTGCTCGCAGGTCCATGGCTTGAACGCAGACCGTGACTGCTTTTGCAAGATTAGCAATCGTCTCTGCTGCTAGAGTATCTGAAGGCAGGCCACCAAATAGAAATCGCAAGTGGCGGAATATAGCCATGCAGACAACGCGAGCAATCTCAGTACCTGGAACTAGAAGTTGTATATACTTTGTAAGCATTTTCCGACCCTTGGGAAGAGTTGCTATACGTAGAAAGACAACATCATCCTTAGCAGTCATCCCGGATTTCTGACCAGCTTTGCTGAACGGATCAGCAAGTTGAAGTGCTGTCGCTAATCCTTCAAGCAGGATCTGGCGCTTTCTTTTGACCTGAGCACCTCCGTCCTGGGGCCTTGTGGATTGGAGAGTCCTGTCAATGTCAACTACGTCAATAAGAACTCCCAGAGCATCTTCAATCGTAACCCTAGCTGCAACAAGAGGTTCCTGCTCTAAAAGTTTTCCTGATCCCTTACGATCTGCACTTCCATCATTAGAACCAGGGGAAGAGTCAACCTCGAGCAAGGCACGTGGCCTGCGAATAGAAGGAAGCGTAATCTTTCCAAGAGCATCTACATGAACTTGTGGATGCTGTTCAGAACTATTACGGGACCGAGGCTGGTGGTCCTTCAACTGAGAAGGATAGAAGTGAGTGACTGTTCTAGATCCGGCAGACTTCTTGGCAAGTTGAGCTTGGTGGTAATAATCATTGACATAGGGATCATTGCTGTGTGAATTGGAATGCTGCATCTTGAGTATACTCTCTATTTCTTCTGAAGTCATGTATCTTGATCTAAACTGCAATCCACTTTCACTTTTCTGACTAGCTGCGTCTGATACTTGTTGGGAGATGCCTCTGTTCTTTCGACTTCTGTGAGATGACTTATGTTTGTGTTCTCTAACTTCACCAACCCCAAAAGGAACTTTGCGTGATGGCGAAGGATAGGAACTATACAGTTGGGACTGTAGCGCCGCAAGTTGAGCATACGATTGTCTCTGCTGAAGGGCCATCAAATGTTGTGACATAAGATTATTTCGAGGAGGCAATTGTTGATGCTGTTGTTGCACCAGACTATGTAATAAACCAGAATGATCTCCGTGCATAAGACCAGGATCAGTGACCCATTGAGGTTGCACCATGTTACCAATCGTAGGACCGCACGAGGCATATCTAGTCAAATTACCACCATAGTGGGGCCCATGGGACAATCCTGAAAGATGAAAACTAGAATTTGACATCGGAGGAGGTGCAGAAAAGTTCAACTGAGTGCCACCAGGAAGAGAAGGAGTGCGATGGAGACTTCCAGGTGAAGCCTGCGGTGATCTGCTACCAGGTGGGGGAAAGGAGGTAAAATTTGATTCTGGTAAAATTATCGGTTCACTATTGTAGTGCTGCAGCTGTGGTTGCTGCTGAGGATAAGAAGACGTCCTGTACAAAGGTTTTAAATGAGCAGATGATTGTGGCTGCGAGGACCATCTCTTATCTTGATCTTGTTCATCCATCCAGCTTGTGGCCTCTGCATCATGTGTCCAGTCGGTAGCAGAAGAACCTAGATATAAAGTTCAGTCAGAAAAAGTTAATCTTGGAAACAAAAGCTTGAAACAGATAATATGATGTACAAACGAACACAAATTATCTCTACAATCCAACCCTTTACCACAAAAGAAAAGAACCGCGTCTACAATATGTGGACTCAAAAAAGGATTTAAGAACAAGTCTACTTAGAAAAAAAGCTACAGACTTTGGCGAAAAACGGGCAGAGAAAAGGAAAAACTGAAGAACAAGTAATACACCAAGGCTATAATAGAACCCTAAAAGTATACAGTAGTAGCCAAGTTAGGAATCCAACTCACTCTCTCTTGAAAAGGATCCTGATCCTCTGTCACCAATAACTCCAGGGTGTTTGGGTCCGGTAACAACTCTGTTTATCTAGACAAAAGAAATAGATAGATTTAAAAACAATGACAACAAGTCAAAACTAAAAGAAGAAGCTGAAAAGAAGCAACAGGTACATGAATGACCCCTGACATGGTTACATTGTCATTTGTTAGCTTGCCGGGGGAAAAAGAAGAATATAATTACACGAGACCATAACACGGTAGTGAAGATACAAGATCACCATGATGATGTGTTTGTAAATACAAATAATGCTAACCTTTGCAAAAGTTGTAGCAAGATCATCCATCTCAGCTAGTGATCCTAAACCTCCACCCTGGAATCATCAACATGTATGTATTAGTAACCATTTCTTACTGCATGCATATCGTAGGTTTTCAAGAGAGAAAGCACATTACCTCTCCTTTATCAAACAGGTGATACTCATCATCATCAGCATGTCCAAGAACAGGAGCAATCACTTCATCATCGTCAAAACCTCCCAATGACACTTCATCCAGATTTTGACCAAAAAACTCATATTGAGATGCATCAAAGAGTTTACTAGTTGTATCTGCATACACAAACAAACACATGGGTTAAGTCCTGCTCTTTATTAACAATCACACAACACAAACACTGCCTATTCACAGCATATACAATTCGTATACAATTCGTATACAACATTAATGCATTGAAAGAACAACAACTAAGAAAACCCTCAAGGTTAAACCAGTACAAGAAACATCAGATCTTACACACATATCACAATATAACTCAGTGACCTAAAAATCACACAAATCAGAGATGTTTAGCATATAAACTCGTAAACGAATCAAAGCCATGGATCCAAACAATCAGCTAAAGAAGCTAAAATCACAAAAGAGAAGAAAGAAACATCATTCGATTCTCAGACCTGAGGAAGCGCGAACAAAGTTGAACAAATCTCTGGAATCGGATCTCTCCATGATCAAGAAAATTAAACAAGAAGGGTTTCTTAAAAACCGAAGCTTTAGAACAAGAGAATCCTCTTCGGTCTGTTTTACCCTTTAGGGTTTCTCCCTATCTTGAGATGGGTGGCTTGTCGAAAAAAACAAAAATTTAAGAAAAGGGTTAAGTTTGAAATCAGCTAGGGTTTTCGATTTCAAGGAAAAAATCTCTCTCCGCGATAAAAAGAGAAGAAGAGAAAGAAGGAAGAAGAAGAAGAAAGCAATGGCCTTTGTTCTGTTTCCTTCGCCGTTTGTAATATCGACACATGACCTTGCCCAAAGCAAATCCACCACACTCTGTTTTTATTTTTATGTAAAAGTTTATTCTCTTTTTTTTTATTTCTCTTTTTATTCATTTTATTCCACTTTTGTTACTTGATATCAGTAAATGGTTGTTAAAAAAAATCATTAAATGGTTAAAAAATCATAGATATCCGACATATGTCTATTTAATATACACAAAATTGATTATATAAATATTAAAGAAATTTTAGAAATAGTTAATTTATAAATTTTGTTGTTGTTTAAAAATAGCTAATGTTTTTGATTTCTATATATTGATGGAAGATGCTACTAAATAATGAGCTGTCAGTGATGATATAAATTTTAAATCCATAGATTTGCTTGATTTTTGATAATATTTTCCAAAGGAAACTTTCCAATAATTAGGAAAAATATATTTTGGAAACTTGTATTTACACTGCAAATTAGAAAATGGGTAAATATGAAATCAGTCTATGATGCATGATGCATCTACTGCCTAAATGATATGCTTCTATGAGTGAAATAAACAAAAATGATGCTTTTTGTCCGATCCCACTGATTCTTTTATTCTAGCGATTTAAGGGCCATTACTTTACTTGTTTCAAACTCAACCAAATAATTTTCGGTTTAAAAAAAATGAATATGCATAGAGTTTTATATATATCAAATTTATATAACTCTACACGTTATGTGGTCCATGTTTATGTAATTTTTCATCCGGTCGGTTCAAATTAATCTCATTATGGTCCACTTTTTAAATTATGAATTTCGAACCTCTGTTGACATATCACATCCAAAATAATATAAATGATTATAAGAAAATACTAACATATATCTATGTTTACTCGTTATTTTACAATGAAAAAATGTTGGGAGAGAACCAAATGATAAGCACATAACAAAGTGAGGTTATTGCAAATCTCACACACAAATTTGAAGAAGGTAAGTAATATACATAAGATAACAAATGGAGATGAAACTAAGTCCAATAATCCTAAAAGAGCCAATGCTTCTTTTTGGGTATTCTTGTGGGAATATCTGGAAGAGCAAGAACTACTCGATTCAGAAGATTAAGATTCAGCAGCATAAATTAGGGATAAATGATATTCAAAAGCAGAGTTGAATGCAAGAGATTTTGAGTTTTTACCTCCACTAGCGTATAGCGAATTGTAATGCACTTCACTCCAGAAGCTAAGCCAAGCCTCTGCAGAACAGTTAAAAGGATTCAAGACGGTAAGGGGCCGAGTTAAGTTGGTTTAGAGCGAAAAAGGTTTACAGAGAGGGGTTTTGTACCTCTAAGAGGGTTCTTGTTATGAGGAAGTATCTCGATGTAGGATTGATCCCGAAATGATGTGACTAAGCAGATCTTGGCTTCGAACTACAGTAATGCTGAGTCAGCAGCAAGTCATTCAAGTAAAAAAGAAACCAAAAGTGAGCGAATAAAAGGTAAAAACTTGCGATGATTCCTCAAGATACAGTTGCTCAAAAGAAGTCAAAATCTCAGAGGTGTGTTGATAAACTGTGGTAGTCTTATAGTGTAAACTCAAAAGATGGTATTTCTTTTCAAACTTACACGATCTGCAGCAGCTTGAAGAGTAACGTGATCTCCCCATTCACCCGATCTAGTCGCATCCAAAATTTGGTAACAAAAAGAATGAATCAGAGAACAGTTTTATCACTCCCTGACACAAAAACAATATACAAAAAACACAAATATGTCTCACTTTTTCATCTTCCTGGTGTAGTGTCTGTATTTCATTGGCACATATTCTTCGTATAACTTGCGTTGTTGTTTTAACTGAAAAATGCACATGCAAAGTCAGAATAATGGCAACGTTAACTATTAAGTAGTATGGAAACAAGAACGTTAAGAGAGGCCAAGTTCAGAGGAGTTAAAAACTTAGGAAATTGATGGAGACTTCAGAAAATGAGCTATAAGTGCTAAATCCTAGAAAATAAGAGTCTATGAATAAAGACAGTAGATACTACGAAACGTTCATCCCTGAAAGCACTGACTAGTTGGACACTCTTCCCATAACAGATCAAAATAATTGTGAACAAGACACAGAGTTGCACTATGGTTCTCAGACAGTACCTGCTTTACAACATGCTTCCTTACATGTTTATGGTAATCTGGATTGCGGAAAAGCTGGTCTGCTAAAGCTCGGAACTGGCGCACAAGTATAACATATGATAATCAATACAAATGTTTTGAGTACTTGACACAAGGTCTATATGGATGTTCTTTCCGATTTTCGACATACCTGGCAATTGCCATCTCCTTCCATTTGTAATTCAGCTAACCCATATGTAGCCAACCTGAACAAAAAGGAGAGACCATCAAAGATGACCCAGAGAGAAAGTTACAAAAACCGATGTATAGATTCAGGCAACTAGTTATTCCACCTAAGGCGTTCCACAAATAAATAATCTAATCAGCATCAATGAATAACGCAGTCAAGTTTACGAAAGACGAAGACAAAAAAAGGAAACATTGATAAGAAGATATGAACCTCCCAGAAAGCAGCTCATGGTCTAATGTTGCATCATTTATATCGGGTATTTGCCTGTTCACCCGAGGAGTGTGCTGCCAATACAAATTTCCACACGACAGAAAGCAAAAAAGTTACTCTCCAGTGCAGGACACTCAAAGAATCTGTCACTAAATAGACACTAACAGAAACAAGGAGTAGCACACATCCAAGGAAGCCTATATATGAATACTAAGTAAAAGAAGTTGATTGATCATACTGGGATAGAATCCAAATGAGATAATCTCTTCCCAAGCTTGCCTTCTCTTTTTAAACTCTCATCTTCAGCTAATATACGTGCAATAGTTTGATCATCCTCTGTATCAGCCACACTACTACTAAAACTCGAGTTTGAACTCGCACTTGTACTTCCTCCTGTTCCTGTTCCTGCTCTTGCACTTGCACTAGCAAATGGATTTCTATTGTTCTCATTCATTGTATTTGGATTCTATACTAAATACAACCTAAGAAGAAACAATCTCTGATCAGTTTCAATTGGCTTGAGCTCTCGAACCTGCGAAACAAAAAAAAACGAAACCTTGATTTTTTAGAAACTAGCATCAATCACAAATCAAATCCAAACAAAAGGGGAGATTTTTCGATTCAATCACACAAAATTACAGGAACCCAGAACAGAGATCACACTCATTCAATAACCCAAGTTCCAAAATTCAAACCAAAGCAATCTCAATTTTCAACAGAGATCTCGAAATGTTGAAACACTACCCAGAATACGGAATTCTCTAAAACTGATCCGATCAGCAAACAAAATCAAACAACAATTGCCCAAAGGAAAAAGGAAACCTATAGAGGCAGATACAGTAAACTCGTTTGCTTGACTTCGCAAGAACAGTTTCCCCCAAAATGGATCAAGCAAAGCAAGAGAGAGAGAGGAATCGTGGAAGTAAAGAAATAGACACCTAGAGAGAGAGAGAACAAGGTAAAGGGATCGTTGGTCTTGTCAGAGAGAGAGAGGTATTCTTCTTCTTGGTGTGATTTCGTCAACAAGACTCGTTTTGTTTCTTCTTTGGCGGTCAAAGAAAACGTCAGTCATTTTTTTTTTGGCCGAGTCGTACCGTACGTGTAAACCGCGTGTGTGTCTCTACGGGACAAACTTCTGATTTGCCCTTGCAGATGAAAAATTAATCTCAAATATCCTCCATCTAATTGAATTTAGAAATTATTACCTCTAGACATACTTTTTGATAAAATTATTTCAATTAGAAGTACTTTTGTTTGATGCCATACTTTTGGCTTTCAACAATTCAAAAAATGGCAAAACTATCATTCTTCTTCCTCTTACCTTACAAGATTGAGTAACATTTTATTAAATATTGACGTTCATTTTTTATTCAACTTGCTTCATTCCTTATCGTTAGATTCACTTATTGTTCAGCTTATACAATATTTTTTCCTACAAAATTAAATTTTTACAACCCAATCACATAAAACGTCTTCTTAAATAAACCCTTCTTTCTCCTCTGTTCTTCGTGCTTACCTTCACAACGCAAGATTCAACACTTTTTCTACTCTGAAACCAACAATCATCGACACTCATTCAATTTCAATTTCAATTTCACTGCAATGGTCTCTCATACATCTCTGATAAATTTTATCGAATCTTCGTGACGTCTCCGTTGATATCTCCGATCAACCAGCTTGGATCTCCGATCAACCAGCTTGGATCTCCGCCGGAGCCATTCTCAGAAAAGTTTATGATGGAATTTTGGAGAAGAGCAAAATTCATGGATTAGGCAAGAGTAATGGCTATATATGGAATGAAGATCGATTGAAATTGGATTTCAACAGAAAATTCTAGGTACACATTTGTTGATTGAGTCTCATTCGAAATTTTAAAAGATCAACAAATAGATGTCAAGATCTCGTAATACTTGGTTTTTGATAATGTTTGTGAACAAAAATTGATGAGAATTGAGCAATGGATTGTTCTATAGTGTCCATCTTTTTGTATTCATTTTTTTCTTCTTGTGTCTTTAGCTTTTGGATTCGTTGTTGTTGTTAATTTGTGAAAAAACGTTGTTGCTTTTGTGTTGAAATGGCAATGTTAGTGTTAGATTAAGGGTAATAACAAAATCGTAATGAATCCTTTTGTTTTTCTTTATTGCAAGTTGAGGCGAAGAAAGTCTTATAAAATGGTCACGTATCGATGGTCACATATGAATGGTTATGTGTTGAGGATCACATATGGGTGGTCATGTATTGATGGTCACATATGGGTGGTCATGTATTGAAGAATAAAGAATCCTTGTTAGTTGTATTATCAAGGATAAAGAATAATTTTTTTTGTACCATGTTATGACTAAGTCTGAAGCAAAGCAAAGAGACAAAGAGAGATAATCTTATTTTACTCATCCATATTCTTATGTCAAAAGCAACATAATTTTTTGGTGATTTTAAAACTGCTCGATATCAATGGTTGCATCATATCCATTCAAGTGCAACAAATAAAAGCTTGAGCAACCAAACAAAAAACTTATACAAATAGGAGATTCAATAGATGAATCATGCAAAAAATACGTAATATGACGAATGTATATAGCTAAAAGACAATACTTTCTCAAATTTTATGAATACATAAGTCAAAACAACAAAAAAGTTCAACGAACGATCTCCCATGAATGTGTATTTACTTGATGAACACGTGGACATCGTATCGGGGACACCTTTATTTACTCAATAAAATTGTGTAGAATAGTATGTGGACACATTATCATGGACATGTTATCTAAGAAAGGTAACATGTTGACAAAAATAAACAATTAGAAGAATCAAAGTTTTGGACAAGAAGAAAGGTAACATGACACATGAGGTGTTTTGCTTTAACGACATAATCACATGGGAACAATCCCTCACATGTGCCTTTATAGTTTATACGAAGTTACCCAGTATTGTTCTTTTTGTCAATAATATTTTACATACTAAAAAAGTAAACGTGACTGAAAAGGATGTCATTCTATTTTAGACAGCAATGGAAGTGGTAACCGTCGTTTCTTTCGTCCCTAAACTCCGCCTCAATAATGCTTGATGGTAAACATCCAACAAATATCTTCTTTGTCCTCTTGCTTCGAAGGTGCAACGACCATCGATACACGACCACACATAGGTGACCATCAATACGTGATCATTCAAACGTGACCATCTTCGCTTCAACCTGCAACAAAGATAATCATAATGCTTTATTCTTTGTCAGTAATCTAACATTAACATTACTATTTCATCACCCAAATTCGATCATTGTAACTGAAAAAATCGATGAATTCATCACCCAAATTCGATCATTGTAATTTACCATTCCTATATCTTTGATTCTTCATAAAATAAAAATCCACATTGAGATTGAGTTATGACAGATTTATTACCTCATGAGCCTCCCAGATCTGGTTTCGGTTTCGACTCAGCAACCACCTTGACCGCCGTCGTCTGGTTTCGTTGGGTCTTCTACTCTCTTCAGGCCGAAGCTTGGTCGCCGTCGGAGACGAAGCTTGGTCGCCGTCGGAGACGAAGCTTGCTAGCCGCTGGAAAAGAAGCTTGGTCGAAGTAGGAGTAGTTCGTTATAATGTTCTCTTCACTTTTTGTCTTGAAGGTTTCTCAATAATTAAGAAGAAGAAGCTACTCATATGTTCATCGTCGGAGTACCATAGTCGGATCTCAATCCAAAACGGAAACTTCTTTGTCTTCGACGGAGATAACAAAGTCCATAAATCTAGAGTTTTGTTTTGACACAGAGTAAATAGCAGTAGATCTAGTAATTATATCGGAAGTTATAAAAATCAGCAAAGGATTAAAACAGGGTTACTTTCGTCTTTACACAAGACAAAAGTATACTTCCCTCAACAAGTATCTCTATGGTAAATAATGTTTGCAAAAGTATCTCTGGGTGTAATAGACCCTTGAATTTAATTGTTGTGTTTCTTTTTAAATGAAAAGGTTAAGTAAATGACCAAAAACCCATAAGGATCGAATGATTTACTGATCCAACCACAAAAATTCAATCCTAGTCCACCGTACAGACCCGAGAAAACACAGAATCCGAACACACAAGTTCTGCTTTTAAACTTGGCAAATTCCGTATTTAAATTGCAAACAAAATCTGTAAATCGATGAAATTGGGGGTTTAGGGTTCTTCGTCTTTCTTTTTAAATCTGTCGAAACAACTTGGAATAAAAAAAATGGGGAGTCTTGCAATTGCAAAGGCATATTGTCATCAGATGCATCACAACATCCCTTTTCACCATTGCACTCGCTGCTTCCGCTTGGTTCTTCGTCCGTCTCCACCAAAACCCTCCAATCATCATCATTCATATGGATTCGTCGCCGCTCGAATCGGAGTAAGAAGATACGATCACAGAGCTTCCTTTGCATCACAAGCCAGGTTATGTGAAAGCGCTTCACTTTTACATCGTCAAGCCCGTTACGGTTTTGAAATTGATAGATGTGTATGATTCGGATAACTATGAATCGTTGAAAGCACGAATTCGTTTATCGGTTGAGTGGTTAGAAAGTGCGAGGAAGGAATTGGAGGAGGTGGTGGAGAGAGAACCGGGTCTGGTCATGGAGTATTTGCATGTGTTTGATGAGCTGATGGAGATTTTGAGGGATATGGAGGATTATATAGATAAATGTGAAAATGAAAACGTAAAGGGTTACTTGAGATCAGGTTCTCAATGTTCTCAGAGAGTTTCAGGAGGATGAAGGAGGAGGAGATACTTAAGTTCATGTCATTACCAAATGTGCAATTTTATTACCTTTATTATGAAAATTATGCTTGATTAGGTAGGTAAGGAGAATGGTAAATAGATGAAGTCTGAAGGTTTTCTTATGTTTGTAAGAACAATAGTTGTTTACATTGTCTTTCTCATAAGCTGAATTTGATGTTTATGAGCATTTTAATAAGGCTTATGATCTTGATTCTTCCATGATTCACTCTAGCTAGTACTCAAACTAGCTTGTGTTCTTGCCAAAATTTTTGTTGATTTAGAGAAAAAGTGAATTCTACAAAGAGATCGAAGATGGTGGTCGAAGTGGTCGTCAAAGAGCTTAATTTTGTATTTGCACAACTAAGTCCTACTCGAACTACTACTAAACAGTTTGATATTTTGGTTTTTAAATATTTCGATTGTCATTTGAGAACTATATTGTTTCATGTGGACAACAATTGTGTTTTTAGAAGTCTAATACTCTTTTTTTTCTTCAATAAAATCTAATGTACTTACATTTTTTTAATTAAATGATATGTAAATATTCGGGTTAATCAAATAGTTAATATTTCCAGTTTCATTTATCTTTAAAACATTATAATGATAACCCTAATAAGATTATATAATCTATATTTTACATTAGAATTAGAATGTGCCATTATATATCATATTTCCAATCTTTTCTAAATAACCTTATACTTTAAAGAAGACTTTCATAATGCTATATAGTTTATAATGCAAAACTTTACACATAATGTGATTTTACATATATTATATCATGTAAACATTAGAAATATGTTACAAATACCATATATCACATGAACAACTGAAAATTATTTTATTAGAATATGGTACCACTAATTAAATAGGTAAAACACCATTTGAACAACTATTAACAAATTTGGACAACTCCAACACTCGGAATAACTTTGTATTAAATGCGCACATGTCGTAAATCCACATCAAGTTTCTGAAATATGGTCAATTTTGATTGGGTTTGACCCAATAATCAGATATAAGTGTTTTATTTATATTTAAAAAATGATAAACATAATTTTACTCTTAAATATGTTAAAAAAGGAATTTTCCTTAAATCTCTCTTCTCACACCGATCTTTCTCTCCTCAGCTTCTCTTCATCATGTACTCTCATTGCTCCTTTTTCTTCTCCACCGTTTCTCGTGAAATCAGTCCCTTGAAATGTTCTTCTCCTGTTTCGTTGAATCCGATCATCCCAAACGAAGAAAAACCTCATCTCAAAACCCAATTTATCACTTCTCTTTACTTATCCGAAAACCCAAATTTCTCTAATCGATGATGACCCGACCCAGAATCACCACCGTTACTATCGTCGGAGAAACCCACGAAAGCCTTGTTCAAGATTTCGATTTTAACTTCAATGAAGGTGCTTCAATGGAGGTTCTTCAATGGAGCCACGACAAAAATAAAAGGAGGAAGAAGACAAAATCTGATTGGTCCAAATATTCATTTATTAAAAAATATTGTTCTTTTCTGATTGGTCCACTTTTATGTATTATTTGGATTTATTTAAATCAGATTTAAATAGTGGAGTTTTTGGTCATTTCACACCCCATTAAAGGGTATGAGGGTATCTGAGAATAAAAACAGGTTTGCTGATTTGGCATGCCAAGAAAAGGGTATATAAGAACTTGTTCCGTCTCTACGCTTCTTTTTAATCATTTTTTTTTCTTTGTTTGGTATCAATGTCATACATCATTTTCTTATAATCGGTTTTTTATTATTTTTAGATGTACATGTGCCTCTCGTAGTGTGACCGGAGAAGCATTGATGTTCATAGGTGCTAATCCAAATGCTACAAATCATGAGCGTCCCGTGGCTATTGATGGAATCAATACTGGTCAGGAAATTGGTGAAAGTTCAGGGGCACAGCCAATTATACCACCAGCTCTAGCGCCGCTCACAGACTATTTTATTGAGGCTAGCCCTTCTGACCTTCAAGATCAGCTGTCTAATCTGCGAGATGTGGAAATAGAGTCCATAGAGCATGGGACTAAAAGAAAGCTTACAGATACTGAGATGGAGGAAGTACAAAGACTACCAAAGAGACAAGACCAAGGATTTACAAGTGTTCATGTTGCTAATTCAAGTCAAGCTACACCACATGAGGTTCCCAATTTCAAGATAAACATTGATGCTACTTCTCAGGGCTTGGTGGTTGCCCTGAAACTACCACATGACCCATGAAAATTATGCATCTGAATTGTCAAGGGATGGGGAACACCTTGACAATTCAATATTTAAATGATATCAAACATACCTATAAGCCTGATATCATGTTCCTCGTCGAAACAAAAAATTGTGTAGATATTGTAGATAACCTCAGGAAGGATCTTTTGTATGCCCATTATTTTGTTCTACATGTGAATGGGCAAGCAGGCGGCTTAGCTATCTTTTGGGATGTTCATATTAGTTTAAACGTAGTATCCACTCCTAGTTTGTATCAGACTGATATGTAGTTTGTCTTATATTTATGGAAATCCAGTGGTGAAAGCTAGAAATATTCAATGGAAGAACATGATTTCTCAAGTGAATGCAGGACACTACGAGCATATGCCAAGACTTGTGATGGGAGATTTCAATGATATCAAGTATTCTTATGAGAAGGAAGGTGGCGTGATCAGGTCTGAATCTTCTTTTGTTCATTTTCGTAGAATGGTGTCACAATGTGGCTTACATGATATTAAGACGTTTGGAGGTAAGTACACTTGGGTGGGCCAAAGATACAAACATACAGTTGAACAAGAATCGATAGAGTGATGGCTTCATGTGACTGGTTTGATCTTTACCCCACTGCTTTTGTTCAGCTTCTTCCATGGCATTGCTCAGATCATCGAGCTCCTATGTTATACACTACTAGTGCTAAATGGAAGAATAAAAAGTTGTTCAAGTATGATCGCAGGTGGAGACATGAAGCAAGCTTTAACGATGTCATTTAGAAGCTGTGGAAAGAAGGATGTCAAAATATCCCTTGCTGCTCCTTCAGCAAAGCCCTGGAGTTATGTAGAAAGCAGATGTCTCAGTGAAAGTTCCAGAATATCACAAACACAGAGAAGTATATTAAAGATCTCAAGAGGTACCTTCATGAAGCTTATGAGATGAGCCCTATTGATTATGTTGTCATAGGTAATCTTAAATCTCAACTCAATCATGCCTACAAAATGGAAGAAGAGTATTGGCGAGTTAAAAGTAGAGCCCTCTGGTTAAAAGGAGGCGATAGAAATACCAGATATTTCCATGCAAAAACCAAGCAAAGAAGGACCTATAATCGTATTGTTTCCATTGCAGATTCACATGGCCATTACTACTTCTCCCTGGAAGACATTCATAAGGTTGTGGTTGAATATTTTACTGAATTATTTACTTCTAATCAGGGCAGTAGCTCGTTTAGTTTTCTCCAGGGTTTACAGCGTAGAGTCACGGATGAAATGAACCAATCTCTCACAAAACCCTTAACGGAGGATGAAGTGTATCATGCATTAAAGAAGATGGATGCTCACAAAGCACCTGGTCCTGATGGCCTCACAGCTGGTTTCTACAAGGATCACTAGGAGACTATTAAAGAAACAGTGGTGAGGTACATTCAACACGTCCTTAATACAGAGGAGTTAGATCCTGTCTTAAATCAAACTCATATTTGTCTTATCCCTAAAGTGGAATCTCCTGTAGAGGTTAAGGACTATAGGCCTATAAGTTTAAGTAATGTAGCGTATAAGCTACTATCTAAGGTGTTGGCTGAGCAGCTTAAACCAATATTGCATCATGTAATTTTTGAAAATCAATCAGCTTTCATACCAGGCCGCCTAATTACAGATAATGTCCTTATAGCCCAGAAAATGATGCATTATTTGCACACAAGAAAGCTTAAGTCTTCCCATCTAGCACTAAAGCTTGATATTAGTAAGGCTTTTGATAGAGTAGAATGGTCTTATTGAAGCTATGATGAAAAAACTGGGATTTTCATATCTTTGGTGTAGGTGGATTATGAAATGTGTTACAACGGTTAGCTATCAAGTTTTGGTCAATGGTTCACCAACTAGTAGCTTCACTCCAACTAGGGGTATTCGTCAAGGTGATCCTCTGTCACCTTACCTTTATCTCATCTGCACAGAAGGATTGTCATTCTTGCTTACTCAAGCTAAAGAAGCAGGCCAGATTTCTGGTTTCCAAGTAAGTAAGAATGGACCTACTATTACTCATATGTTATTTGCAAATGACTCCCTACTTTTCTGTAAAGCCACAAAGCAGGAATGTGAGACACTGGTCAACATTCTCAATTTATATCAACAAGTTTCAGGACAGCAAGTTAATTTCTCAAAGTCCGCTCTCACATTTTCTAAGAATGTTGCCCCAGACCTGAAACAACGCTTATTGCAGCTTCTGCATATTTCAAAAATTGGTGGATTTGGGAAGTATTTGGGCCTCCCTGAGTGGATTGGAAAGAATATAACATACACTTTCTCCTATTTAGTGCAGAAGGTGGTCCAAAAGATGGAAAACTGGTATGTGAAAATGTTGTCACCTGCAGGTAAAGAAACTCTTATCAAAGCCGTTGTCACAACTCTACCTACTTATTGTATGTCCTGTTTTCTCCTTCCAAAGAATCTTTTGAACCGTATTAATGCTGCAGTGAGACGGTTTTTCTGGTCAGCTCATCAAGATAGGAAGCAAATCAATTGGATATCCTGGGATAAAATTACTCAAAGAAAAGAACAAGGAGGTTTAGGGATTAAGGAACTCCGAGACTTTAATGTGGCCCTGCTAGCGAAACAAAGTTGGAGACTGCTCCAACATCCTGAATTCCTTTTAGCTCGAGTCTATAAAGCCAAATACTACCCTAAGACAACATTGCTGGAGGCCAAGCAAAAATGGGCCTCAAGTTATGCTTGGAAAAACATACTTCAAGGCAATCGGTTGCTCAAGAAGGGGATAAAGTGGAATATTGGTAATGGAGAAAGTGTGTTTGTTTGGAAAGACCCTTGGCTACCTACTAACCCATCTACTGCACCTCTGCCTCTTACCACAATTCATTCTTCTAATGCAGATCTTAGAGTAAGCCATCTCTTTCATCAAAGAACTCCAATATGGGATCATCTTAAAATAGAAGCTTTGATCCATCCTTTAGATGTTCCCCTAATAAAGCAAATCCGCCCTTCTCTTACAGGGGTCCCTGACCATATCACATGGCTGCATACACCCAGGCCCGGTCCTGAGATTTATGTGGCTCAATACAAAATAATAAACGGTTCTTATTAAAAAAATAAAAAAATAGAGATTTTATTACGTACTTCGTCATTTTTACTAAGTTTTTTGTTTAAATATACAATCATGTTTAGACTTTATTTTTTAGTCAAAAGATAAAGAAAAAATATTAAAAATTAAGTATCGACTTATATATTTACACTAAAAAATACATTTTAATTTACAAACAAATCATAGTCAAACTGAAGTGATAAATGTCTACTTTATTATAGGATAATAGAACTTTAACAATGCTCTATTAACAAAGATCATTAGCCAAAAAGTTGAGAAAACAATCTTTTTTTTTTCTTTTTTTTCGTCGATGCGTTGGTTTACAATAAGTTTGATAATTATGGGTTCTTTTTGCTCTTATTTCCAGTTTTCACTTTCCTATAGGACCCACAAATATAATCTACTCACGACAACAATATTTTAAACCTAATAATGTTATGTTGGAAAGATAGAAAATGGGCCTTTAAAAAGTTTAAATTATTTTGAGGCCCAATACCAATGTTTTGTTGGTTTTGGTTCAAAACCGGGCCTGCATACACCCCATGACAATTTTACTGTTAGATCAGGATACAATCTTCTAAGAGCCCAACAAGGTCAGCATTCTACAACTCCTACTAAGGCTTTTAAATCTTTGTGGGCACAAAATATACCTCCTAAGGTGAAACATTTCTGGTGGAGAACCCTTCATGGGGCTTTGCCTATTGCCACTATCCTTCGGAGTAAGAAAATCACTCAAGATAGTTTGTGTCTTGTGTGTGGAGAAGATGATGAATCTATTGAGCATATGCTTTTTACATGCAGAATTAGTCGAGAGACATGGGATTTGGCTCCTAGTGTTAACCCTCTTCATGAGCCATATAACCTTCTTAATATAAGCTTCCATGACTTATATACAGCCTTCCTAGATGCAAACAAAGACTCACATGATCAACATTTGCTTTTCTATTTTATAGGATGGCGTATTTGGAAAGCAGGAATGAAATTGTGTTTAGTAATAAGCGTTGGTCAATCCCAAGTATTATTCACAAAGGGCTCATGGATCTGCAGCTTTGGCTAGAGGCAAACACAACCACTCGAGAAGAGGTATCCCAACATGGTATGCATACTTCAACATCTACTAGTACAATTCAGAATTTACCTTGTAGTGTTGATCAAGTTTTACAAAAGTTCCACCAGCCATGTTGCCTTGTGGATGCCTCATGGACCTCACCAATTCAGTCCTTAAGAATTGGATGAGTATTATATGATCAGAACAAGAGGCTTCTACTCCAAGGGTCTGGTTCTCTACCATCAACTCCAACATCCATTGAAGCTGAAGTGGAAGCTTTGCGAGTTGCTATAACTGAGCTCCATCGTCTTGGCTACAACCATCTCACAATCTGTAGAGACCTGCAAAAGTTATATGGCGTCTTGCAAAAACCTCATGTGGATCTTCAGGCAGTTCAAATGTGCAATCTCCCTTATATTGTGCAACTCCATGATATCACAAGAATTGCTAAGAGCTGTCATTTTGCTTTTGGTCATATCTCGAGGGATGCAAATACCCACGCTGATGGCTTAGCTAAGCAAGCAAGAATTACCTCACAAAGCTATATTGTAAAATGGATGATGTAACTTCCACTTTCAAATCAATAAAAGTATGGTTGACAAAAAAAAAAAAGATGTACATGTGACCAAGGATTGTTCATACAATTGTGACTCGGGACCAAGTTATATATTACGGTATTTTATGCTAATAATAAAGTACTTGTACTAATAGTAGTTTAGATTTTGATATAGGCGAATATCACCAACCACTTAAGATAATAAAGCCGATACTATTGACTTTATCTATGATTAAAAAAGAAAGAGAATTGACTATTATTATTGAAATCTGTAATTATTTTTTGATTATAGAATGCATGGAAAAAACGTTGTCCAAGACAATGATCGACATGCGTGCATGATAGCAAATCAACTCTTTTTAAAAAAAAAGAGCAAATAAACTTAATTAATTTTATTTATAATGGATGGCTTGATGTATAATATATATCCAATAATTTCTGGTCACTAGAGTCAAATATATTCGTTTATGCGGTTAAACTAAAATGCTTCCAAGAAAGCTTCACAAAAATTTTACATTAACCAAAATAAAAAAACTTCAGTTGGTGAATCAAAACATTATTGATTCAAGTTTTTCTAAAATGATCTCAAGATGGCTCCAAGTAGCACTGTAAAGTCGGAAGTTTAGTACTCTTTTTTTTGAACATCTGGTTATATTATAATGATCGAGAAATGTTCAAAGAAGTTACAACAACAATTACAAAGCTCACCGAGCGAAAAGCCGATGGAAACTTAGATTTTCAGATTGACAAATCTTTGCCCAAAGGATCCATTAAGCTAATACTAAGAAGAAAGGGTCTTTGATTGAGTAGGAAAGCAAAGTTGTCAATCCCAAGCTCAAGCCATGAACCAACACCGCACCCACACTCAAAACCAAGGAATATGAAGAAGCCAAATCTGAGCTAAAAAACATAAGAGAAGAACAGAACCTGAACCTTGAGGCGGAGACCAAAACGCGGCTCTAGGACTACCTTAACCAGCAAGCAAAAGAGGCGGAGAAGAACGCAGGGAGATAAAGACACCTTAGCACAGAACCAACGAGAGAGCAAGACACGTCGGAAGTTTAGTACTCTATTTTCAAATTTATTGACCTACCAAAAACTTGTAATGTAAATTTTTTCAGGACCTTGTGTAACCTAAAGATTGAAACTCTTTTTCATTGATATATAAGTTTAACATCTCAGCAACAAAAAAAAAGTTTTTCGAAAATAATTTATCAACGTGCTTATCTTGAAGTGAAAACAATGCAATTGTATTTGTAACATCGAAACGATGATCAAATACTTGTTGTATACATTAATATTAGGATATAGTATTCCTCTCCACTATCTTATCTCATCCATAAAAAGGGTAAAATTTCTTTCCATGCACAAGCGAGCTTCATTCCCCATTGATTTATCTCTCAACTTCTTCAATCTCTCACCAATCTCTTTATCTTCCATTACTTTCCTCAGCCCATCTTCAACCTCTTTCTCTCCAAACCCACTCATTCTCACCCCAATCTTCCACACGTCCACAACGTATTTACAATTCACAAACTGGTCTCCGGCCACCGGATAACACACTAGCCTCCTCGAACTTGCCACCGCCTATTATGTGCAAGCAATATCTCAAAATTAAAAGATATATACAACTAAAAATCTCATATGTATATGGAACCAACAAAAAATACCATAATCATTCAGTTATTGTCAGTTGATTTTAAAATGGAATCTCATGAATCCTATGTTATTAATAGGTTGGTATATACCTCCATGATCGAGTTCCAGCCACAATGAGTCACGTAACAGCCCACAGAGTCGTTGTTAAGAACTTCGACCTGCGGGGCCCATGACACGATCCTTCCTTGGTTCTTGGCTATGGTGACTCTATGCACAAACCCTGGTGGTAGTCCCTCTTGCCAAACCCGGTTTAGCGCCCAAAGGAAAGGTCTCCCTGACGCTTCTAACGCCAATGCCAACGTTCTAATCTTTGAATCTCCAATAGGAGGAACCCAGCTTCCAAATGAGATGTAAATGACTGAGTTTGGCTTCTGATCTTGGAGCCAATCAAGGCAAGATCTGTCTTCTTCCCAGAAAGTAGGAGTCTTGGTTAAAGTTATATTACTTGATGCTGCTTGGTTATGCAATGGACCAACGTAAAAGATTTGAGTGTTTCGACCGTTGTTTTCTTTGTTGAAATATTTAGAGAATTCATTATAATATTCATCTTTGAAGGAGTTTACTAAGATCCATCGGAGACTTTTTGCTCGTTCTAGTGTTCTTTGCCAAAACTTGAATCGTCCTTTTTGGGCTGCTGGAGTTCCGATCAGCCACGGTAGATCTCCGGCAGATAGGAGCGGTTGATCCGGTAAGACTAATGGTTTCTCTGGTTGAAGAGGACAGCCTAAATAGCAATGTTAATTACAAGTATAAGTTAGTTACCCATATTATAAAAACAAAGGAGACAAAATTGTGTTTCACGTGTAACGTGTTCATACTTCATATATACACATAAGTAATAAATAAGGTTTTCTCTAAAGTTACAAGTCACTCGTTATTATTTCTTTGCTACTATTACTAAGAACATGTGCATTGAAGACATTCTTCATGGGTGTCTAAAATATTTTAAAACTAAATTTAATTAAATTTTATTAGAATGAATGTCTAAAACCACAAAATAGATCATATATTAGACACTTTAAATGGTTTTAGACACACATTCTAATAAAATTTAATTAAATTTAATTCTAAAATACTATAGATACCTATGATAGATATTTCCAATGCACATGCTCTAAGGTAGATTAGTAGAGACGTAAGCTTCGTGGGACGACCCATAAATTAACACGTAAGATGGATCGATCACACCAATTACTAGTTAATGTTATCATTCTCTTTATAATCAGTCTACGTCTACTATGTTATGTTCTACCATCTTAAACTCATACTATATGGCAATAAATTTTTAAATTGCGAAAAAGAAAATGCGCTATCCAAACTACGATACTGATTATATATATTGATATATACATGGTATGATCTTTGTGTTCAATCAACATGACAATGCCACTAGATATACATTTTTTTGCTATGAAACTAGATAAACATTATTTTGTGAACAAAATTCATTAAAGATATTATTAGATATATCTATTACATCAAACTATACATACATTTTTTATAAAAACAATGCATAGATTAGTTTACGTAATTAACTTGTATACGGAGACTAGATAGGTTTCCTTAGGGTATAAAATTATATAAGCCATACTACGTCAACTAAATTAAACTGTAATATATTATTATACGATGTGACGCTAACTAAAATGCATCCATATTCAAGTTATGTATATTCTTTAATTGAAAACGTACCTACGTGTTCTTCATATTTTAAATCAATTGCGTTTTAGGTAAACTTTCAGATAGAAAATCTTATATTCTATCAATAAAATTAAGATGATATAGATAAAATTACCTTTTCGGGAAACTATGCATGTCCGTACGAGCTCCGGTATGGTTTCGATCAAACGGTAAGCAGCGAACATCACCGGCCAGAATCCAACAACCGGAATGCCACACCGATCAGCCACTCCTATAGCCCACGAAGCCAACAAATCAACTATAACACAAGCCACGCCTACGTCTTCTTCTAGTAGGAGCCGTTCGAGCTGAGATGGCATGATGTTCTCCATCGAGTTCTCTATCGAAAAAAAGTTCGAGGGAGGTGCGTCTGGACGTTCTGGACCGTCAGATAAGGCCAAGAACGTGATCCCAAGAACCTCGTTATTACTCGAGATCCGACGGTGAATAGACTCAGGAGTCATAACCACGGGGGAGAATCCTTGGCTGAGGAAGGCCGACGCGAGCTGGAGCATCGGAGTAACATGGCCTTGCGCCGGGTAAGGGATGCATATTATCTTAGGCTTTTGTGTAACTTTCATATCTTTGTATTTTTCCTTTAAAATTTGTTATACGTTTTCCAATATTTGTGTGTTTGGTAATTGATACTTTGTTAGTGCTTATGTTATGTGAATTCAGGTGATTATATAACAAGGAAGATGAAAGGCTGGACGATTATTTATTTATTTATTTATTTGCACATCATGCATGTGCTATATTGACTCTACCGAGTCGTACGTGCATGTAATATATATATCTCTCAAACACAATCATTTGTATTATAGTTGTTGGGCCGTTACTTGTGCATTGGCAATTTTGGTTAAATATAATTTTATCGAAATGTTTTGAGTATGGACCACCGTTTTTTTGGTCAAATATATTTTCATCTAATGTATATACTGTATACCCACACACACATATAACGTGATTCGGTAGTTGGCAAAAACAAATGTGAATTCGTAGTTTGTTGTAGCAATAGACGGTCGCTGAAAAAAAAAAGTTTATAGCAAATGGAAATCATGCATTAAATCAAATATAAAACAATAGGTAGAATAAGTAATCATTAAGTGATGAGTATATACTATCAATTAGTAGTGGAGTTTTTCAACTTTCTTAAAGTTGTGCAATTTAAGCCTTCTAGTTCGATTCATATTACGAATCTTTCAGCCTCAGCCAAAATATATAAGACTAAGCAATAAATGCCCGACTTAATAAAAAAGAAGTCTTAATTATTTCTGAAATCTTTAAATATTTCACGTAGTTTATATAGGCTTTGAAGACCGATCCACATCTTGATGTATATGTATCTTAATTTCGCTTTGCATAGTCGATGAATCAAAAACCATTATTATATTATAGTATATGATATGCTCAAATTTACCCTGAGCTACTCTCTCAAATTAAGAGGTCAATTGTAGTAGGAGTCGAATCACTGAGAGTCAAATCAAACAATATGATATATGACTTCGAATTGAGCTAAGCAAATAAAGTAAAATAAAAACAAGAAACAATTCAAAGCAAAGAAAGATGGTTGGTTTTCAAGAATTCAATTAAACAAAAGCTAGGTTTTCGGGAAATTCGCAGGCAAAGATAAATTGTAGAATTAATAAACTGTCAGGATTTTAATGAAGAACCGTTCTCGAACTTGAAACTCTAATGTAAAATTAAACGACTTCCGTTGAATTAATTATCTATGCATAAACCCTAGAAATCCAAATTCCTTTGTAAAATCAATCAATTTATGCAAGCATTAAAGTTCAGGTTTCAATTGTTCACAAAATCCCTAAACCAAATTCCTTTGAGAATAGGTGATTTTGCTCATCTAAGATTATGGTCAGGTTATCAATTGAGGCTTCCGCTTCTAATTAATCAACCTAAGATAGCTAATTCAGAGTGATCAATCCTAAATCAGGGTTATAACAATCTAGATGAAGAACCAATAGATAATCCTAACATGAATTCAATTCTAACAATTCATGTTAGGATTATCTATTGGTTCTTCATCTAGATTGTTATAACCCTGATTTAGGATTGATCACTCTGAATTAGCTATCTTAGGTTGATTAATTAGAAGCGGAAGCCTCAATTGATAACCTGACCATAATCTTAGATGAGCAAAATCACCTATTCTCAAAGGAATTTGGTTTAGGGACTTTGTGAACAATTGAAACCTGAACTTTAATGCTTGCATAAATTGATTGATTTTACAAAGGAATTTGGATTTCTAGGGTTTATGCATAGATAATTAATTCAACGGAAGTCGTTTAATTTTACATTAGAGTTTCAAGTTCGAGAACGGTTCTTCATTAAAATCCTGACAGTTTATTAATTCTACAATTTATCTTTGCCTGCGAATTTCCCGAAAACCTAGCTTTTGTTTAATTGAATTCTTGAAAACCAACCATCTTTCTCTGCTTTGAATTGTTTCTTGTTTTTATTTTACTTTATTTGCTTAGCTCAATTCGAAGTCATATATCATATTGTTTGATTTGACTCCCAGTGATTCGACCCCTACTACAATTGACCTCTTAATTTGAGAGAGTAGCTCAGGGTAAATTTGAGCATATCAAATTTTGGCGCCGTTGCCGGGGAGTCAGAATCTTCCATAGGATTTTGATTCTAGAATTCTGACTAGTTTTTTTTTTTTTTTTTGTTCGTTTTTACGCGTTTTCTTTTGTTTTTGTGTTTCAGTTAGCTAAGATGGTTAATCGAGCTTTGGTTGCTCTTCCGAATGCTCAAGGAGAATTTGTTGACAGAAATGGTAATCGGTACAACAATCTGGGAGACCCCATTGATGAAGCTGGTAACATCATCCGATGAGGTTGAGATCCGGTTGCAGTCACGCTGAGTTCGATCGTCAACGGGCTGAGTGGGAGCAGCGTGCTGAGCTTGAGAGCGTCAGGCTCAGGCGAATCGTAGATCAGGAGGTGTGGTTAACCAACGCACTTTGGGAGACTACTACCGTCCTGAAGAATACGCCAACAGGGCAGCGATTCGACCTCCTGATTCGAAGGAGAGATTTTGAGTTGAAGCCTGCTACTTCTCTTTAGTGGCTCAACATCAGTTCCATGGGCACCCATCAGAGCACCCCATGGATCATCTTGAGATGTTTGAGGATCTTGCGTCTAGCATTAAGGCTAACAACGTATCTGAAGACTACATTATGTGTAAGCTCTTCCATTTTCTCTTGCTGGAGAGGCAGCCTCTTGGCTGAAGCAGTTGGAGCCAGGCTCACTGACTACTTGGAGAGATACAAGAATGCTTTCCTGAGTCACTTCTACGATGAGTCGCGTTCAGAGGATCTACGAGCTAAGATCTCCACGTTCGTTCAGAATCTGACAGAATCTTTCAAGGCTGCGTGGGAAAGATTCAAGGGATATCAGAGAGACTGTCCTCATCACGGGTTTACAGAGTTCAGTTGCTGGGTATCTTCTACAGAGGTGTGGATTGGAAGCATCAGATGGCTTAGATGCTGCGAGTAATGGGAACTTCAAGACCAGATTCCCAGCTGACTGTCTGAGCTCATCAAGAACGTGTCTACTAGCAACAGTACGAAGAAGATCGATGAGGAAAGAATAAGAGAAGTTGGTATGTCAAGTGGAGCTGAGATTGCTGAGGTCAAAGCTAAGGTAGATTCCATTCATCATCATCTGGTGGGAAAGAAGGCAATTCACTTTGCTCGAGAAGAGGAGAACAATCAAAAGGATGTTAACTACATCAATGGGAGTGGTTTTCAGAATCAGAGGTTTGGAGGCTACAACAGCAACCAAAGGAGTTATGGATCTTCATCTTATCAGCCAATCCCTGCTAAATCTTCAGAAAACGACGTGAAGGGTTTGCTCGAACAACTGCTTGAGGGGCAACAACGCCTGACTGTAAATCTCAATGGGAAGATTGACGGGCTTTACACTGATCTCAATGGAAGATTGGCAGTCTCTACACTGATCTCAATGGGAAGATTGAGGCCATCAATATTCACTTGAAGAAGCTGGATACTCAGGTAGCTCAAACTGCAGAGAATGTTAAAAGACAAGAGGGTTTTCTTCCAGCTAGAACTGATACAAACCCGAGACAACATGGTGTTGCTGCAATTACAACTAGAATTGAGAAGGTTGTGAAGCCAAACCTGCGAAACAACCCCTCAAATCAGCGAATTCACGAGCTAGAAAATGAAGAAGATGCAGAAATTTTTGCACCTGATGTTACCCCGACGGTACCTCGACGGGTGAGAAAAATCCTGATGTTACCCCGACGGTACCCCGACGCTACCTCGACGGGTGAGAAAATTCCTGATGTTACCCCGACGCTACCTCGACGGGTGAGAAAATTCATGATGTTACCCGACGCTACCTCGACGCTACCTCGACGCAGAAACCTGAAAATCTGCAGGATCCTACTGATGTTGTGGAGAAGGTTTATCAACCTAAGATTCCTTACCCCAGGAACCAAAAGAGATCTAAACAGGAGCTAGAAGAGCTTAGATGCAAGGCTATCATGGATAAGCTACGCATTGAGATTCCATTCTTAGATGCAATGAAGCTTTCTCCTGTAATTCGAAGGTATGTGAAGAGGATGGTTA
The DNA here is from genome assembly GCA_900128785.1 of Arabis alpina. Lineage (NCBI taxonomy): Eukaryota > Viridiplantae > Streptophyta > Magnoliopsida > Brassicales > Brassicaceae > Arabis > Arabis alpina. Next base: position 22,384,249 of record LT669790.1, read on the forward strand.
CTAAGAGTTTGTGTGTTGAGGAAGGAGTTGTTATGCTCTCTGAACAGGTTAGTGCAATAATTCTGAACAAGATTCCAGAGAAGCTCACGGATCCAGGAAGTTTTGTATTAGATTGTTCGATCTTCACAGACAGGTTTCCAAGGTCTCTTTGTGATTTGGGTTCAAGCATCAACTTGATGCCACTCTCAGTTGCTGCTAGCCTTGGTATGACTGATTTCCAACCAACAAGGATCTCACTTATCCTTGCAGATAGATCAGTAAGGATCCCAGAGGGAATTTTGGAGGATGTTCCAATAAAGGTTGGAGATTGTTTGATCCCTACAGACTTTGTGGTTCTGCAATATCCCGAAGAACCCAAAGACCCTCTTATCTTGGGAAGACCATTCTTGGCTACAGCTGGAGCAATGATTGATGTCAAAGGGAGAAGGATTACTCTATGTGTGGGTGATTTGGAGATGAAGTTTGATATGGATCAGTTGGTGAAGAAGCCTACGATTGATGGTCAAACCTACTTTGTGGATACACTCACAGACATTGCTCAAGAGGTTTTCAATGAGGTACATCCTACTGATGCATTGGAGAGGACTTTGATTCGATCTATCGCTGAAACTGAGGAGTTAGATGAAGCTGCAACGGGTTATGCAAGGCGAATGTATAGCAATGAAAGAGAGACGAAGAAGGTTCAGAACGTTCTTAAGATGGCTCCTTCCACTCCAAATCATGAAGCCGACAATCCTGTGATTCACAAGTGCCAAAAGATCCCCAAGGTGAAGCGCATTAAGCCCTCAAAACCATTCTCCAAGTTCAGAATTGTCATTCCTTTGGAGTTGAGAGAGAAAGGAGAGGTAGTTGTCCAAGAGATGCTGAACAATACTATGAAGCTCTTTCATGGTATTGTTCCTTGCAAGTCTGGGGGAGTACACTTCAGAGATCCACCTCCAGCTTGAACTTCATACGTAGTCAAGCTAATGACTGTAAACAAGCGCTTGGTGGGAGGCAACCCACTGGTAAGTCTAATTATTTACGATTTTTTTTCAATTTTCGGATTTTAGCAAAAAAAAAAAAAAAAAAAAAAATTATTTTCTAACTTTTTATTTTTCTTTCTTTTCACCAATTTCAGGCTTGGTTAACACTGGGGACAGTGTTGTTTAAGTCTGGGGGAGGTAGTTGCTAACATTTTTTTTTATTTTGGAGTAAAAAAAAATCTGTTTTATTGAGTCAAAACGTGTAGGGGATGATGACCTTTCCTAGGAACAAACGCTCAGTTTTTGTGATTTTTAGCTGTTGCGACGAAGCCTTTGGATGGAGCGAATTCAAAACCAGATGATAGTACAGGTTCCCCTCTTATCACGGTTTGCAAAACGAAGTAGATCAAACTCCAGACTAGTACACTTGATCTCCATCTCGCTATTTTCTCTTTGATGATATCACGACAGTAATTGATCCAACATTCAGGACTCCTTATTCTCTTTACCACTCTTTGTTGATCCTGAATGGCCAACTCATTTTTAGTTGGTACCCAACCCCTAACCTTAACCTTTTGTTCAAGCCTCATGCGATCTCTTTCCCTTAGTTTTATGTGCAGATATGTGGATAAACACCGGAGAGAAAGATGTCCGACGCAGTTTTTCATTCACAAAATTGCACATGATGAGGATATGGTTGGAGTACTTGAAAGAGAGTAGCGATGCTAAGCATTCCTTGGGATTACATGCATAATAATGGTAATTTTCGAGACTAACATTTTGTAAGATCATTTCCCCTCTTAGAGTTAAAAAAAAAAGAAAAAAAAAAAAAAAAAAAAAAAATTTATTTCGAAAATATAGTAAGGGAAAAGGAAATGATCATCTTTATAAGTCTCTAGCTTCAACAAAAGTCCCAAGGAATGGAGAGGTTGGATGTGGATAGTGGAACATGTTATATAATGGTGTTTAGTTCCTGATTACGATTTGGAGGAGAGTGCAATGTGAATGAGAAACTGTGGGCATCAACTGGACCAGATTCTCTCTTGTGATTATGCATAATGTCTGCATCCACCAAATAAAAACCGGTAACCCTAAACACTCTTAGCTCCACTTAAACACCAAAAGCCATTTAACATCACACCTAGCCTTTTACTTGGTTGATATCATTAGAGAGGATTCCATCATCACTTTGATCAAGTGTGCGACAGTTAGGAGAATGTGAAACTGATGGGTTTGCAGGTTAAGATTTGAGGCCCAACCTATGATGGTTGAGATTCGTGACCACCAAAGGTACTTTGTTTATATGCAGCGAATGAGTCAAAGAAACGAAAGCAATGTTCCAAAGGATAAGTGAGTTCCCGCGTTTTTCAAACCTCGACTTCATTCTTAGTCTTTAGTTTGCTTGAGGGCAAGCAAAAGCTAAGTCTGGGGGAGTTGATATATCATGGTTTTTACCATCTTTTGGCCATGATTTAACCCGGTTTTATCGAGTCTTTTTGGTATATTTCTAGTGTTTTAGAGTCTTTGCAGGTTTGTGTACGTGTCGAGCTTAATTGGTGATTATGGAGCATTTTGGAGCATCAAGAAAAGAAGAGCTGAAGTCGCGAGGACGGATTTTCAATTGCCGTCAGATTGACCCGTCGATCGATGGAATCACATGCGCGTCGATCGATGGAGAAAGTTGTTCCGCGAAGAAAGAGGATTTTTCCAATTCTGAAGATTTTCTTTTTACCCCAGAAGTTCCAGAAGTTAACAAATAAAGCCCAGCCCGAATCCTAGCCTATAAATACCTAGTTTTCTTTTAGTTTTCATGAAGTTTTCTTTTATCAAAGACCTAGAGTTTCAGAGAGATTTTGAGAGTTAGGGAGACAAGTTTTCAGACAATTCAGATTTCTTCGAACCCTTCTGTAATTCTTTCTTACTCTATTTTTATGCAGTATTATTCAGTTATTATGATTTGCTTTGCATCCATGTCTGAGTAATCTACTTGTTAGGTTTAGGGTTTTTCAAAGGAATTAAGATGAATTGTTAGAATTGAATTCATGTTAGGATTATCTATTGGTTCTTCATCTAGATTGTTATAACCCTGATTTAGGATTGATCACTCTGAATTAGCTATCTTAGGTTGATTAATTAGAAGCGGAAGCCTCAATTGATAACCTGACCATAATCTTAGATGAGCAAAATCACCTATTCTCAAAGGAATTTGGTTTAGGGATTTTGTGAACAATTGAAACCTGAACTTTAATGTTTGCATAAATTGATTGATTTTACAAAGGAATTTGGATTTCTAGGGTTTATGCATAGATAATTAATTCAACTGAAGTCGTTTAATTTTACATTAGAGTTTCAAGTTCGAGAACGGTTCTTCATTAAAATCCTGACAGTTTATTAATTCTACAATTTATCTTTGTCTGCGAATTTCCCGAAAACCTAGCTAGTAGATTACTCAGACATGAATGCAAAGCAAATCATAATAACTGAATAATACTGCATAAAAATAGAGTAAGAAAGAATTACATAAGGGTTCGAAGAAATCTGAATTGTCTGAAAACTTGTCTCCCTAACTCTCAAAATCTCTCTGAAACTCTAGGTCTTTGATAAAAGAAAACTTCATGAAAACTAAAAGAAAACTAGGTATTTATAGGCTAGGATTCGGGCTGGGCTTTATTTGTTAACTTCTGGAACTTCTGGGGTAAAAAAGAAATCTTCAGAATTGGAAAAATCCTCTTTCTTCGCGGAACAACTTTCTCCGTCGATCGATGCACATGTGATTCCGTCGATCGACGGGTCAATCTGACGGCAATTGAAAATCCGTCCTCGCGACTTTAGCTCTTCTTTTCTTGATGCTCCAAAATGCTCCATAATCACCAATTAAGCTCGACACGTACACAAACCTGCAAAGACTCTAAAACACTAGAAATATACCAAAAAGACTCGATAAAACCGGGTTAAATCATGGCCAAAAGATGGTAAAAACCATGATATATCAGTATATATGAACAGAGATGTTTGGCCACAAACCTAACTAAAAGGGGCTTTCTCTATTATTTTTTTTATAGATTATTGTATATTGCTTGTATCTCAATGTATATTTATCCATGTAAACGATTTAAGTGTTAGAGCATCTTCAATGGTGAATTTTTGAGGGTGTCTTTAATTAAAAGTAAAGAACCTAGTTCGTCGGGACACGTGGCATCGTTTGATTGGGCTTGTTTTATCCGCTTCTTTCTCCTCTCTCCTCTCTCTCTATCGCTTTGTTCATCAAGGAGTCTCCGGCTGAAAATAGTGGATCCGACGGCGGACGCAACGACGGAAACCTCCGTTAATCTTAAACGGGAGGTAAAGAAGTTACTGACGGAAAATTTCTACGACGGCAAAGGAAGTAAAGATCGCGATGAGAGTAACGACGGAAGTTTCTGAGTTATGGAAATGATTGATGAGGCGATTAGAGTCCTGACTTGTTTGAGGGAAGTAGAATCGAAGAATCCAGAATATGATATCTCTTCGTCTTCGACTGTGGAAGTTACAGAAGAGTTTAAATGCACAATATCGAACGAAATCATGATCGTACCTGTACTCATTGCTTTTAGGCAGGTTCGATTTCTCCTTTTGTTTTCGTTAATTTTGTTATTTTTCTTAGGATTCTTGCTCGATTTTTTTTTTTGGAATTACCAGGAGGTTCCGGGCCGAATCTCATAATCCCCCCATGCCTGAAACCACAACATGTAATATTAATTACGATTTTGCTAGTATGACTCTCGATATATACTTGTGTGAATGTTATCTATAGAATCTTGTTATTTTTTCCAAAATTTCTTTCAATTTGTTGGGATTCTCACATGCATCTTCTTCGATCAAACTTTCATTATCATCGAAACCAAACTGAGTGTCAAGAATTTCGCATGAATGTTGTTTATGGTTGATATTGCCAAGAAATGGGTGTTTATGTTTGTATGTGAATGTGTGCTCATTGAGATGAGAATAGACATACATTGAGATGGAGGATTGTGGTGTTTTGCTTTGTGTTATATTACTTATACAAATACAGAGAGATCCAATTTCTTGAAAGTTAAGATTTCAAAGACATAAATTATGGTGTTTCAAGGGCTGTTTATGTTTCTATGTGTATATACAGAGGAAATTCATAGGAATTGGGTCAGGTATGATGTTTGAATATGAACAAAAAGATGCATATAGAGGATCTTTCTGATTTGGATTTGAATTTCGTCATCATGGTCACACAATCATTTGCCTCATTGGTGATTTGATAGAGAGCACTTAATTAGCTCTTTAGTCAAGTATGCAGATCACTTACTACTTTTCGTATCTCAAATTGTCCCGTAGAAATGCGATATGTAGACCTAATACGCAGCTCCTTAGTCAAGTTTGCAGGGTTTTGAAGAATACATGAACCTAGGGTTGGATGAGGCTGAAGAAGTGAGCATCAAGAAGAACACCAAAAAACCACTTGGCAAGTTTATCTCACTTCTTTGAGTACAAGTCTTAGTTACATGTCTTTGACTTGCTTTGCTTATGGTTTTTGTTACCTATTTTCCAGGAAGGATTTTACTTAAAGGAAACAACATAGCTTTAATTATGTACCGCTCAACAAATTCTTCGTGGAGTTGTATTTCATTACTCAGACCATTATTTCAAGTATCTTGTAACATATTTAAGAAGGAAGTATTGATTAGTACATGGAAAATGGAAGATTTGATTTTGAGAATATCATGCGTGTTTTTTGCAGTATAATTGTGAACACAAGTCCTACAAAATGTACAAGATAGAACATGTCTCTCTGCAAAACCAATCAATCCAAAAGCATTTTCAACACCAAGTGTCACCATTAAACACAAAAATATTACATGAAAATGATCAAGTGTCAAACAGTTTTTTAATATTAAAATTATTATTAAAAAAATGAGTTAAAACGCTTTAATTGAGTTACCATTAAAGAAGCTCTTAGGTACACGTTTTGAAAGATGGTCCGAGATTGGAACGCTAGCTACAAGCATCTATATTTGGTGCTACTCCTTACAAAAGCTATTTTATTACTCCCTCCGTTCCAAAAATATAGATGTTTAAGGTTATGCACACGTATTAAGAAAACGCATTGATTTCTACGATTTACAGTTTCCAATAAAGTTTAACTAATAGAATTTCAGTATTTATTTTGAAATCTGTAAAAGTGCATAGAAAACAGTAAAAACTCTATTTTTTTGGAACAAATTTTTTTGTAAAGTTTTTATCTTTAAGGAACAGAGGGAGTATATGATTTGGAAAGCTCTGATTATGCATGTATCATAATAAACACTACATTGATAGTTGACCTAACGTGGTAAATGATTTTTAGCAATACGTTTTTTTATGTTAAGAAAGAATAGTGCAAAATTGGAAAAGAAGTAAGATTTAAAACGTCGTTAAGGATTATACTATTTCATTTTGTCTAGTTTTAGTTTACTGCTTTACCGATTGGTCACAATAAACACAGTACATCTCTTACTACAATAATTAAGGGTGGCCAATCACACCCATTGGCAAGATTTGCATTTAGTCCACTCAAAATGCCATTATAACGCCCCGACCGCTGGCCCCACGTTCACTCCTGGCCAGCGGACTGAAACTCTTCTGACGGTCGGTGCGTTAGGCCGGAAGATTCGAAATGCATGTTTATTGACTATGTAATCACCACACGCTATTTCTCCGTGTTTATTTGGCTCCTTATGTTTTGACGTTATTCGCACGGTACTGGAAATGACTTCGCAGTAGGTCACTCATCATAAAATTGCTCCAGCTCAAACACGTTTGACTCTAGAGTTCTCTCAAAGCAAGTGACCGAAAATATAAGTGCACTTTGATAAAATAGGTAGCCAAATCAAATCTTTTTAAGTCTCTCCGCATGCACCACATATTTCCATAATCCAGAGAATTACAACCATAATTCTCGAACTATGAATGTTGATTAAAATACAAAAAATCTCATCTTCATATTTTTCTGTTTTCGAATTAGTAAGCGTATCTAGAAAATTTTCAAGTAAAAAACTAGACTCTCAAATGGACAACATCGCTACACTTTTTTTTTGTAGCTATGTTGAATATTTTGTAGCAAATATTATGTGAAATACTATTCAACTAAGAATTCTTTTTGATAAATTCAATTAAGAAGTTTATATTACATCTTCTGAGTTGTTTTTTTTTTTTTGTAAAGAAATGATATTACTTTTAGTAAAAAGAAGATTTTGTGTGACAATCCATCCCGAACACAAATGAAATGAAGAATGGTTTTTTGAAAAACACAAAGCATGTGATATTTTGAAATAATTAGTTCCAATCAATGAGAAGCAAGAAAGTCATCGAATAATGTGCCAACTTTCAAATCCACCATAAGATGACTAATCTATTTGTCTGTTTTCTCTAAAATTGTTATCAATAGTAGTAACTTTTTCTTGTAGATTAGATTCCAACTACATTTTGAAATCACACATAATGTTTTTAAAACAGTGTTGCATATAAATCAAGGATCACGGCACCAAAAATTTCAAAAAAAAAAGCGAATATATATAGTGCTCGAGTGGTCCAATCCTATATAAATTTCTACTCAAGGAATCTGGCTCTCGTTATAAAACTAAGGGTTTTCTGCAAATAAACCTTCAAAGTGGCTAGATTTTGTAACTTTACCCTCCAAGTCAAAAATCCACAGAACAACCTTTAAAGTATGAGTTAACCCGCAATATAACCCTCGGCCATATATGAATTTTTTCAGTCCGTATATAAGCGATTGCATCTTCTTCTAAGAGAAAACCATTCTTTATAATAAGTTTCTAAATAAACATGTTTGTAATATACGGTAGAAAAATTTATGTATGGCCGAGGGTTATATTGTGGGTTAACTCATACTTTAAGGGTTGATCTGTGAGTTTTTGACTTGGAGGGTAAAATTGCAAAATCTAGCTACTTCGAGGGTTTATTTGCAGAAAACCCTAAAACTAATGTAAATCAACTAATATGTAATAACTATTCTAATTGAAAAAATATGTTTAAAGAAATGTTTGCGTCTTCATTCTTTAACCACACGCCATGTTAAGTTCTTTTTTTTTTGTTGTTGCTAAACATCCATATTAAATTCTTTTTTTTGTTGTTGTTGCTAAACATCCATGTTAAGTTCTTAACTAATAGTACATAATTATTTATAGGACTTTTAAACAGCTAAAAACGTAATAAGAAAAAGAAAAAATAACTATTACTTTATATATATATATATATATATATATATATATATCTACAATGATAATCCTCAAAATGGAGGAAGAGATAAGCCAGCTTCGCCAAGTCAAAATAGGAGAAGCAGATGTACACCTATGGAGAAGTGGAGAAGACAAGTTCAAGAAACGATTTACAACAAAAGAGACATGGGAGCATATAAGGGTTAGTGCACCAAAGAAGAATTGGTATAATGGTGTGTGGTTTACCCACACAATACCGAAGTACTCGTTCTTCACTTGGCTTGCGGCCCTTGACCGTCTCTCAACCGGAGATAGAACTCGAATTTGGGCTGGTCCAAGTCAATGTGTCTTGTGTAATGATACAGAGGAGTCCCGCAATCATCTATTTTTTTCTTGTAGGTTTTCCTCAAAAGTCTGGAAAGAACTCACCGAAGAGATTCTTGGAAGACAATACACTACACAATGGGACGCAACTCTCCTACTAGTCAGCAATGTAACGTTCAGCAATATCCACAGATTCCTCCTCCACTACACTCTTCAAGCTGCAGTCTACCACCTATGGCAAGAGCGAAATAATCGTCGGCATGGAAAGGAGCCACTGCCATCCACACACATCTCTAAAATCATTGATAAAGCTATCCGCAATAGGTTGAACTCAATACGAAGCTTGGGAGATCACTCTTATGCTGAAAGTCTCGAAGGGTGGTTTGCAACAAGACGATTATATAGCACAAGACCGTGGTCTCGTTTTACACAAAGTTCTTTCAAAATTTTTTTAATAAAAGCTTGGACGTTGTAGTTAGAAAACAAGCTGCAAACTATGTAAAAAACGGTTTTTTGGTTTGAATATAATTTAACATTCACTTAGAAAAAAATAAAATATATATATATATATATATATATCTCAATCATCTCCATAGTTGCTAACCAATACTTTTGATGTCTCGAAATCGAAATTGAGCTCCTAGGAACAGTAAGCAAAATAATATTTTAGTGGATATAACTTAACATTTCTAAGCGAAAACTATTTTTTTTTTTTTCAAATCAGCGAAAACTAATATTTCTACAATGATAAATTTCAAAATAGTTGACGCGTAACTTTAAGGACCATAACAAAATTTGACAAAGTGAGTTATTCTTTTTTTTTTTTTTTTTGGTCAAAACAAAGTGAGTTATATTCTTTTCGAACTATTTCGTAAATGAGTTAGATGTTTTATTTTCTTATTTAAAGGCAACGTACGTTTGTATTATTTGGTTGACAAAGACATACAATACTGATTTGTTAAAATCTCTTTTTAGAGAACTATTAACATTTTGATGAAAAAACATCAAATACAAAATAGAACAGTCCGTTTATGTTTATATTTACTACGAAAATGTGAAAACCCTATACTATTTTAGTTCATGCACATAAGTTACATATACATATATAAGTAATACATATTTATGCATAAGAATTTGTAACTATGTGTATTCTTATTTATATATACTATCATAAATTTCATAGTAACCACCAATTTATATAATCATAAACGCAAATACGGTAAACAACACATCTTATATAATATCTTAAGGTTCAACAAAGTTAAAGCTTTGACAAGTTGTCATGTATCACTTTTGGTGTTGACAATTAATGTTCATTTTCATATTTAGAACCCAATTTTTACTTAATTATAAAATTTACTCTTCTAGAAGATAGAATTTTTGTATTGATTTTTTTTAAAAAAATGTGATATCATTTTTAATTTAAAGTAAACATTTAATACTAAGTTATCTTCATGAATTAAATGAAAATATGTAAAGCCATATTCTAAAGAATATTCTTTTTTTTACAATACCTCTTCACAAATAAGTTAATTTTTTTCTTATTATTCTATAACTGAATTTAAAAAAATAATTATAAGATGTTCTAATATGTTTCTATTCACGATATGTGCCATAGTATCACTATATATTTATTTTTTTATCATGTTTCATATATATATATATATATATCAGTATTTTAATAATATGATAGATTTTTATATATTTTAAAATAATTCACATAATGTAGCTCAAAATTATTGTTTAATTTTTAGTTTTAACTTCACTAAAATTATAAATTATGAGTATAAATCTTAAACATCACTTAATTAGCTACAATATAAAAAAAAATATATATATATATAGAAACAATGTTCTATACTTTTTAATAGATACTTTGTCATAATATATTTCAACAATGTTTCATTCTTAATTTGTTTTCTACAAATAATATTGTATATATCCAATAAATAATTTGCTACAAATATTTAGTCTCTGAACCTAGATAATTAATTACTATAAACACCAAATTTCTATAATATTAAATATAAAAATAGTCAAGAAGTTAATAATTCTTGTATATTATACCATGTTAAATCCACACAACGCGTGGACATATCCTAGTAATAGTATTATATAGTTTTCAAACATATATATCAAACTTAAGATCATACAGATTTGGTCACATTATATCTACTCTCACTGACAAAACTAGACAATATGTGGATAAAACTTAAATTTTTGAAAAAAACTTTCATAATATTATATCATTGTTATTAAAATATATATTACAATATTCTATATATAATACCATAATTGTTTATAGAAAGCATGACTTAATTGAATTCAACGACTCCAATATTCTTATAACAAGTCAAAATATACCTGCTTATATATACCCAACCTATATAAAAAAACACAAGTCCATATATACCTGCTTTTGTCGTCCGCATCTTCATAACCTCTATTTATATGTGCATAACCAACCCTATAGACTATAGTTGTCTATTTTTATAAAAATTCATAATATTCGTCTTCTTAAAATTAAAACCACAACACTCGCTCCTCTTCATAATCCTTACTTATCAGAATGAATCCATCCGATCACAATCAATCTTCCGGTAATCCTCCAATTTCTTGAGTTATTATTGATTTCAAGATCGATTAATATCCGTATGTACGTACAATTAATTATTCCAATAAACAACGATTATTAAGCTTAATACACCTTTTTTAGCCACAGTGGGAAAACCTTCATCTGGAACGTACACAAGTCCTCCGCCGATGGGTTATCCGACCAGAGATGCGGTGGTTGGTGATCCTCCGGCAGCTGCAGTGGAGACCAAGTCTAAGGGAGATGGCTTTTGGAAAGGATGGTATGTATTTTTCTTTAAGTTTACTTTCTTCATATATATATATATATATATATTTGTAAATTCTTTCTAATTATTCATTCATCTTCTACAACGTTTTCATACATCGCTCATAATTCTTATTTTTTAATTATCTGTCTGTGAGATTTTATGTGATTTCTCTTTTGTGGTGGATTTAGTACGTAAAATGTTTAACTCGAGATTTTTTAAAACAAACAAAATGTTTAACTCTTTAACTCGATCATGTGTAGTCGTGTATTTAATTTCATACAGACAATATGTTTTGAGAGTTCGGTATGTTTTAAAAACACTTATGGGGTACTCAAATTATTGGTTTAAATTGCATTTTTTGGGGGGTAGAATCTGCCAAATCAAAGTGCTTGGAAACAGAGTCAACATTACTTCTTTTTTTTTTCAACATTTTAGTTGAGGTTTTATCCACAGAAGAAAAAGACATTTTCGTTGAGATTAAACTTTAAAAATCTGGTGTTTTCTAGCAAACTTTTGTTTTAAATTCACATGACCTACTAAAATAAATTTCGCTGTTTTTAGGGTTTTCACAAACTTTTACCATTTTAAATATTTTTGAGCCCACATATATTCACTACATAAAAATTGTAAATAAAAAAAATGCATACAATTAATCTAAGTGGTCTTGTCTATTGGCAGTTGTGCTGCCATATGCTGCTGTTGTGTCCTGGACGCATGCTTCTGATCGAGTTCTTCCGAGACTTCGGTATTAACGATTTCATACAGATTATTGCTGTAATAAAAAAACATATTTGATGATAGTTGTGTTACACTCTGTGTGGAATATATTATGTGGATGGTTGTGTTGTTATGTTTTATATTAAGTGATCATTTTATATAATTTCAATGAACTGCTTTTGTGTAATAATTATCATATCGAACCATCAATTCGTACCGAAGGGATGTGTTTAGGTTCCTCACCCAATGGTCAATGACTGAGACGAGGGTTGTTAATGGTTATCCAATAGAGTAATTAGGTGGGGAAATGTTTACTTCATTACTAATCAAGAAGATACTGTTGGATTTTTCTTCTTCTTTCTGTTCCATGGAAAATCGAAACCGCAATAACAAAATTAGATGAAAAAAATTACAACTAGTTAATAGATGTGAAACTTATATTGGAATTTTGATTTCAACCAACTATTACTTTAGTTTCCAGTTTTTACTATTTAATTTCTCTATTTTACTATAATTGCACACCATTTAAATTCGAGTACAACCATTCATAACATTTCCTAGCCGATTGGGGTACATCGGCCTAGAAGTGGCACACTATACATCCATGGTCCTATTCAAGTTTTAGAACAAATTTAGAACCTAAGTTAATCCATTTATGATATCATTCTTTTTGATCATAGCTTAAAACTTACCCGTACTCGTAGATTTTGAGAAAAACCATTTCATTTATACTAAGTATATTACACTGTCAAATTGTTATCCAAAACTATATAATTTAGTGCTCCCAAGCCAAAAGATTCTACATAGTAAACATGACTATCTTTACAATTGCAATCATGAAACTACACCAACCAACTGCCTAACATCCGATGCCTTCACGGTTTCACTATAGTTTTTCTGTTTATTAGTTACCTTCGAGTCTTCGACTTCAAAACAAGAAGAGTCATGGTTATGGCTCTCAGGTGATGACCAAGTGTTTTCTAGGAAAAAAAGCTATACTTCTTGTTCTAATCTGTAAAACTTAAAATATGTTCTAAATCATGCATGTGTAATTGTGTATATCAGAAAGGAAATGTAAATCTCTTTTCCCGATTTGGAGAAGTTGAGCTAACTCTAAATTCTCTAAACATAAAAACAAACAAGAATCTTAGCAGTCGATTCCTAGTTAGCAATTAACTTTCAATACATTGTATTTCAAAGCGAGTCTCAAATGTTGTTCATCAGTTAAAAAGTAATTATTTCTGCCAATATGTAGACAGTGCCGGTCCAATACTGTTGAGAGTCTCGAACCTACAACAAGAATCTCTAGATACAACACTTAACCACTACACTACGAACGTTTTTTGGCAAATTTGGTGTCCTTAGGTGCCCTTAAATATATAGACTTATTTTAGCGCCTAAAATCCTTGTTTTACGGGTTTAGCCCAGGGTCGGGCCTGTATGTAGAACAGTTTTAAACTTTTAATACAAACCGATTAAAATTCATTCAATCACTTATATAATAAGAAAAAACGAAAATAAAATATGCACAAACACAAGTCATAAAAAAAAAGTATATTGGAAATTCGCAAGACCTCTATAGACCTTGCAGGTAGCACCATTACACCAAGCAGGATCTGCTTCATATTGCTGCACACAATCAGTTTACGTTTAAGCAAATTAGTAGACATGCAAATGTACAAGCAGATCATCTAGCCAAAACAGCTAGGTTGAATACAAGTAGTTATCTTCTCATTGAATACAAGTTCTTTGACGTAAAAAAAAGAAAGAAAAAAAAGTATATTTTTTTGACGTCCATTTCATTAGATATAAAGCCCGAAGGCCCACTACAGTGGTAACGAAACTTACAAAGAGATTTGTGGCCGAATCCTAAATCTTATCAACAAGATAAAATGAAACGAAAGAGGCCACGTGTGCACACGTGTTAAGTATTTGTCGATGAGTAAGCAGCAACCGCTTGAGGTTTCCGGTGTCTCCGAACCACTGCCGAGCATAACTACGACGAATTCGTCACCACCAATTCATCAACTCTGCTTTTCTGTTACCATCCTCCCTAAGCACGAGAATCCGAACAAAGCCGTCACCGGAAAATTTGCTTTACCTTCACTAAAATAGCCGCCAATCATCTTGAATCTCATGACTAAATCCCACAACCTTTCCAAGGTTCATCATCGGGAATTTAAGGGGAGATATAACTCCCGCCAGAGGGAAGATGATAGCCCTGTTCTTATACAAGACGCAGGGACAACGGCAACGACCACACATTTGCAAAGAAATAATTAAAAGTATTAGTTAGTTAAAGCGTAATGTTTTGGAGAGTTGATGTTGCTTTCGGAAATGCAGTGGCACTTTTCCTTGCCGCTTGAAAATTCAGCGACAGCAGTACATCTTTTTACTGGCTGCTGTGTCACCGCCGACAACAATACTCTCCACATACTTAAATTGCAAGCAACCTAATTACAAAGCTTTTTGGAGACGCTGACGCTGGTCGCTGCGTTCCGTCAAAGAACACGGCTGATATCTGAATATGGAAGGAAAAAGAAATTGATTCCGATGGATCTGACTCGTGAAATCGGATCATTGTGAAAGGGTATAAAACTTAAAAAAATTGAAATCCGGACTGGCCGGAGAGAGTATCCGAACAAAGTCGGAATTTATTTTCCAAAAGAGAAGAAACAAAGAAAGACCTTAAGATCCGAACACTGTCGGAAGTAAAATCGGCCAGATCCGAATTAGATTGGAATAAACTACAGAAATACTAATTATATATCCACAAAACCGTGACGTCGGCAAAAGCCGAACGCCGGGCTGAAACCCGATGCTCTTTTCTTGTTTTCTTTAGAGAGAAGGCAGAGAGAAATAAGATGAGAGAGAAGTTATTTTAGTCAGCTTAATACAAAATCACTCGGAAAAAAAAAAGGAATATAAACTCTAGCTATATGGTAGAGGTATATTTAAAAATATCATTTTTTGACCTACTAATTTGACCAAACAAAACATTAGGCTGTTAGGGGAAACATTTCCGGATTTTCTTTTTAGGCCCAGCCCATTTCATAAGGGCCCAATTCGCTGTATACTCATTCACCTTTAGGGTTTTGCTTTCCACTCTATATAAAAACCTAAAACCTAATTTCATTTCCGTCTCTGCAACTAGGTTATCGCCGGAAGAGAGAAGCCATGGTTAAGTTCCTGAAGCAGAACAAGGCAGTGATCCTCCTTCAAGGTCGCTATGCCGGCAAGAAAGCCGTGATCATCCGTTCCTTCGACGACGGTAACCGTGAGCGTCCTTACGGTCACTGTCTCGTCGCCGGAATCAAAAAGTACCCAAGCAAAGTCATCCGCAAAGACTCAGCTAAGAAGACAGCGAAGAAATCAAGGGTTAAGTGTTTCATCAAGCTCGTTAATTACCAGCATTTGATGCCTACTCGTTACACATTGGACGTAGATCTGAAGGAAGTTGCGACTCTTGATGCTCTCCAGTCTAAGGATAAGAAGGTCGTGGCTCTTAAGGAAGCTAAAGCTAAGCTTGAGGAGCGTTTCAAGACTGGGAAGAACAGGTGGTTCTTTACCAAGCTCAGGTTCTGAGAAGAACTGAGATTGGTTTGTTTTTATCTTTATGGAATTTATAATCTCTCTACTTTTAATAGATCTAGTAATGAATGTGGATCATCTTTTGAATGGTTTTAAGACTTTTGGTTTTGAGATTTGATTCTGGATTTTGTCTTTTTACTTAATGATTATCATTTGCTGCTTTATTGGTTCCTTAATCACTGGTTTAATGGCATGATTTAGTTTTGTGTGTTGAACTGTAGAGTTGTGATGTTCACAGTGAAGGTATAGATTGATATTGAAATGGGTTCATTCTCTTTTGTTCATTAGGAATTGTTATGAATCAAAGCATTGGCTCTGCTTGAGTACTCTATTTTAGTCTGTGTCATTGGTTCTAGGATCCATAAACATATAGTTTCATGGAATCATGGTCACTCTCGATTTCCTTTTGATATAATGGTTTTACGATCTAGTGAGGGGATTTAGATCTTTCTCATAGAATACACAAAATTTGGTTGTTGGCTCTAGTACAATGAGGTATATTGCGTGTATTGTTCTGCCCATATCTTTTGCTTGTCCTGAATTTGAAAGTTATGGTGTTTAGATGTTTGTTTAGTGGAATGGTATTTATGTAGACAGTAATTGCTGAATCTGAAACCCTCCTTGGACAACTCTGTGAATTATTATGTTGATCTTTGTAGAATAATCTCGTTTCTTTCATATTTTGAAAGAGCAAGAAAAACTTAACTTTGAGGAGAACCTTAATCAACATTGATGGCTTAGATATTGTTCTCTTAAATCTTTCTCTTCATAAGTGTGTTGCTATTTAACCATTATTGTACCATTTGTTCATTAGTGCGTTGCTATGTTGGGTGAGGTGATTGGGGCATAGACCTTTGTTGCAACTTTCTCCATGGCAATTTCAAATCCAATAGCAATGTTTTTAGACTAAGATAACTCCGAAATGTCAACCTTTCTTTCCATAGTTTCAATGTCTTTTGATCAATTACCATAAGAAATTCTTCATCTACCAAGTCGGTATCTCTCCATCATTCTTCTTCTACGTTTTTCATCCATTTCTTTGTCATTGACGTGCAAATTGACAAAGAAATGGATGAAAAACGTAGAAGAAGAATGATGGAGAGATACCGACTTGGTAGATGAAGATGTGCTACGTAAATATTTATTCAAAATTATCTCAAATAAACCGCTTGACGAAGAGCGATGATCCAGAAAGGCAGGATTGACTTTGAGCTCCATCTTGAAGGAGGCATTCTTTGTTTTTTACTTTAGAAAACATTATGGACAGATTAACCGCTTTGGTTGATCCATTCTTTGATTGAACAGTTACAAAACCAAAAGAGGTTCTTTACAACTTTCATATATAGTGATCCCATGTTTGTAAAAAAATGGAGCGTATTTTACATAGAAACTGTACCTTTGAAGAGGAAGAAGAAGTGATTTGAAACTTTCATTTTTGCTATGTAAATCCAAACAGTAAAACCCTGGTTATTGACCCAAGTTGGATTTTTTCGGATAAGCTTGAGATGCTTCTGCCGATTTTCCATGTGCTTAAGGAATTAGACTTGAGTATGTTTCACTGGAGAGTTTTGGGTGAAACCGTGTCACGTGCAACCCTCAAGAAGTTAACTAATCTAGGGAAACTGTTTAGGCTTGCTAAATCCCCCTATCTATGCCAACAGTTGTTTAGGCTTGCTAAATCCAAAGAGCATTTCTTTTGATACTCCGAGTCTGCTTTAACCTTGAGTTTTCTGATTTTGTTGGAGAGGACTATCCAAAACTTAACGAGGCAAATGTAGTTAAGGCTATTGGAACTTGTCCTTATGTTACATCAAGGTCAAATCAAGCTAATACGAGGGCTAAATAATGATGGGGTTGGTGTTGTTCAAATTTTTTGAAGTTTGAGGTTCCAAGCCAGGTAAAACTTTTTTATGCTAAGTCTTCTTATGGGTCTTGCCTTGTTTCAGTGGTTTTTCTATGTCGTGCGGTTACAGAAACTCAAATGGTTAAAAATTAAGATCAGAGAGACACCGGGATGGCAAGCAATGCCAGTTCTCCTAAGGAACTGTCCATATTTAGAGACTCTAGTCCTTGAGGTATAAACACAACTCATTTGTCAAAACATTACCAAAGACCGAGAACTGTTTTGATCGAGATTTATACCAAAGAGAATGGTGACGAACCTAGAGACGTTGAAGTTCCTGAAAATTTGGAACTTGTTGTGAAGACGGTGAATCTCTACAATGAGTTATCGACTTGTCATGTTAGCTTCCTACAGGTATAATGTAGTGAATGAGGAACAAAACTTGCTTATAGTTTTGAAAAGTTGCATTCCTTTGATTTTAGCAAGTCTAAAAGAGTCAATTGCTTGTCTTGATATTGCCACACAAAAACAGAATCATTTATCAAATTTACTTTAATTAGTTTATGATAAGATTTGAATAACAATAAAATTTCTCTATACTCTATAAAAAAAAAACCATATTTCCAAATCAATGTGTTATATGTGTTTCTCCCAAATCATCTCTAATCTATAGAGAAAAATTAGAAGTTACACCCCACAAAAAGCTACTTATCAT
Organism: Arabis alpina; assembly: GCA_900128785.1. NCBI lineage: Eukaryota > Viridiplantae > Streptophyta > Magnoliopsida > Brassicales > Brassicaceae > Arabis > Arabis alpina. The sequence continues at coordinate 22,402,473 of LT669790.1, forward strand.
CATATCACACCTTGCACTATATTTTAAATTACAATTCAGTCATCAAATTAAAAAACCGATTCAGCTAAAAACAAAACAAAAAAAAAAACAAATTTAGCCAAAGAGAAAAAAAAGATTAAATAAAAAAAAGTTTTATCGTTTTTTTTTTTTTTATAAACCAGAAACAAAAGCTGCCCAACCTTTTTCTTCCTCTCGAACCCTAACGAGCCGGGTCATAATTTCTTCACATTGCATTTCTCCGTCGCCTTCAGATTCTTCTCCTCCGTTTCTCCGTCTTTTCTTCGCCGTCTGATTCCACCTTCCTCTTCCCCGGAACCGAACTCCTTATACCGTAATTTTATCAAGTTTCTATCGAACCGATTAACCAACCCGGTCACAATCTGCAAACCAAAAAAAACAGGTTCGTGTTTCTTCTTACCCAGTTTTTTTGTTTGGTTCTGTTCTTACGATTTATATACAAACAGAGAAATTTACGGTTTTGTGTTAATCTCTGGGTTTTAGAATTTGTCATTCCTTGATGGGTCGTTTAATATAATCCGAATTAACCAAAAATTTGACATCTTTGTTACGAAATTTGAAAGCTTTAATATGTAACGTTAATTTTGAGGATCTAGGGTTTTTGATGTGTTTGATGTAGGTTAAAGAGAATGGATTCAGATTTAGAGCCTGTAGCTTTGACACCACAGAAACAAGACAGTGCGTGGAAGCATTGTGAAGTGTACAAATATGGAGATAGAGTACAAATGAGGTGCCTTTACTGTAGGAAGATGTTTAAAGGAGGTGGTATTACTAGGGTTAAGGAACATCTTGCTGGTAAAAAGGGACAAGGTACGATTTGTGATCAAGTTCCTGAAGAGGTTCGTCTTTACTTGCTGCAGTGTATTGATGGTACTGTGAGAAGGCAGAGGAAGAGAAGGAAGTCTAGTCCTGATGGACCTGATCCATTGGCTATAGCTTATTTCCCTCCTTGTGAAATGGATACTGGGGTTGTTGTTCCTTCTGATGTGAATAACGGGTTTAAGTCGCCGAGTTCTGGTGTAGTAGCAGCTGGACAAAGTACGGGAAGAACGAAGCAGAAAACTTACAGGAGTAGGAAGAATAGTAATAATGCTTTTGAGATAAGTGATTTGGCTAATGTTGAGGTTGGTGGTGTGAACGATATTAGCGACTTGATTGGTCGAGATATGGATAATTTGATACCTGTGGCTATTAGTAGCGTGAAGAACATTGTGCATCCGTCTTCGAAAGACCGGGAAAAAACACTTCATATGGCTGTTGGACGGTTTTTGTTTGATATTGGAGTCGATTTTGATGCGGTTAATTCTGTTAATTTCCAACCGTTGATGGATGCGATTGTTTCTGGAGGATTTGGTGTTTCTGTTCCTACACATGAAGATCTCAGAGGTTGGATTCTGAAGAGTTGCGTTGAGGAAATGAAGAAATACATTGATGAATGTAGATTGCTGTGGAAGAGGACTGGCTGTTCTGTTTTAGTCCAGGAATCGAACTCCAACAAAGGCCCTATGGTTCTTAATTTTCTGGTTTACTGCCCGGAGAAAGTAGTGTTTCTGAAATCTGTTGATGCATTGGAGATATTAGCTTCTGCTGATACATTGTATGAGTTACTTAAGGAGGTGGTTGAGGAAATCGGTGACAGCAATGTTGTTCAAGTTATCACCAAATGTGAAGATCATTACGTTGCTGCTGGGAAAAAGTTGATGGATGTTTATCCTTCTCTATACTGGGTTCCTTGTGCTGCACATTGCTTAGACAAGATGCTTGAAGAATTTGGGAAGCTTGAGTGGATACGCGAAATTATTGAACAGGCTCGAACTGTCACGAGAATTATTTACAATCACAGTGGTGTTTTGAATCTGATGAGGAAATTCACTTTTGGCAATGATATTGTGCAACCAGCCTTGACCAGTTCTGCCACAAATTTTGCAACAATGGGAAGAATCGCGGATCTAAAACCCCATTTACAGGCCATGGTTACTTCGTCCGACTGGAACGATTGTTCATATTCGAAAGAAGCAGGTGGATTGGCAATGACCGAGACTATCCATGATGAGAGTTTCTGGAAGGCTTTAACATTGGCAAACGATATAACAGGTCCTCTTTTACGGGTTTTGAGGATAGTTTGTTCTGAAAAGAAGCCTGCAATGGGGTATGTCTATGCAGCACTGTATCGAGCAAAGGAAGCAATTAAGACACATTTGGTTCACATAGAGGATTACACAACCTACTGGAAAGTTATAGATCGTTGGTGGATGCAACAACATCGTCTTCCTTTGCATGCTGCTGGTTTCTATCTTAACCCAAAGTTCTTCTATAGTATTGACGAAGAAATGCGTAGTGAGATCCATTTAGCGGTGGTTGATTGCATAGAGAAGTTGGTACCTGACGTCAACATTCAAGATATTATCATTAAGGACATAAACTTATACAAGAATGCTGCTGGGGTTTTCGGAAGGAACTTATCAATCAGAGCTCGGGACACAATGCTTCCTGGTATTAATGCCATTTTTCTCATTTGTTGAATCTCATAGACTCATGTTCAAGTGTTACTTAACATGTTTGTTTCTTTTAGCTGAATGGTGGTCTACATATGGAGAAAGCTGCTTGAACCTGTCACGATTTGCCATACGCATTCTGAGCCAGACATGCAGCTCATCGATTGGATCGGGGAGGAACCTGACACCAATCGTCCAAATATATGAATCGAAGAACTCCATTGAGAGGCAACGCCTCAGCGATCTTGTATTTGTTCAGTACAACATGCGCCTCAGACGACTGTAAGTTGGAATCTTTTGCTTCTTCTCGTTTACAACACCGTGTTTTGTTCAATACCCGAACTCAAGGGTTTTTCTGTTTCCTACAGGGGCTGCGAAAGCGGAAATGACAATGTAGACCCATTATCACACAGCAACATGGAAGTTGTTGAAGACTGGGTTTCCAGAAACCAAGTTTGTATAGAAGGAAACGGAAGCTCAGACTGGAAGTCACTCGAGTCAGTTAAGAGGACAGAAGAAGAAGAAGTAGCGGTTATCGATGAAACGGAAGACTTGGGTTCAGGTAAACAAGCTTCACACAGAATCTAGTATTTTTTTTTTGGAGATAGAATTATGAAAACCTCTACAAAGATTTAAAATGAAAATTGTGAACAGGTTTTGATGATGCTGAGATATTCAAGGGGGAAAAAGAAGTGAGTGATGAAGGTTATTATACAAACATATCGGAGAAGCAGTTCACATGAACTCACCCAGAAGAGGACCTCTTTCTGTAATCTTAGTGTTTGATTTGGGACAAAATTTGTGTTTCTTCTTAGGGTTTGATTTGTATTCTATAGAGTGTCTTTTACCATTTTACCAATTTTAAGCTGTTTCCCCAGAAACTAATATTTACAGTAGTATCCTTCTTCTGTCTTACTAACTATGCATTTCTCTATATTATGTTAGCGAGTACAATAACCATTCAGAGATGTTGACTGTTATTTTATCGTGAGGTTAATTTTTCAGTAGTGTCACATATAAAAATATGGTTATTGTGTGATTGATTTTGTTTGGACAATGGACATAAACTAATCTTGATTCTGCTTACAAATTGGTTAATAATGTGTGGTTGTTTAGTTTTCAAGAAAGCACAAATATATAAAGAGCCTTATCCTTAAGAGAGAAGAAGATAAGCTTGGTTCTGAGCAGAGATGGATGGGCTAAGCCATATCGGACTCCCTGTTCTAGGTATCGTGGCAGTCGCGGTCGTCACTTTCTACGTCGTTAGCTTCGCCGAGATCAGAGAGGTTTGTCAGTCTTCATGTTTTCTCGTCTTTTCAATTTCATGAGTAGAAAGAAAGAAAAATCTCATAGAGACAATCATGTTCGGTCTCTCATTATGTATCCCTTCTTGTTTGGTCTGAAAGTTAATCTCCATTAGTGTTCCTGTGTGTGCAGAAATCGTTTAAAGATTTGTATGACTCGGAGAATGGAGATGGAGCAGGGTTCAAGACTTCACTTAGCTCGAGAGAGAGAAGATTGAAAAGAGATGCAAATAGAAAACGTCCTCGTTCTTGAAAATCCCAAATTCCGATTCAGTGATTTTTTTTTTCTTGAATTTTAAATTTCACAAGCTTATGACGATGTTCACATAACTCTCTGCATCTCCTATTGTACTGTGATATCTCCAGAAGAAGTGATATTATTGGCTTAGTCCTAATTTTAAGGACAAAAACACAGTGTGATGATACTGAAAAAGAATCTAAAACAATCAATAATACTCAACAAGAATGTGGAAACACTGAAGAGAAACTTTGGCACCAATAGCTAACAAAAAAAAACAGAGATATGATTCTACAGTTACAACTAGAGTCTTACAACAAACAAGTCTATGAAAACAACAACAAAAAAACCAGGTACATGGGGGAAAATCATACCTTATTAATTTCTCGCATCACTTGTTTTAAGCAATTTGAAGAACAAACAACCATCTCATTCCGCTCTTACACTTTCAAGTACACGGGGCCTGTGCAACGGTGGCTACATTGACTGCAAATCGGCCAAGTGCTAGTACCATTGCGAACAACTTCCACCTTTGTATAGTAATAGTAGAATGTATAACCAAACTTCAAATTTGTAGAGCCATTCCATCAAATACAATTTTTTTTCTCGCATATTTCACACCAATGTATACATGTCATCCATGCCTTCTCTGTAGCAAAGCTAGAGAAGATGTTCATCATATTTGTATTGAATCTTATCTGGAATGGTAGAGCATCGACAATAGATTACAAACTCACATTGAGTACATTGTAGATAATACCTCCAAAATCTTTTCTTGCAACTACTACAAGTGATTTCATTGAAGATATACGTTGAGGTAGTGATGAGTAGAGGATGTTCATGCTTTTATGAGTGAAATTTTCAGGAATTAAAATGCAGCGAACATCCTTCGTGGAAGATTGGAAGACCGATTAATTGAAGATTTCTTTCTTCACGAAGTATGCAGAAATCGCATTGTACACAGTTGTAGAAATCATGAAATCCAATTGGAAGGACGATTATGATATATCTAACATAAATAACATGATGAATTTTTTTTACATGATTCTTATATAGACTAGTCTAGTAGTTTACCAAGGACGATAGCTCGACTAGAAATGTACTTTGGAATGGATAATCTATTAAACGTTGGTCCGGCGCCTAGGAGATGTAAATATTTTAGCATAGAACTTCCTAGTTATTAAAAAAAAAGGTATAGACTAATTGGTTTTATCAATATATCTATTTACACACTAAGATAATATAACTGATGGAAAGAGATTTAAGCGATTTTAATTTGGGTTGGTTATATTGTATGAATTATGTCATCTTTAAATATGAATGAAAAAAACACTTGAAAAAGTCTTGACTCAAATATCTAATACTTACTAGAGTATGATATCTTACAATTATAACGGTAAAAGAAAATATTAATCTCTAGAAACCGAGTTCAAAAACTAATAAGAACTCGAGAAACATAATTAAAAATGAAGTTGAGAAGATCTGCTCCATCAACTGATTAAGGGAGTAGTTTGAAATTAAGCCTAGAATGAGGATTATCCCACCAAAATGCAATAGTATCGCCTGCCTTGAAGTATCTTCGTTGGAGAATCATACTCCATCCAATAAAATTGAAATCTCCATTGTCTGCTTTTCTTATGGTAAGAGTTGTTGTAATTTTTAGTAGGAAAATCAAAGACATCCATAATTATTGGGTCGTTCTTTTGTACTAGATGACGACGATGCACCAAAGGAAATAATTTTTCATGTACTAACATTTTAGGCATCGTTAATGTATTGCTAGTTAAACATGTGTCTGAGATGTAAGTTCTATCAGAATGTTGAATGGCCTGTTTGGATCAAACGACGTACCTGGAAACAATTTAGTACCAACCATGACTTGCCACAGAATATAAATCAAAGATATGTTTTTATTGTTTTTTACTAGAACTAGGATGTTGAGTTTGTATTTTAGGATTTGGATATCTTATATAATATTTTAAAGTTTTTCAAAACTCAAGTCATAAGAGGTTGTCATGTATCATCTCATGTTTTGACATTTGTCTTTTTATTTTAGGTTTTTACATTTAATTTTATTTATTTTTAATTAATGACATGTTTTAGAAAACCTTCAATGGAGATGTTACAAAAAAAACTATATCAAAACGTTATAACTAAATGAGGTTTGAATGTCGAAGGTCATTTATTTACCGAGTTAAATCTCAATACAATGCTTATACTATTAGCTTATACGTTTCAATAAAAAAGTAATGGAGAAGACAATGATCATGTAGTAGTACTTGATTGCACGAGAAGATGCAATAAAACCATGAAGAGTCTCGATATGAATATTATTCGAGCTTATAAAGTTCAACATATATTAAATATTATATAGTAAACATCAAATTCTTTGCACCGAATATTTAATCTAATAAGGTAAATAATTAGTTACTAAAAACAACAAATTTGTGTAATAAGAAATAAAAAATATTCAACTTCAAAGGTAACTAATACTACATATTGTTGCATAATTCAATATGTTAATCTAAAACTCACGCAAAGCGTGGATGGGGTAGAACCTTATATTACTATTTCTCATTTGATTCTCTCTGTATGACTCTTATGAATAATCGATCATTTGAATCCTTGGGTAGATTTCTTATCAAGGAACCAAATAGTTTAAGATCCTTTCTTTCCCACCAAACCGTAAAACAGATTCTACGAGTTGTTTTTTACTACACTCTGAATCTCTCAAATTTATCCTCCTCCTTTAGGATCGTCCAATTCTCCAAGAACTTTAGGCGAATCATTGTCAATGTTTCAAATCTCGCTCTCTCTCTGTCCTAAAAATTGAGACTTCTTCTCCTTCACTTGACAACACATATGCATCTTTCAGCGATTAATTGTGGTTGGTCAATGACCCAAGGTTTAATTATTTTACAGGCTGGGCCTGCAGTTGTTATTGGGAAAGGTGGAAGAATGGCTCTTGGGCGCTGAGGAGCAATCTGTGAGCAGGTATTTTATTATAATCAACATCATAATATTTTTGTGATTAAGTTCTGCCATAAACATGATTCACAAAATTGTTTTTCAAGGACTTCTTGTGGCTTTACTTCCTATAAAAAATCATAATGTCAGCTTGCAGAACTAAACTCATTGGATTTAGGGTCATTTTTGGTGTCATCTGGTGCCTTGGTCTTGGTAGCCATAGAGACAATTAATCAATAGCAGGTTATGACATCCAGAGAAGCCTTAAGTTTGCTTACATGTGAGATAAGAATAACTGTTATGTATCATGTTTTGTGCTAATTCTTCTTCTTCTTCTTCTTCTCTACGGATTCCAGATTTCCAGACCTGGAGAAGCCAAAAATGGAAATTGATGAGAATACTTTTGCTGGTGATGAACAGAACAGTCTCATAACTTTCTATGAAACTATGTTTGACAAGGTGATGCTGCATTGTTTCGTTTACTTGCTATTTTATGATTATTTTCAAATATGTTGATCTACTTTTCTTGGGTACTTGGATGTCACCTTGGCTCAAATGCTGGTGACTGATAGCAAATTTAGCGATAAGGATTTCAAGAAGCAGCTTAATGAAACAGTAAAATCGATGCTTCACATGGAGGCTATTCCAATTTTCAACGCGAATGATGCTATAAGCACTCCTGATGCTCCCTATAATGTTTGTTTTGACAGAACAGAAAGTTATACAACTTTTGGAGATTTGCAAAATGTCTAGAGTAGGACGAGGGGGAATGACTACAAAGCTTGAAGCTGCTCTTAGTGCAGCTAATGGTGGCGTTCCTGTTGTCATAACCAGGTAAAAAGGCTCTTCCCTATACTCTTCATAGCTCAATGCCTGTACAAAAGTTGAAGATAGCATATATATACTTTGTTTTCTTTGATGTTTAAGGCTTTAACCACTTGTTGTTATTTCTCATTTTTAAAGCAAATAAATTGTTTCGTGATTCGTGATGGAACATGTCTATAATTCATATGTTTATATGGGTTGGTAATCGGTTCCAGCTCTCTTTCTGCATTTCCTTAAATCTTATATGTTAAAAGAAATCTCCCACGGCTTAGTAAATATTTCTCTGTTCAATCTTGGTGTTTGAAATATGTAGGACCAAAGATTGTAAACATTCTCATTTAGTTAATGTTGATATTATGCAATACCAGAAACTAACAAACCTCATGTGTATTGAATAAAATATTAGTATAGTACGATAATGATCTGATGTAAAAAATTCATACACATTTCTATTGTTCTATTCTGATTTCCAAATTTTACCGAGTAAATAGAAACATAATTCTTTTGCAGGTGGACGATTTGGTTGACATTGCATAGAATACATACAATCACAAACATATTCAGGTAACATGCACTATTTTGCGGAGTCGGGCATAATGCATTCAGACACGACGATAATGTTTATTCTATACATGGTTGTTGTCTCATCTCATTCTCTTAAGTCGTGATCTTTTTGGATATTTCATCTTATTTTCCTATCACCCTTTGAAGTTTGGTATGAATATAAAAATTATTTGCAATTTCATAAAAATACTTTACTGAACGACTTAGGCCTTGATTGGCAGAGTATGTAAGAGCATTAGCATGAAGCAGCTGGAGCATGAGCATTTCATTAAAATGCACATTTTAAGTAACTGGTAGAGCAGTTAATGTTTAGATATAAAATTAAAATAAAATTATTTAACTATATTTATTCTAAAATATCTTATATATATATATTAGTCATATATCATAAACATCATTTAAAAAATTATTTTTTATTAAATTATTTTTTATATTACTATTTAACAAATAATATGACAAACATGCTAATATTATATATATAAAGTTTTAATTTTATTATAAATATATTTATAAATTCTAAAATTTAATATGTTAATATTGTATATAAATTATTTTTGTAAGGTATAACATAATTTCTTATTATGTGTTCAAATTTAAATTACATTTTTTTCCGACCTAACTATTAATCAGAAAACCCCACCCGAGTTGAAAAGCCAAGTGGGTACATTTAAATTACATTTAGTTGATTATAATATTATTTTAAAGTATATAATAAATAAAATAATGATAAATATGTATTAAAGTAATTAGAAGTTTCTATAATTCGTTTTTATATAAGTATAAAAATAAATGAGTTGTATAATTTTATTTTTTAATGTTTTTATATATATTAGGGATAAATGCTCGGGAAAAGCTCTATTGAAGAGTATTGAGGGTAAAAACATTTGAGAGCATTAACATTTACTAAATACTCTACTTACTGCTTTGTCAACTAAACTTGATTGGATAATAAAAAGCATGATGCTCCTCTAAATGCTCTGCCAATCAAAGCCTTAATATAGCATAATATAGATTTTGGGTTTTAAAAATGAGACGACGACGTTTGACTTGTGGAATCAGAACTCTTTTCACTCTATCTAAATTTTGAAGGGTCCTAAAGAGAAATAGATAGCGAAGAGAGAAAAAGATATATGGACCAACAACTCCATTTTGACAGCAAGTGGTTAGCTCTTGCTCTTCCATTCATGTTCCTCTTAGGCTCTAAAATTTATAATGAAAGCTGTGTGTATCCATAAATACACACGTTGAATCAAACCTAAATCAATCAATTATTAACATGGTTCCAAATTGTTTAAAACAAGGTAAATAGAGCTTTTTCAAAGAGAGGGTGTGTTTGAGTTCTTTTCATACCCAAATAACAAATGAAAAATAAATACATGTATAGTTATTTAAAGCGCAGTTTAATTCTAGAATTCTTTTTGTCTAATTCGTTTCCAGAGTCTTTACGTACAATCTAAAGATACGATAACTCTCTCTTTTTTTAAATGTGGTTCGGTTCAATAGTTAACATTTCAAAACTTGTATATGAACAAACACAAAGGAAAAACACTTACATGCATGTATGTTCTTATGTTTTTCTTGGGAGCAAATGAGAAAGACAACAGCAAGTTGTACACACTTTTAACAATGCTCTTTTATTTTGCAGTGTCCAGTCAAAAGTTTTTCTATTATAAGATCAAACATAACAATTAGTTGAGAGATGTTCATGAATGTCAAATGGACTTTTAAAACTACAGTATCAAGTATGTATAGAACAAGAAAATATCTCTCCAACTTCGTTATTTTACATCTAAAATATGACTAAAACAATAAAATTGTTTTTCATTTACTAACCAAAACCCGCGCGTATGCGCGGGTATTCTCCTAACATATATAAAGATAGCAAGAAGTCGATCGTGTTGTGTCACACCACTTGTGTGGATGCAAAATCCTATATTGATCTTTAATTAATACCACTAGATTCATGTTAATTGATTATACTATATGTAACCATCATTTTGTCAGAGTTTTATTTTAAATATTTTAATAAATTATTGACCTATTTTAAACTGTGTATATATTTTTGTTTATTGAGAATATGTATTTTTAGCGAATAAAATAAAGAAAAGTAAATATATTGAAGTGCCAAAATTATTTTGATTAAAGGATTGAACCTGCTAATTTATCATCTTTTATTTAAAAATAAATAGAACCAATAAATAATTGTTCCAACCATATTTAAACTAACTAGTAAATTTAAGCAAAAATAGTAAATGATTTTAGAAAAATAGTGATGAGAATAAAATCTAGAATGGGGAGAAAATATTTTGGTACTCTTTCAATCCTCACATATTTAAAATATTTAGATTAACCATAATAAAAAAATCGAAATTTATAAAATAAGTTTTAAAGGTTTATTTGGGATGTTGACCAAAGGTTTTAAAGCTTTTACACCAAGAGCTCTAGGGTTCGAATCACAAAAAATGCGATTTATTGTTGTATTTGCAGATTACTGGAGACAAGCTTACATGAGATCTTCAGTGTTTGATATAAGACTCAGTATCACACCAAGCTTATGGTCAAGTGATTTCAAGGCTTACGGCTTGAATGGATCGAAGTTCGCCACGTAAAGGTCAGAGCCGAATCTGAGGGGATTGATATGAAACATTTGCATGGGGCCCCCACTTCATGAGGGGTCCCCATTTTCACAAAAAAATATACATGTGTATACATTTATATAAAAATCACAAATGAAATAGAAAAATCTAATAGGAAATTTTAACAAAATATTATGTCGATTTAAAATCATTACATAAAAAATATGTTTTACAAGAATAGGATAAAAGTATAAGAAACAAATAATTTTGTTCATGAATATCTTATTTTTGAAAAAGAAGTTTTACAAAAAAAATGATTTTTGTTCATAATTTTTTCTTGGATTTTTTTAGTAATATTATCAAAATTAAGATGTTAATTTTTGTATGGGGCCTCATAAATTTCAGATCCGGCTCTGGCAAAGGTGCGGACTACCTTTGTAATAAGAACACGAATCAATGTCTATGTGAATCGCACACAAATACAAAGATCATATTTGCTTTCTAAAGAAATCACACACAATAAAAAAGACAAGCAAAAACAAAGCCTAAGCTTCAAAGTTAGAAAACTTTCTCTTTTAATTTTCCAAAAATTTCTATATATATTTACAATGAAACAATGGAGCCTTTTATAGCTCTTACAAGGTAATTTTTACAATAAATGACATCAAAGGAAATTAATTACAATTTAAACAAAAGAAGGAAAATTAGCTAAATCAAATAATCTTCTTCCACTAAAAACGAACTAAAACTTTAATAAAACATAGAAAATTATTTTTTGGGTTTTTAAACTTTATTATGTAAAAGAACATAAAATATAAAAAGTATTTTTTCTATTCTTTTTTTAAAATGAGATTACAAAGAAAAAATTCAGAAAAATAATTTGTATAGATTTTTAATTTTTTTAAAAATCAATGAACAAAAACATAAACTTTTTTTTTGGATTTTTTTTTTATAAAAAGGATGAAATAAAAACAAAACGGATAAAAACTTTGGGTTCTGATACCATATGATAAAAGACTCTGCATCGCACCAAGCTTATAGTCAAGTGATTTCAAGGCTTACGGCTTGAATGGATCAAAGGTCGCCACACAAAGGTGCGGATGCCTTTGTGATAAGAACACAAATCAATGTCGATGTGAATCGCACACAAAGACAAGGATCCTACTTGCTTTCTAAAGAAATCACACACAATAGAAAAGACAAGCAAAAATAAAGCCTAAGCTTCAAAGTGAAAAAACTCTCTTTTATTTTTCCAAAAATGTCTATATATATTTACAATGAAACAATGGAGCTTTTTATAGCTCTTACAAGGTTTACAATAAATGACATCAAAAGAAATTAATTACAATTTAAACAAAGGAGGAAAATTAGCTTAATCAAATAATCTTCTTCCACTAATCTATTCATTTAGATTGAATGAGAAATCTTGACTTTTTGTGAAGTTATGATAATAAGATTCTCATAATAAACCCATGAAGATCTTCATTTATTTCTTTTTTTGATACTGCATCAGTTTGGGGCAATGTAAAATCGTTTGGCGTGATTCTAAATGGTGGCATGACCTTTGTACAATCGTCGATATAACAGTTCTTATAATTTATAATATAGTAATATTAAAAATGCAATCTTAAAAAAAATTGTTTGGGATTAAATAACTCTCTTACCTAGGGATGTTAAAATGGATATTCCAATCCAATCCAATTCATAATCCTAATGGATTGAGTCATAATGGATTCTGAACTAACGCAGTCCATTTACTAAATGGATTGAATGAATCCATAGCTAACAAATAAAAAACTGAGATTGAGGTAATTAACTGATTCAATAGATAAAAGTCTATGAAAACAACAACAAAAACCAGGTTTATGTTTGAGATGCCTTATTACTTTCTCACATTCCTTGTTTTTAAGTAATCTGTAGAACACACAACCATCCTATTCGGCTCGTAGACCTTCAAGTTCACGGGACCCATGCAACAGGCTACACTAACTTCAAATCTGCTGAGTGCTAGTACCATTGTGAACAACTTCCACCTTTGTATAGTAATAGTAGAATGTATAACCAAACTTCAAATTTATAGAAGACTCACACTACAAGAAAACAGAGTTTTTGTGACTGATTAGTAAGACTATTTTGTGACTATTTTGCGACTACAAAGAAGTAGTAGCGAAAGAGTCGCACATTTGCGACTGAATAATTTAGTCATAAATTTAGTCGCAAATGTGTGACCGAATTTACAGTTAGTAACAATTTTGCGACTGAATACAGGGAGTCACAAATGCGTAACATATTTGCGACTATTGTGCGACTATCTTGGTATAATAAATTCGTCACAAAACCGTCACAAAAACAAGTAGGTGAAAACGTGGAAAGTGGGGGTCTAATTAAGTAGGTGAAAACGTAGAAATGAAGTGGCTAAGTAAATGATACCAATTGTTGTCACTACTTTTGGGTAGTAGCACTACAAAAAAAAGTCTTATTGATAGCACATTAAGATAGCACATGTTTCGTAAGTGTTATGAATGATGTTTTAGCGAATTGAACTTACATATAATAGCATTTTTAAAATGCTAAGCCGAAAAATGAATAAGTAAGAAGCTAAAATTAGTTTTTGGAGTCCAAATTTTAACAAAATATCTAATATAGCGGCAATACTTAACAAATTTTTCGTTTTTTCCGCCTAAATGTTGATCCAACATCTAAAAAATATCATTTTTTCCCATACATAATAAAATAAAACAAAATTCCTCCTTTCTCTTCTTCTCATCTTTATCTCTTCGTCTCCCCTAGACTTTCCTCTTCTCTTCTCCAATTGGATCTTAATCTTCGACCATAGAAATTTCCCTTTTGTTTTTGCGGACGGAAACCCTATCTCTTCATTTCTCCATATCGAAACCCACCTCCGCTTCTCTTTTACCTCTTTCCGTCTCCTTTGAATCTGCGTTTGGGATTAGGGTTTCGTGGCAACCTCGTGTCGGAAGACAGTTTTGGCTCCACTAGAAGATCAAAAGCAATTCGTTCGGAGAGATCTATCTTTTGTCATCTTTGGTGAAGCGATTTTCCTTCTTGATTGAAAATTCGGAGAATCCCTAAGAAAGAACATGTGCCAGAGAACTATGGGGATCTGCAGTTGGATTTTAGTCCAATTCTGTTCAGCTCTCCTGAGCATTACTTACCCGACACCTCCACAATTCCTCTCGAATCAATACGGCTCGTTTCATGAGAGACCTTCTTCTTCGATACTACCCTGACACTGACCGAATTCGGGTAAAACTTATTTTTTTAGATGTTCATGGTTACTTCGAGCTTCCATTTCTCGAAATTGAGGTTGTATTTGTATCTCATTTCTTCTCGTAAACAGATTCATAGGTATAGAGAACTCAGGCAGAAAATTATGTCTTCTTAGCAGGTTTTGTTTTCTTCTTTCCTATACTGAATTGGGCAAACACGTCTTATCTCGATTTTTTCATTGAATCTTTTGTCTTCTTGTTCTTTTGATTTCAAAGCATTTGAGATCTATTCTCTTGACCCTAGTAGGTTTTTCTTCTACTCTTATGAATAATTGTGTGAACTTTAGCTTACAATGTGACAAAAATCAGCCTCTACTCCATTGTAATTTTTCATATATATACAACATCTACATAATTAATGAAACCACCCTGATTTTGACTTGTCGTACTTTGTTTGAAGCTGACCAGATTGGTGAATTGCAACAATTGCAAATTGCTCCTCATGTATCTTTATGGAGCTCCCGCTGTTAGATGTTCCTCCTGCATTTCTATCACAGATATCAGCGTATGTAACTTACCAATCTATATTTTAAGTTCCTTTCGCAAGCTTGTGTACATTGTTTTGTTTGGTTTCTTTCGTGATGGATAAAGTTAAAAAGTTGGATCTGTTTCAGCTCTTAAAACCCTTGCACCAATCCTTTCGAGCTACATGCATCAATCGGTTTTTGGTCAATGTTGGGCCAGTTTGATAACAAGAGTTGTCATAATTTCAAGGATAGATGGAGCAAAGTAACCATCATTAAGACAATAATCATGGAATTAACATGCTTTCAGATACTTGCAACTATTCCATTTTATTTTTTAGAATTTTACCAAATGATTTTTGTAAGTAGATTAGTTTTAACTATATATAGAGATTGAACATCTACTTAACACTAATATGGTATATAAGATTGGAAAAATTATCAAACAATTTTTTTAAAATTAGACTCACCTAAACATTCCAACTCACATAAAACATACATGAACACATACATGTTTACTATAAGTAGTTTGTATAAGTATAAATTTTTTAAACTTTGCTTAATTAGTATTATTTATGGAAGCATGTACCTAAAAAATGTAAAAAGGATTGATTTATTAAACTTAACTATCAAATATTGGGGTATAAATGTTTAGAGTTTAGGGTTTAGAATTGTCACTAATTAAATAGAGTCACAAATTTGTAACAAATAACCTGGCTTTGAGTTTTAAATAATTTGGGCAATTCAAAATATTTTGGGCTTTTTGGGTCCCTCTAAAACATTTTCCCGACTAAATAATAGTAAAACAAAACATTATCCCTTAATAGATTCCCAAATCAAAGTCCAAACCTAAGTTTCATATCTCTCTCGATCCTCACAGATCTCTCTTCAATTCCACCTCTTTCGCCTGATTCTTGTCTGTCGGTAGGTAAATCTTTTCTTCCCCTTTTTTCCTCGTGTATCTCTTCATCTCTATGCCTCTCTCAGTCGATTCGTGTCTGAATCGATATATAAATCTCTTCTTCCACTTTGTTCATCGTGTATCTCTCTCTCTCTCGATTCGTGTTTGAATCGATTGTTCTGTGTCTTCTCTTCATATATTTCTCTTTATCTCTTCAACATTTCCATGGTTGAAAGCGGAAAAACAGTCGAGGACGAGGGAATAAGAACGGCGGTATGAGTAGACCAACCGGTGGAGTTGGTTCGAGCTCAGGCGGAGGGGTCCGAGTCAACACCGGAAAACGTTTGGCAGTAGGCGGAGGTCTCGGACCAACCACCGTCAACGTCCTGCAGGAGACGGAGCTCTCGGACTCAACAAAGGAAAGGTAATGATTGTAACCAAACTCCATATCTGAATTCACCTCTCAAGGTTCGTCAAGCTGCTTCACTTTGTTTTCTCCAGATTTCGTCCATGTGATTGATTTTATTATTAATTCGTTAGCATCATTTACTTCGATCAAGCTTGTGTTTGCGGTTTCTTGTTAGTTAAATCTAGACACTACACATTGTTTACTTGAAAAAATCAAGTTTTTAATGGTTATTACTCAAATTTCCATTGTAGAGTTGAATTCTACTGATTTCAGGGTTACTAACACTTGTTGTTTCCATGGCTTAAGGCTTTGGCTTTCTGGGTTTAGAGGTAGAGTGGATGAGGAAAGGAGTAATGATTTGTGAGAGAGATGATTTCAGCCTCACTGGCCCATTACACTTACCATCTATATGCTGGTTTGTATCTTCTTCTCTCAATCTTCGACCTTTGTTTTATGGGAAACTGAACCTTCATGATTTATTGTTGAGTTTAGGCTAATTTTTTGGTTTAGAAGCTAATAATCTTGCTTTAATTGTTGTTGTTCCCTTGTGTTTGAAAATCCGAAAATTGTTTGTACTTCATGAGTATCATCATTCCTCATAGTTTTACTGTACTCTTACATGTAGCTTAGTTTGTACTTGAGATTTAGGACTTAACAAAGCTTGTGAGTCAGGCGAAGAACAGTGAAAGGCCATACTGGATTGACCCTTCTACTCCACGCACACGGAGCATTGAAGAACAGAATGAGATATTCTTAAAGGTAATTTGCTCAAATCGTATTCATTTTTTACATTCCTTTTATCTGAACAGTATGTTTGTGTCTTGATGTGGTGTGTTAGCTGTTTTGGTCTTACTGGTTATTGTCATGGTGTTAGATGTCTTTGTTTTATGGGCTAACTTCTGATCTTTCTTTCACTTTCTGTGTATATTACATCTCCTCTCTGTCTGTGACCTTGAATTGGCTTTCAATTGTTAGCATAGGTAATTGTATGTGTTTATAATCATGCTAGCTTAACTTGTATGACATTCTTCCTTGTTTTAGTGTACTGAAACAGATGCAAAAGGAAACCATTTTGGCCTTGGCCAACTTCAAGAGATGGTCAAAGGGAAAAGAAAGCTGACTTATCCAAGCTCATTGACTACCTCAAACAAGCTCAGACAGCTACATCCACTGCAAGGAAGAATATTTCCTGAGCCACCTGCTACAACCACACTTCAGCCACCTGTTACACTAAGTTAAGCTCTTAACATAGTAATCTATGATATCAAACTCTATGTGATGGAACAATATTTTGGTGTAGATAAAGTGTTAGATCATTTTTTTGGTACACATCTCTTTCGGCTTAAGGATTATGTAATCTCTTGTTTTTCTTATAATGTAGTACTTTATGGCTTGTATAACTTTTAAATCTGTATTACTAATGACGGATTCAAACAGATTTTTGTATAATTTAGATTTTCTGCTTTCAAGAATGATAAAAATGTATCCACTATATTATATACACTTAAAAATACACGTAGTAGCAAAAGAGTAGTAATTTTGTGACTGATATGTGACTAAATCAGGTCAAAATAATGTCCAAATAGTCGCACAATCGTCGCTAATAAGTGACGACGTTACGACTACAAGTTTAGTCTCAACTTTGAGACGACAAAAATAGTAACAATTTAGTCGCATAATATAGGTAGTCTCAAATCAGTCGCTAATGTGCGACTACCAAAGTCGTCTTACAATCGTCACTAATTTGCGACTGAAATAAATAGACACATTTTAGTAGCAAATTTGCCACTGATTTGTGACCTTATAAATTTGCTACCAACAATTTGCCACTACTTTTTTAGTCACACAATAGTCGCAACTCAGTCATTTGCTACCGTTTTGTAACTATTTCTGGAGTAGCAAAATCAGTATTTTCTTGTAGTGTCATGTATGCATTGGAGGTGATAGTTATGCAACAAATATGTAGAACCATTCTATCAAATCAATTTTTCCTCGCATATTTCACACCAGTGCATGTCCATGCCTTCTCCGTAGCAAAGTGAGAGAGGATGTTCGTCATATTTGTATTGAATCTTATCTGGAATGGTAGTGCATCGACAACATATTACAAACTCACACCGAGTACATTGTAGATAATACCTCCAAAATCTTATCTTGCAACTACTGCAAGTGATTTCATTGAAGATCTACGTCGAGGTAGTGATGAATAGAGGATGTTCATGGCTTTCATGAGTGAAATTTTCAGGAATTAAAATGCAACGAACTTCCTTCGTGGAAGATAGGAAGGAACGATTAATTGAAGATTTTTTTCTCCACGAAGTATGCAGAATTCGCATTGTACACAGTGGTAGAAATCATGAAATCCAATTGGAAGGACGATTATGATATATCTAACATAAATAACACAATGAAATTCTTTTTTACACGATTCTGATATAGACTAGTTTAGTAGTTTACCAAGGTCGATAGCTCGACTAGAAATGTACTTTGGAATCGGTAATCTATTAAAAGTTGGTTTGAGCCTAGGAGATGTAAGGATTTTGGAACCTCCTAGTTATTAAAAAAAGTATAGGCTAATTTGGTTTTACCAATATATCTATTTACATGTTAAAATCATATAATTGACCGAAAGAGATTTAAACCATTTTCATTTGGGTTGAAACTATTGTATGAAAAATGTCATCTTTAAATATGAATGAAAAAGAACACTTGAAAAAAAAAGTCTTGACTCAATAATCTAATACTTATTGAAATATGATATCTTACAATTATAACAGTAAAAGAAAATATAATCTCTAGAAACAGAGATCAAAAACGAACAAGGACTCGATAAACATAATCGAAAATGAAGTTGAGAAGATCCGCTCCATCAACTGATTAAATGAGTAGTTTGAAATTAAGCCTAGAGTGAGCATTATCCCACCAAAATGCAATAGTATCGCGTGCCTTGAAACGTCTTTGTTGTAGAATCATATTCCATCCATCGAAACAGAAATTTTCATTCTTTGTTTGTCTTATGGTAAGAGGTGTTGTAGATTTAGAAATAAAATCAAAAACATCCATAATCACTGGCTCGTTTTTTTGTAACAACAATACGAGATTACTACTATGCACCAAAGGAAATAATTTTGCATGTAATAACTCTTTAGGCATCGTTATTGTATTGCAAGTTATGCCTGTGTCTGATGGTGTCAGTTTTATCAGGATGTTCAATGGGCTTTTTGGATCAAACGGCGTATCAGGAAACAATTTAGTACCAGCCATGACTTACCACAGAAATATAAATCAAAGATATGTTTTTATTGTTCTTTACTAGAATTAGGATGTTGAGTTTGTATTTTAGGATTTGGTTATGTGTTAAGGATATATATATATAATAAGATAGCAAGAAGTCGTGTTGTGTGGATGCAAAATCATATATTGATCTTTAATTAATATCACTAGATTCATATTAATTGATTATACTATATCTAACCATAATATCTCAGAGATTTTTTTAAATATATTTTAAATATTTTAATAAATTATTTACCTATTTAAACTGTATATATATATATATATTTTTTTTTTAATTGAGAACATGTATTTTTAGAGAATAAGATAAACAAAAGTAAATATACTTAAGTACCAAATTAATTTCATTAAAGGATTGAACTTGCTAATTTGTCATCTTTTGTTTAAAAATAAATAGAACCAATAAATAATTGTGCCAACCTTATTTAAACTAACTAATAAATTTAAGCAAAAGTAGACTTTTAAAGGTTTATTTGGAATGTAGATCAAGAGCTTTAAAGCTTCTACACCAAGAGGTTTGGGGCTCGAATTCCAGAAAATGCGATTTATTGTTGTATTTGCAAATTACTGGAGACAAGCTTACATGAGATCTTTAGTGTGGGGCAAAGTAAAATCGTTTGGTGTGGTTCAAAATGGAGGCATGACCGTTATATAACCGTCGATGTAACAGTACTTATAATTTATAATAGAATAATAATAAAAATGCAATCTTAAAAAAGGTTTGTTTGGTATTTTAAAATGGATATTCCAATCCAATTCATAATCCTAATGGATTGTGGATTAACCTAATCCATTTACTAAATGACAATTTCCAAAAATATCACTTTTAAATTTTTTTTTTCAAAAATACCACTATGAATTTTTTTCCCCAAAAATACCACATTTTTCCAAAGTTTCAAAAATACCACTTTTTAAAAATTCATTTTTAAAAAACTTCAAAGTGTGATATTTTAGGAGATTTCTGGATGGGATCAATCCATAGCTAACAAGTAAAAAAACAGAGATTTAGGTAATTAACCGATTCAACACATAAAAGTCTATGAAAACAACAACAACAAAAACCAGGTTCATGTTCGAGATACCTTATTACTTTCTCGCATCCCTTGTTTTTAAGCAATTTGTAGAACACAACAATCTCATTCGGCTCGAAGACGTTCAAGTTCATGGGGCCCATGCAACAGTGGCTACACTAACTTCAAATCTGCTGAGTGCTAGCAGTCCCGTCTCTACTTTTTGTAGGGTCCTAGGCAACACAAAAACATTTTGGGCCTTTTTTAGTATACAATTTAATTTCACATGACAAATCATTACGAAGAATCTTCTAGTTCTTCAGTGATTGTCTACATATATTACTTTTTGCATCACTATTGAATCGTAATGGTTAACCGATTCATACCAAACAATGATATGTTTTGTAAACTTCTGGTTTACTGTATCTTTTCATCTCCATTCTATGAATCTTTGTGTAGTTACAATACAAGTAGTTTCAAAAAAATACTTTTGCTCTTGGGAAATACTTGTAATTTAAAGGTATTTACAATTCCTTTACTTATTGTCTCAACATGATTTTTTTTGTTCTAAAAAATCTCATGAATTTATGTTATGAAGGATTCATATGAACATAATCTTATGAATCTTCTGGATTCATTTACTTAGTTTCCGTGTGAACATAATATTCTGGATGTTTCACTTATTATGGTATGTCGGATTCTTTATCTCTCCCTCTCGAGATGATAACACTGATTTTATCAATCTTAAATTGAATCCCTTTTTAGAATCAATAACATATCCTGCTCGGGACATGTATTATACCTTAAATCCTTCTAACTTTTGAGACTTATGAGAATCAATGCATAAATATACCAACTACATTCCCATATGCAATATTATCAATGTGCTCTTCTGGAGCATTTATATATATGCTCTGGTTGAGCATTCAATAAGCCATGTACTACCTTGTATTGTACTCTCAATAAATTCGTTCATTTTCAAAATGATTCACATATCTTTGACTTATAACCATCTCAATTTTCTCACTTCTGGTGAAAATATGAGTTCCGGATAGAGACTTTTCGATTTTGGATCTCGATCTTGACCATGACCACATTCATATCCACTTTCACATTATGACTCGTTCCATAGCAATTTCTTCAACAAATACTATTGGTATTGCCATTTTCTTCTTTAGTATATGATATCACATTCGCTTCAGGGAATGGTGCTTAACAACAAATACATCATATGTTTAGTCTCAATGAGATAAGATATAAGTTCTGAAAAACTCCTTAAATCTCTTTTCACAAATTGTTGTCCACACGACAACATTACTTGCATGAAATTAAGTTTAAGTATGTCTCTATAAGAGATATTAAATTGCAAGTAATTCTGAACATAGGTGAATTATATTCACTTAAAGACTTCAAGTCTTGTAGGCAATATCAACCAATCATTTTAGACTTTAGGAAATATCACATTCTGGTGATCATACCTTTCCTTTAAGAATTGCTCTGACTAAATCTCTATGGTCAAGCAGTGAACATAATCTTCTGGATATGTCACTTGAAGTGAACTTTCATAATCATTAAACAGTGATCATAATCTTCAGGATTTGTCACTTATGGTCTATGTGAGATTTTTTAATTCTCTTACTCGAGATCATACTTAGACAGTGATCACAATCTTCGGGATTTGTCACTTATGGTCTATGTGAGATTTTCTAATTCTCTTACTCGAGATCATACTCAGACAGTGATCACAATCTTTTAGATTTGTCACTTATGGTCTATGTGAGATTATCTATTTCTTTCATTCGAATGATGAAACTTCAGGTTCATCCATCTCGAATTAAATCTCACGATGAACAAAGATATTATTATGATCATCTTATTTAGTCAAGACTAAATAGTAGTCTTATTAGCACCATCACAATTGGTGAAATCAATTCTCTGAATGATAAAATATAATTTATTCATTACGAGAATACCAAATCAATGATTTGCAAATAATCAAACCAATGAGAACCAAATATTCAAACCAATGTTTCTCTGAACCAACTCTAACCATTCAAACAAATGAACTTCCAAACAAATTTAAAACCAACAAGGTAGACTAATAAAATTCAATAAAGCATGATCCTCAAGACATAAATAATACTTATCTCGATTGGGAGATGACCTTGACAATTTAAATCGGAGATGACTTAGTCCGAGAAAGCTTTTGTATTTTACGCTCATCGAAACAAAGAACTACATATCAGAGGTAAAAAAAATTGGTTAGAATCAAAAACATCTCAAACTAACGATTAACCAAACCCACATATACTATAAATAAGTAAAATCAGATTAAGCAAAAGTCAAACCGTTTAGATCGATAAATTGTCACGAATCGATCAAACATAAAGCATGTGTCAATGTATTCTACTACATCCCTAGGCAGTAAAAATTAATTGTAAAAGCAAGAACCAACTATATAATTTATTCATGATGTTAATTATGTAATCATGTCATGAACAAAATAGAATATGACCAACATCACCGTAACACATAAATTAATCATATCAAAATACTACTTATCTGATGTGAGTGACTTTTGGAGATACAGTGGTGGTGATATCGGAGACGTCGGAGAGTAATATGGAAAACAATGGAAACATGAGTTAACGTTGATTAGGGTTTGTTAAGGTGATAAAATTTTGGGTTTAGACGGCTAGGGTTTTATTTAGTGGCTAGGGTTTACTCAGCTAGTTAGAACTCGTGCTGATAACGTGTTGTGAATAAGAGAAGAGAAGAGAATAGGAATTGGTGTTTTGTTGTGTATTATTCCATGAGAAGTATAAAGTATATATAGGGCTACAATACTTGGAGAGGAATTAGGGTTTAGGGATATTCTAGAACATGGGCCTCTAATGGACATCCACTAAATGGGTTTATAACAAAAGTGTGATATTTTAGGAGATTTCTGGATTGGATCAATCCATAGCTAACAAGTAAAAAAACAGAGATTTAGGTAATTAACCGATTCAACACATAAAAGTCTATGAAAACAACAACAACAAAAACCAGGTTCATGTTCGAGATACCTTATTACTTTCTCGCATCCCTTGTTTTTAAGCAATTTGTAGAACACAACAATCTCATTCGGCTCGAAGACGTTCAAGTTCATGGGGCCCATGCAACAGTGGCTACACTAACTTCAAATCTGCTGAGTGCTAGCAGTCCCGTCTCTACTTTTTGTAGGGTCCTAGGCAACACAAAAACATTTTGGGCCTTTTTTAGTATACAATTTAATTTCAGAGCCCTTTTTTGCAATATAGTCTTGTAAGAACAAAATTTTGGAGCCCTGTTTTGTTAAGAATTTGTGTGAAAACTGACGTGGGCTCATGGCAAAAGCCTAACTTGCCCCCCCTTAGAGCCGGGACTGAGTGCTAGTACCATTGCGAACAACTTCCACCTTTGTATAGTAATAGTAGAATGTATAGCCAACCTTCAAATTTACGGAAGACTCATGTATGCATTGACACTACAAGAAAAAACAGATTTTGCTACTCCCAAATCAGTTACAAATCGGTGTCAGTTGACGTAATTGCCACTCGTGTACCACCGAAACTTCCGTGGCAAATTGTTGGTAGCAAATTTGAGTCGGTGACAAATCAATCGCAAATTTACGACTTTTTTGTTACTCAATTTATCAGTAGTAAATTTGTAACTACTGTGTGACAGAATTATTCAGTGGCAAATTTGCGACATAGTTGTGACCACATACATATTGCTACGAAATTGTTACTGTTCTGTGTAGTGGCACAACTGTGACGAGCTAGTAGTCGTAAGTTGGTTACTTATTAGCAACGAGTTTGCTACTAAGTTGCCCTTAACATGAACAATTTTAGTCATAGATCAGTAACAAAATAACTACCTCTTAGCTACTACCTGTATGTAAAAGCATTGACATTATTACTCGTTCTAAACGTTGCTAAAAACAGAAAACATTAAATACACAAAAACTAGTTTAAAACATAAATTCAATATACAGATTTAAAAGTGATACAATCCAAAAAGAGATTAATGTTTGTTTAGCCGAAATAGAAACACTAGAACTAAACCAAAATATAGTTTCATCACATAGAGAGTTTGAGATGATAGAGTACTAAGTTAAAAGCTTAACTTAGTGTAGCCGGTGGATTTGGTGAGGTCGTAGCAGATGGTGGGTCAGGTGCGGTGTTACCTGCTGCTGAGGTTGGACTCGCCTTCAGCTGTCTGAGCTTGGCTGAGGTACTCCACGAAGTCAGTCTTCTGTTTCAAATATGCGAACATGAGTTTGAAGGTTCCCAGCTCCTTGTTAGCTTCTTGAAGTTCTGCGAGTTGCGCCTGAGCGTGTTGAAGCTCCTGATCCCTGCGAATATTCTCTAGATCGTGATCTAGGAGCTTTGCACGTGCATCTCTGAGTTCATCCTGCATCTCCGAGAAGGCAGAGTCAGAAGAGCTTGGATAAGACACCTTCCCTTTCCCTTTCACCAAGTCTTGAAGTTGGCCAAGCCCAAACGTGTTTCCTTTACAATCTGTTTTAGTACACTATAAAAAGGAAACATGTCAGACAAGTTAAGGAATTCTATATATACTCTACACAGTAAACTCTATTTGCACAATTTCAAGTCTATGCAAGGTCAGAAATAGAGACATATAACCAGCAACTTCAATAAACAAAAGGCGATATTTGTTCAACACAAACCATAGAAGACACAAACAATGTTTACCACATAAGTAAAAGTTTATTAAAAGATCAATTAGAATTGACGTACTGACCTTTAGAAAAATCTCATTTTGTTCATCAATTGTGAGTGTGGAAGCATCATCGGAATCGTCCAAAGTCTCTGTGCAATTGACCACCTTGTTCCTCATTACATCTTCAAGAATGACCTCGTAATTAGTCGCTATTTCCCTTGCCTTCTCATCAACAAAAGTGCCATCAGGCAGTGTATGCGTCCTAACAAACACCTCAGCAAATGAAACCGGTCTCCCTAACTCCGCCTCCTGTGAAAGAGGAGAAGTAATTATTGACAAGGAAACCGAAAACAAGAGAAAGAAAGAGAAGTTCTAACCATTTCGAGCTGTCTTGTGAGGTATGACTTCTGGCCAGAGACATGTTTGTGAGCTCCAACACCACCGCGCGAGGAGTTTCGATTGTCAGAACAGATGGAACTCTTGCTAACTGCTTCTGGAGTGTCCCAAGTCATCCACATTTCCTGCCACAGTAACTCGTCAATCCAGTAAGGCCTCTCACCCTTTTGCTTCGCTTGACTGACTATGCCTTTCAGCCTCTCTTTAGCGATGACCACGAACTGTTCCTTGACGAGCCCAGTCATACCTAAATCCCATGTGTATTTTTGCTACATTTAAGAGTTAATAAACAAAATTAGTAAGTTACTAAAAGAATGAAATAAATTATAGAAACTAAGAGTAATTATATGAAATATTACCGCAAATGTTCGGAAAAAAAGCTCTCGCTGTGATTGAGGTGTAACTGACCAGTTGAAATAAGCCTTATCGAACTTCCGCCTCAATATTCCACCAATATCACGAGACAAACGAGTTTTGTCTCGGACAAACCTATTCAAAGTACACAAACCATAAATCAGTGACTACATGTAACAGATGCAATTGAATATGGACATTGTAAATGACTACTTACCAGAGGGTTCTCTTCCCAGGGATTGGGTGTGGACTCAAAAATGTCAGATTCTCTCGGCCAGGCAAATGAAGGAGATCTTCCAACTGTTGATCGAAGTTCTCCAAACCGGCTCCAGGATTATCCACAGGCTGTGGTTGGACATGTTCTTCTTCTGCCATGGGCATCTCAACCCGTGGAGGTGAATGTTGGCGATGTGGAAACGCAGACCTCTGCAGGCGGAGACGCGGCTCAAATGACGGTCCATACTGTCTTGGGAGAGTGGTCCTATTGACGGAGACAGTGTCCTGAGAGGACCGGTTCGACGCGTTAGAAGACGTTCCTTGATCCCCGACGTGTCTAGGAATTGAGCCTCTCGGCGAAAGATCCTCATTACCTCTACTTCGGACGCTTCGCGATGAAGCTTCAACGGTTGTGTTTGCAGCAACTAAGGCCGCGGTTGGAGGAGGTAGGGTTGTGCAGATACCTTTTCCTCTGTCCAAGGCAGGTCCTTTCCCTCTATCTTCTGCAAGACCTTTCCCTCTATCTACTGCAGGCGCTTTCCCTCTGTTCAGTGACAGAAGTGCATCCGCAGCCGGACGTTTCGTTCCGGCTTGCCTCGTGTCTCCATCTTGACGTGGTTTGGTGTTCACCGGAACATCTCCACCATTGGTCGGACCAGGTTGCACTGTTGGTCTAGCGGCGTTGACTCTACTTGCACCGCCTCGGGTTCTAACACCACCACCTGCCTTCGCCCCACGACCTCTCTGTGACTTACCGTTCCCACCCATATAAACTGTTAGCGAGGGCTCGGGAGAGAGAGATTAGGTCAGACAGAACGTGACAGAGAAATAAAAACTGGGATTTGGGATTTGGGATTTTAGGTTTTAGAATTAGGGTTCGATGAATTGGGTTTTAGGAGACGATTCAGATGACTACGGTTTAGAATTGAAGATGAAAACAATGAGACAGAAGGTCATAGAGAAATCTGTAGTCGGGAAGAAAAGGGATTTTGGGATTTAAAGTTTACAAACTAGGGTAGATGAAGATGGTTCAAGAAAAAGAAGACTGCGGTTAGGAATTACAATTAAAAAGTAGAGGAGTAGAGTCGATGAAGATGAAGAGGAGTTCGAAAGAGAACATGATCACACTCGAACCCGGAATAAATGAGAACTGGGATTTCGTGTTCACGAACGAGACAAAGACGAATCGGGTAGAAGAAGAAGGAGGAGAAACGATGAAGATGAATCGGAAAAGAAAAACAAGAACAACAAGCACGACGAATCGACTGAGAGAGATGATCAATTAGGGTTAGGTTGAATTTGGGATTTTAGGGATTTGAGGTCGACGGAGAAACAAATGAGGCGTCGGGTTCTTGTTGTATGGTTCATGGGTCTGGGCTTCGTAAATACCGGCCCAAAAAATATTTTGGGCTTCGAAATTAGCAGCCCAAAACGTGTTATTACCAGACATAGAACTCGAACCCCTCACGTGTTTGTGTGTGTTAACATGTTGCGAACCAGTATAGCTAACGGAATCTTTCTGTACATTCGGTACATTTTTTTGTAAATAACATATTATTCACGGGTTATTAAGCTTACCCAAATATGATTTACATTTATACTAAAGTCATTTTTATTAAAACATAAATATTACAAGAAACTTACCCAAATACATTTACATTGCCATTTGTATGACTTATTTCCCACATACCTCTAGTACTAATAAATTTATTGCATAAATTGAAATTCAATACTGATCGGTGTGATCATCCTCGTCCTCGTCGTTATCGTCCTCGTCATCCTCTTCGTCGTCATCTGAAGATGATAAATTACAACAAAATTCATCTTCAGGATCAGCATCTGCAACTTCGACATCAATTTCTTCAGGGCGATGTGTGTTGTCGACTAAAGTATCGAGAACGATTTCTTCAACCATATTTGTCATTCCCTCATCATCAGCTGTTTGTTGCAAAATGACAGTCTCGTTTGACTTCCCCTGAACACGATTTTGCGGGTTTACTTTCAGAACTGTATGCCACGCGACTCGAGGGCGTTTAACACGTGGGTACGAAAGATAACACACTTGATCAGCTTGGGAGGCTGTACATTTATTATTAAACTTCAGATTTATAGAATACGAACAACAAATATAACTATTTATGCGTTGCCATACATACCTAAAATAAATGGTTCGTAGCCTTGATACTCCCGTGTCATGACCACGTCCACAACGCCTAAATCATTTTTCCGTAGCCCTTTTCCATAAGTAGGGTCAAACCATTTACAGTAGAAAAGTGTGATTTTTAAATTCGTTACTCCCGGATATTGGAACTCCATCATACGTTCTATCTTCCCATAGAAATCGTCCTCTACGTTCTCTGCATAATTATGCCCTTTCACACATACCCCATAATTCATTGTTTTTCTCTTTTTGCCATGATCCTCTGTGTGAAACACATATCCACGGGTACAATAAATGGGGAACGTTCTAACTTTGCGTTCCGGACCTTCCACAACATCTTTAACCCAATACGGAAAACCTTCTTGTGTTTCCATTGTTTGTACCTATATATATATATAATTTTTTTTTATATAAAATACAACAAAAAACATTAAATAAATATTCTACAAATAATTTTAGAAAATGGTTGTACGAACGTACATATTGCCGGATCCAGTCAGGAAATATTTCATCTCTTCTTTTTGTAACGCCTTCTTCCAGTAGGCCCGGATTATCATAACGAATTTGTGCTTCGCACATCCTGTTTTCATTAACGCACTTCATAAATACTTAAACGTAACTAAAAACCTAGATAATTAAATTATTCATTATTAATTAAATACGTATCTAATTAACATAATATCATATACCTTTCAAATGGTTGAAAATATTCACAATTCCGCAAGACGTATGAGTGTGCACAATTGTAATCTTGTGCAGTTAACCACATGTCTTTGCATCTACCAGTTGGACGGCCTACTGCTTTAAATATATCTGGTACTGGCACAATATATTGAGGTACTTCACCTTCATCATAGCGATTTCTCCTGCATAATTATTCATTATGTTGAATTACTCGTCCTAAACTTCATGCTCAAATAACTTCAACAGTACTCATTAAACATTATATATATATGTGCGTCACTGATTACCTTCTTCTAAGAGCTGTAGAGACATGGGGTGGAAAGTAGTGTTGGGAAAAATAGGATATCTCATCTTTCATATACGATTGAACAATTGAGGCCGCTGGATATCTTTTATTCTTGGCTTTGCCTTTCAAATGTTTGAAAAACCTTTCAAATGGATACATCCACCTGTATTGGACAGGACCACCAAGCTCAGCTTCGTATGGTAGGTGGATGGGTAGGTGCTCCATCACATCAAAGAAAGAAGGTGGAAATATTTTTTCCAAGTTACATAAAATCATCACGATGTTCTCCTTCATAATTTTTAGTCGCCTCGTATCCAACGATCTGCTGCTGAGGTCTCGAAAAAAGCTCCAATTCCTAAAAAAATGGTATTGATGAGTACTATATCGACAATGAACATATAATCCATAAGGTTTGTATTAATTTATTTACCTGACAATGCTTGATGGACGTTCTTAGGAAGAAGTTCGGCAAAAACAAACGGAACTAATCGTTCCATAAAAACGTGGGAGTCATGACTTTTCATTCCAGAGAACTTTCCACCAGCGACATCTACACAACTCGCTAAATCTGCTACATAGCCATCTGGAAATTTTACCTCATTCTTCACCCAGAGAAGTAAGGCTTCTTTGGCTTTTGAAGTCAATCTCCAAACAGGAAATGGGGCGTTACCACGGCCATCAAGATGCAATTCTTTTCGAGCACAAAATCGTGCGATATCTAACCTTGTGTTGACAGTGTCTTTCGATTTGCCTTTCACATTCATCGCAGTATGTAAGATGTTATCCTCGAAGTTCTTCTCTATATGCATCACATCAAGACAGTTCCGTAGATTTAAATCTTTCCAGTATGGTAGCTCCCAAAAAATGCTTTCTTTATGCCAATTGTGCCAATCTCCGTAGCCCTCTGGTTTTTTTTCGTGGCCATTTCCACCACACTCAGATGTTTTAGCTGCGCCCACATACCGTATACTGTCCAAAACTTGTTCTCCACACACAGATTCTGTAGGGTAGTCGTCAACTACATTCTTTCCCTTGATAAACGCACGAGTGTTTTTTCGTAGAGGATGGTGAGGGGGCAAAAATCTTCTATGACAGTCAAACCAGCAAGTCTTCCTCCCAGACGGCAATCGAAAAGCCTCTGTATCACTCTTACAAATTGGACACGCTAATTTTCCATGTGTCGTCCATCCTGACAACATCCCATACGCCGGAAAATCACTTATCGTCCATAACAAGACGGCTCGAAGGTTGAAGATTTGATTTGTGGACACATCATACGCCTCGACTCCGTAATTCCATAAATCCTTTAACTCTTCGATAAGTGGTTGAAGGAAAACATCTAGACTGGCTCGTGGATGCTTTGGGCCCGAATTCAAAATCGTAAGAAACAAATACTCGCTTTTCATTGCCATATCCGGAGGTAAGTTGTACGGTGTCAGGATAACAGGCCATAACGAATGATTTTTAGACATACCGAATGGATTAAAGCCGTCAGTACATAATCCTAAATATACGTTTCGCGTTTCCTCCGCAAAACTTGGATAATTTTCATTGAAAATTTTCCATTCTGCCGCGTCAGATGGATGGCACATTATTCCGTCATCAGACTCGTGTTCTGCATGCCACCTCATCGATGCCGCCGTTCTCATGGATTGGTACATCCTCTTCAATCTGTCACCGATTGGTAGATACCACATTTTGCTGAACGGTATATTTGTCCTCCCGCCTGTTTCCTTATATCTTGCTTTCCCACAAAATTTACAGTACTGCAAATCTTGATCTTCTTTCCAGAATAGCATACAGTTATCTAAACATACATCAAATGTATGGTAAGGCAAGCCTAACTTTCGCATAAGCGTTTCCGTCTCGTAGTACGAAGCAGTTGCCTGATTAGGTTCTGGTAAAATATCCGTAATTAAATCAGACAATGAATCCATAGCAGTTTCTGCCAAATTATGGTCTTGCTTGATGTTCATTTCCCGAGCCGCCACATACAACTTCGTAAGACCTTCACGACATCCATCATAAAGGGGAGTATTTGCAGCTTCTAACATATCGTAAAAGTGTTTCGCCTCATCTGTAGGTTCTTCATAGACATGATCATTTCCACTTTGATCATGTTCATGGCCAGGATGATATTCATTAAATGGAACAGAACCATGAAATGCATCCCTAACCATTCCGGCATAAACATTCTCTTCTTCATAATTGGCCGGTTCATTATAATTACCGCTGCTAAAATCTACATTATCATACTGATTACTAGTTCCTACCCCATGAGCATGGTAATCTTCTCCATGGTAAGTCCATACATAATAATCTGGCATAAATCCTTGACCAAGCAAGTGTTTTTCAACTGATCTAGCCGGTTTTAACCTACCCAAGTTTTGACATTTTACACAAGGACAGTATAACCTACCTCCACTGCTTATCGAGAACGGCTGGTTAGTTGCGAAATTGATGAATTGCGTCACTCCATCTGCAAATTCTCTTGATATATTGTTCGTCTGCGGGTCAATCCTAGCATACATCCAATTTCGGTTTGAATGCCACATTTTTTTTCCTTTTTTTCTTTTTTTACAAAAAAAATTTGAAATTTATTTTAAATAAATTCAAATAGAAGGATATCTCACGAATCGCTCGTTTGGTAATTTTACCCCCAGAGTTTTTTTTCGTAATTATAACGAATATAAAGTTTTATTAATATCTTGAGAGGTTTTTTATAAAACAAAAAAAATGAAGCGTAATTATAAAGAATATAAAGCTTTTTTAATATCTAGAGAGGTTTTTTTAAAAACATCAGCAAATTGAAGAAGAAAAAATAACCAAATTGAGAATGAAGAACTATGGCCAGAACGAGCGTTATTTATAGCTTCTTCAATTGCTACTCTTTTGCTACTACCGAAAGTAGTGACAAAAATTGTTAACACCTACTTAGCTACTGATTTTCCACGTTTTCACCTACTTAACTAGTCGAACATTCCACGTTTCTACCTACATTTTTTTGTTACGCTTTTGTCACGAATTAGGTATAAAAATATCGTCGCAAAGTAGTTGCACATTTGTTACTCTATTGACACTCCCATTATTTGTCGCAAAATTGTCACTACATGTATAGTCAGTCACACATTTGCGACTCAATTTGCTACTAAAATAGTCAGTTGCAAATGTGCGACTCTTTAGCTACTAAATTTCGGTAGTCACAAAACAGTCACAAAGTGGTCATTCTTTCGTAGCAAAAATGTGCCACCGAAAATTCAGTCACACATTTCGGTGACAAAAACAATGTTATCTTGTAGTGTGAAGATGATAGTTATGCAACAAATATGTAGAACCATTCTATCAAATCCATTTTTTCTCACATATTTCACACCAGTGCGTTTCCATGCCTTCTCCGTAGCAAAGCGAGAGAGGATGTTCATCATATTTGTATTGAATCTTATCTGGAATGGTAGCGCATCGAGTACACTGTAGATAATACCTCCGAAATCTTCTCTTGCAACTACTACAAGTGCAAGTGATTTCATTGAAGATATACGTCGAGGTAGTGATGAATAGAGGATGTTCATGCTTTTATGAGTGAAGTTTTCAGGAATTAAAATGCAGCGAACATCCTTCGTGGAAAATTGGAAGAACGATTAATTGAAGATTTCTTTCTCCACGAAGTATGCAGAAATCGCATTGTACACAGTTGTAGAAATCATGAAATCCAATTGGAAGGACGATTATGATATATCTAACAAAAATAACACGATGAAACTTTTTCTTTTACACGATTCTGATATAGACTAGTGTATCATGGGTTTTACCCGTTTTTGACCACGATTTAACGCGGTTTTATCGAGTCTTTTCGTTGTTTTTCGAGTGTTTTAGAGTGTTTGCAGGTTTGTGTACGTGTGGAGCTTAATTAATAATTATGGAGCATTTTGGAACATTGTGGAAAGAGGAGCTGAAGTCGCTAGGACGGTTTTCAATTGCCGTCAGATTGGCGTGTCGATCGACATACATGGTGGTGATCGATCGACAGCAACGTTACAGCCTGTCGATCGACACACCTTATGTCGATTGATCGACATGTACTCGTAGAGACCGACCTAAATACGTTTTAAAGAAGGAAATTTGCCATTTAATGGGCCGGAAGCTGCAATAGACCGTCATAAAAGCCCACCACAAGTTTTACCTCTCTAAATAGTTTATTTTAGGTTTTTAGATCATAACTTTTAGATTTTACTTAACAAAGTTTAGAGAGAGATTTTTAGGGTTTTTAGGGAGACAAGTTTACTTTATATTTTGAGATTCTTCGAACTCTATTATACTTATTCTTATTCTCTTTCTTTATGCAGTATTATTCAACTATGATTTGCTTTGCTGCCATGTCTGAGTAGTTTGTTTGTTAGGTTTAGGGTGATTCGAATGGAATGATGATGAATTGTTAGGGTAAACTCATTTGTTAGGATTATCTGTTAGGTTCTTCACCTAGATTGCTTTAACTCTGGTTTAGGATTCGCGACCCTGAATTTGGATATTTTAGGTTGATAGATTGACACGAAAGTGTAATTGATTAGCCAGAACTAGATCTTAGGTGAGCAAAATTACTTATTCGCAAAGAAATTTGGTTTAGGGATTTTGTGAACAAATTGGACTTGAATTTAAAGCTTGTTTAAATTGATTGAATTCGCAAAGAAATTTGGTTTTCTAGGGTTTAAGCATAGTTAGTTTTCGCAACGACAGTTGGTTAATTATATCTTAGTGTTCCAAGTTCTAGAACGGTTCTTAATTAAATCCTGATTTTGCTTAAACTACAATTCTGATTCATCCTGAGAATTACCTGAAAGCCTAGCTCTTTGTTTAATTGAATTTTAAATCAACAATCTTGCGTGTTACCAATTGCTTTTGTCTTTTATTTTACATTATTTACTTAGCTAAATTCGAAGTCAATATTCCTATCGTTTGATTTGACTCCTAGTGATTCGACCCCTTACTACAATTGATCTCTTAATTTAAGAGAGTAGCTCAGGGTAAATTTGAGCACATCAACTAGTTTTGTAGTTTACCAAGGGGGATAGCTCGACTAGAATTGTACTTTGGAATGGACAATCTATTAAAAGTTGGTTCGGGCCTAGGAGATGTAAGGTTTTCGGCATAGAACCTCCTAGTTATTAAAAAAAAGTATGGGCTAATTTGGTTTTATCAATATATCTATTTACATGTTAAAATTATATAATTGATCGAAAGAGATTCAAGCGATTTTCATTTAGGTTAGTTCTGTCGTATGAAAAATGTCATCTTTAAATATGAATGAAAAAGAACACTTGGAAAAAAGTCTCGACCCAATAATCTAGTACTTAATGAAATATGATATCTTACAAATATAACGGTAAAAGAAGATATTAATCTCTAAAAGCTGAGATCAAAACGAATAAGGACTCGATGAAGCTGGTAATATCATCGAGGTGGTCGATCCAGTTGCAGTGCAGCAAGCTGAGTTCGATCGTCAACGGGCTGAATGGGAGCGCCAGCGCGCTGAACTTGAGCGTCAAGCTCAGGCGAATCGCAGACCTCAGGAGGTCGTAGTTAACCAACGCACTTTGGGTGACTACTACCGTCCTGAAGAGCACTACGCCAACAGGGCAGCGATTCGACCTCCTAGATTTGAGCGGAGGGATTTTGAGTTGAGGCCTGCGTACTTCTCTCTAGTGGCTCAACATCAGTTCCATGGGCACCCATCAGAGCACCCCATGGATCATCTTGAGATGTTTGAGGATCTTGCATCTAGCATTAAGGCTAACAATGTGTCTGAAGACTACATTATGTGTAAGCTCTTCCCATTTTCTCTTGCTGGAGAGGCAACCTCTTGGCTGAAGTAGTTGGAGCCAGGCTCACAGACTACTTGGAGCGATACCAAGAATGCTTTCCTGAGTCACTTCTACGATGAATCGCGCTCAGAGGATCTACGAGGTAAGATTTCAACGTTCGTTCAGAATCTGAAAGAATCTTTCAAAGCTGCGTGGGAAAGGTTCAAGAGATATCAGAGGGACTGTCCTCATCACGGTTTTACAGAGGTTCAGTTGCTGGGTATTTTCTACAGAGGAATGGACTGGAGACAGCAGATGACTTTAGCAATAGTACTAAGAAGATCATCAAAACCAGGTTCCCCGCTGATTGCCTTGAGCTCATCAAGAAAGTGTCTACTAGCAATAGTACTAAGAAGATCGATGAGGAAAGGAGAAGAGAAGCTGGTCAAACAGGTGGAGCTGAGATTGTTGAGGTTAAGGCTAAGATAGATTATGTGCATAACCTTCTGGTAAACAAGAAGTCAGTTCATTTTGCACAGGAAGTTGACACTTTCTATCAAGATGATGAGAAGGAAGATGTTAATTACATCAACCAGAATGGCTACCGAAACCAGCGATATGGGAATCAATCTGAGAACAAGGGCTACAACAATTACAATCAGAAGAGTTCGTTCTCAGGAACTCCAGGTTCTCCAAGCTATGCTCAGAAATCGAATTTTTAGAAACCTTTTGGTAGCAATAACAACCAAAGGACTTATGGATCTTCGTCATACCAGCCAATTCCCTCTAAATCTTCTGAAAACGACGTAAAGGGGATGCTCGAACAGATTCTTGAGGGGCAACAAACCCTAACAGTAAATCTCAATGGGAAGATTGATGGGCTCTACACTGATCTCAATGGGAAGATTGGCAGTCTCTGCACTGATCTCAATGGGAAGATTGAAGCCCTCAATATTCACATGAAGAAGGTGGACACTCAGGTAGCTCAGACTGCTGAAAAAGTAAGGAGACAAGAAGGTCATCTTTCAGGAAAGACAGACATGAACCCAAAGCACTTCTCCAACTCTATCACATTGAAAAGTGAAGAACAAGTGATTTCGAGTGTTGAGAAGTGTGAGGATGAGGATTGGCTCGTGGTTCTTGAAAAAGACATGGAATTGGAGATTGCAAAGTGCCTGTCGATCGACAGGCCTCCTGCTGTCGATCGGCACCAAGATCTGACGGCAATCGAAAAACAGAGCATGTTGATCGACACACACAGTGAGTGTCGATCGACAGCTACAGGAAATTTCTGTACGAGCACGACTTCATCATCCCTGTCGATCGACACACTTGATGAGTGTCGATCGATAGCACCTAAAAATGCAGAAAAGTTTGGTGTTCAGTCTGAAACCGCCATCGAACGTGTCTACAAGCCCAAGATTCCGTACCCAAGGAGTTTATACCCTTTATCTATTGGCCAAGGCAGTAAGACAACACCTAAAGAGAAAGGGAAACAAGGTCCAACATCATTAAGGAAGCTACCAAAATTGTTGAATCCAGGAATGTTTGTGGTTCCGTGTTCAATCAATGGTGTAGAATTGAAGGATTCTCTATGTGACACAGGAGCTAATGTGAATGTTATGTGTGAGGCTGTTGCAAAGAAGCTAGGAATTTTGGAATTACAACCTTCAAGGACTTATATCGAGCTCATAGATAGATCATGTACAATTTCTAAAGGCTTCATTCCATATGTGTTGATTCAAATAGGAGATTGTCTTATTCCTACGGACTTCTACATCATTGAGAGAAAGGATAATATCTGTAAACCATTGGTCCTTGGTGCACAGTTCCTTGCAAAAGTGGGAGCAATGGTGGATTTTCCTAATAAGCGAATCTCCTTCTCGAACATCAACAAGACTGTCTTCTATCCTTCAGTACTTGATACATCGGCTTCTTGTATGAGCGTTAATGTTAGAGATGAGGCGAAGAAAGTTCAAAACATCCTCGAGTTGGCTCTTTCTACAACACATCTTGAAGTTAAAAATCCAGCAAATCCCAAGTGCCAAAAGATCCCTAAGGCGAAGCGCATAAAGATTTCTTTTAAGCCATTCTCCAAGTTTAGAATTGTGATTCCTTTGGAGTTGAGAGAGGAGGAAGAAGTAGTTGTCCAAGAAATGTTGAACAATACTATGAAGCTCCTTCCTAGTATTGTTCCTTGCAAGTCTGGGGGAGTGCATTTCAGAGATCCACCTCCAGCCTGAACATCATCCGCGGTCAAGCTAACGACTGAAAACAAGCGCTTGGTGGGAGGCAACCCACCTGTGAGTCTTTTTCTTTCTTTTTCCTTTCTTTGAATCAGTTTGTTTTGTTTGTTTCTGTTTGATTTTTCAAAGATTTGTGAAACCTGTTGTTTGCGACTCTATGCTGTGCTATTTGATCGTGTTTTGTTTTAGTGATCTTCAGTTTTTCTTTAGACTGCTCCAACAACAGAAGCCGTAACAGCCTCGATTTCAGAATTCCGAACAGCCTGTCGATCGACAGACCTAGTGGTTGTCGATCGACAGCCCCACAAGTACCTGTCGATCGACACACATGGTTGTTGTCGATCGACAGGTCAACAGAACAGGTCCAAATTTTCTCGTTTTCACAACTTTTCTGACTTTTTCTTTTTCTCCTCACCAATCTCCGATTTAATAACACTGGGGACAGTGTTGTTCAAGTCTGGGGGAGGTAGTTGCTAACATTGTTTTCTATTTTGGAGTCAAAAATTTGTTTTATTGAGTCAAAATGTAGGGAACAACGATCTTTCTTAGGAATAAAGCTTAGTTTTTGAAGCTTTTAGCAGTTGCGATGAAGCATTTGGATGGAACGAATTCGAAACCAGATGATAGTACAGGTTTCCCTCTTATCGCAATTTGCAGAACGAAGTAGATCAAACTCCAGACTAGCACACTCGATCTCCATTTAGCTATATTCTCTTTGATGATATCACGACAGTAAAACATTCAGGACTCCTTATTCTCTTTACCACTCTTTGTTGATCTTGAATGGTCAGCTCATTTTTAGTTGGTACCCAACCCCTAACCTTAACCTTTTGTTCAAACCTCTTGCAGTCTCTTTTCTTTAGTTTTATGTGCAGGCATGTGTATAAACTCCGGAGAGAAAGAGATCTGACGTAGTTTTTCATTCACAAAAATTGCATGGAAAAAGGATTCGGTAGGAGTACTTGAAAGAGAGCAGCAATGCTAAGAATTCCTTGAGACTTAATACACAACAATGGTAATTTTTGAGACTAACATCTTTGTAAGATCGTTTCCCCCCTTAGAGTCTTGGAAAAAAAAAAATTAAAATCTTTTATTTCGAAAAATAAGTAAGGGAAAGGGAAATGATCATTTTAATAAGTCTCTAGCTTCAAAAGAAAATTCCAAGGAATGAGAAGGTTGGATGTGGAAAGTGGAACGTGTTATTGAATAAAGCTGTTTGGTTCCTGATAACGTTTTGGAGGAGGGAGTGCAATGTGAATAAAAAACTGTGGGCATCAACTGGATCTGACTCTCTCTTGTGATTATGCATAATGTCTGCATCCACCAAATAAAATCCGGTAACCCTAAACACTCTTTAGCTCCACTTAAACACAAAAGCCTTTAACATCACACCTAGCCCTTTTACTTGGTTGATATCATTGGAGAGAATTCCATTATAACTTCGATCGAGTGTGCGACAGTTAGGGGAATGTGAAACTGATGGGTTTGCAGGTTAAGATTTGAGGCCCAACCTATGATGGTTGAGATTCGTGACCGCCAAAGGTACTTTGTTTATATGCAGCAAAAGAGTCAAGAAAATAAAAGCAATGTTTCCAAGGATAAGTAAGTTCTCGCGATTTTCAAACTTCGACTTCATTCTTAGTCTCTAGTTTGCTTGAGGGCAAGCAAAAGCTAAGTCTGGGGGAGTTGATATATCATGGTTTTTACCCGTTTTTGACCATGATTTAACCCGGTTTTATCGAGTCTTTTCGGTGTTTTTCGAGTGTTTTAGAGTCTTTGCAGGTTTGTGTACGTGTGGAGCTTAATGGATAATTATGGAGCATTTTGGAACGTTGTGGAAAGAGGAGCTGAAGTCGCTAGGACGGTTTTCAATTACCGTCAGATTGGCGTGTCGATCGACATACATGGTGGTGATCGATCGACAGCAACATTACAGCCTGTCGATCGACACACCTTATGTCGATCGATCGACATGTACTCGTAGAGACCGACCTAAATACGTTTTAAAGAAGGAAATTTGCCATCTAATGGGCCGGAAGCTGCAATAGACCGTCATAAAAGCCCACCACGAGTTTTACCTCTATAAATAGTTTGTTTTAGGTTTTTAGATCATAACTTTTAGATTTTACTTAACAAAGTTTAGAGAGAGATTTTTAGGGTTTTTAGGGAGACAAGATTACTTTATAGGTTGCTTGTTAGGTTTAGGGTGATTCGAATGGAATGATGATGAATTGTTAGGGTAAACTCACTTGTTAGGATTATCTGTTAGATTCTTCACCTAGATTGCTTTAACTCTGGTTTAGGATTCGCGA
Organism: Arabis alpina; assembly: GCA_900128785.1. Classification (NCBI taxonomy): domain Eukaryota; kingdom Viridiplantae; phylum Streptophyta; class Magnoliopsida; order Brassicales; family Brassicaceae; genus Arabis; species Arabis alpina. The sequence continues at coordinate 22,441,985 of LT669790.1, forward strand.
CCCTGAATTTGGATATCTTAGGTTGATAGATTGACACGAAAGTGTAATTGATTAGCTAGAACTAGATCTTAGGTGAGCAAAATTACTTATTCGCAAAGAAATTTGGTTTAGGGATTTTGTGAACAAATTGGACTTGAATTTAAAGCTTGTTTAAATTGATTGAATTCGCAAAGAAATTTGGTTTTCTAGGGTTTAAGCATAGTTAGTTTTCGCAACGACAGTTGGTTAATTATATCTTAGTGTTCCAAGTTCTAGAACGGTTCTTAATTAAATCCTGATTTTGCTTAAACTACAATTCTGATTCATCCTGAGAATTACCTGAAAGCCTAGCTCTTTGTTTAATTAAAATTTAAATCAATAATCTTGCGTGTTACCAATTGCTTTTGTCTTTTATTTTACATTATTTACTTAGCTAAATTCAAAGTCAATATTCATATCGTTTGATTTGACTCCCAGTGATTCGACCCCTTACTACAATTGATCTCTTAATTTGAGAGAGTAGCTCAGGGTAAATTTGAGCACATCAACTAGTTTAGTAGTTTACCAAGGGGGATAGCTCGACTAGAATTGTACTTTGGAATGGACAATCTATTAAAAGTTGGTCCGGGCCTAAGAGATGTAAGGTTTTCAGCATAGAACCTCCTAGTTATTAAAAAAAAGTATGGGCTAATTTGGTTTTATCAATATATCTATTTACATGTTAAAATTATATAATTGACCGAAAGAGATTCAAGCGATTTTCATTTAGGTTAGTTCTGTCGTATGAAAAATGTCATCTTTAAATATGAATGAAAAAGAACACTTGGAAAAAAGTCTCGACCCAATAATCTAGTACTTAATGAAATATGATATCTTACAAATATAACGGTAAAAGAAGATATTAATCTCTAAAAGCTGAGATCAAAACGAATAAGAACTCGATAAACATAATCGAAAATTAAGTTGAGAAGATCCGCTCCATCAACTAATTAAAGGAGTAGTTTGAAATTAATCCTAGAATGAGCATTATCCCACCAAAATGCAATAGTATCGCGTGCCTGAAATGTCTTCGTTGTAGAATCATATTCCATCCATCGAAATAGAAATTTCCATTCTTTGTTTGTCTTATGGTAAGAGTTGTTGTAGTTTTAGAAATAAAATCAAAAACATCCATAATCATTGGCTCGCCTTTTTTTTTTTTTTTTTTTGTCAACCTAACTATTAATCAAAAAATTCCTTCCGCATTGACAATCCAAGACGGAGGGTAAATGTTTACATAAGAAAAATTTAAAGCACGAGATCTAGCTGAACGAGCCAAGCAATCCGCCTTCAAATTAATAGAACGTGGAATTAGTGATATGGAGAAGTTGTGTATCCGATCTTGTAAGCTTCGAAGCTTGCCACTAAGAATCGAGAATGCCGGTCACTCCTCAGGGTTCTGGACAATGTCCACTAGGTCAGAGCAATCCGTCTCAAACAAATGACAATCCACACCTCTCTCTAGCATACAAGACATCGCCCATACCAGATCTTCGACCTCCGAGTGCAAAGGGGATCTTCGGGGGCTTAGTCCTTGCGCTCCTAGATGAATCATATGGCCTTGTTGGCCACACACCCAGCCCAGCCCTGAAGTGGTATATGTATCCTTCCAAGACCCATCTACCTGACATCGAATCTCGGTCGATGACGATGGAAGTGGTTGAACACGTTCCCTTAGATGGAGGTCCTCCTCGGTAGTCCTGTGTTGGGCATCCGTCCATGCCAAATACTCATTTTCCATTGGCTCGCCTTTTTGTAACAACAATACGAGTTTACTACTATGCACCAAAGGAAATAATTTTGCATGTAATAACTCTTTAGGCATCGTTATTGTATTACAAGTTCTGCCTGTGTTTGATGGTGTCAGTTTTATCAGAATGTTCAATGGGCTGTTTGGATCAAATGGCGGATCTGGAAACAATTCAGTACTAGCCATGACTTACCACAGAAAGATAAATCAAATATATGTTTTTATTGTTCTTTTACAAGAATTAGAATGTTGAGTTTAATTTGGTTATTTGTTAAGGATATATATAATAAGATAGCAAGAAGTCGTGTTATGTGGGTGCAAAATCACACATTGTTCTTTAATTAATATCACTAGATTCATGTTAACTGATTTTACTATATGTAAACATAATTTGTATAAACCAGAGATTTTTATATATACTTTAATAAATTATTGAGAATATAAACATAATTTAGATTTTTATTTATTTATTGAGAATATGTATTTATTAGAAAATAAGATAAAGAAAAGTAAATATATTTAAGTACCAAAATTACTTTGGTTAAAGGATTGTACTTGCTAATTTATCTTCTTTTATTTAAAAATAAATAGAACTAAACTAAAACGTGTTATGAGAATTATCAAGGAAGGGAGACTGAGCTCTTAGCTCGGTATTTCAGAGAGTCTGGGTGGATCAAAGACAAAAGTGTTTAATTTTCTCACGAAGAGGTTAAATGATCGAATTAATGGGTGGTCGGTAAAGTTTTTATCAAAAGGGGAAAAATAGGTGTTGATTAAATCGATTGCTCTAGCACTTCCGACATATATTATGTCGTGCTTTCGACTCCCTCAGTCGTTAATAGACAAACTAACGAGTGCTATAGCTAAATACTGGTGGAGTTCTAATAGAGATACTAAGGGCCTTCATTGGCAAGTATGGGAAAAGTTGTGTTTGGCTAAAGAGGAGGGAGGGTTGGGGTTTCATTCTTTAAAAAAATTCAATTCTGCCCTGCTAGCTAAACAGCTCTGACGAATGTATCAGTATCCAAATTCATTAGTAGCAAGGGTTTTCAAAGGTAGATATTTGAGGAATACGCATCCACTTAGAGCTAAGAAACCATACTCGCCATCTTACAGATGGAAGAGTTTACTGTCGGCTAGGGACTTATTGTATAAAGGAAGTCGTGTAAATTTAGGGTCCGACAATAGTGTGGCAGTTTGGAAACATCCGTGGATTCCGGATACTTACCCAAGACCGGCACGAGGGAGAGGAAATATCCTACATCCCAACCTAATGGTGAATCATTTGTACAAAGGAATGGCATCTACCAATTTTCCAGGAATTTATGGAACTTGGAGATATACGAATCATTCAAGGGTTAGAGATCAGTCCGACTTTTATGGAGGACAAGTTTATATGGTATTTTAAAAAATCTGAAAAATACACGGTTAAATCAGGTTATTGGTTGGCGAAAGACCTTGAGAGAAATCATGAGATCAATTTGGGCCAAGAACCAAGCATTTACGGTGTTGAAGGCGTATGTTTGGAAAATAAAATGCCCTCCAAATTTTAGGCATTTCCTTTGGCAGGCGATATCAAGATCCATTGCGGTACTGAAGAGGATAAAACTGTTTGGGATAATTTTAGCACGTTCGAATATAGAGTTCTACGGAATGATGGAAGATAATATCTCTTTATTGATGAATGATCTTTCAACAAAACAACTCGAAGCTACAATAAATCAAAAGAGTTAAGTAGTTAATTGAAGAAGATCTTTAGTGATTCGGACGTGTCACTGAATCGTAGATAGTTTTGGAGGTCCGATTAGCATGTATCGGAGATCTGTCGAGGTCTCGTTGCTTCGATGATTCAAACATGTTGTTGAATCGTAGGTAGTTTTGCAAGAATCGGAGCTCTGCCAACGTCTCGTAGCTTCCTCTCAGAGGTGTTCGTAACTCATCCTCGAAGGTGTTCATAGCTTGTTCTCGAAGGTATCCAAATCTCCTTTTCGGAGGTCGCAAAAGTGTATTGTTTAGTGTTTTTAGCTGTGTTGCCTCCCCTTTTGTTATTTTCGGAGGTACTCTTTTTATATGTCCATAGATCGGTGAGGATTTGGCTCATAGGTCGGTTTCCCAACTTCCGGTTTTCATAGATTCGTATTTATCATTATATGAAAATTCGTATATATTCCGTAGGGTTCGTAACTCCTCACTCACGTGAGATTCGGACGTCACACCTATCATAGGATTCGTAAGTGTAACATTTGGACCTATGCTAACTGGCCTTGGGCCACAAATAACGTTTTCAATAGGTCCAAATCAAGAATTTATTTTTGCCCAACAAAAACATCGTGGGTCATGTGTTATACTCTATGCTTTACAATATAGATACTTCATTCGGGTTAGACAATATTCACATTGCCAAAGAAAAAATGTCTAATTTTCCTGGAAGAAAGCTTTGGTTAGCTAGTGGATGGAGAAAAATGAACTTTCGGCGCGTCTGGTAATGTTGATAAAGTTGTTAGGTGATTGTACTTTTGTTTGTGTTTGTGTAAGTGTCAATGATCGACCAATGATTACTTAATGTGGGGAATAACGCTGTGAAAGAAATGGCAAATAGGAAATCATGATAGACAAACGGCGACTGTATAAGATTGTGCTACTGAAAGATGGAGTTGGGTTGTCTAAGTTGGAAAGTTTGGTTACAAGCGTGTTTAAAGTTTTCGGGAAAGCAATGGTTTTGAGTTACTGGCTGTCAAACACCGTCAAATTGGGCTGGTTTGTGAACACCTCCGGTTTTGGTAACAAGCCATATGTCAGTCAATTGTTTTCTTAGACAGTTGCGGGAAAATAAACAAAGAAGTTGTTTATTGGGCTTAAAAGTGTGTCGAAAACAGAACAAAAGGCGGTGCTATTGATAATGAGGAAGGTTTTATGACCCATGCACCATTCAGTAAACAGCGGTGTATGTGTTTGAAGAAGGTAATCACCGGGTGAGAATAAACCTTTCACAATTATTGTCTCAGGTAGTGGCATTGCTAGCAGACAGCCATTTATTTACATCTCTAGTTTGGTCAGAAAACTTTGATGACCTTGTGAGATTTCCCTTGAAGACTTGTGTAGTAAAAAAAAATCCAAACTTTGAGAAAATAAAAGATAAATTTGCACTATTTATTATGGTTCTCGCATTTACAGTTGAAACCATTGCCCATATAACTGAAATTTGGATGATTTATTATGAATTGTGCAAAGCAAATGGCAAACAAATTCAAAGAGAGATGGGAGAATCTAAACTACTTTTTCGTCGACATCATCAGAACTCTGCTTCTTACTTCTTGTGTTGAGCCTTGAGTTCTTTTACCCTCTCTTCTGTTGCCTTCAATGCTTCCCCGTAGATACTTATCAACTGCAAAAATGATTAAAACCCCAAGGAGGGAGAAGCTTATTCAATTTCGTCATCAGAGAGACTTTACCCCATGCTGCTGGAAATGGTTCGTTCGGGGATTTATTGTCTGTAAACTCAGTCCCGAAAATCAAACCCATTCCTCTTATCTGACAACCATCCCAAATGCCCAAATGCTTAGTCATATACTACTTTTGAAGATAAAGATTGTAAAGTAACGACTTTATAGAAAAATTATACCTCTCCAATAATAGGACTACTACTGGGGAAAGCTTTAAGACCATCTTGAAACCTTGGGGCAACTTGAAGGTGTATGTTGAATGAGTTTATACAAGTGAAGATGCAACTGAGTTGAAGCAGTTTTCTGAAATGGTTTCTGAAGTAGTTACAAAGTGCTACAGAGCAGAAATGGATTGGACTTGAAGATATGGGCTTGGGCCGACGAATCTACAAGCTAAGTGACAAAAAATATACTTAGCTTGGAGAGGATTTAGGAAGAAAAAGATTTCCATTTATCATTAGCAAAGATTATGGTAAGATGGATATTGTAGAAGATTTGATATCTTTCAAAACTTAGAGAACAAGGCTAGGGTTAGCCGTCAAATCCTATTGGGTATAAATAGGAGGTGAAAACGTGGCTGCACGTGAACACAAGAGATCATATGTCTTAGCAAGTGGATTTAAGGTTGTTCTAGCAAAAAGGAGATCTTATATCAAAGGGGCTAAGGGGTAGTGAGTGGTTCACAATATCATGTGTGATTTGTGAACACGTGAGGCTAGGATTGAAGTTGGTGAGTGAACTTGTAAAAGCACTTGTCGTTTGATCTAGTATAAACGTTTGAGAGAAGAACCCCTTTGCAATTTTGTGTTCTGTATCTGTTGCAGGTCTGTGCTCGAATCTGTAGCATATTATGTTCGTCTGGTTGTAGCACAGTGGTGTACTCGTCTGCCTGTAGAAGCACTTGTCGTTTGATCTAGTATAAACGTTTGAGAGAAGAACCCCTTTGCAATTTTGTGTTCTGTATCTGTTGCAGGTCTGTGCTCGAATCTGTAGCATATTATGTTCGTCTGGTTGTAGCACAGTGGTGTACTCGTCTGCCTGTAGCTGTAGCTTAGCATCTGTTGCACCTGCTCTCTGTTACAGGTCGCAATACTCTCTGTAGCAGGAGCTAATACATCTTCAATTGGTATCAGAGAGGGCACTTGTCTGCACTAGTACAGGTGAGATCCTGTGGAGAAGATGAAAAGCTATCAAGACCTCGTTAGTAGTTCGAAAGTGATTTTAGATTCAGACAACTATGGTTTTTGGAAGTCAAGGATGAAGGTCATAATTGGAGGGATTGATGTCTTGGCTTGGAGAGCAGTTCTGGTTCAATGGACAGCTCCTACAGTTATTGATGCAGCAGGAGTTAGGCTACCCAAACCGGAGGAGAAATGGACTGTGGGCGAGTTGAAGAAGGCTAAGTACAACTCCAAAGCTCTCTCAGCCATTCACAGTAGTGTGACAAAGAAGACTTTCAAACTGATTCAAGGTTGTGAGACAGCTAAAGAAGCATGGGATCTGCTACAGCTTCACTTTGAAGGAACTCAGAAGGTCCAGAACTCGAGAAAGGACATGCTGGCTACAAGATTCAAAAATCTAAAGATGGAAGAACATGAATCTATCTCTGATTTCAGCTCCAAGTTGAAATCTCTGTCACAAGAGGCTGTAACACTTGGAAAGAGGTACAATGATACAAAACTGGTGAAGAAATTTCTGCGTTGTCTTCCTGCGAAGTTTATGGCGTACAAGTCAGCACTGAATGTGTCTCATAACACGGAGGAACTCAGTTTTGGTGAGGTAGTTGGCATGCTACATGCTCATGAGATGGAGTTGGAAAGTGAAACAGGAGACATAACACAAGGGGAAGGAATATTGCTTGAATCTGATAATGAAGATCCCGTGAGTTTGCTGGCCAGAAGGTTTGATCGAGCCTTGAGGAAAGTAGAGCAAGGGCAAAGCAAGAGAAGGTTCAGATTGATCAAGAAGCCTCCTGAAGCAGACATAGCTAAGATGTATGAAGTACAATGCTATGAGTGCAAGGGTTTTGGTCACTTCAAAACAGAGTGCCCCACTGTCAAGATACGTGAAATAAGGTGTGTGGGATGCAAAGGTGTTGGCCATACCCAACTGGAGTGTGTGAACAATCAGAAGCAAAGCAAACGAAGCTCTATGCATACTGATTCAGAAGAGGATAGTGAGGATGAAGAGGAGTTGAGTAACTTTGTTGCATTTTTGGGCATCACTGAGTTTGATGAAGGTGAAGAACTCTCTGAATCAGAATCTGATGGAGAACATGAGGACGACCTTATTAAGAGCTACAAGGAGGTACGTGAGACATTAATCAGGCTTGGACGAGAGAACACGTTACTGATACAGGAGAAACGACGTCTTGAAGCACTGGTTGAGTCAATACAAGTTGAGCTACAAGCTGAAAAGAAGCTTAGTCAGGAGAGTGTATCACTAATGAAGGAGAAGCTGATACTAGCCACCAAGGCTGATATGTGGGAAAAAGAGTTGTACGCTGAGAAAGAAGTAACTGTACAACTTCAGGCACAACTTGATCTGCAGTACAAGAAGATTCATATGTTTGCTGGAACAAAGCAATTGGACAAGATCTTGTCCTATGGCTGTACTGAGAAGTCCTACAGTGGGCTGGGGTACACCGGGCGAAGTGCATCAGAAACCGAGAACACCCAATTTGTGTCAGCTGGCTTCTCTCATCCTATAGAACAGAGAAACCAAAGTACTACAGTGAGAAGAACAGGATGTTACTTCTGTGGTAAGCATGGACATATCAAAGCCTTCTGTTACAAGTTCTGGAACAAGATAAAGAAGCTGAGGCAGCAAGGGAAATTCTTCTGGAATGGATGGAGGAGTCAAATATGGGTCAAGAAAGAAGATCTACTGTCGACTGTGTCAAAACGTGCACCTGTCACGAAAACAGAGCTGAATCTGCAGTGCAACTTGGCGTGTGTTTCAGAAGAAAGACAGAACACTGGTATGTGGCACTTGGAAAGTAGCAGCTCAAGGCATATGACTAGAGACATGAGTAAACTGCAGAACCTAAACAATGTCAAAGGAGTAGAGGTGACTGTCAGAGACAGAGATCATGGAGTGCTTCAGCACAAAGGAGGAGACAAGGTTAGGTGTGGATCAAGCTACAAGGAAAAGCATGTCAGTGATCAACAAAAGAAGGTACATGGCATTGAATCAAAGTCAGTACTCAATGGTACAAAGAAGGTTGCTTGTTCAGAGGAGAAATCTAGTTTAAATAATCAATCTAGTCCAAAGGAGCAGTCTAGTTCAGCTGAGCAATCTGGTTCAGAACGATCAGTGGTACAAACAGCAAGAGAAGTGAAGCTATATCTCAAGGAAATGATTCGATGTGCAACAAGTTTCGTGGAAGCCCTTGAAGGACAACTCATGACTAAGTTGTAGCATTCAAGCAGGGGGAGAATGAAAATTGATGAACAACAAGATGAGTATACAATCAAGGGGGAGTTTAAAGTTCATCAAAGAGGTGCTTGAATTCTAAAACTCAATCATCAAGGGGGAGATTGAAGGTGTATGTTGAATGAGTTTTTAGAATTCATTAAGAGTTTATACAAGTGAAGATGCAACTGAGTTGAAGCAGTTTTCTGAAATGGTTTCTGAAGTAGTTACGAAGTGCTACAGAGCAGAAATGGATTGGACTTGAAGATATGGGCTTGGGCCGACGAATCTACAAGCTAAGTGACAAAAAATATACTTAGCTTGGAGAGGATTTAGGAAGAAAAAGATTTTCATTTATCATTAGCAAAGATTATGGTAAGATGGATATTGTAGAAGATTTGATATCTTTCAAAACTTAGAGAACAAGGCTAGGGTTAGCCGTCAAATCCTATTGGGTATAAATAGGAGGTGAAAACGTGGCTGCACGTGAACACAAGAGATCATATGTCTTAGCAAGTGGATTTAAGGTTGTTCTAGCAAAAAGGAGATCTTATATCAAAGGGGCTAAGGGGTAGTGAGTGGTTCACAATATCATGTGTGATTTGTGAACACGTGAGGCTAGGATTGAAGTTGGTGAGTGAACTTGTAAAAGCACTTGTCGTTTGATCTAGTATAAACGCTTGAGAGAAGAACCCCTTTGCAATTTTGTGTTCTGTATCTGTTGCAGGTCTGTGCTCGAATCTGTAGCATATTATGTTCGTCTGGTTGTAGCACAGTGGTGTACTCGTCTGCCTGTAGCTGTAGCTTAGCATCTGTCGCACCTGCTCTCTGTTACAGGTCGCAATACTCTCTGTAGCAGGAGCTAATACATCTTCACAACTCTGTTTACATACTCCGGTATGTTCCTCTCCCTGTAATATGAATATGAACGTGAAAAAAGTGTAGAAAGAATAGGGAAACGAGAAACCTAATCAGCTGTGTGACAGGTTCTGAGTTATTTGGCAAATCACAACTTACTTGTATATTTTTAATGCTTCAATTGCTACAGCACATGAAACTGGATGACCAGAATAAGTGAATCCATGCGAGAAAATACCTGAAATATTTTTCAAAAACAAGTTTTTAACCAGTATTTTAAGATCAGAACACTGGATTATTACCACAGTGAACATTACTCATACGTACCTAGCTTGTTGCTTTGAGAATAAATGACATCTGCTACTTCTTGACTCATAAGAATGGCTCCAATCGGCATATACGCTGAAGACACTGCCTGCATATTAAAACATTTACAACATGTCCAGGGAAATTTGTCAACAGGGATAAAAAGCTACTAATCAGCTTGCAAAATCTCACCCTGTTTTGGTTCTCTCAGCTTTCAACTGATATCTAGCAGCTTTACCAGAGACACAAGGTTCTTCAGTACTATTTAACTGATTCCAGAGAGTACACAATTGCGTATAATAATCAGAAAGAAACATAGTTTCTTGACAAATATCATGAATAGCTTGAGTGAGATTAAAAGTTCTTGGAAGATTTGTCAAATGAAAACGACTATGGAGGTCTTTCCAGATATATATAGCATCATTCATACAGAGAATACTACGATAGATCTGTGGAGAGAAATTATTTAAAATCCTAGACTTAACCATGCTATTATGTGTAATAGCATGAATTGTAAAGGAATTGTAAAAACAATTAATCAGACTCGATCAGAAACGAAAAGGACTCGATAAACATAATCGAAAATGAAGATGAGAAGATCCGCTCTATCAACTGATTAAGTAAGTAGTTGAAAATTAGGTCTAGAGTCAGCATTATCCCACCAAAAGACAATAATATTGCCTGCCTTGCAAATGTTTTCTTTAGAGAATCATACTCCAATCCATGAAAATTAAAATTTTAATTTCCTTTGAATACTCCATCCGTAGATGCGCTAATCAACTGCAAAGTTATTAAAAAAAGAAGAAGGTATATGCTAATTTCATTTTATTTTGGGTTGAAATTATATAACCAATGGAAGGAGATCTACGCGATTTTAATTTGGGTTGGTTCCGTTGGTATGAAAAATGTCATCTTTAAATATGAATGAAACAAAACATTTGGAGAAAACTTTCCTCTTGACTTAATAATCTAGTAATTAATAAAGATGATATTTTACAATTGTAACGGTAAAAGAAAATAATAATCTCTAGAAACAGAGATCAAGACTAAAAAAGACGCGAATAGACATAATCGAAAAGAAGTTAAGAAGATCCGCTCAATCATACTGATTAAGAGAGTAGTTTGAAATTAAGCCTAGAGTGAGCATTATCCCACCAAAATGCAATAGTATCGCCTTTCTTGTAATTTCTTCTCCAGAGAATCGTACCCCATCCATTGAAATTGAAATTTCCATTATTTGCTTTTCTTATGGTAAGGAATGTTGCAATTTGAGCATGAAAATCATAAACCTCCATAAGCGTTGGCTCGTTCTTTTGTAACAATCCTACAAGAAGACTACGAGACACGAAAGGAAACAATTTTGCAACAAGTAACTCTTTAGGCATTGTTATTGTATTGGTAGTTAAGCCTACGTCTGATGATGTCAGCTTTATCAGAATGTTCAATGGATTCGTTGGATCAAATGGCGTATCTGGAAACAATTCAGTACCAGCCATGACTTACCACAGAAAGATAAAATATTTTTTTATTGTTCTTTACAAAAACTAGGATTTTGAGTTTGTATTTTAGGACTTGGTTATGTGTTAAGGATATATATAATTATTAATAACATAGCAAGAAGTCGTTGTGTGGGTGATTTGATATCATTTCATTGGCAACAAAATCATATATTGATCTTTAATTAATATTATTAGATTCATTTTAATTGCTTATATTATATGTAAACATAATTTGTCTAAACCAAAGATTTTGTTCCATATTTTAATAAATTATTGACTTGTTTTAAACTGTGTATGTATCTATATATCTTTTTTTTAATGAGAATATGTATTTTTGGATAATAAGATAAAGAAAGGTATATATATCTAATTACTTTAATTTAAGGATTGAACTTGCTAATTTATCTTGTTTTATTTAAAAATAAAAATAACCAATAGATAATTTTACCAACCATATTTAAACTAACTAATATTTTAAGCAAAAGTAGTAAAGAGATAATATTTTGGTACTATTTCATTCCTCATATATATAAAAAACTAAATTTTTTTAAATTAAGCATATTCAAAAAAAAAAAATTGAAATCTGTAAAATAAATTTTAAAGGTTTTTGTTTGGAATTTTCTTTAGGGATTTTTGCTACATTGCCTTGATTTGAAAAATGGTTTGCTACAATACCTTCTACCATATATATTCTTGTCCCATTAGGTTTTAGTAAAATGTAAACTCAATTTCACCCTTTAAAATTAGTAAAATGTTTTTTGTAAATGTTTTCTGAACAAATATTTTATCTTACGAAATTATTTCGAAATAGGATAATAATTAATTTATTCACTTAATATATTTATCTTGCGAAATATGTTTTAAATATTTTTTTTAAGGAACGTAAATAATTTCCATTTAATAGATCCTAGATTTAGGGAGATCTTTTTAAAATATTTTAAATTTCGAAATATTTTCGTTTTTAAGAAAAAAAACTAAAAGTTTTTGAATTACGAAATATTTTCGTTATTAGCAAAAAAATTAAAGTAAAATTATTTTTAGAATATTTTATATCACAAAATCTTTTTATTTTTAGTAAATATTTTGATTAAGGAAAGTGTATAATTTTTTTTATGTCAGATCCTAAATTTAGGGAATTAAAACTAATTTTGGTAGAACCTACTTTCTACTATTTCGTAGAATATAGACAAAGAGGTAGATGGAAGAAGTAGAATGTATATTCTGCACATGGTAGACAACAATGTGAATGGTAGAAATCGTTTTTTGAATTTCGTAGAAATAGTGGAAACAGTAGAATCTGCATTCCACCTTAGGTAGAAAGATAACAATTAGAAGATCTTCAATTCTACTACGGGTAGATGTATAGTATTAGGCAGAACACGTAATCTACTGACAGATTCGAGCATGGTAGAAGAAATTTTTTTTTCTTTCTATCATTTGTTTTTATTAAAAGAAATTTATAACATGTATACTTATGCATTCTCCATAACGTTTTTATATTTTTCAGATTTTTAAAAATTGTTAAAAGCATTTTTTTGAATTATTCAGTATTATTAAAGGGTAATTTTGGAAAAATGGCATAAAAAGAGAAAAAGGTATTCTAACAAAGCATTTTTCAAATTAGAGTATTCTGGCAAAAATCCCATTTCTTTATTTTTGTGGTCAAAAGTTTTTGTTTGGAATTAAATTACTCTTTTACCTATACCACGTGGATATATCTATGTAGTTGGTCTATTATACATGTTTACAATGGTCCAAGTAACTTGATGGGTTCAAGTTTAACCACCTATGATCATAAACACCTCAAGCATGATCTAAGACCATCTCCAATCTATTAAACTATTTTGGTGTAAAACATGGTGTTGGGTTTTACTCCAATGTATTATACCATTTTTACACCAAAAAAATATTCTAAGTATATATTTTTTAATTTCTTTGTTAATTGTTAATAGTTCATCATATTTTTTAAATTTGCAAATTGATCCTTTCTATTTTATTTTTATTAAATTTCCATAAAATATTAAATTATATAAATTAAACATTTATTATATTAAAACAAAATATATTAGAGAAATTCCCTCAAATATCACACTTTGAAGTTTTTTTTACTAAAATACATATTTTTAAAAAATTCCAAAAATATGACTTTTTATCCAAAGTTCCAAAATATCACAAAACTAAACGTTGATTTAAGGTTTATAATTTAAAAATTTTGGGTTTGGGTTAACTATTCCAAAATTAGGGTATAGTATTAGGGGTAGGGTTTGGATTTGGGTTTAGAGTTTAGTTTTGAATGTTAAAAGTGAATTTTAATATTGTGGTATTTTTGAAACTTTTGAAAAAATGTGTATTTTGGGAAAAAAAACTTAAAAGTGTGGTATATTTGGAAATTGCTCTATATATTACCTAGGTTGCATGGAATTAGAAGCGGAAGCGAGTTTTTCAATAATTTAGGAAGCGGGTACGTGTTGCAAGCGTATAAACATTTATATATATTATACTATAGGGAAAATTCCTGAAAAATACCCGAACTTAATTTAATTTGTTGAAAAAATACATAAACTTTTTTGGCTTCCCAAATAATATATCAACTATTTAACATTGTCTTTTAAATACTCAAACTTTAAAATTTCGTTGGTTTTACTACATCCACATTATTGGTGTTAATCTGACTAACAGAAGTTTATGTTTCTCTATTAACGAGTTTGCTATAGTCTTTCTTCTTCTTCCCCAAATCAATTTCAAACTTAAGAACCCTAAAACCCAAAATCACGATTTTGTTTTTCTTGTTAAGTTTTCTCTGTGAACATAAAATGAAGACATATGTTAGATTGAGATATGAATTCAAGACACAAACCAAATTCCATGACATATCAAAGATGTGAGATCTTAAAAATTTGAGAGGCAGATTTTTAACAAGATTGAAACAAAAAGCATAGAGAAAAAACTTCTAATTGAATTGAGTGATTCGAAAATTGATAAATTTTTATGAAAACAAAAAACCAAGAAGAAGAAAACTTTGAATCAAATCTCAAATTTTGAGAAACATAAATTTTGTTTGGATCGGTTAAAGCCGTCAAAACCATCACCATATGTTTTCTTCTCTTTTCATAGCATAGTAACCATGTCTAATCACTTAAGATCTGAAACTAGTTTTTGGTAAGAAAGGGTTAGGGTTTTGAATCCCAAATCAATTTGGGGAAGAAGAAGTAGAATGGCAAAATCGTTATTTATTATAACTGTTATCACGTGTTAATTAAAAGTTAACAAAGTTTGTAAACATTTGTTAGTCAGATTAAACATCGTTAATGTGGATGTAGTAAAAGCAACGTAATTTTGAAGTTTGAGTATTTAAAAGACAATGTTAAATAGTTGATGTATTATTTGGGAAGCCAAAAAAGTTGTGTATTTTTTCAGCAAATTAAATTAAGTTCTGGTATTTTTCAGGAATTTTCCCTATACTATATATTTGTTTTTAAAATTTTACTACATGTTTATGTAACTCAATATAAATAATTCGAATTAATAGGATTTAAAATCATAACTCTAAACCACTATCTTCAATTTCAATTTTCTCAAATCCATCAAATTAGTTTGATTCAAATTATATGATGTAATTATCAAATTTAAATCTTCCAAAACAATCTCATTCAACTAATTAAATTATTCACTAATTCTAACATCTTATATGTTAAACAAGAGATTAATTTATAGATGTACTAATGTCAAAGTACAAAATTATTTTTCGGTTATGTTTGGTTTATAACGAGAGATGCATTAAAATAATTGTGTCTTTCATATTTATTTACGATACAATATTTTTTGAAACAAAATCGTAAGTTTCCAAAACAGAATCGCAAGTTTCCAACGCGTTTTTAAAGGGGATTTTTTGGAAGCGACATAGAAGCGAGCATCCGAAAGCTTCCGATAGATTCCGATTCCGATTTTGAAGCGGGAAACGAAACCTCCGACGAAGCTTCTGTGATACCTAGTATATTACACCATATGAAATAACAAGACAGACTAATTTTTCGCTTATTCATCACCGCTTGAGTATTTTTTCCCCATAAATGATAAAATAATGCATTTTAAGTGAAAAATCAGCATCTTTATATTTGATTTTTGTAACCGAGCAAGAAGTTTTTGGAATCGAAGATTATCATCCTTGACTACTTCGACTTCGGGAGTTGGCATTTCTCTTATTTGATGATCACTACAAGAATAAGTTAACATAGCCACAGTTTTTGTTACAACAATGATTTATAACAGAAAATAGCTACGAATTGATATAATTTTGCGACTAATTTATTAAATCAATAAAATGTAGCAAATTCGTAACTATGTGTGAATAATTTGTTACACAATTACCACGACAATAATATTGTAGGTAAAGTTACTATAGATAGTAATGAATTAACAGTAGCAAATTTTGTTACAAAAATATCACAAGACATCTTATTATATAAAGGAGAGTTCTTCAAAATTGTAACTCATTAGATGGTGACATATGTCTAATATCGATCGAGATGATGACATGTGTCAAAATCGTACAATTATGTTAAACCAATAAAATAAAGACACATTAACATATTTTCTTATTGTTTCATTAACATATTTCTAAAAGGCAAATCAAACTCTAATGTAATTTTTTTTTTTAAAACAATATAGATACTATTAAGTTAAACAACAAAAAAGGCACGTTAACATATTTTTTTAATGTTTAATTAACATATTTATTATAACCAAACCAAAAATTATATATGCCAAAATGTAAATTATTAAAATAGGAAAAGTGTTAAATCTAAATAAAAGTAAATACTTCAACAAAAAGGCCCATTACCTTATTTATGATTCGCAAAAAAAAAACAATTAAAAAAAGATTTTCAAAAAAATTCAAAGGTTTATATAAACTATTTTTTGAAATTTTTTTCAAAGAATACTGAAATCTTTACACATACTTTTCAACATAATTATAAAATATTTCAATATAGATACTTTCAATGTTCTTAAAAAGAAAATTGTATGAAATCTTATATTATAAAGTTATATGCGCACCAAATTATAACTAACAAGATTACGAAATGCATCATTGTTAGCCTAGATTGTTACATGTGTCAATAAAAAAATTCATAATCTATATTATTTACTTTTTAAATCAAATTGTAGTCTAATTTAAAAACTAATAACAAATCAAAAGATATTGTCAATAAGAAAGGAAAAAAAAAAAAAAAGTCGAAAGAAACATAATTAATGAAAAAAGTAGTCATAACAAAAACAAGGCAAAAAAGCTGCATAACAATTAAATAAAAGATAGTCAATGCAATTGGAAAAAAAGAAATTAAGTGTCGACAAAAAAGAAGAAGTATAGTTATCATCATGGTCAAATTAATAAACTAAGGAAAATAGGTTTTATACCAACTAAAAAAAATAGACAATACAATTAAAAAAAAATTAAGCTTAAAAAATGGTAAAATTATCATTATGTTCAAATAACAAAATGTTGTTATTCAAATAAAAAGGTATAATATCGTATTTTCAATTAGCAAACGAAAATCTATAATTTTATATAATACATGAAGACCGTTTCCAATTTTAATATGACATCAATTTATTTTATTCTCTTAATCAAGCGAATGATAAGTTTGAAGTAAAATGATACAATATGAAAAGATTATTTATGCAATTGAAAAAATATTATCTGATAATTATATGTATTTCAATTTAGACTATACTTTTACGGGTTTTAATTTATAATATAATTATACGGGATCAATTTTAATATCTAATACCCGCATATTATGCGGGTTCTAATCTAGTATATGTAGAGAAAGCTACGATTGCTTACAAATATGTTGTGAGAAAATGATGTTATTAAAGCAGAGAAACAATTTTTATACTTACCTATCATTTACTACTAAAACACAAGTCACGTCACCAATAACAGTGTGACATGTGGCAAGTATAGCAGAATTTTTATATTTTCAGAAAAAAAATTTAACGTAATTAAGTAAATAACCCACAAAAATAGGAAATTCAAATTTAATTTGAAAAACAAAAAATCAGAAAAAATGTAACGTAATTAAGTAAATAACCTACAAAAATAGGATACTCAAAATTTTTAAATTTTTAAATAAAAAATAGTATTTGCTTACAAAATAGGAAATAATTAATCAAATGTAACTATAGGTAAACTTACGGGTTCGTAGCACCGGGTATAATACTAGTAAAGACCAAACCATAAAACATACCAAATAAAATAAATAAAAAATTAGTAAATAACCAAAACATAAGTTTTCACTAAGGCATTGGATCTCCGCGTCTTCTCCATCTCACCTCGGTTCAGAATCTCCGTTGTGCTCCGAAGATCCTCTTTCTCTAGTTTCTAATTTGTATCTTATCATGATTCATATATCTAGTGGCTCTTCGTCTTCTTGCAGTTGAAAGAACTGGTGGCCTTGTTGTTATGTCTGAAAGTTTTGGCCATTCTGTATTCAAAGATGACTTCAAGCAGGTCTTTGAAGATGACGATCAGTCCCTAGGCCTCTTCTTCAAGTTTGTATGTTTAAAGCTCATATTTCTATATGTATTATGTGTTGTCCTGCAGGTAACTCCATCACCATGAGATTCTAATTGAAACTTCAGTTTTAGTCCAAGAGCCAATAATGAGAAAGCGAAAGCATAAGCCGCCATTAGAAGACTCCAGGTTCTTCTTCACTCTATATAAGCTCTTCACAGACCGAACATATCATAAAACTGAAGTTTTCTTTTGGTTTGAATCACAGGTGAAGCTGGAAAAGAAGAGATACAACGGATAAGTTCTTGAACAAGTTTCAAAAATCTAAATTGAAAGCGCAAGAGATGAGGATAAGTTCAATATCTAGTGATCAAGAACAAGGAATTCTTAAATGAGCAGGTTTGCCAATTGTTTCATGTGTTTGGTGTCGATAATATATCAATTGTTACATCTTTATATAATTGCTTCATTACATGTCTTGTTATCTTTATTTAGGCTCTCTTTGGTATTGTAATTCACACCTTGTATCCTCTTTGTATTTTTTGTTATCAATATAATTAATCTTTCAGTGAAAAAAAAGAAGACATTTTATAAACTAAAATGTTCAACACCATTTTGGTGTTGGGTTGTAGAGGACTTTACACCAAAAATGAGACTTAGTGTAGAGTTGGAGATGCCGTAAGTTGGATACATAGTGGTCAGGGATTCATAAGATAGGTGTGAATTTCATGTAGTAGAACACATGGTCCAATTAAACAGCGGTGTATGTGTTTGAAGAAGGTAGTCATTCGATCAAGGTGTTTTTGGTAGCGCAAGAAGATACGAAACATAATCTGTGGGGAGTGACGACAATGGGGAAACAAAGCACGAGAAAACTGTGGATGATGAGACGATAAGACCATGACGTTATGGCATAGAAATCACTGGGTGCGAAGAAACGATTCACAATTATTGTCTCAGGTAGTGGCATTGCAAGCAGACATGGCCATTTTTTTACATCTCTTGTTTGGTCAGATGATTTTGATTACCTCGTGAGATTTCCCATTTGATATTTGTACCTAGAACAATGCACTTATAAAGACTTGTCTAGTAAAAAAACTTTGAGAAATAAAAGATAACTTTGCACTATTTATTATGGTTCTCTCATTTACAGTTGAAACCATTGCCCATAGATTGTCATGTGGTGAAGAGCTCGAGAAAAAAAAAGGGAACTAAATTTGGATGATTTATTATGCATATAACTGAAATTGTGAATTGTGCAAAGCAAATGGCAAACAAATTCAAAGAGAGATGGGAGAATCTTAACCACTTTTTCGTCGACATCATCAGAACTCTGCCTCTCACTTCTTGTGTTGAGCCTTGAGTTCTTTTACCCTCTCTTCTGTTGCCTTCAATGCTTCGCCGTAGATACTAATCAACTGCAAAAATTATCAGGAGGGAGAAGCATAAGAGAGTTTTCAAGGGAATTTGGTCACATGATTTAGAAGCAAAAGCAATATAATGTCTCGAGCTTGGCGTTTTACCTCATCGATCTCTTCAGGTGAGATAATGAGTAGGGCTGTCAAATGGGATGACCATCGTCCATATGGTCATGTCCAGTTGGACAATTTTTATTTGGACAAAATATGACCATGACCAACAACGACCATGACCAATAATGACCGCGATCAAATGATTTGTCCATGGGCCCCAAAATGACCAACATAATTCACTAGTTGTATTATGTTTTAGTCTAATTTTAGATAACAATTTAAATTGGTTATTGTCTCTTTAGATTACACCAAAACTGTAAAGCTTTATTTTTCTGTTAAACCCGTAAAATTATGTTTTCTCATAAAACCCTAAAATTGCGTTTTTCACCAAAACCGTAAAATTGCGCTTCTCATTCAAAACCGTAAAATTGTGTTTTTCCTTAAAACCGTAAAACTACGTTTTTTCGCCAAATTCGTAAAATTGCGTTTCTCTCGCCAAAACTGCAAAAATTTTATTTTTCTCGCCACAGCCGTAAATAGTGTTTTCCCGCTAAATTCTTAAATCCGTGTTTCCCGCCAAAACCGAGAACAAGTAGTTTTCCCGCCAAAACTGTATTTTCACGCCAAAACCGCAAAATTGTATTTTTCTCGCTAAATTCATAAATCCGTGTTTCCTGCCAAAACCGAGAACCTGTAATTTTCCCGCCAAAACTGTATTTTCCCGCCAAAACTGTATTTTTCCGCCAAAATCGCAAAATTATATTTTTCCAGCCAAAACCGCGAAACTGTAGTTTTCCCGCCAAAACCGCAAAATTGTATTTTTCTTGCCAAATTCGTAAAACTGTATTTTCCGTGGAAACCGTGAAACTATAGTTTTCCCGCCAAAACCGTGAAACTGTAGTTTTTCCCGCCCAAACTGTATTTTCCCGCCAAAACCGTGAAATTGTATTTTTCTCGCTAAATTCGTAAAACTGTATTTCCGGCTAAAACCGCAATACTGAAGTTTCCCGCCAAAAATTTAAAATTACGTTATTCCACCAAAATAAAAAATTACATTTTCCGCGAAAATAAATAAATAAAAAATTCCGTAAAAACCGAGAATTTGCATTTTAATTATTAAAATGATCTATATTTGTTTTTATTATAATTATAGTTTTGATTTTGATTTTTTTTTATTTTGATTTTATTTTTCACCTAAATTAATAAAATTCAAAATTTAAGCTAATTATTTGCCCATTGGATAACCAATGACCGTTTAGTTCGACCCGCTTTTAACTTGGACAAAGTTGGACATAACTCATTTGGACACCTTCCCATTTGGTCATGACCATTATTGTCCAATAGTGTTTTGGGCTGGGTTGGACAATAGACGACCATCCTATTTGACAGCTCTAATAATGAACGGTAACATTGCAGTCATTGAGCTTCCTCCTTTGATGCTCAGAGGATTGCTTCAAATTTTGCACCTAAATTCTATCAATGTCATTTCAGGTATTTATGTTTCCAGATATGACACTGTGGGCTTTTTAAAAAAATCCAGTCTTTTAAAAAAGACAACCTGTTTTTCACTTTCCTTAGATTCTTCTGAAGTGATTCAGTAGACTTGTTAAAAGCACTAATTTGCTCTTAAGTAGCTCATCCTTTACTTTGTCTCTCAATCTCTTTTTTTAATGATTTATTCTCCTGAATTCTCCTGCATCCACATAATTGTGAACCGTGAGTTTTGAACTCAATACATAATGCAGATCCCAAAAGTGCAATAAAAAGTTACACTTAAAAACAAGATCCCATGCTACATATCCACCCCACAATTAAAATAGCATCAAATATATAGAAGCTAACTAAGGAACATATACATAGGGAAAAAGGAGAGAGAAATGAGTTATGTATAAGACAATGATGACGTCAATGTCAAGAGTGTAGATGAAAATTTAGCTATCAGAATATAACCTTAGCTGACTCTAAAGTTAATGCCGCAAGGAATCAGGCACGTGCGTTCGACTGCCCTGCTAAACGTCCAAGTTCTAGTATGTCACGTGAGTAGTTTCAAATACAAAATCAGCGCAGCCACACTTCTGTTTTCTCCTTCTTAAGTTGGATATAGTTCCAACCTGAAACTTAGAACTCTTACCTAAACACAAGACAGTTTTGCTATAAAGAGTTACGAAGGCTAAATGGTTTTAAAAAATGGAAAAATTTAAAACTGAATAAGCTCCCGAATAGAATAGTTAGTTCTTAGTTGTTCCTCATTAAATTTTCCAAGGTGGAGTGGCAATGGTATAAACATATTGCCATAAGATTAAAATACCTCCTCATAACATGTCATGGAATATGCTAGAAGAAGATATTCTTTATCTACACAGTTTAAGTAAACCAATCTCTACAGGTAAGAATCAATCAAACATTTTACAAAAGGATAAAGAGCACGGTCAAATTTGGATAGATAGAAAGTTGGAAAACTGACCCGACGTTACATTAATAACTTTTACAGAGTTATCCAAAAGATACTTTGGACAATAAGGGTTTTTATCTGATATGGCATTCTCAGTGGTGGAGTAATTCCTTCTGGTAATTGAGCCATCTGAAAGGAGAAAAACAATCAACTTGGTGCGGAACCATATCAAAGCAACTCTGATGCTATAACTTTAGCTTTCATTGTCTGAATATACATAAACTCATTAAGAAAAATATTCTCAAGACCAAACTTACTTCATTCTTGTCACATGTACATGCTCGCTGATAAGATGCCTAAGGTATTCCCAAACTCTTCATCATGTGCCTGAATAAGCGACATTATTAGCTTTTTAAATTATGGTGATCTTTATTGACTCTAAGATGCATTGATATGTTAAAGCATTTACCAAACAATCTTAACCATGAGTTTGTGTTAGTGTGAAAGAGATACGTAGCAGAACCACTAGCGAAAGTAATATCTGAATGCAGAGGAGGACCAAGCATCAAGCACATGAAATCTGTTAGTTATATTTAACCAAGAGAAAACCTCTTTAATTGTAAGCTCATTTGTTTAAAGGGCTTTCCATATCACAGATAGACCTTTGGCGGTCTCAAGTCTCAACTTCCTGAGATACAGAATCTATCCGATTAAAGAAGCAAAATTTCCTTTATATAAAAGGAGAAGAATTGGAGAGCTCCAAAGCATGCCACATAGGCAAACAATTCTGAATTATTTGGACCAATCAAAGTGCCATGTCATCCCCTACACTTACCCAACAATTATTGAAAAATACTAATTATGATCGACGCTTCTTCTTAGTATCCCTTCACCTTTCGCGATGATCCATATTCTTCAACAAATGCAAATCTTCAATCGATTCTTCTCCTCAAGAAGTGAAAAAATCCATATGTGGTTGCCGGCTATAAATCGTTTTTGTGCTCATCCCTTTTGTTTCTCTTAGGTCTTGAGTTTTGCTTCAAAAAACTCCAAAGGTCGCACAATCGTTTAAATCTCTATACCAACTTCATCGTCTTCTCTGTTTCAACCGCTCTTCTTGGTCGCCTCAGTTCCAAAATTCCGTTCGCATCTGGCTTTTGCAGCCTCCACAAAAGATGATTTCGGAAAAATTGAGACTTTTTGCATACCCGACGATGATCAAGCATGTTTCCAATGTTCTATTTCATTCATCTTTAATTTTAGCTCTTTTATTATTTACGGGCTATGATTTTGAGGCTATTGTGTATATTAGTGATTTCCATTTGGTTTATGATAGGATATTAAGATAAATTCTGGGAATTTGGACAACGATAAGTGATGATTGGGGAGTTCAAAGAGAATGAGATCATGTATGCCCGTAATAAGTTACGGCCTACACGGGCAAAGCTGGCTGTTCTTGAAGGAAAAATGGCTATGACGATAATGTAAGCTTTGCTAACTGGTTATGTGCAAAATGAACTTTTTCTTATAGAGAGGCACAAAGAATTGTACGGGAGAAACATAGAAAAATAGATCATGCTTGCAGAGCTTTATGGTTACTCCGGACTTATGTCTGTATATGCATGAACTCAGGAATGATATTTAAGTAATTTTGGATGCTCTTTTTGATTTTGGTTTCTTGCTTTTAGGCAGAAGAGGCAATGATGTTTCAACAGTATGTTGTTTTGTTGCACAATAAATCAGTAAATTAGAGTGGGGAATAAGGCCTTGGGTTAGTCAAGTCCTCCTTATGATAGACTAAACTAGATTCTTTAATTTTGTTCTACAAGAATCTTGGAGATGTGTATTGATTTTATGATTGCAATTTTTTTCTTAGTATGATAATTCAGACTGCCAACAAGCGACTCGAAAGATTGTTCCTAAACACGAGCTCGAGGAGAAAGCTTTGGTTTCTCTTTCCAAGGTTTGCGCTTTATATTCACCCATGAATAGAACTATAACTTTTTGTATTGAAATTAGAATTATAGGTTTTAGGCTGAGGCTTACTTGAGCTTCAGATCTTATAACTGTTCCAAGTTTTTAATGAACATTTAGGATGGGAAAGAGGAACAGGACTACGCTTTCTTGCTTCAGTGTCTTTTGTGGTTTAAAAGATCCTTCAGGTGTTGTCTAAGCTCCATTTTTCTTTGTCTTTTAGGACTTCTCATTATGTCACCTACGCAATCTAAAAGACTAAAACTATAAAAAAAAAACTTAAAAAGATTACATGTCTTGAACAAAAACTAGGTTTATATTTTTTGCGCAAATCGAATTAGAAGTTAAATATTGAAATCAACTATAAGCTACATATTGAAATCCTTGATGGGATATAGATTTGAAGGTAAAAGACTTCAAATCATATTTCAATTTATTTCACAATTGGTGGACGAGGCATCCCCTTTGCCGTATTCTTACTCTCGCTGATGTTTCGTCTTGCAACCGTTTTTTGTTTTTCATTTTTTTATTTTTAGCTTCGTTTGCATCTTGATATAAGAAACCAATGAAATAATTCAAAAGGAAATTAAATGTTTCAGTGCTTATGATACATGAGTTTCTGACGATAGATTTACCTGCTCTATAACTAAGTTTGTGATCTTTGTTTCTCAATTTTACAGAGCTCGATTGATGTTTCAGTTCGTTATACCTATATCCAAGAGGGAAAAAACGAGGTACACATTGATTTATCTAGCCCCATGATACACTTTCCTCTACAAATTTTTGTATGCGTTTCTAATTTTATCATTTTATCATCAGACCTATCAGCTTGACTTTAATTTTCTTTGTTTAGCCATGTTCATTACTTTGTTGGGATTAATAGAATGCTCTGCAACCCAGGTACATTTACAGGTTCTCCATCTAACTATCAAAAATAATAATTATGTGTTTGCATTGTTAGCTTGATCTCCCATCCTCCCAAGTGGATCATATTTTATTAATTTTTACGAAGAAATAACATAACTATGAATCACTTCCACGTAATATGTGGAGATCCATTTAATTGTAGGGCGTGTAAATGAAATTCATATTCAGATTTGGAGAAGTTATTCTTTGGTATTTAATATTTACCGTTAGGTTACAAGGTGAAACTTATTGATTTCTCACACAACAAAGCTTCTTATTACTACGCAGTTACATGGGTATAAAAGAAAAATGAAATGTCTCTACTGAGGTTAAAAGTGAAAGATACTAATGTTAGTTAACTCAGAGATGGTCCAAATCTTTGAATTAATGACCAAACCTTCTATGCAGGAAGTATAGAGAAATCAATGGATTTCTACTATTATATGTTCTTTATACATATATAGTATATAAGTTACGAGAACCTCAAATTTTGGTGCGGCGAAAGCTTTCTTGGTGGTTGTGGGCTAGAGTGCCTTTGATTGAAGTAAATGTTTGCACCCACGTTCATCTTCTGTTGTGGACTAACCAACGTTTCTATCTTTGATAAATCCAGATCCGAAGAGACCTCAGTAGTGGCGTATATGGCATCTCTAACTTCTTCACTAAAGAATGTACATTTCTTCTCTTCTCCCGTCTTATACTAGACTTTTAAAATTGCAAGACATAAATATGTGTGGAAATGGTTGGAGGTTTTATTTTGCAGTCAGATGATGTACAAAAACTAACCGACATATCGCATAGTGTAATAAAAGTATTTTGTTCATTCAATGACCAACCAAATCGGGCACCTTAGAGTTTTAGCATATCCTCAACTAATTGTTCGTTAATTTATGGGAAAATGGATTTATTGTTTTAATTTCTTCAATTGCAATGACGCTGCATTTCAAAAGTTAGGCCATTATATTCAAATAGGCATCAGTAAACGACCAAAAAGGCATTACCAAGCGTTTTAAGTGATTAAGATTTTGTGTTTTTGTGTTTTTGTGTTTATGTTAGATTGTGGTGAAGGAGTATAATCTTGAAGCCCAGATTTTAGAATCGCAGGATACGCTTGGGGATTTGAATGTGACATCTTAAGATCCAAATGTTAACCGAAGAACGGATGCAAAACCATTCCTACCAAAATAGACGAAGGTAAAAAAACCAGTGAACCAAACGAAGCGGTGGTGATGGAATTGTCGATTTTCATGCGGCATAGCTTTACTACCGTCAAGAGATGGGTATTCAAATATTCTCCGGACTAATCTAGGTTTAATCACTGTTTGTGGGAAAGTTAGATTTTAAATTCACTTGTGAAGAAATTGCAAATAAGAGTTGGAGCATGGATTTTAAGACTCTTTCCAGTTATCACGTAAACAGTTCTGTTTTTTTTTTTAAAAAAAATATTTAAGCTAAAAGCCACATGTATTGTAAAGGAGTTTTCCCTACATGTTTTTGCTAAGACGCTTGTTTTTTTGGGAAGAGTTGGATCCCGGAAGGTTTATATGGAAGGAGAACAATGCAAAAATTGGGAAGATTCATATTCGAAGTTAATATGTAGGTGGTTGAATTTCAGTTTTAACAAAAGATTTAATTCATAAAAGAAAATCATAACGAAACCAAAAAAATCATTCAACAAGTCTACACATAAAGATTGAAAATCAATAAAACCAACTAAATTTGACTATCGGTTCTTTAAGAAAACAACTAAAAAACTTAATAATATAGTTTTACAATTCATCAGAAATATCCGGACGTAGTCTGGAGAAAGCCCCTAATGAAACGATAATAGAAATAAGAAACAATTTACTTTCTCTGATTGATCCAACAAAGATAATGAGTAAATCTCACTCACATCCTGAAGAACATAAGTTGTTGCACCGATCAACCAACAGAAGTCAGAGACAGTCCTAATTGATATTTAACAGTGCCATACATGTGCTATTGAAAAAATAAATGGGTTGGAATAATTTCATTGCACCTAGTAGAATAAGTAACCAAGCATGACCCTTTTCAACGTGTGGTTGACCTAACTCTATTGTCATATATTGCATATTGTTCTGTTAACATAAATAATTACCATTGAAAGCCTTATATAAGATATAATGACTTACATAATCTCATTGCCAAGAGGAATAACTGAGGCCAAAAGTACCTCGTGTTTTTGTGGATCTACGTCATTCTTGATTGAAGCAATTTTCTTGACTCACCATGCCCTCTCTTATCTCCCATCATAAAGCAAATAAGCAGGTTGAATTTCTCTTTAGTATTGGTGTCGTTAACAGACAATACTGCGTTCGGAACAAAATCATGAATACTCCCAATTGAAGTTTATCTGAATATTCAGAAATGGGACACAATATAAGACGAATTGAGCAAGAAAGGCAAAAACTTTTGAAAATGAAACTGTGGAAACGACTTTTACCCCCATGTGGCCATGTTATAAAGACTGCAATACTTGGCCCTCAAAGTTAGGAGAGCTGACCAAACATTTCTGCATATGAAACATTTAAAAAAAAAAAAAAAACATCAGATGAGAATAAGAGATCACAGCACTGTAAACTTATTATGGCTGGCAGACTGAAGATCATGATTTTTTCCGTTTTATATTCTTAAGTACACTACAAACTGAAATTCACATCCAATAAGAGAGAATAAAAATTATTAAATATTGATATACTTGCCATTGAACTAGCTACAACACTACGTGTATATTGATATATCATGGTTTTTACCGGTTTTCGACCATGATATAAGTCCTTTTATCGAGTCTTTTCATTGTATTTCGAGTCTTTTTAGTGTCTTGACAGGTTATTGCACGTGAGGAGCTTATATGGTAAATACGGTGCATTTTGGAACGTAAACAAGGTTGGAGCCGGATTTTGCAAGAAAAGAAGTTGATATGAAGCAGTCTGTCGATCGACAGCACCAAGAAGGACGATCGATCGACAGCTACATTGAAGCCTGTCGATCGACATACACATAGACGATCGATCGACAGGCCAGCGCAGAAACCGACCTAAATACGTTTTAAAGAAGGAAATTCGCCAGTTAATGGGCCGAAAGCAGCAATAGACCGTCATAAAAGCTCACCACGAGTTTTACCTCTATAAATAGTTTATTTTAGGTTTTTAGAACAATGACTTTAGATTTTACTTAACAAAATTTAGAGAGAGA
Source organism: Arabis alpina (assembly GCA_900128785.1). Classification (NCBI taxonomy): domain Eukaryota; kingdom Viridiplantae; phylum Streptophyta; class Magnoliopsida; order Brassicales; family Brassicaceae; genus Arabis; species Arabis alpina. Next base: position 22,469,747 of record LT669790.1, read on the forward strand.
TTTTTAGGGTTTTTAGGGAGACAAGTTTACTTCATACTTTGAGATTCTTCGAACCCTATTGTAATTCTTCTTATTCTCTTTCTTTATGCATTATTATTCAGTTATGATTTGCTTTGCCTCCATGTCTGAGTAGTTTGCTTGTTAGGTTTAGGGTAGTTCGAATGGAATGATGATGAATTGTTAGGGTAAACTCACTTGTTAGGATTATCTGTTAGGTTCTTCACCTAGATTGCTTTAACTCTGATTTAGAATTGATCACTCTAAATTAGCTATCTTAGGTTGATAGATTGACACGAAAGTGTAATTGATTAGCCAGAACTAGATCTTAGGTGAGCAAAATTACTTATTCGCAAAGAAATTTGGTTTAGGGATTTTGTGAACAAATTGGACTTGAATTTAACGCTTGTTTAAATTGATTGAATTCGCAAAGAAATTTGGTTTTCTAGGGTTTAGACATAGTTAGTTTTCGCAACGACAGTTGGTTAATTATATTTTAGTGTTCCAAGTTCTAGAACGGTTCTTAATTAAATCCTGATTTTGTTTAACCTGCAATTCTGATTCATCCTGAGAATTACCCAAAAGCCTAACTCTTTGTTTAATTGAATTTGAAATCAACCAACTTTCCTGTTACCAATTGAATTTGCTATTTATTTCATATTATTTTACTTAGCCGAATTTGAAGTCAATATTCCTATCGTTTGATTTGACTCCCAGTGATTCGACCCCTACTACGACGACCTCTTAATTTGAGAGAGTAGCTCAGGGTAAATTTGAGCATATCAAATTTTGGCGCCGTTGCCGGGGAGTCAAAATCTTCCATAGGATTTTGATTCTAGAATTCTGACTAAGTTATTTTTGTTCGTTTTTACGCGTTTTCTTTTGTTTTTGTGTTTCAGTTGGCTAAGATGGTTAATCGAGCTATAGTGGTTTTTCGGAATGCTGAAGGGGAGAATGTTGATCGAGATGGCAATCGATACAACAATCAGGGAGACCCCATTGATGAAGCTGGTAACATCATTGAGGTTATGGATCCAGTTGCAGCAGAGCGTGCTGAGCTAGATCGTCAAAGGGTTGAGTTAGAGCGCCGGCGCGCAGAGATTGAGCATCTGGCTCAGGCGAATCGCGGACCTCAGGGGGCAGTAGTTAACCAACGCACTTTGGGAGACTACTACCGTCCTGAAGAACATTACGCCAACAGGGCAGCGATTCGACCTTCTAGATTTGAGCGGAGGGATTTTGAGTTGAAGCCTGCGTACTTCTCTCTTGTGGCTCAACATCAGTTCCATGGGCACCCATCAGAGCACCCCATGGATCATCTTGAGATGTTTGAGGATCTTGCGTCTAGCATCAAGGCTAACAACGTGTCGGAAGACTACATTATGTGTAAGCTCTTCCCATTTTCTCTTGCTGGAGAGGCAGCCTCTTGGCTGAAGCAGTTGGAGCCAGGCTCACTGACTACTTGGAGAGATACCAAGAGTGCTTTCCTGAGTCACTTCTACGATGAGTCACGCTCAGAGGATCTACGGGCTAAGATCCAAACATTCGTTCAGAATCTGACAGAATCTTTCAAAGCTGCGTGGGAAAGGTTCAAGGGATATTAGAGAGATTGTCCTCATCACGGGTTTACAGAGGTTCAGCTACTAGGTATATTCTACAGAGGAATGGATTGGAGACATCAAATGACTCTAGACGCTTCGAGTAATGGGAATTTCAAAACCAGATTCCCCGCTGATTGCCTTGAGCTCATTAAGAACGTGTCTACTAGCAATAGTACAAAGAAGATTGACGAGGAAAGGAGACGAGGAGCTGGTCAAACAAATGGAGCTGAGATTGTTGAGGAAAATGTTAATTACATCAACCAGAATGGCTACCAGAATCAGCGGTATGGGAATCAGTCAGAGAACAAGGGATACAACAATTACAATCAGAGGAACTACGGATCTTCATCGTATCAACCGATTCCTGCTAAATCTTCAGAAAGTGACTTGAAGAGTATGTTCGAACAGCTTCTTGAGGGGCAACAAACCCTAACAGTAAGTATCAATGGGAAGATTGACGGGCTGTACACTAATCTCAATGGAAAAATAGAAGCCATCAACATTCACTTGAAGAAGCTTGATACTCAGGTTGCTCAGACTGCTGAAAATGTAAAGAGACAAGAAGGTTGTCTTCCAGGGAAATCTGACATGAACCCAAAGCATTTCTCCAATTCAATCACGTTAAAGAGTGAAGAACAACTATTTCCAACTGTTGAGAAGTGCGAAGATAAAGCCTTGCTCGTGGTTCCTGAAGAAAATTTTAATTTTGAGATTTCGGAGGGCCTATCGATCGACAGACCAGGTGGTTGTCGATCGACAGCTACAAAAAATTTTGGTACGAACACGATTTCAGCAGCCCTGTCGATCGACAGCCCCGAAAAATGCAGAGATTTTCGAATGTCAGTCTGAAACCGCCATTGAACGTGTCTACAAGCCCAAGATTCCGTATCCAAGGAGTCTATACCCTTCATGCATCAACCAAGGCAGTGACAAAGCACCTCGAGAGGAAGAGAAACAAGCTCCAACATCATTGAGGAAGCTGCCAAAGTTGTTGAATCCAGGGATGTTTGTGATTCCGTGTTCGATCAATGGTGTAGAATTGAAAGATTCTTTATGCGACACAGGAGCCAATGTGAATGTTATGTGTGAGGCTGTTGCAAAGAAGCTAGGAATTTTGGAGTTACAACCTTCAAGGACTTATATCGAGCTCATAGATAGATCATTTACAATTTCTAAAGTCTTCATTCCTGACGTGTCAATTCAAATAGGAGATTGTCTTGTTCCTACGGACTTCTACATCATTGAGAGAAAGGATGATATCTGTAAACCATTGGTTCTTGGTGCACAGTTCCTTGCAACAGTGGGAGCAATGGTGGATTTTCCTAACAAGCGGATCTCCTTCTCGAACATCAACAAGGATGTTTTCTATCCTTCAGTTGTTGTAACATCAGCTTCATGTATGAGTGTTAATGTTGGAGATACGCTGGGTTTTGAAGATGAGACGAAGAAAGTTCAAAACGTTCTCAAGTTGGCTCATCCCACTCCACGTCATGCCATCAACATTCCAGCAAGCTCCAAGTGCGAAGAGTTCCCCAAGGTGAAGCGCAGAAAGACCCCTAAAGCATTCTCCAAGTTCAGAGTCGTCATTCCTTTGGAGTTGAGGAACAAGGGAAAGATAGTTGTCCAAGAGATGCTAAATAATACTATGAAGCTCTTTCCTGGTATTGTTCCTTGCAAGTCTGGGGGAGTACATTTCAGTGATCCACCTCCAGCCTGAACATCATCTGCAGTCAAGCTAATGACTGAAAACAAGCGCTTGGTGGGAGGCAACCCACCTGTAAGTTTTTCTTTTCTTTTGAGTCATTTTTCTTTCTTTGAGTCAGTTTGTTCTTTGTTTCCTTTTAATTCTTAAGATTTGTGAACATTGTTGTTTACGACTCTTTGCTGTGGTAATTGATGGTATTTTGTTTCAGTGATCTTCAGTTTTTCTTTAGATTTCTCCAACAACATCAGTCGTCAAAGCCTAGAATTCAGAATTTCCGAGAGCTTGTCGATCGACAGACCTAGTGGTTGTCGATCGACAGCCGCATGAAGCCCTGTCGATCGACACACATGATGGTTGTCGATCGACAGGCCAGCAGAACAGGTCCGAATTTCATTCTTTTCACAAATTTTCTGACTTTTTCTTTTTCTTTTCGCCAATCTCAGATTTAATAACACTGGGGACAGTGTTGTTTAAGTCTGGGGGAGGTAGTTACTAACATTGTTTTCTATTTTGGAGTCAAAAATTTGTTTTATTGAGTCAAAATGTAGGGAATAATGATCTTTCTTAGGAATAAAGCTTAGTTTTTGAAACTTTTAGCTGTTGCGATGAAGCCTTTGGATGGAACGAATTCGAAATCAGATGATAGTACAGGTTCCCCTCTTATCGCGATTTGCAGAACGAAGTAGATCAAATTCCAGACTAGCACACTTGATCTCCATTTCGCTATATTCTCTTTGATGATATCACGACAGTAAAACATTCAGGACTCCTTATTCTCTTTACCACTCTTTGTTGATCCTGAATGGCCAGCTCATTTTTAGTTGGTACCCAACCCCTAACCTTAACCTTTTGTTCAAGCCTCATGCGATCTATTTTCCTTTAGTTTTATGTGCAGGCATGTGTATAAACTCCAGAGAGAAAGAGGTCCGACGCAGTTTTTCATTCACAAAAATTGCACAGGAAAAGGATTTGGTAGGAGTACTTGAAAGTGAGCAGCAATGCTAAGCGTTCCTTGGGACTTAATACACAACAATGGTAATTTTCGAGACTAATATCTTTGTAAAATCATTTCCCCCCTTATTGCTTTAAAAAAAAAAAAAAAAAAAAAAAAAAAAATTTAAAATATTTTATTTCGAAAAATAAGAAAGGGAAAGGGAAATGATTATTTAAATAAGTCTCTAGCTTCAAAAAAAAATCCCAAGGAATGAAGAAGTTGGATGTGGAAAGTGGAACATGATTATATGAAGGTGTTTGGTTCCTAATAACGTTTTGGAGGAGGGAGTGCAATGTGAATGAGAAACTGTGGGCATCAACTGGACCCGACTCTCTCTTGTGATTATGCATAATGTCTGCATCCACCAAATAAAATCCGGTAACCCTAAACACTCTTTAGCTCCACTTAAACACAAAAGCCTTTTACATCACACCTAGCCCTTTTACTTGGTTGATATCATTGGAGAGAATTCCATCATCACTTCGATCGAGTGTGCGACAGTTAGGCGAATGTGAAACTGATGGGTTTGCAGGTTAAGATTTAAGGCCCAACCTATGATGGTTGAGATTCGTGACCGCCAAAGGTACTTTGTTTACATACAGCGAAAGAGTCAAGAAAGCGAAAGCAATATTCCCAAAGATAAGTAAGTTCTCGCGATTTTCAAACCTCAACTTCAGTTTTAGTCTCTAGTTTGCTTGAGGGCAAGCAAAAGCTAAGTCTAGGGGAGTTGATATATCATGGTTTTTACCGGTTTTCGACCATGATATAAGTCCTTTTATCGAGTCTTTTCATTGTATTTCGAGTCTTTTTAGTGTCTTAACAGGTTATTGCACGTGAGGAGCTTATATGGTAAATACGGTGCATTTTGGAACGTAAACAAGGTTGGAGCCGGATTTTGCAAGAAAAGAAGTTGATATGAAGCAGCTTGTCGATCGACAGCACCAAGAAGGACGATCGATCGACAGCTACATTGAAGCATGTCGATCGACATACACATAGACGATCGATCGACAGGCCAGCGCAGAAACCGACCTAAATACGTTTTAAATAAGGAAATTCGCCAGTTAATGGGCCGAAAGCAGCAATAGACCATCATAAAAGCTCACCACGAGTTTTACCTCTATAAATAGTTTATTTTAGGTTTTTAGAACAATGACTTTAGATTTTACTTAACAAAGTTTAGAGAGAGATTTTTAGGGTTTTTAGGGAGACAAGTTTACTTCATACTTTGAGATTCTTCGAACCCTATTGTAATTCTTCTTATTCTCTTTCTTTATGCATTATTATTCAGTTATGATTTGCTTTGCCTCCATGTCTGAGTAGTTTGCTTGTTAGGTTTAGGGTAGTTCGAATGGAATGATGATGAATTGTTAGGGTAAACTCACTTGTTAGGATTATCTGTTAGGTTCTTCACCTAGATTGCTTTAACTCTGATTTAGAATTGATCACTCTAAATTAGCTATCTTAGGTTGATAGATTGACACGAAAGTGTAATTGATTAGCCAGAACTAGATCTTAGGTGAGCAAAATTACTTATTCGCAAAGAAATTTGGTTTAGGGATTTTGTGAACAAATTGGACTTGAATTTAACGCTTGTTTAAATTGATTGAATTCGCAAAGAAATTTGGTTTTCTAGGGTTTAGACATAGTTAGTTTTCGCAACGACAGTTGGTTAATTATATTTTAGTGTTCCAAGTTCTAGAACGGTTCTTAATTAAATCCTGATTTTGTTTAACCTGCAATTCTGATTCATCCTGAGAATTACCCAAAAGCCTAACTCTTTGTTTAATTGAATTTGAAATCAACCAACTTTCCTGTTACCAATTGAATTTGCTATTTATTTCATATTATTTTACTTAGCCGAATTTGAAGTCAATATTCCTATCGTTTGATTTGACTCCCAGTGATTCGACCCCTACTACGACGACCTCTTAATTTGAGAGAGTAGCTCAGGGTAAATTTGAGCATATCATATATACGACCTCTTAATTTGAGAGAGTAGCTCAGGGTAAATTTGAGCATATCATATATGCAAGCCTCTTCACAAACTAGTCAGCTGGAATTTTTTCTGGAAAAAGTATTGCATGACAGGCCTGCAAAAAGGGGATGGATTTTTCAACTACCAACCAGTACTCAAGGAGTAGATTACACTTTCAAACGAATCAAACCTGAAGTTTGTGCAAACATCCATGAAGGCTTTGCGCTTGTCCTTCGCCTACAAGCCCGTAGTCACCCAAGATTAATCGAGGAAAATTGTCATATGAAAATGATAGCCAACTAGACATATCTTCTCAGCATTTTGGATATTTCCAGTACCCAAAGCCATAACGACCATGAGTGCCCTCCCTCCTTGAGTTGTGATTTGATATGCAAACAGTCTATTCGAAATACCAGAACTTAGAACAGTGATTGTTGTATCATGTAATACTAATTTACAAGACAAACCTTCCTATAAGATAATATCCAAGTCCAATTGTGCCATCAACCCCATCAAGAACACTAGCGTTAAAATGCATTATAAAAGGACTGGAACTTGCTAAATGGATCAGATTTTCTTGAAAGAAACAGACATTTTTTGTAGATCAATTAGAGAGACATACCTTGTATGCGCACATACATCTAATCTTCTCTTCCATATGTCCATGGTATTATGCAGAAAGGTATTGACGAGCCACAACATTGTTATATGTAATGCTTGGCTAGGTCAGCATATTTTCAATTTTCTGCTAGTAGATGGAGCAGTTCAATTAGATAATGCAAGTTAGATAACCATATATAAACTTCTGAAATTCTTACAGCTTCTTGTATGAGGTCATCATTGCCAGATTTTGCAAGTTGCTTATACTTTCGTCCATCAGAGCCAAAGCATTCAACTAATTTTGGAGCAATAATACCATTCATCACTCTGCATATCCACAAGACCTGGTTTCAGATAAGGTACTCTTTAAACTAGAAATGTCGAAGGCAATTTCTTATAATGATTGAGTGGGACTTACATAATAGAATTTGATAAACGTCTAAAATAGGAAACGACCCTTCATTCTATTGGCAGCTACGATCAACAAGACTATTAGCAGTCACTGCAGGTAACTTGACACAAATAAAAGGTGAAAACAATACAAGTTTGACAGAAACGTTATAACTAAGAAGGAAAATGGAAAAAAATGCTTGCAAGCTCATGCAACGAAACATATCTTCCAACGAAATAGACAACAAGAAAACTGTATCACCACAATTCTTTCAGCCAAGAATTGATCTTTGTTATTGTAGTTTCAATACTCAAAACACTAAACAAATGAAAAAGTAGGATAAGACCTACACGTAGGAAAACATTTGCTAAACAACTATTAAAAAATCTAATGCTACCATGAAATTTTCATTTCTATGTATAGGAGTGAGTAACCTATCAAAATAAGCCACGGGAAGTTTCTTAATTTCCAAAAAATTTATCATACCTCTCTCCTCGTTGTAAGGTTGATGTAGATATCTACTAGTTGTTTCATCTGAAAGTAACCAAGCAAAATGGTCTATGATGCAAGACTGGATGAAAACAACCGTACTTGTCTAATCATATGCCAATGATAATGTGATACATCCTGCAAGAGTTGCTCTACTGCAAGCTTTTTATCCATATCAACCACGAAAGAATTTTCTGCTGCGTTGATTATCCTTTATTCCATCACCATTAGCCAAAGTATATCCAGCATTTATGGATAAATTAAAGAAAGATCTCATTTTCCTGCATACTGCAAGCAAGAAGTCAATTTGCAGCTGAATTATCACCTAAGCACCACAGCTAGAGTAACAGTGGAGTCTTGTTCGATTAGTTGATTTTTATATCAGAAATTGGCAAATTCCAACCAAAATGAACCATCTGAGAAATATAAGAAAACCTTAACTAAATCAGGATATATACCTGCAATTCGATGAACTATGGACCATGCTGAAAGAATCCTTCAGGAGAACCAAGTAGCCCTCTCAACTGATCCAACAACTCATCAATTCGCGGAAGAGGATACTTGTTCTTCACAGTGACTCGGTTAAGTCCTCGGTAATCGATGCACAACCGGAAACTACCATCCTTCTTCTTCACAAACAACACCGGTGCTCTCCCGGTGAAGTACTCGGCTGAATAAAACCCTTGGCCAACAAATTCTCTAGCTACTTCTCCAGCTCTGCTGGAGCCATCCTGTAAGGTGCCTTATATAACGGCATTGTCCGAGGCTCTAACTCAATCCTGAAGGATCAGACAAAGATGGCGGTAATCCCTGCAACGACCAAAAACATCCTCAAAGTCCTGGACAACCCGGATATCCCTCACTGCAACCTCACCAACACACTTAGGCATCACAATCGTTGCCAAGTAAGCATCAGAACCCCTCTCGATCATAGCCTCATCCTGCACAAAAGAGATCACGAGACTCCCAGAAGTCGGTTTCACTCCCTGATAAAGCAACCTTCCACCATCACGCTCAAACACAACTCGACCCCGGTGACAATCCAGGTGGACCCTGTACTGAACCAATCAATCCATACCCAGGATAACGTCATACGACTCCACTAGACTGATCATCAAGTCCGCTGGCATCAACTCACCAGCCACTAGAATATCCATGCCTCTCGCCCAACCATGAGTAGCTAGAAACTTTCCTCCGACAACTATAACTGGTCTAGTCCGCTCACCAGCGTCACTCCAGATACCGCTCCTCTCTGCATGCTCCGGAGTAATAATTTGTTGCTCCATAATCAAAAAACACGTGCGACTCAAAACCACCCATAAACAAGGTCCCTACACAAATCTCATGTACTAAGAAACCCAACTTTTCCATCACAAAATAAACAATCTAAAAACAAACAAGAATTCAAACTACAGAATTTACCAAGTCTGAATTAGAAGGTTTACCAGTGATCGGCCTCGAGCTCTGCTTACCAGCAGCGGTGATAGCCGGCAGACGCTGCATCGCCGCAATCTAATCTACTAGTTGCATTGTCCCATGCTGAGTCACTGGCTGAACCACTGCCACTGTCATCTGCTGCAACTTAGGACAGTTCGGTCTGATGTGCCCCGACTCCCCACACTGGTAACAAACCCGAGCCAATCGAGTCTCGCTCTGCTTAGGGCAACTCGCCCTCTTATGCTCCAAACTCCCACAACCATAACATCCTCGTCCACTCTGAGCCGACCTGGAAGTGTCCTCCCACTTCCTCTTCTGTCTCTGCGCAGGCTTGCCGCCTTTGCTAGGACCCACCAACTACTGAGGTCTCGTAGGCTGAACAGCTGGGTTAACACCTCATCCTCCACTCATCAGCCTCCTCTGGCTTAACACCTCCACCAAAGGAAACCGTATCGATCCTCTGCATCTGCTCCATCATCCGAATATATGATGGAACCTCCGCAGCAACCGCAATGCAATGCAATTTATGAAAAGTAAACAAAAAGTCAACGAAAGTCAATGCAAAAGTCAACAAAATTAAGCAAAGATGATCAATATGATAAAAGCATGGATCATCAGTAAAGATGAGTGATTAAGAGTGAAACATATGAGATAAGTGATGCATAACAACTTAATTAAGCTAATTCCAAAGCATGAATCCATTTAACCTAGACTAACCCACTTCCATGGTGCTAATCCTTTCTTAATCAACCATTAACACAAACTTCCATTTTGCTAATCACTAATTAAGAAACATTAATGCAAATGTTCATAAAAGTTTACAAATCTCCTTAAACATCAACTTCCATTGGCTAAGATGAGAAATGCATTATTAAAGTTCTCCTAGACATTTTCACAAACACCTTCCATGCATGAAAAGATCATGATCTAGATTTAAGTTATCTACTCCTAAATCTAGCACTGAACACACTTTAATTAATGGAAATGTAAAGATTAACAACCTAGCATCACTAATCTAACATGAATCAACCTTGATCTACTCTACCCAAAATCTATAAGATGAACTACTCACTAATCATGGTTAAAACAACAAAAGCATAAGTATTTAGATGCATAATGAAAAGATTAATAAGAAAAGATTACTAAAACATAAAAAAGTAGAGCCTTTTACTCTCAAATCATCCAAGAACACAATAAGTTTTTTGTTCAAAGAATAAATAGATGAGATGCAAAAGCTTAAGTATAAACCAAAGAAGATATAATTCAAAGCTTAAATGTAAATAAAAGTGAAACTTTTGCAAAACTCTAATCAAAACACTAAACTTTGCATCAAAGACAACAAAGAACCCTAAGGTTCTTCCTTTGCACAAAGAACACTAGAAAAGAGGAAAAAGCTTAGGGTTTTAATGTGCTTACAAATATTTATAGGAAAAGAGGAAGTGTACCCGGGTCAACCCGCAACAAAACGGGTCAACCCGGGTCAAAACTGGATTTTTTTGCAGCTGAAGTGGCCTTTGGCCCGACCACCACCCCGAGTTGTTGGTCGGGCCAGACCCTCCAGAGAGTTTATTGGTGCTCCGGTGCTCGCCAGTCCGAGCTGATGCCCGACCATCTTCATCTTCGACTGCTGGACCGACTTTTAGTAAATTGACCATAACTCCTTTAATATATAGCTCCGATTGAGTTGAAACTACCGCCATTGGAAAGCTAACTCAATTTCCTATTTGCCCCCAAAATATCAGATCCATTGGAGCAGTGAAAGGCTTCCATATGACATGATCTTCAAGAGGCTTCGAAATGAAACTGCATTTGAGCATAGGAGAGCATGTATCTTGTTCTTCCTTTTCCTTCTATTGGTTGTTCTTTTGATCCAAGACATCTTTGGTACCTAAAATGGATGAAATATGCAAGAAATGCACAAAAAAAAGATCTAGGACTCTAAGACTCAATATATGCTATATGAAGGTAAAAGTGTAAGAAACATGTAAAACCTAAGCTAAATGCATCAAAATACTAACTAAAATTTATGTTAAATAGGGGTGAATTATGGACTTATCAATTCCCCCGGAATTTCCTTTTGCTCGCCCTCGAGTAAACAAAGAGGGCAAACCGATGGAGAGGTTTGAAAACCCGAAAATAAAACAAAAAGATTCAAACAAAGCATTCAACACCATCACCTAAGATAATACAAAGCTATTGCTAAGGGCTTTAAACTCAATCAATATTCTCGCAATCTATGGCTACTCCAATCTATTGCCTCTAGACTCAATGATCAAGCATTCACATATCATTTTATCCACCAGTTCTTTAACATTCATTAAGGATTAATGCATGGTCTTGCTTATCAACTATCAAACGATGTTCAAGGCTATGTAAAAGAAGGGTTAAATGCGAAAGACAAGGCGGTTATTAAACACTTTTAGGTGACTCACGCTCAAGAAAGGGTAATGCTAAACATCATGTAAAAGCAAGGAAGAAGTGGAACAATTGATGCATACAAATAAGTGCTTCCATTATACCCAACCCATAACAATCTTGAACTCCTAAGTTTTACCCATGTGCTTGCAAACTCTTCTTCCTTTTAGTGATCTAAGCCTTTTGAATCTTCCTTTAAACTTTTTAGCATACTCTAGGGGGTTTCTTTACTTTCTAGACTCTTTCCTTTACTTTTATCCTTTCCTCTATGGTTTCCTTTTTACACTTTTCTACTAGCCTTTTTGGGTTCTAGCTTATAGAGGGGATTTCTATTCTTGGTCAAACACTAGAGTCTTTCTTCAACTTTAACAAAACACACTCTTTTCCTAGAGTAGCTCAACTTCTTTCCTTTCTTTGGCTTTCCTTTCATTTAAACTCAACACACTCTTTCTTTTACTCACCAAAACACTCACCAAACCCAACCCATAAGAACAACAAATCCTAAGCTAATACTAGTCTTAAAACGAGACTAGCTCTAAATGAAAGCACTTCTTTGACGTTCCCATCTTTCAAGATTTACTAGTGTATGCATTTTCAAGGAAAGGTCTCACTCATAGAAATAATGATGGTTTCAAAGAAGGGTCAAGGTTAACAAGGTAAGGGAAACCAACCTCATTCACATTGGATGTCGTGAATTCGGAAGGCCATTTGGACTAGCAAAGAGTGGTAAAAAGGGTTAAAGAAAGTCCAAATGTGTATATCGTTACTTTGAACAAGCATATCAAGTCTCTAAGCAAGAAATTAAAGTCAATATTAGGTTCAAATTGATAGAATTGGTTTCAAGTCTAATATGCTTCAACTTAATCACGAGTTTCGAGCGAAGAGATCAAGATGCAAAGAAGAGATTTCTATAATTCACTTAGCAATATCTAGCATTATCCTAAGGATCTTATTGAATGCTAAGTCATAAATCTCAAAAACATTATAAAGTATGCTCAATGCAACCTAAATGATCATACAAATGTATGAAATGCAACTTTATGACAAAGGAAAAACTTTTGGTTTTTCGAAAATTTTAAATTTTTTGGTATTTTTGCCATATGTACGATGCAATGCATGAAATGAGACTTAAGGAATGAGAAATGTAAAACAAAAGAACTAAAATAAGAATTAGCAACCGCTTCCCCCGGACTTACTTTTCATCGTCTCGATGAAAAAGCAAAACCGAAGAGAATAAAAGAGAGAATAAAAGAAAAAAATGCATGAAATGGAAATTTAAAAATGAATGGTATTTACAATGGTAGGAAGGTACCTTGTAACTAGTCTTGATCGGATTGTGGAGATGGCGGTAAGAAGGTAAGAACAAGCAAAATGTGTAGGTTCGAACGTTGCTCGGTTTAGCGAGGGCTAAGGGTCCTTTTTCTTCACGACACCACCAATTGAAGGGGTTGTCATCTTGAACCGCTACTTGTAGTGTAGATTCCATATGCCTTGTATGATGATCCTTGAAAGAAAACAATCCTCTAATGAGAACAATTTAACCCATGAAAGTACAAGTATCTATCCATATCTCAAGTGTGAATTAGCAATTAAAAGCATATATGAATAGACAAGTGATCAAACATAGCAATAGGCAACATTAATCAAGCATATAACTCATATTAAAATCCATTCAAGACTTTCCATTTTCATCAAAGTAAGCATATTTAATCAAATCCAAAGCTTTTAATTGAACAAATTCCAATCATTCTAGTGAATACTAGTTAACAACAAAGCTTAATGATATGATTTGATTAGCAAAACTTATATTCAAACTCCAATTCCACTAAAGATTGTAATTTTAACTCATTTATAATATCAAGAACCCTAGAGAGATTAGAATTTCAAACTCAATCATCAATGTTTCAATTTAGCATATGAAATCATCTACCCACAATGAAACGCATATCAACAACATCTTAATGCAATTCAAGTTCCCAAAGCTAATAAACTCACAAAAATCTCATGTAAGCTTCCATGAGATCAAGATAAATGAGATGGGAAAGGAGAGAGAGCATACCTTGTTGTTGATCAAAGATTAAGGTAGAAGGGATCCAAAGAAGATGGTGAATTCAAAAATTCTCAAGAAATTTGTAGAGAAAAGGGTCTTGATTTGAAATTTAAAAAGTTTAGAGAAAGAGGAAGTAGAGAGATGCTAAATAATTTCAAATACATTGGAAAGTGAAGGAGAAAGATTTAAAAATCTGATTTTTGGGTGTCCAAACCGGCCAAAACTGATTGAAATTACTTAAAACAGCCGGTTTGGACCAAAAATGAATCGAGTCAACGCGCAGAAAAAAAAGTCAATGCGTAGGAAAAAAAGTCAAAACTGCTACCTGGAGAAGGTTTCTGGCCCGACCAGCAGCCCGAGTTGTTGGCCGGGCCAGTGACCACCCGCAGCTTCCTGAAGTTTTGGGTCACTTCGGCCCGACCAAGCGCTCGACTTGTTGGTCGGGCGCGAGGCTGGCTGATGGCTTTTGGCTTCTTTTTCATCTCCAAAACATGTCCTAAGTCTTATCCAATCTTCTTCCTTGATTTCTATATCAAAATCACCATCCAAAAACATATTAAACATAGATAAAAGCATAAGAAATATATACAAAGGATACTATGGCAATGCCTCCCAAGTGCGCTTGTTTAAAGTCTCAAAGCTTGACGGTTGGTGAAGGCTCTAGTTGGAGACAAAATGAGAACCATCAATCTTTCTTGGTCCACAATCCTCTAAATCAACATCAAAGGCTTCTTTCATAGCCATCGTGGACTTATCCATCTCATCTTGATTCATACTGGTAGGAAAAATGATCTGAACCTTAGAGAAACGTCAAAACCCGACATTCCAAATGGCCTTGCACTCAAGTGCTCCTTCAACTTTCTTGATAGGTGCTAGAGTGAGCTAGCTCTTGAATTTCTCTTTTGGCTTACCCTTAGTCTTCTTGGACATCTTGGAGCTCTTACCATTGGCTCCTTCAAGCTCATTAGCCAAGGTCTCAACCATCTCATCTTCTAATTCGAACATTGAACCGATACCACTACCATCAAACATATCTAGACCATCCTTATAGGCTTCAACGTGGAGATTCTCCTTCATGTCTTGAGTGACAACTTCATTAGTCTCAACACCCATTATTTCTTCATCTCCATTCTCACAAGAGACAACTCCATAAACACTAGCTTCGATAGGCTCAATGGGGTAATAAGTGTAGGGATCCACTTCAACAAGTAAAGCTTTCATGTGGAAGAAATCTAAGCTAGCTCCGGTTGTAGTTAAGAAAGACGTACCAAGGATTAGCGGTATCTCTCTAGACGAATCCATCTCCAATACCATGAAGTCCGTAGGTATAACACAATTACCTATATTCAAAGGATAGTTCTTTAGGACTCCAAGTGGGCGCTTAAAAGTAGCATCTCCAAATGTAAGAGTGCAAGGGCTTTCCTCAAGCTCCTTGATCATTAAAAGTTTCACCAAGTCATAAGAAATCACGTTCACACTTGATTCGGAATCACACAATGCGTCTTTAAATTCCAAATCACCAAGAGTGCATGGAATCGAGAATTTTTCCGGGTTAAGCTTCTTCACAAGGGTCTTTGGTCTATTTCTTTCTCCTTTACCTTGGTATTTCATCATAACTTCCTTAACCTTTCCTTGGTTAGCTAACACATCCGTTATGAGCTCTCGCTCTTTAACAATTCTCTTGTAATCATCTTCCTTTTTGAAACTTAATCCCAATGTCTTTCATATCCTTCTTGTAACTAGCCAAGATCGCTTTAGTGAAATCCGGTCTTTGAAGGTCTAGCTTAGGCTTATGTTGCCTTTCTTCATAAGTTGGAGCTTCAATCACATGCTTCTTAGTTTTGACAACCTCCTTTGGCAACTCATCCATCTTGACAATGTTTTCCACATGTGGAGGAGTTTGTTCTTGGATAAGAACTTCTTTCTTGTCAACTTTTATAGCTATCTCCTCCCTAGCCTTAGATGATAAACCCTTATCCTCAACCAACTTATCCACTTCCTCAAGATTAGCAAAACCAAGAAAGAAAGCTAACTCTTCCACGTCTCCTTCATGTTGTGGCTTATCATTTGGTTCTTGAGGAGCTCCTAGAACCTTCTTCTCATTAGAGATAACCACTCTACAAAATGATGTTGTCTTGCATTTGGAGTTTTCCAATGAAGTACTCATTAGTCTCTTGGAACTAGAAGCTACTTGTAACTCTATGGTCTTCACTTGAGAAGCTAAGCTTGTGATCTTACTATCCAGCTCTTGGTACATAGCATCAATCCTCTTGTCAACCGCAAAGAACCTCTCTTTAATATACTCCTCACCTTTGATTTGGCCTTTTAGAACTCTTTGAACCAAAGCCTTGAGTTCTTGATCTTGTGACATGGCTAGAGTTAAGGTAGTAGCTTGATCTTCTACCATGTGTATGCCATTTTCACTCAATTGGATGACCTTATCCAATTTATCCTCTAGCCTTTTCACATCAATCTCTACCTTGGATCTCTTTGGTGTTTGATCTTGAGTTCCACCATATCTACCATTACTTTGTGCAAGATTCTCAACAAGTTCCTCGCCTTCTTCCGCGGTCAAGCTAGCAAAATCTCCGTTGTTCGCCGCATTCAAAGCAATGTAATACTTCTCTTATAATCCACGGTGGAAAATCCCAAGCAAATCTTCCATGGGTATTCCATGATGAGGACATGCTCTAGTATAACCCATCATGTGTTCCCAACCCATCATGTGTTCCCAAGCTTCACACAAGCTTTCACAATCTCTTTGCTCAAACCTTGCAATCTCATTTCTAAACCTTGAAGTTCTTTGAAGAGAGAAGAACTTTGAGAAAAAACTTTTCTTACATTCATCCCAAGTGGATATAGAAGAAGACTTGATTCTCATTTCCCATTGTGATGCTCTTTCTCCAAGTGAGAAAGGGAAAAGAGTAAGCTTAACCACATCTTCGGAGACTCCTCTTTTCTTAATGGTTAAACACAATCTATCAAAGAAGTCGATGTGCTCAATAGGATTCTCCTTCGGCAATCCCAAGAACCTATGGCCTAGAACCAAACTTATCAAACTTGGGTTGATCTCGAAATCTTCATTAATACTTAGAGGAGGCATAATTCCCATCTTAACACCATTCATGGTTGGCTCATCATAACCTCCTATTTTCTTCTCCATGATTTGTGATTTGGTAGCTACAAATCCAAAGAGACACAACGCAAACCCAACAATATAGATAGATAAAATATGATTTAGTCTTTCAAAGATCTCAAATCCTAATGCCTAATGCAAACTTCCCCGGCAACGGTGCCAAAAACTTGATGAGAGCAAAACTACCAACGAAGTTTTAACCCTAAATGTAAACCACAAGTGCATGGTAATGTCGTGAAGCATTTAGAGATCTAATCAAATGATTTTGGTTTTAGTAACAATCTATCAACCAAAGTAAATGATGTAATTAAAGTAAATTCAAAGACTAAATGAAACAAAACACAAAAAAAAAACAAAGCAAAGCATAAGTGAATTGAAAACAAGACTAGAAATGCAACTTATGAAAAGTCAACAAAAAGTCAACAAAAATCAATGCAAAAGTCACCAAATTAAGCAAAGATGATCAATATGATAAAAGCATGGATCTTGAATAAAGATGAGTGATCAAGAGTGAAACATATGAGATAAGTGATGCATAACAACTTAATTAAGCTAATTCCAAAGCATGAATCCATTTAATCTAGACTAACCCACTTCCATGGTGCTAATCCTTTCATGAATCAACCATTAACACAAACTTCCATTTTGCTAATCAATAATTAAGAAACATTAATGCAAATGTTCATAAAAGCTTACAAATCTCCTTAAACATCAACTTCCATTGGCTAAGATGAGAAATGCATGATTAAAGTTCTCCTAGATATTTTCACAAACACATTTCATGCATGAAAAGACCATGATCTAGATTTAAGTTAGATACTCCTAAATCTAGCATTGAACACATTTTAATCAATGGAAATGTAAATATTAACAACCTAGCATCACTAATCTAACATGAAACAACCTTGAGCTACTCTACCCAAGATCCATAAGATGAACTACTCACTAATCATGATTAAAACAACAAAAGCATAAGTATTAAGATGCATAATGAAAAGACTAATAAGAAAAGATTACTAAAACATAAAAAGTAAAGACTTTTACTCTCAAAACATCCAAGAACACAAGAAGTTTTTTGTTCAAAGGATAAAGAGATGAGATGCAAAATCTTAAGCATAAACCAAAGAAGACATAATCTAAAGCTTAAATGTAAATAAAAGTGAAACTTTTGCAAAAACTCTAATCAAAACACTAAACTTTGCATTAAAGACAACAAAGAATCCTAAGGTTCTTCCTTTGCACAAAGAACACTAGAAAAGAGGCAAAAACTTAAAGTTTTAATGTGGTTACAAGTATTTATAGGAAAAGAGGAAGTGTATCAGGGTCAACCCGCAACAAAACGGGTCAAACCGGGTCAAAACTGGGTTTTTTCGCAGTTGTAGCCTTTGGCCAGACCACCAGCCCGAGTTGTGGGTCGGGCCAGACCATGTAGAGAGTTTCTTGGTGCTCCAGTGCTCGCCAGCCCGACCTGATGCCCGACCATCTTTATCTTCGACTACTGGACCGACTTTCAGTAAATTGATCATAACTCCTTCAATATAGCTCCGATTGAGTTGAAACTACCGCCATTGGAAAACTAACTCAATATGACATGATCTTCAAGAGGCTTTGGAATGAAACTGCATTTGAGCATAGGAGAGCATGTGCCTTGTTTTTCCTTTTCCTTCTTTTGGTTATTCCTTTGATCCAAGACCTCTTTGGTACCTAAAATGGATGAAATATACAAGAAATGCACACAAAAAAAGGATATAGGACTCTAAGACTCAATATATGCTATATGAAGGTAAAAGTATAAGAAACATGTAAAACCAAAGCTAAATGCATCAAAATACTAACTAAAATGTATGTTAAAAAGGGGTAAATTATGGACTTATCAGCACTAGAAAACAACCAAGACACAACACAAACAACACTTACCATAGAATATCATTGAAGGCTCAAACGAAGATGATCTAGAACCCCCAAACTCACAGAATTGCCAATTAACCATTTAACAATCCTAGCAGTTCTAACCGTCTTAAAACCGTAAGGGCTTTGATATCAAACTGAAACGACTCGACCCTTTTTTTAACATTAAACCCTTGATCTCGGATTAGCATTCCCATAAATACTATCATGAACGATCAAGCAAAACCACACACGATAATCAGTAACAACTTAAAGCAAAACCAATTCTATTAAATCAAAATAAACCAAACAATCAGTTCAACAATAACCACTTCCAAACATTCTAGAACTAACCAACAACCTATGGCAGTTCTAACGCAAAACAGAAACAATAACCAAACAACCGGGACCCTAGATCAGCCTCCTCTTCGTAGCCATGATCCCACAGTCACACTTTGCATTTACCTGCATCACATGGAAAAAAGAGATTCGTGAGTATTATCACAAATACTCAGTGAGGTGGTCATCCCATCTACTCGGCCAATTACCAAGGTAAATAAAACACCAGGCAAACACACCTCACACAACAAACAAAACAGTACAATCTGTCACGAGTGTCAGTCGACACTACCACCAGGTGTCGGTCGACACACTGGTCTGGACCCCCAACTAGTGACGGTCGACACGCCATGGACCCGGTACTGGTGTCGGTTGACACTACCTCTCGGTGTTGGTCGACACCTATCCGCATAACACTGGTGTGACACCCGTGAACCAATTTTAATAAAATTGGAAGGTGTGTCGATCGACACGAGTGGTGTGTGTCGATCGACAGGTTTGTAAGTGTTTATCGATTGACACAGGTTGTGTGTGTCGATCGACAGGGCCTTAATTGGTCGGTTTTCTGGTTCGATTTTTAATTGTTTGGTTGAACCGGGTCGGTTTGGAGAACCCTAGGGTTGCGTTTATATGTTGTTTGGTCGTGTTTTCTAGAGGAAAACAAAGGCAAACATCAGAGATAAACATCCCCAGAGATTTGTGTTAGGTTTGAGTGTTCGATTCGCGAAAGAAATCGTTCTTGTGGTGTTCAGGTGTAAAAAGGAGTGGGATTTCGTGGATTCTAGTGGTGATCAAGGCTGATCTCGTGCCTAGTCTTAATTCCATCCTTTTTCTCTTTCGAAACCTAAGGTGAGTGTGTGACCATGACTTCTGAGTCGATGGATCGTTAGGGATTCTTGGTGATAGGTTTGTATGAATTGATTGATCTCGTGGTGATCGAATTGTGGCTGTGTATGCTTGTTGTTGTGTTGTGGTTGTTGTTTGTACAGGTTTCTCGTACTGACGCAGAGGGGGAATCGATTAGAGAGGATTATGATCGGTTCCACGATTCTGCCAGGGGCCTGTCGAACGACATACATGCGGTGTCTCGAACGACAGACCAGTACGAGCGCTGACGAACGACACACATGAGTTGTTGTGTGATATGTATGTTTGCCTGAGCGGTCCATCGTGCCTGAATGCGCAGTCGTAGATAGGATGACCGTCTCACTAGGTATTTATGATAATACTCACGCATCTCTTTTTCCCATGTGATGCAGATAAAGGCAAAGTGTGCTCGTGGAATGACGGCTACGAAGAGGGAGATGATCTGGGATCTCGGTTGTGTTGTTTATTTCTGTTATTGTTGTTAGAACTGGCTAAGTTGTTGTTGAATTGGTTGTTGTTGAACTAGTTTGAATGGTTAAGGAAATTGTTTTGGTTTAAGTTTATTGGTTATCCGTTGTATTGTTGTCTGTGTGGTTTTACTTGGTTGTTGAGGATAGCATTTATGGGAATGCTAGTCCGAGACCAAGGTTTGAATGTTTTAAAAAAAAATGGGTCGGGTCGTTTCAACTGGTGTCGGTCGACACTACCTCTTGGTGTCGGTCGACACCACCTGCAGGTTTCTCAGAATCGAGTCATCTCCTCTCTGATCCGATTCCGAGCTTACTCAAACACACGTACCTGCAACAAAACGTCAACAATCACATGAACCAAGCATACCCAACACGAAGTCATCACAAATCCATCCAACAATCAACCTAACACCATGGATTCTGATGTTTCATCCACTTGGACCATCGTCACGCACTCACCTTAGCTTTTCGGATTGAAAAACGATGGAGATTATGATTAGAACGAGATCAGCCTTAATCACCACCACAAATCACGAAATCCACCTTCTATTTCCTCACCAAACTCACAACAATTGATTTCTTCTCGATCAATCGAAAAACTCACAAAGAACTCTATGGGAACCCACAAACACTCCCAATAATGATATAACACTGATTTCTGCATCTAACACGTTTTTCTCACATAAAAACGGAGGCTAATCAGTTTATATACGCATCATTAGGGGTTTCCCATAACCCAATAGCAAACCGAGCGATTAAACACAAACTAGAAAAACCGATCAATTAGTAGTGTCGATCGACACTATCTCCTGATGTCGATCGACACCCTCACCAAATTTCTAAAATTTGGTTCACGGGTGTTACAAGTTTCGACAAATTTGGAGGGACCAAAATATTGTATTCACATCCACTCTATTTAATTTTAGAAATCCTGGAAATAACCAATGCCTACAATTAAAGTAAACAAAATAATAGAAAAGATTGTTACTGGTTCAAAAAAACAATTAAAGGATCAAATAAATTGAATAACATACAAAGTCTTTTACTTCACTAATATAATAAAATAACAACATAATACTCTAACTGTAAAGTGTTTAAATGAAACCAATCAAAGAAATTTTATTAAAAAAAGTTTTTAAACAAAAAAGCTAAGATACTATTCTTAGGAGCACCCACACATAACATTTTGGAAGTTACTAATTTTTCACAGTCCCAAAATATAAATTCTCAAACTAAAAGAAACAAAATAACTATCAAGATGATTCACAACCAAAAAAATAATATTATATTTTACACATGACAAAATGAATATTCTATTTTCTACCAACAGTATATGTGGAGGAGACATGTTTGTAAGATCTAAAAACAAAAATAGTCGAATATAAATCCAATTTTCAACTTAATAAATCAATTTGTTATGTATATACGTTGCAAAATTTAATCAATTTAAACAAAAATTGTAAAACATAAAAGGGGAATTGCAAAACTGCCATATCTGAATTACCACTGTGCAAAAATGACACGCCGAAAACACTGTTCACAAATATGTCACGAATTTCGTCATTTCGGACGAAATTACCCCTGGCAGAAATAAGGAGGTTTAAAAAAATCATTTTTCTGATTTTTTTTGTTTCTCTCTTCCTCTCTCTTCTCTTTCTCTCTCGTATCTTTCTCTTTTCTTCTATTTGTCTACCAATGAAGAATGAAGATCTCAAGATCTCTTTCCCTCTATCTTCTCTTTCCTTCTCTATCTCATCTTTCTCTGCATCAATGAAGATCTCTCTCTTTTTCGTGAAATTGACAAAACAAATATCAAATATCTCTCTCTCATATAGATCTCGATCTGATTTTGTGAGTTTTGTTGTAAATCTAGGTTTATTTGATTTGTGTTTTCTTCTTTATGAAGTTGAAAAAGGCAAAAAAATCTAGATCTAGATTCAATTTTGTCCAATTTTGTTGTAAATTTGGGTTTATTTGATTTATGCATTTTTCTCTATGAGGTTGAAGAATGCAACAAATTCAGATATAGATCCGGATTTTGTCATTTTTTGTTGTAAAATTTGGTTTTATTTTGAAAATATGAGTTTTTGATTCGATTGGTAGAAATTTTAGATTTTTATTCAATTAGGGTTCAAGATCTGATTTTTTTACTGAGTTTTGACGTTTTTTATAAACTTTATAAACGTTTTGTAAATCTTATAAACGTTTTGTAAGGTTTATAAACGTGTTTTAAATCTTATAAACGTTTTGTAAGGTTTATAAACGTTTTGTAAACCAAACGTTTTGCAAAGTTTATAAATGTTTTGTAAGGTTTATAAACACTATTTTATGGTTTTCTAATGTAAATAAAAACGTTAAACCCCAACTATACACCACCAAAACTATACACCCACCCCCTTCCCCCCCCCTAAACTATACCCTAAATATAAAATACTTAACTCTAACCAAAAAAATTTAAAAATGCTTTTGTTTTTGCGTTTAGGTTTGCATATGAAATTTTACATAAAAAAATAAAACTTTTTTATAAGGTTTATAAACGTTTTGTATGGTTTATAAACATTTTGTAAAATTTTTTGTAAGATTCATAAACGTTTTGCATAGTTTTTAATGATTTTTGTACAGTTTATAAACATTTCTTAGGAGACCTGTGAGAGAGTTACAATGTAAATAAAGATGTTAAGTTTTAATCCTACCCAGAAAACTATACCCTAAATGTAAAATAGTTAACCCAAAAGTAGAAGTTTAAAAACGTTTTTGTGTGTTGGTTTGGATTTACATATATCAACGAGATGATACAAGATCGGATCTGATTCGAATCCTTGATTTTATAACAACGAGATCTCAATCTGAGATCGAAAACGAAGATGGAGAAATCGGAGATATGAGATGGAGAAATCCGTTTGAAACATTTTCTTGCTCACCTTTAAAAACTACTATCGAGAGGTTGAAGCAATACGGGAAGGCCGTATTGCGGATAGACATTGAAGCGATCAACCGGCGTGTGCTTATACTCGCTCGAGAGGCTAAGCCGGAAGCGTTGAAGGATCATAGTGAGCACGGTCTTGGCTTCGATCATGGCAAAATTTTGGGCAATGCAGGCTCTTGGTCCGATAGAGAACGGGAGGAGAGCGTTTGGAAGACTGGTGGCATGAGAAACGCCATTTTTAAATCGCAGAGGGTTGAATTGATGGGCGTCTTCTCCCCATATGGCCTTGTCGCTGTGCATCTTGAGTAACGGGAGGATAATGCTTGTGCCCTTTGGGATCTCCAAGTGTCCGACCTTCATATCTTGTGTTGCTTCTCGAGACATTTTAATCACGGGTCCGTACAGACGAAGCGACTCCATCAAAACCATGTTCAGCTACAAGACCCCCTAATTAGTAGGTTTTCTCCAATCACCAAGAAAACTAGTTTGAAAATGAAGCATTAATTACCAGTTTGAGTTTGGAGAAGGTGTCCGAATCTGGGATCTTATCTTTGCCACATTCACTGAAAACCTCTTCCCTGAGTTTCTCTTGCCAATCTCGGTGCAAGCTCAGTAACATGGTGGTCCATGTCAACAGAATCGAAGTCGTTCCTTGCCCAGAGAAGTAGAAAGTCTTGCATTCGTCTATTATCTCATCAATTGTCATAGTTATCTCATCAGACTCGTCAGGAGATGTTGCAGCTTTCAACATGATCCCCATAAGATCATCTCCATACTTGGATTTTGATTTTAGCCTTGCGGCTATGATTCTTTCGATCGACTTCTTCACTTTCTTATCGTGTTTCCATAGTTGAAGGTTGGTAGGCGTAGGAATATATCTGGGAACACAAGACACAAGAATCAAGAATACATATACAATAATTTGGTCTGTGTTTACAATACTTACTGCATTCCGGGTATGTAGACTTTTGTTTGAGAAGTAATATAATATTTCTCAAGCTCTTCCTGGGATCTACACAATTCGATTCCTTCCGCGTAACTGCTTCCAAACGCAGTGGTCGCTATAATATCTGCGGTCAATCTATGGAACTCTTTGCTCATCTCCATTTTTATCACCCCTTCACCATTCCTCTGTTTCCTCCAATCATCGAACATCCTCAAGGTGCAATCCACCATCGGTCCTGTCATGGCCTGAGCAACTAACTTAATTAGATTTTTGTTCAGTTACACTCACGCTTGACAAGTAAATATAAGCAAAGACCTTGAGGCGGTCCATGGAGAAAGCAGGATTCAAGATCCGTCTATGGCGAACCCAATCATCACCCTCGATTAAGGGAAGTCCTTTACCGAAAAGTATGAAGACCTCGGGTCGTTTCTTTGGCCGAAGAGAGAAACCGAACTTGCTCGACAAGATCTGTTTTCCTAGTTCATGATCTGAGATGTAAATCGTCGGTGTTGTTCCATTCCAGTATAGAAATGTTTTTCCTAATATACCAAAATCAGAGAGAGAGAGACAAGTTATGCATGCGTGTTAAGCAATCCTACCCCATCTATACAGCACCTACCGTATTGAGACATCCATTGGTGGTAATGAGGAAACACACGAGGGAAGATATGGTTGGAGTTGGGTGAGAGAACACAAAGCTCAGCTTCTCCCGTCATCTTCTTTATCTCGCCTAGGTTTCCGTACAAGATTCTGTACTTTGGTCCCGAGATTCCTTGTTTCTTGAATCTTCTTGATATCATCAATGGCCTCAAAACGAGGATCCAACAAGCTTCCCATATCTTGCGAACGACAAAGAGCAGAAGAAGGAATGCTAAGAGATTGGGGAGTTCCATTAAAAGTAGTTTTGTGATTTGAAGGTTAGTTTTCTTTCTATGAACCCGGCGACTTCTATGAGGAAGGCGGCGCAAAGAAGGCTCGAGGGTTTGTTAAGGAAGACGGCAAGGGCCGACGAAGGGGGGAAAACGAAAGGCCTTTTCTGGTCTTTGTGGAAAATAAATGAAAAACCAGGCCCATCTTTTAACCGAACCAATCAAAAGTGAAAATTTAAGCGATCCAATCAAAACTCGACTATGTTGTGGGTTTTTCTTGGATTAACTGTCTATTTCTCCCCTCGTTTCGGCTTCATTCCGCTATCTCGGCTAGATCTTGTTCTTAGTTGTCGATAGGGCTTTTGCTCGGGATACTTTTCCCCTTAGTTCTTCCTTTGGTGTTGATAAAGAGTAGCTAAGTTGGTTACTTTGATGTAGCATTTGAAACATTATTGCAGTTATTGGTTCTCTACATGGTTAACTAGATATCTTAGTAAGAGACTCATCATTTTCGGAGCCTATCATACTTAGTGTTCGAGTTATCGTCAAATATGTCGCAACCTGTTTTCGTATCTTCTTGTTGTGCGGGAATTCCTTATGGTGATCATGTGAAAATCTCTTATGCCTTATGATATTATCAATGTGTCATTGAAAAATCATCATCATCTCTTTGTAGATTTTGGTCATTGTTTTGAAAACCGGACCGGACTGGGGTTAGATCGGGTTCAACCGTGAACCGGCTAGCAAGCCGGGTTGGATTGACCTGGGTTTGAGTTTTTTTTTTTTGTTGTAAATTTCCATTTTTTTATATTTTTCATATTTGATTTTTTATGATTAAAATTTATAAAAACAAATAATAATTTTGAATTTAGTTAATATTTGTTATGCCTTAATGTTTTTTACTTTTTTTTACATATAAACTTAACTATTTTCATTAAACTGTCTTTTAATAGTTTTTTTGTTATTAAAATGATTTTTCTCATGACTAATTTTTAGAAATATGTTTATTTAAAGACTATATTATATATTTGAATATTATAGTTACATAAAAACTATTTATATTACTATTTTTAAAAAACTATTAAACCCAGTTCAACCCAGTCGAACCACATCAACACATGACCCAAAAGTTTTTCCGGTTCGATCGCCGGTCAAGTTTTAAAAACATTAGTTTTGGTGTGATTATTGTATTCTCTTGTGGTTTATTTAGGCTCTCTTTGGTATTGTAATTCACACCTTGCATCCTCTTTGTATTTTTTGTTATCAATATAATTAATCTTTCAGTGAAAAAAAGAAGACATTTTATAAACTAAAAAGTTCAATACCATTTTGGTGTTGGGGTGTAGAGGACTTTACACCAAAAATGAGACTTAGTGTCGAGTTGAAGATGCCGTAAGTTGGATACATAGTGGTCAGGGATTCATAAGATAGGTGTGAATTTCATGTAGTAGAACACATTTGACAGCCCTACTTATAAAGACTTGTCTAGTAAAAAAACTTTGAGAAATAAAAGATAAATTTGCACTATTTATTATGGTTCTCTCATTTACCGTTGAAACCATTCCCCATAGATTGTCATGTGGTGAAGAGCTCGAGAAAAAAAGGGAACTAAATTTGGATGATTTATTATGCATATAACTGAAATTGTGAATTGTGCAAAGCAAATGGCAAACAAATTCAAAGAGAGATGGGAGAATCTAAACCACTTTTTCGTCGACATCATCAGAACTCTGCCTCTTACTTCTTGTGTTGAGCCTTGAGTTCTTTTACCCTCTCTTCTGTTGCCTTCAATGCTTCTCCGTAGATACTAATCAACTGCAAAAATGATCAGAACCACAAGGAGGGAGAAGCATAAGAGAGTTTTCAAGGGAATTTGGTCACATGATTTAGAAGCAAAAGCAATCTAATGTCTCGACGTTGGCGATTTACCTCATCGATTTCTTCAGGTGAGATAATGAGCGGTGGAGACATCATTATGCTATCACCTGCAACACGGACTAACATCCCGCGCTTCTGGCACTCAGCTCCAAAGTATGCACCAACACCTGTAAACATTGATTGAAAACGGTGTAGGGATTTAGTAAGGTAATGAGTTTAGAAGAGGAGAGGCTTATTCAATTTCGTCATCAGAGAGACTTTACCCCATGCTGCTGGAAATGGTTCGTTCGGGGATTTATTGTCTGTAAACTCAGTCCCGAGAATCAAACCCATTCCTCTTATCTGACAACCATCCCAAATGCCCAAATGCTTAGTCATATACTACTTTTGAAGATAAAGATTGTAAAGTAATGACTTTATAGAAAAATTATACCTCTCCAATAATAGGACTACTACTGGCGAAAGCTTTAAGACCATCTTGAAACCTTGGGGCAACTCTGTTTACATACTCCGGTATGTTCCTCTCCCTGTAATATGAATATGAACGTGAAAAAGGTGTAGAAAGAATAGAGAAACGAGAAACGAGAAACCTAATCAGATGCGTGACAGGTTCTGAGTTATTTGGCAAATTACAACTTACTTGTATATTTTTAACGCTTCAATTGCTACAGCACATGAAACTGGATGACCAGAATAAGTGAATCCATGCGAGAAAATACCTGAAATGTTTTTCAAAAACAAGTTTTTTACCAGCATTTTAAGATCAAAACACTGGATTATTACCACAGTGAAGATTACTCAAGCGTACCTAGCTTGTTGCTTTGAGAATAAATGACATCTGCCACTTCTTGACTCATAAGAATGGCTCCAATCGGCATATACGCTGAAGACAGTGCCTGCATATTAAAACATATACAACATGTCCAGGGAAATTTGTCAACAGGGATAAAAAGCTACTAATCGGCTTGCGAAATCTCACCTTAGCTAAGGAGACAAGATCTGGCTTGATGTTGAATTTGTCACAGCCAAACATTGTCCCGAGCCTTCCAAATGCACATATCACCTTAAAGGCCAAACAAAGTGAAAACGGATAATGGTATCTTTTTTTCTTGATCTATTTTTGGGGGTCAAGATCCTGTGTGTCAACTGATAGTTAAAGACGTTTCAAATAGATATGGACATACCTCATCAGCAATGAACAGAATATCATATTTCTTAACAACAGCTTGGATCTGCAACACAGAAATAGAACACACTCTGACATGAAACGGGAAAAAGAGCTGGACATCACATCCAAAAAGATCTAAACACTAAACCACATAATCATGCTAATGGTACTTAGAACCATCAAATTTTCGGAAAATGACCTTTTCAAAGTAGGTAGCAGGTGGAGGTATCACACCCCCAGCACCCATGACTGGTTCAGCAATAAAAGCACCAATCTAGTAAGAAGACATATGTGTTAGACTGAGATGCCAACATCATCTTCAATGCATAAAGACGGAAATTATATAATTTTTACAGTTTCTGGTCCTTCTTTGATGATAAGATCTTCTAAATTCTTGGCTAATCTGGTTGAGAAATCCTCTTCCGTTTCGCCTGCACAAGCAATTCCAAGGGTAAGATGATAATAGTGTACCTTTGCTTTTAAAATGGAAGTGAGAATCATTCATACCTGGAAGATGATAACGCCAATAATGAGGGCAATCCGTGTGTAGCACAAATGGTGCAGGTAAATCAAAATTTAGGTGGAGCGGTGGAAGACTGGAAGAACAGGTAAAAAAATTCAGGACCAAAGAAGAATCTTTAGCACTTCCAAAAAAAAATATCTGAGGAATTATATTTATCCTACCCGGATAAACTTGCTGATATTAGAGTGGATCCATGGTACCTGAAATTATAAAACCGTACTAATAAACACTTTGAGATCTTATGTAAACAGACCCCAAAAAAATGACAAGCAAATATCCTTTCTCACGATTTGGCTCTTGCGATAAACTTTTTCTTCTCGGGCCTGCCAAGTGCGTTATTGTAATACCAGACCAGCTTGACCTGAATTATACATACAGGCATTTACAAACAACTCTTATAAGTTGCCAGCAAATACAATAGGAGATCAAGGTACATCATATAGTTATGGAAACCTGGGTATCATTGGCATCTGATCCACCGCTTGTAAAAAAAGCTTTGGCCATTTTATTGGCCGTGAACATGTCTAAAAGATCCTTAGCAAGATCCTGTTTTGCAGGACAAACATCACAATGATCAAATTCTCATTGATTACCCATCAAGAATAATGCCATGAGTCTTAAAAGCACACAGATCAAACTGTAGAAACAAATTAGAATAATGACACCAAAGAGGAAATGCCTACCAGAGAAGGTTTAGTAGTACGGTTCCAAAAGGAGTGGTAAAACGGTAAGGTGTTCAACTGATTAAGCGCGGCAGAAACAAGCCGTGGCTCATTTCCTCCTGCAAAATTGTTTGAGTACCAACTGAGAGTGAAATTCAAGGACGCAAAGCTAACACGGTCACAGGAAAGACCAAATAGCACAAAGAGAAACATCAAGTCATGAATAGTAATAGAAAGAAGAATACCTAATGCTGTACACCATAGACCAGCTAGAGAATCAAGATACTTTCTCCCTTGGTCATCATACACATAACATCCCTGTAGAAAATAACATGAAGATAAGAAAAATGTCAAACAACATAACTGTTTGAGTCAACATTGACATTGTACACCAATCAAAAAGCAAAAAAAGAAACACTTTTTGGTATATACCTCAGACTTAGCAATGATCAAGGGATCTAAATCAGCACTTTGCCACCCAGCTGTAAAAGGTGCAAGCATATCATGCCCTTTAGACCTGCTCAGAATTTCATGCAGAAAAAACGTTTCCACTATTCATGTCTGCAAACTCATGAAACCATTAGTACAACGCTGGAAATCATGAAGAAACTCACCCAGCTGAGTTCTGCTTCTGCGGTGATGCCTCTGTAGTGAAGATCCTCGAGGTAAAGCTCCCAGACATGCATTTGGTAGAAGCACCATACCTACTGTGCAAATTAACCTGCCATGATCACACGAGAGATATTATCACTGAGCTATGAATCACATCACTAATTTGGTTGCTAATAAAATGAATTCAAGAGCAAAAATTCCCAGATTATTGGAGATCCCAAAAAGATGCCTTAAACATTTTATTCCAATTTATTTTTGGCAATTCAACGTTCTTCTGGATCCTGGTCTACTAAGCGAAACAGAGGTCGATTTCATTGTCAATTAAAAAATGGAAAACGACAAATCAATTGGTGACGAGTGACGAGTGATGATTTCTATAGGTCTGATTACGAAGATCGTGTATCTGAGACCATATCAAAGATAAAAAAGAGAGAAGCGAGTGATGAACCTGAGTGGAACGAGCCAAGCGTCGGAGATTGTTGATCATAGCCATCTCCGGTACACCGGAACGAAGAAACAGAGATTGTTAGAGAAGATTCAAAAAGGAATCTGAGGAAGAATCCAGGATTGTGTGAGAGTGAGAGCTGAGATTGGTTTATAAAAACAGAGTAATGATTTGATTTTGATGCCTTCTTAATAATAATATCTCTTGCGAGTTTCATTTGATTTTGATAAGTGACGTGTCATTGAATCATTGTGTTACGTTAATTTTAGTTTTATTTATTCACTGGCTGCTCTAGATTTTTTGCAATAACAAATTTTACACCAACTTGTGTAGTGGGTTGAATTTGTCTGTATTAATATTCTTCATGTATAATTTTGAATTTCTTCATAATATTGTAGTGGGTTTAAATTTGTCTGTATTAAAAAATTTGGATCGAGATACATGAATTTTTGATAATGATATAATAACCATCACGTTAAAAATACTCAACATATGACAAATAATCAGTAATAAGCCATCAGTAATAAGCCATCACATTCATGTGGGTAGATGAGACAACAAATCAAATTAAATATTAAAAAATTGTCTTCTTATGATCAAATCACAAATTCGAAATTCAATTACTCATAGTAAGCTACTATTTGCTTCGAGTAATAGAGATTGGGACGGAACTAAATTGGTGTATTTTTCATTTTTTCTACGTGAAATTATTCAAATCCGACATGCTACACACTAATTCCGCTTTGACTGACTACGAAGAAGATCCATATATATAACATCCTTTAAATTAAGTGAATCGTCCGATATCACATGTTTTTGGTTTAGGCGGGTCTTTCAATTCGATTGTTGAAGTTAGTCCATTCGATCAAACTCTAGTTAGCATTTTTGAATATCTCAAACTCCGTATATCCACTAAACTATTTGCGCTATTGGTGACTGATTCCCGTCTCAGATATCACATCATGTTACTTGGGATGGGAAGCTGATTGCTCAGTCGAAACATATATTCCCATCAACTTAGAGACGGTATACAGAGGTTGAGTTATTGTATCATGACTTAGATTAAGAATAAATTGTTTTAGGTGTTAAATTCAAATTCTATCAAGTATTTTAGTTAAAACTTCGATTAAAGGGTAAAACTTTCATTTTATGTAGGATAAAAAAAGAAGTAAAGAATTTATACTCGCATAAGAATTAAAGCACGAAGACATGATTCCCTATCATGGTGTGAGACTCACTGCATCAGACGCTGCCAACGATACGTGAAAGTCAAATTAGGGATGCATAACTGTATAGTCGACCATCTGAAGCAATGAGACAAAGGTGTTAGGTGAAAAGTACTCAAGTATTACATTACAGATCAAACCCGAGAATTCAAACGTCATCCAACTAATGCGGAACCCGATACTAAGTTAGAAATATTTGAACTGGAAATGGAGTGGGATTAGAGAAGATTTTACTCTATTCTGAAATTTGGAGTGGGAAATAGAGTAGGATTGAAGATGATTTATAGGACTCAATAATGCTCCATAAATTTAGAGGCTTTGTGCAAATTTCAAAAATATTTGGCCTTTTATTCATAACTTTATAAAAATTTGGCCCTATATTCATATTTTTTTTACAAAAAATTGGCCTTTTAATTTAGAAATATTAGCTTAAAAAATTTCAAATTTTTTGGACTTTGGCATTTGCTCCTCTTGCGCATGTCACGAGCTGCCTTGGCCTTGAGTATAAAAAACTGCAAGCATTAAACATTTGACTAGAAAACAAAAATAATCTAAAGCAAAGAAACCAAACTGCTTGCCGTTTTAAAGCTCAATAAACGCTGCGAACATCAGGTTACGCGACTTAATATAGCACTAGGCGGCGTGCTATCTATCTATCATTGAATCGCCTTCCTATTAAAAGGTAAGTCACATTAGTTTGCCTCATTAATTGTTATAATTTTATTGGCTAAAAACTATGACATGGATTGAAAGAATGATGACATGTCTTGGCAAAAATTGTGACATGGCTTAATCCTTTAAAACCATTGGATAACTAAAATATAAAAACTATTAAATAAAATAAATCTTATATATTCAAAAAATTCACAATAAAATTAAAACAAATACTCATCTTGATTTGGATTACCGTTTGTCTACTGATTTATTTACGCAGATTTATATTAGATTATTATTAATGTTTGAAATTACTCTAAATTAATCATTATCTAGAGCTTGAGGAAGAAGAATATCCCTTAAAAATCTGTGAAATAATTAACAAACAAGAAAAATGAATATCCTATATAACTCTAAATCTTTAGAAAAAATGTTCATTACTAGAGCAAATTTCTCCTAATTTGAATTTTTCTGTTAGATATACATGTAAAGATTCTCAAAGATTTGATTTTACCATATAATTCTATAACCTAATAATCATCCTCTATAGAAAGAAACCAAGATTGTCAATACATTTCAAAACATGGTTCACCGATGTATATTTATTTATTTTTCAGATTACATGAGAATTGTGAATGTTCTAAAGTTTTTGGGTGGCTAATTATTTCAAAAAGAAAATCTATTTCTCTTCCCATAACTATCATATAGCATTTATGGTCATATATATTGTCTCAAGTTCTAACATGTGTTTCTTCTCATTCTATGTTGATTTCCATTTCACGTACTCATCTTTCTTTATTTTTTATTTGATGCCTTTAGCCGTAAAATACATTGTGATATGTATTGGGTACACCCGCTAAGATGGTTTGGTTTGGTGTGATTAGTGATGAGATTGATCAAGTTATTCATGAAACAATTAAGGTTTGTATATTTTGCAAATCAGTGTTTTATTTGAATCAATATACTCTAAAGCAATTAGACTTTTGTAATCGTATCATATATTTTTAGCTAACAAAAAAATCTCATAATATATAATTTTTCGATTTAAGCCACTCTTATGCCAAAGACTAGAGAGATAAACTACGTGCGATGCTACAAACATTTATGTCCACTATAAGGAACGCTAGGTATATGAATTCTATTTTTTAATGAGATTCTGATGTAATTAAAAAAATTATATAGCTAAAAACAATATTTGCTTTTACATGTTGGATTTTGCTATTGAGTATATCAAAAGTTTTCCAGACTCAGTAGTGGTGCGTCCTTATATACATATGAAAGTATATATGCAAGGTATGTTTTTTTTCTCAAATTATCATTTTCCTATTTCATTATTATGTTGTTTTTGTATGGTTAATTATTCCATTTTAATTTTGTACCTTGTGCTTTTTATGCAACAATGCATTATCTTTATGGTTACTAACAATGGCTAGCATAAACTGTTAATTTTCTTTTCTTCTTCTCTTTTTCGTTTCTTTTGTGTACAATGAAAGTTCTTCTAAATTGTTAAATATTTGTTTTTTATTTATATTGATTTTGATTGTGTAGCAAACCAAAGTAAAACTCCCATTTTATTTCGTTGTTTATGCTTTATGAACATGAACACTACTCAAAGCCAAACTGATCTAAATGATGTTGGACTTCATCAAACTATGATTAACCAATATAGTCAGATTTATTTAAAGTTACAAATCAATTTTTATAGCAAAAAATTCAGATATATTAACGGGTTTGTACAATACACAAAACAAAAGTGCAAGAAACAAATCATACGAAGACAAAGATTTTAAAAATAAAATAAAATAAGAAGAAGAATTAATTTTCGTTTAAGAAGGAAAATAGACGGAAACAAAACGAAGACGAAATCAGAATATACGAATAAAAATCTAGAGACTTTAAACGTAAGTAACAATCTTAGAGAAAATAGAACAACAAAAAAAACCGAAAAGGATCACAAATAAAAAAAAAAAAAGGAGAAGAAGTCATATAAGATAGAAATAAAAAATGTAGATAATTACTAGAGTTAACATACTTTATACAAATGTCAAACCAATAATAAAAAATTGACTAATAACATTACCATTTCCATAGTTACAAATTTTCTATATATGCCCATGGCGTGTAGAAAGAGAAACAAAGAATATGTCGTACTTGATTTTCTGTTTTTTTCTTTCTTAGATATTACAGTTGTATGTCTCATATATGTTTTACCATATCTAATTTTTCTAATTTGGTAAAATACTCTTTCACTAATTACAAAATGTTACATATTGTGTTACATATCATTTGTGTTTTGTTTTATTTCAACACAAATACAAAATTTACAAAACAGAAAATCCTAATTTTTATGATACCATTCAAAATATTAAAATAATATCACATACACATTAATTTTAGGTTTTCTACATGCGAAAACATTTATAAAAATTAAATAATAGTAAAATCAGGTTATTAAATATTAAGATTAATTTATTTTCATAAAAAAAATCATACCCGCACCGTGTGTGCGGGTCAATCACCTAGTTGATTCGTATCTGAGGAGAGGGAAACGAAACGATAAAAAATCAATCAATCAATTTATAGCAACTCTACTCTCTAGTCCTATCTTATTCTTCACACACACACATACTCTCAGAGAGAGAAAGCAATGGACTTTTTAGAGAGAGGAGAAAGAATAAAGTAGGCGAGAAAGACGGTCACTAACTGAAGAATTTCATTTCACTAAACGACACTTGACTCTCGAGATCTCTCATCTCCCGATCTTCCCTTTCTCCGCCTGTAACGTTTCCAATTTTGCTTTCTTTGTTTCTCAATTTCGCACTTTTATTACAAAGTTTCCATTTTTCTTGTTGGGTTTAGTGTTAGTTCATTTACTATGTTTTAATTTTGGGATTCGACTTTGTCCTAATAATCTAGTTACTTCGGTTTCAGTTTCCTTATTTGTACTTGTTAATTAAACCCAAGAACTAAAGTTTGTTTTTTTTTGGTGGAGTAATTCAGTTGTTAAATGCAATTCTTGCAGGTTTGCTGATACAATGGGTGCTTCGGGGAGATGGATTAAAGCATTGGTTGGTTTCAAGAAATCTGATAAGTCAAGGTCTTCTCAAAAAGATGATACTGTAAGCCACACTCTATATATATGCTATTTGATCCTCTTGCCAATGTTGGTTTTGAGATGTTCATTTTTTACTGTTGAAGGTGAAGATTGGTGCCACTAAGAGCCGGTTTGGGAGAAAAAATTCAGTTGATTTTGATGTTGAGAATTCAGTTGATTTTGATACCATGATAGATACTGGTGTCTCTACTTCAGCTTCAATACAATCATATGGTGCTGCTTATGAAGAAAACAGAAGGGAACATCAGGCTGCTACACGCATTCAAACAGCTTATCGTGGATTTCTGGTATTCATTTCTACTTGTTAAGTTGCTTGTTTTTCCTTGTAGTCTCATCTATTGCATGTTTTACTTACAGTTTCTGTTGCATGAGATACACATTGGTGTCTTTCCAAGCATTACATAAAAACTAGTTCGTTTGCTTTGAAAGAAGAGTGCCTTTTGCTAAAACTTCTACTGATGGACCTCAAATTGAGATGGAATTTTTGTGCAAAACATTTTTCAGATTAAATGTTAATCTGTTTTAGACTATGCCCTCGGATTTTCAAGAAATGGTGGGGGTTATTACAGCATACCTGAGAAGAAAACGCACAGTATTTCTGAGAATATGCATGCTTCATTAGAATCTGTTGTGTTGTAATTTGCTATTATCATTCTCCCTTCTTCTTTGTGGCTTTGACTGGACTGAAAAAAGGATGATACATTTCGTAGGCTAGAAGGGCTTTACGAGCGTTGAAGGGATTGGTTAGACTCCAAGCTCTTGTTCGAGGACACGCTGTGAGAAAACAAGCTGCTGTAACGCTTCGATGCATGCAAGCGTTAGTAAGAGTTCAGGCTCGTGTACGTGCAAGACGTGTTCGTCTCGCCTTAGAAAGTGAAACAGGTGAGCAGACACTTCAGCAACAGCTAGCAGATGACGCCCGAGTTCGAGAAATAGAGGTGATAGCCACTTATATTTGTTTATCTTGTGGTTGGTCTTTAATATTTCTTGAAAAAATTACACTCATGTTGACTATGTGTTACCATCTCTCAGGAAGGTTGGTGCGATAGCATTGGATCTGTTGAACAAATCCAAGCCAAGCTGCTAAAGCGGCAGGAAGCTGCAGCTAAGCGAGAGAGGGCTATGGCATATGCTTTGACTCACCAGGTTACTCACAACCACTATTCTAGCTAAGAAGTAATTGTGTTTGAGTTGCTTCACTCTGTACGAATCATAACATTCCTTGAATGGTCAAATCCAATTCTCATTAGAACCAATCTTTAATCAAGCACCATGACTTGCAAAACTGAAGCTGCCTACTTAAGTGTTTTTTTGGTCTGGTTTTCTTAACTTCCTTCTGCAGCAGTCTAATAATGGACTACTTTTTTCTGCTGGACCTATGCAGTCATTTTCTTTCTGTATAAGTCTATCTTTTTACCTATGCCACCGGCCTCATCCCCGTCCCATTTACAGTGATGCTGTTGTGTCTTTGTGGCTGTAAATGGACATTTCTCTTACATATAGAATTGCTCTCTTGTAGTGGCAGGCAGGATCTCGGCAAGTATCTGCACACAGTGGCTTTCAACCGGACAAAAACAACTGGGGATGGAACTGGCTGGAAAGATGGATGGCTGTTCGTCCATGGGAGAACCGGTTTCTTGACAATAATCTCAGGGACGATGCTAAATTAGGTGAAAACGATATGGAGCAGTCTGAGAATGTGCATAAAAAGCAGATGAAAAGTGTGAGCAAGATGCCAACCACTTCAAATCTTGTATCCGGTATCTCAAGTCAGAAGGTAACCGGCCCATCTCAGTCAGAAGGGAATTCGTCTTCTCCTGGAATATCTTCAAGCGTTCCAGTGGTATCCAAGTCAAGATCAAAGCCCACGAAAGACAATCTTACTGTAGAAGTTAACTCAAGACCTGGCCCTGGTTTAAGATCGCTCAGCAATCCGAAAGAAAGATCAGGAGAGCCAGATAGATCCACAAGGGAACGATTATCTCTGCCAAACAGTGGTCAGATTTCTTTTTCTATGCCTAGGAAACCTTGTTTCCTTCTCCATTTTATATTTTGGAGAATAGTCTTCTCAAGCTGTTGATACTCATAAGAGAATTAGTTTGCATTGGTCATAAAGATACAAAACCACAGTTTAGAAATTTGGATAGCTTAAGTAGTGAAACCCAATCTGAGCTAATCTGCTAGTGGAGAGTTTGATCAGGCCTCAAATTAATTTGTTTCTCCCCTAATAGATCAACAGTTAAACACAAGAACCAGTTACAATCAACTAAGAAGCAGTAAATTTTATGTTTGAAGCATCCTGGTTCTTTTTTGACCCATTGTCATTATTCATGAGCAGGAAAATCCTTGGGAGTTCAGGCAGCTAAAACCAACCGAGCAGGAAAACTCACGCCAACATCTCATAAAGTAGTTGAGGAAAAATCTGGCCAAAACCAGAAAAGACGCAACTCCGACCCAATAAAACCGAGGCTCGCATAGCCTGCTGCTAAGTGTGTAGCTCTGAGAATCGTCACCCCAAATCCCTCTCCCATCGTCCTGTACATACACAGCTTCTGGTAAAAAGGAAAGAAAAAAACAAAATTATGGGAGAACACAATGGGTTTCAGTCTTAAAGAGAGTTGCTTGGTTCATCGATTTAGAAGAGAATAACGTCGTATTGGCGTCTCTCTGCCTTCATTGTTGTATGTTATTTATGTGTAGTCATCCTTGTTTTTTTCCCCATGATTCTCTGTGGATTCTCTTATATGGATCGGTAAGAAGTGTTACTATTATTTAAGGTATATGATCTTAAGGTGTTTGGGGGTATATTTCTGAAACCTTTTCAGTTTTTGCTGCAATATCGGACCATGTTAATGCTTCATGACCCTCCCAATGTGATTATATATATGTAGTTGTTTTGCATACGTTATAATTTTAGAGTACTATTATTATCATATCATCATCTTTTCCAAAGAGTTAAGTAAATTAGTTAAACTGCATTGAAGAATATCTCAACAAGCGAAGAGCAAGGTTAGTTATCATAAGTGACACATTTCTGATTTCTAGCTTACAAGATGCACTAAACAAAGAAGCTCGAAGCCATGGAAGAATAAACATCCTAATTTAACGCTGAGAAATGACCGCAAACTTGGAACAAATTCCAGCGACTCGGAAACTCAATTTCAATCCTCGGAGTTCCTGCAGCAACACAGCACAGAACCTGTCCGGTTGAATTTGAGCCTCAGGAATTGGGAAGGCGTTTTGTAGAAGAAGAAATCATGTTGGTTTATCTACTTGATGGTAGAACCAGGTTGCGAGTTTGTCCCATGACCTCCAGGGGTAAACACCGGAAGCTGGTTTGAGGTTGAATCCCTTCGGAGTCTTGCATCTCGATGAAATGTTGATGCCAATCGTTCTTGTCCCTCTCTTACTGAGCTCCTTTCACGCGGGTTATCTCTAGTTGGGATATTAATCAGAGGTCCTCCAAAGAAGATAGAGTCACCTGTATATGCCAGTCTTCTCTCGGCTTCGTGTAGAGGAAAAGGAGCCCTTTGTGCTGATGATCCAGAAGAAGAATCTTGAGGTGGAACAATGTGTCTTTGATTTGGCAGGTTCTGTGAGGTTAATCTGTTGCGTGCCTCAGATGTTGTTTTTACAGGAGCTGATACGTATCTCCCAGCTTCTGGATCCCAAACAACTGACGTTTTCCTCACATCTCTCAGTAGAGAAGTTGTGGGAGCAGAGTTAAACAGTGGATCAGCGTCGTTTCCTTTGTGCAGCACCTTTTCATCAAACGTCGAGTGCATGTGATGAGTTGTTCCAGAGAAGCGATTGCCAACTACCGTAGGATTCTGAGGGAGAGGAGCAAGTGTGACAGGCTCGTGAACATCACTTGAATAGCTAAAATTGCTCATACAATGGCTCTCTGTGTCATACTCATCCCGGCTACCTTGGCTTGGAGCAAACGACTTTCTAGATAGAGATGACCTTGGATCATTATTCTGTATCTCTTTTCTTGTTGCCACATTTGCATCTGTGCTTACACTACTGGCGATACTAGGTGTGCCAGTGGAACTAAGTTCATGATCAGGTAAGTGCCGATTATCTATCGGTCTTAGGACAGATGACGATGCCCTGGCTCTGGCAGCTGCCCTTGCAGCTTCAGTTGCATCCAATTTTGCAAGCTTCCATGCACTACGTTTGATGGGTCTTCGTGGAGCCTTGATGCCTCTCTCTGCTGCATCTGGAT
Organism: Arabis alpina; assembly: GCA_900128785.1. Lineage (NCBI taxonomy): Eukaryota > Viridiplantae > Streptophyta > Magnoliopsida > Brassicales > Brassicaceae > Arabis > Arabis alpina. Next base: position 22,509,355 of record LT669790.1, read on the forward strand.
CTACCGTCGACGGGATCATGTGAGGGTCTAAATGGGGAATGACTTCATCCTGCAGTGGAAACAATGAATGAACTGGCGTGTCAATACCTGAAAATCATCTCAGTTAAGCAGTACATGCAACAATTAACGCATTTCGTGAAAAGCCTTGGCTTTCATGGTTCTATAGAGTGACTGATCCCATGGGCACCTAGACATTCAAAATGATGTAGATGAGCTACATAGCCCAACTATTGCAACCAAAACTCTAATGACTTTCACAAGAGAATAGACATGCAATGAAGAAGAACAGTCTGGATGTTTTGGAAAAGGCCAAGTACCTGATTATCAACAAATACTCTAGGTGGAGTGCACCAGACCCCCTTGTATGGTAGACCAATAGAGCTTCCACCACTAAAGCCGGTTGTGGCAGACCCGGTGGGAGAATAGAGCACATCCTGAATTTCCTCATCAATAGATGCTCCAGCTGGAGCCTCACTCATGGCTCTCATTGCCACAACATACTCATATGTTGTAATCCCCTGCCAATATTAAATAGAAGTTAAGTTGACATTGCTTATACTGGAACATGCCATCAGCAAGTTATGAACATAAGTTTAATACGACAGTTAGAGCTTCTAAATTGTCAACCGAGTAAGGGAGAATGGTTCAGATGGCTGTAATACAAAGGTTATAGGTGAACATTAAGATATAAGGCTGACTATGGCAGTCAAACCAAATTTATCCACGTTCAACCGCAACACTATGAAGAGCCATTGATCTCTAGTGCTACTCACTTCTATCTAAAAAGTCTTAGCTCTTGCCCGTAAGAAAATTATCTGTGTTATAGGTAAATATAAGTAGAATTAGCTTTGCTCCCACTGACCTTTTTAATCAGGAGCATGTGGAAAAAGAGAAGTTCACCGAGTGGAAAACATGCCAACATGGTAACAGCAGTGCAAAGACCCTACATAATTTCCATGCATGACATTAGAAACATTAACAGCAAGAGCACACCTCAAAGCAACGGCATTACACCAAGAATACTTACAACAACTGCTGCAAGCGGTGCGCGAGAGAAACAATTTCCAAGTCTATTGACAATTTCGGTTTCCATGCTCTTCTTATTAACAAATACACGCACAATAACTGCAATTCCAACTGCTGCTTCAATAACGAGCTGAGGGAGAAAGCGTAATCTGTTTAGTAATTAAGTGAGAAATAAGTTCAAGAAATATCACAAAAGAGGCATTTACATACCCAGAGAAGACTGGCAGTCATCAGAGAGATAAAAGTCATGTAGTTTTTACGACCGACGCAATTGTTAAGCCACTGTATCATTTAATACAACTATGTCATCTACTGAACCCATGAAATCCAGTCAAAACATCCAGAAAAGGGCACCTGATTGCTAGAAAATCATTTAAAACGTCAGAAAGTTTACCTTGCAATGATGATCGAAACCATCAACACATTTATCACAACTCCGACAATGCTTGCTGAACTTGCGTACCTGTGCAATATACAGAGTTCAGAACAAAAAGGCGTACATATCTAAAATCTGAAGCAAAATTCTTGTGCTCATACAGGACATTTATATTAAAGAGCATACATGAACACATGACATATACAACCATGGTGACATGAAGTAGCTTTTCGAAGCTTGGAACCATGTTACTATACCTCAGAATTGCACAATGTGCAAAACAGAGCCTCTTCGCTGTTTCCTAGTTGTTCAGCCGTCTCTTCCTGTTTTCGGCAGTCTTCAAGAACAAACACGCAACAGAATACAGCCAGAGGATTATAGCAATATTTTTTAGGCTGCTCAATGCCCACTCTTTGAGCATCTTCAATAGAACCTTTCACACTAGAGTTTGGTGCAAAGGTAGAACTCCTACTGACAACTGAAGGAGAAGAGTGCAAGTGACTCCCAGTTTCATCAAAATTATCTTTTGCCGATAAGGCATTAGCCATATCAGCTCTTTCTACGCCTGTATCAAATATTGACATGATTCTTGGATCTGCAGGATTGATTGCAGTACACCTAACATACAGAATGAAAACAAGAAGAGCCTGCAAAACACATGATACATTCCATAAGAAACTTGTGATGAATCTTGAAATGGACCCTATATGGTTTTCTCCTAAAAACTCAAGAACGCTAAAACCAATTTTCCAAACTATAACTAGAATGTGGAAAGTAAAGCAGCTTAAGAAGCATTAAGAAACATACCACAGGAGAGTAAACACCAATCAAAACGTATTCCCAAATACGTCCACCAACAAAAGGAGCGAAGAAAGCATAATAAGCAACCACCAACAAACAGAACACCGTAATCGCAATCACCTGTATCAGAAAACCATCGTCAATTACATCATCGTCGATCGAAAGAATCATAGGAAAACTCAAGTTCGATTAATACCTGAAGTGTGTGAGCTGGAAGTTGCCAACCGTGTTTCCTCACCATAACTTCTTCAATAGAGCAACAAGAAGAACAATGTCAATAAGCTAATCGGGAACCCTAATTCTGTCAACGTCTCCGTGACGTCGCCGGAGAGATCGTTGGTGGCGGAAACGGAAGAGAAAGGGAAAGAGAGTGGGAAAAATATCAGTCTCTCTCTCTCTTAATAGTTTTAGTCATAATTAAGTGGAAATGGTTTGACCCAACTTTTACGTTAAGACTGATTTCATGGACTTAATTAATAATTATGTTTCTAAACTAATCTTCTATATATATTTTTTTTTGCTAAAGAGTAAATATCATTAAAATGAAGAAGTAATTACAATGTTTGCAATTTAAATCTATACCACCTTGGCAAAAAAAATAAAAACCGGATGGTATAAGATTTAGTACAAGACCAAAAGATTTGAGTAAAACACAACACACTATCTTAGCCAAATTTGCATTAGATTACGGAACTTCTTACGGTGTCTTCTTGCAGTTATAGCGTTCCGCACATCCCTCTCTACTGCTTTGGAGATGACTCGAGGAGGAATGGTGACATTGTTGTGGAGAACATTGTTTCGTTGCTTCCACAGGTGAAAAACCGTAGCTTGGACCACTAGTCTCCTCAACACGGTTGGGACCGTAACAGAGTCTTCTTTGATCCAAGATATGAGCTCAGACCAGCTGGTGAACAACCTTGGAGGGGGGTTCAATCCAGACAGGGCAAGTCTCCACACTATCAAACTGAACTGACAAGTCAAGAGAAGATGATCTCTGTCCTCTTCACTTGTGGAGCACAAGCAACAATCCAGAGGAACGTTCATTCCCCAAGACTTCAATCTGACTCTAGTGGGCAATCTATTGTAGTTAGCCACCCAAAAAGTGAAGGCAAACTTGGGGATGAACCCTTTAAACCAAATAAGATCCGCCCAGTCTTTAGTATCAGCCCTAGGTCTCATCACTTCCCAAGTACTCGCTGCAGAGAAAACCTTCCCACCTACAGCATTAGTTATCCATTCATAGCTGTCCTGGCCAGAAGAGTGATGAGGAGGCGTGATAGTGGTAAGGTGAACATGCAGTTTGAGCACTTCTTCCGATCTTGGAGAGGCCAAATTCCAATTGTTCAAAGAAACAGCATCAACTACTTTGGAGTGGATTGGAATCCTCAAGATTCTAGGGCCCGAGGGACCTAAGTATTCAATTAGTTGCCCGAAAGGTGACCAAACATCAAACCAAAAGTTGATATCCTTTCCATTCCCCAATATAGCTCTCACAAATCTCAAAGCTTCAGGCTTGAGCTTGAATAATTGTCTCCAAGTCCAGGAGTCCTGGTTAGAAACATTGACCTCCCAGAAACACTTGGATCCAATGCGATGCTGCCTCTGCCAAGCTGCCCAAAGGGAATCTGTGTTGGAAAATAACAGCCATATGAACTTGAGGCACAATGTTCTGTTCCACACAGAAAGTTTGCGAAGTCCCAAACCACCCTCAGCCTTAGGTAAGCAGATAGTGGCCCAAGAGATCTTAGCCCCTCTGGAGTGTTCCACCTTACCAGACCAAAGAAAGCGAGAACACAATGACTCGATCTTTCTGATAAAACCACTTGGTAGAATAAAAGCTGAACACCAGAAATTATTGATTCCAGAGATTACAGAACGCAGCAGTTGAAGTCTACCATAAAAGGAAAGAGTTTTACTTGTCCAGGCCCTAAACCTGTTTGTAAGCTTTCCAATGAGAGGCTCATATTCAGCTATTTTAAGCTTTCTTGACATCAAAGGCAAACCAAGGTACCTGATTGGTAAAGTCCCATTAACAAAGCCGTATCTAGCAATACAAGTGGATTCAATGGGGTCCAAACCAGCTGTAAACAGCTCTGTCTTGCCCATGTTTATCCTCAGGCCAGACCAGGAAGCAAAGTCTTCAAGGCATTCTGTGATCCCATGCAGAGATGAGCTGGAACCATCAAAGAAGATCATGACATCATCTGCAAACATTAGGTGGGAAATGTGAAGATCAGATGCTTTAGGATGGTATGATATAAGACCCGCTTCATATCTTGAGAGCAGTAGCTGTGAGAAGACCTCCATGGCAAGAACAAAAAGGTAAGGTGACAGCGGGTCACCCTGCCTAATACTTGTTGTGCTCTTAAAAAACCCTCTTGTTGTTCCATTAACTGTTACTGAGAAGGTTGCAGTGGAGAGGCATTGAGAGATCCAACTGATAAACCTTTATGGGATGTTGATGGCTTTAAGCGCTCCCAAGATGAAGTCCCAACGAACAGAGTCAAACGCCTTTCGCAAGTCAACTTTTAGCATAGCTTTAGAATCCACTCTTTTCTGATTATAACCTTGGACCAGATCAGTGGCAAGCAGGACATTCTCTGCCAAGATTCTCCCGAGCATGAAAGCTGTTTGGGACAGAGATATCACCTCAGGCAAGATAGTTTTCAGTCTTGAAGCTAACAACCTGGATACCACCTTATAAAGCGTATTCAGACAAGAGATTGACCTAAAGTCACTCGTTGAGGAGGCATTAGTGATTTTGGGAATTAGTACCAAGTTTGTAGCATTCCACTGCTTTAGGAGCTCCCCTGAAGTAAAGAACTCTTGCACTGCCTCGATCACTTCTGGTCCAACAACACCCCAACAAGTAGTGAAGAACTCTGTTGTGTACCCATCAGGGCCGCAAGTTTTGTTCTTGGGGAGAGAGAAGAAGGCCTCCTTAATTTCAAGATTTGTGAAGTTCTTGGTGAGTGAACCTTGTTGTTCCAAGGAGCAGCTAAAAGGAAGAATTAGATCAAGATCACTCTGCTGGAAGAGAGGAGGAGCCACGGGGCCTCCAAGCAAGTCAGTGAAGTACTTAACACAGTGACTCAGAATCTCTTTTTGAGACTCTACACGCGATCCATTTTCATCCACCAGAAAGTGAATGAGATTTAGGGAGTTCTTTGTGTTTACCATACGGTGGTAGAAGGCAGTGTTACTGTCCCCAAGCCCAAGCCAGCTAATACTAGACCTTTGATGGAAGAAGGACTCCTCAGCCTTTGCCAAAATGGACCATTTATTCAAAGCCAGTACCTCTTCCTCTGCATTAGCCGTAGTAGGATTAGAAAGCACCTTATTTTGGGCTGTAATCAGCAAGAGATGAGCCTCCGAGACCCTTTTTTCCAGGTTAGAGAAGCTTTCTCTATTGTACTCTCTAATGGGTTTCTTGAGCTTTTTAAGCTTCTGGGAGAGCCTAAACATACCAGAGCCCACCACATTGAAAGAGAACCAAAGATTTGCCACAAGATTCAAGAATTCCACATTCTTGAGTAAGAAATTATAGAATTTAAATGGCTTCCTCTTTTTTGTGTTGTGAGTGTCCAGATAGACAACGATGGAAGCATGATCCGAGAACTCAGGACTTCCAAAGGAGGCAATTGCTCTAGGGAATTGGTCATTCAAAAGAGTATTGGTAAGGACACGATCAAGCTTCTTGGCCAATGGCTTAATTTTGCATTTGTTCCACCAGGTGAATGAAGGGCCTCGAAATTTTAAATCTGACAAATCAGAGTCCCTGAGACAATCCCTGAACTCCCTGGTCTTGGAATCGACATTTAAAGTCTTAGGGTTCGAATGCTCAGATGGGCTAAGGACCTGGTTGAAGTCTCCAAGCACAATCCAAGGCAGATCCTTCACCTTTTGAGTGGAAGAGAGACTGACTAACTTCAACCACAACTCTTTCCTCCCCTCTACACTGTTTGAGGCATAAATAATAGAAATAACAAACTTCTTCTTTGTTTCAGGCCAAACCACCTCACTAGTGACCATTTGCAGAGACTTTGATATAATGCAAACTGTGACACTATGATGCCACATTACCCAAATCTTTCCTAGCTCCGAAAAACCGTAATTATCTTCAAAACACCAGCCTGGGAACATCTCCTTGATGAACTTCTCGCACTTAGGTTGTTGAACATGAGTCTCAATGAGACCTCCAAAAAGGGGCTTAGTACGCTTTGACCACTTCTTGAACCCCGTCCGATGATTCTGTACATTGAAACCTCTAACGTTCCAACAAAAAATGTCTACACACATTAAAAATTTAGGAATCAGGGCCCTTGCCCCTAGTACCCTCAATACCATTATGCCAAGCAATTGGCTTTCTCTTTTTCTTGCTTTTCATGAGAACAAAAGGTCCCTCTCCATCTTCATCCTGCTCCGATGAAGACACATCAGATGAGTCCACGCCAGCTTCAGAGGCTGACCCACTCTTATCTCCAGGATCCAAAACTAAGCGGGTTGGATCTTTCTGGGATATCACCAGAGCACTTGTCTCACCCTGAGCAAATAAAGAAACGTTCCCAAGGGTGGATGCAGGGATAACAGTTGCCTTAACTGTAGAAGAGAGAAGGTTTTCCTGAGTGGCTACTGATTTCTCAGCCCAAACTTTACTCCTGGACCTTCCTCTACGAGTTTTTCTTCCTTTGTCCTTGTTTGGATCCTGAGTGGAACCAAACCCTTTACAATTGGCTTCTCCCAGACATACTGAGTTACAGTACTTACAATTCTTAGGGGACTTCCTGCATCTTTTAGCATTGTGACCAATCTCCTTACATAAAGTACACACTGGCGGCATCCAGGGGCTGGAAACAAGTACCCTACAAATCTCTCCAGATTCAAATTTCACATTTACTGCCTCTGGTAAAGGTTTCCTCGGATCAATTGTGGTGAGGACTTTCGCAACTTCGAGATTTATTTTATTTGTTGTGGAAGGGTGAAGAAACTGAGGGTTCCCCACCAAGCTAGCAATACGCTCAAGTCCGTCTTCATTGAAGAATTGGAAAGGCACCTTTCTCAGCTCAAGCCAGATAGGAACTGATTTAAGTTCTGGTTTGGCCGGCGTAACTCCAGGCTCCCAGCTAGCGGTAAACATAGTTTGCCCCTGAATCTGCCAAAGCCGTTGGGTGACGACCCTGTTCCTGGTTAGACGGTTTGGTATCCTGAAGAGAAAGGAGTTACCTTCCATCTTAAAAACAGAGATGTCTCTAAATTGTTTGCTCTAGATGCCATTAACAATGTTATGCAGGGTACCCTGAGACGGAGGATCCGGACAGAATTGTCCGAGGACAAAACAGTCCCAAGACTTACGTTTCCTTTCAATCACAAAATTGGGGATCAAAACACACGCTTCACCTGAAGGCAGAGTGAAGGACTCACCTTTCTTCTGAAGTTGTTTCGCTGTTCCCTTGACTAAAGAACACCATGTGTCAGCTGCTTTCGTACGTGACGGAACGGTATCAATTACAGCTTCAGCTCCAATTTCTCGAGCCGCGACCTCGTCAGCCACAACTACTTCAGGGATTGGAACTGGATCAGCCAAATTCAAGGCGATCTCAGGAGCAATTATGTTTTCAATTGGAATAACTGAAACTGTATCAGTAACCAGAATGGATGGCACTTTCCCATCGTGCACCATCAGAGGGCTTATAGGAGATGCTAAAATTGGAGCAACCGGAGCCTGCGCAACCGAAGCTAGAGGAGGAGAGCTTGAAATACTAGGCAAAGGAGCCTTCGATTTCGAAGCAGTTTTCCTTTTCGGAGGTGAGCTCCTTTTGGTCGGTGAGGGTTTTTTGGATTTTTTGTGTCCCATGAGGAGGGACGGGCCTGGGTGAGAGGGATCTAGTAACAGTCGTCGTCTGAGGCGACGTCGGCGGTCTGCGGCGAGCAGAGACACTGTATCCCTCTTGTGGGCGCACTTTATCTAGGGTTTTTAAACAGTAACGGGAAAAAAAGAGTTTTTGACACAATGATCCCTCTCAACTACTTAATCCGGAAACTTATTCTAGTCATTTGATCTACCTATTTTAACGTGTGTAATAAATTAGATGTCTATATCCTTCACATTGATGTAAAACTAGTATTCCCTCTATGTTTTCAAGTTAATATTATGTAAAATAAATTTTTTTTTACTGTTTAAATTTTGTGAATTGTTTTATTATTGGTTGATTTTGTTGAAATTAATAATAGGATATGTTTTATGTTGCAGAACAAAAAAAAAAAAATTATTTTCTATGAAAAATTTAAAACATCATATAAAGTGAAACAAAAAGAGTATACAAAAGTAATTGATGATATTTTATAAATTTTATAAAAAAAATTTTGTTGGAGCTGGATTACCACATCCAATTCAACGTAGAAATGGTAAAAAATTTGGATTTTGGGCCAAAATGACATAATGATTGTGTTAATGCCAAGATATTAAACGATATAGGTTTGGACAATAGGTTAGATCTTAGATGCTTGGGTGCGATAGCCAATAATTGGATTGTGTGTGCGTAGTCTTCTGCCAGCTTGTTTCTTCTTCGATTAGCATCTTTTTTTCGGTGAGTCTTGGTCGTATTCCTTCCACCGTCTTTAGTTTAATTGAATAATTAGTTTTCATCTGTAATCTTCCTTGGTCGGCTCTTGTAAGGCAGACTTTTTGGGGGAATACAAAGTTCGCGAGTTAGATCAATAACGGTGAAGATTAGGTGGTTAGGTGTTTAGATTCTCGAATGTGTCCATTGCATTGTTTATCGTTGTTTGTGGGCTTATTCAGCGCGGCTTGTCCTTGCTTCAACAGCATCTTGTGAGCATTGTGGATCTGCGTCTATTGCTCTTTCCACACTATCCATTGTGGGTGATTGTATCTTCTTTGTGTTTTAGTTTAGTGAGTGTTATGAGTTCTGATATTTGTTTTATGTTTGTCTCGCTTGCCGTTTTTTGGTCTCTGCTCGCCGATAGTCTTTCGGTCTCTGCTCGCCGGTAATATTTCGGTCTCTTGCTCGTTTTAATCTCTTGGTTCCTTTGTGTTCTCAGTTCTGTAATAATACTTTTATCGATGTATAAAATCATTTAGACGAAAAAAAAGTTTGGACAATAGGTTCAATTAGGTTAAATCGTGGATAGAAACAAAGTGGATAGCCAAATAACGGAGTTGGGAGGAGTTAAAGGAGATATTGGACTCAACGCAACGATGAAACTTTCGGATAACCATATCTGACATACGCAGAAATAACCCTAAATATATGGATCTAGACGAAAGAGTTGGATAGCTATATATACGAAGGAAGACGACTACATAATTCAACATCTTTTTTGTATAATAACACTTAACACTAGATTGGGTTTTATAAACATGTCTCATTCGAGATCTTTTTGTATATTCGTTTCAGTATTAATATAAGTTTAGTTTCACCGAACTCACCAAAATTCTCCTCATACTTATAAATATTGTTTTAAGTCTAAAGTTTCTTCTATAAATTTACAGATAAATTCTTAGTGCGAAATTTAACTTCCATAAAATATTATAGATGAAATTTGACAGAAATTTGAAAATACATTAATTTTTGCTTTTTTGCTTTTTTGTTATAAATTTTACACCATAGTTTCTCTCTAGTGTACATACTTGGAAGTTGGAAATATACTTTTTTTATAGAATGTTTTATATAGTCAAAGAAATACAAAATAAATAGATGTTATCATAAAAATATACAAACTAATCAAATAAATGCAGAAGAAATATTTTTAATTAGTAGACTGGTTTAAAATATCTACTTTATAATATTACCATCTAGTAGAATTTGACTTGATTTTTCTATAAAATTTTCAGAAATGGGTAAGAATTTAATTGACAAAACAATATATAAACAAATAGACTATTTTGTTTTTTTAACATGGAAGATGTATGTATACTACTCAAATCCGATGCATTTCGAATCATCCAAAACTTATATATAAAAAAAAAAAATTGTTTAAAAAATTGAGATAAGTACAATCGTAATCTGTCGTGGACCAACCATTTCAAAGCCTAAGTCTACCCCTATAAGCCATTATTCACGCACGCTTCACCCAAATTAACCCAGCAAGTGTTGGCACGCGCAACGCGTGCGCATTGGTGAAAAATCCAACATCAACAAAAAATAATAAAAAATAAAATATATTAAGCTAACATGGTGGTGCTGCGTTTAGACAAGAGAAGAGAAACCCTAGAAACGAACCAAAGAGAGAACTTTCTCCGCCCCCACTCGCCTCCATAGATCGCGTGAACAACACTCTCAGATTTCTTCCCTTTTCTCCTTTTTTTCCCCGGATCGATTACACCAACTCGCATCCATTGGCGCGTGCTTCTTCTCAGATTTTCCAAAGACTCGACCTTTCCTCTCTGTTCCTTGTTTCCAATTTCATCGGTTTCGATTTTAGTCTTGTTTCCAATCTCTACGAGGTAATTTCATACTGACCCATCAAAAAAATGACGGGTCTTTTACTGTCTTTGATCAATCTTGAATTTGGATTCGTTGTGTGTATTAGAATCTACCCACTACAAATTTAGCTGCAAGTAGTCTCTTTTCCTGCTATTATAAAGACAAAATGCATACACAATTACACATTCATCGATTGTGTTTTAGTTTCCAGAAATAACTATATTGCAAGCTTTAGAATTCTGCTTGTTAGCTGAAAATGATAGACGTTTTGGTTAATCTTGAGTGTTATCTTTTGTGGGTTTACGTTTTGAGAAACCTAATTATGTAGTCATGCTTAGATTTCTTTCAATGTTGTAGGAACACTGCTTCCTCGGAATTTAGGTATGGATATAGATCTTAGACTACATTCAGGTGACCTCTGTAAGGAAGATGATGAGGATAGAGGACTTGATAATGTGTTGCAGAATGAACATAAACTTCATGATGGCGACGAAGAGATGGATATCGGCAAAATTGAGGATGTCACGGTTGAGGGATGTCATACTGATGACAGTGCAGGGATGGGTGTTCCAACGGGGGAGTTGGTTGAGTACACAGAAGGTGTGAATCTTGAACCTCTTAATGGTATGGAATTCGATTCACATAGTGAAGCGTATACGTTCTATCAGGAGTATTCCCGAGCTATTGGGTTTAACACTGCGATACAGAACAGTCGTCGGTCAAAGACAACTAGAGAGTTTATTGATGCGAAATTTGCTTGCTCTAGGTATGGTACTAGAAGAGAATATGACAAATCCTTTAACCGACCACGAGCTAGACAAAGCAAGCAAGACCCAGAGAATATGGCTGGTCGGAGGACATGCGCGAAAACTGACTGCAAAGCTAGCATGCATGTTAAGAGAAGGCCGGATGGGAAATGGGTGATTCACAGCTTTGTGAGGGAACATAACCATGAGCTTTTGCCTGCACAAGCTGTGAGTGAACAGACTCGAAAGATATATGCTGCTATGGCTAAGCAATTTGCGGAATACAAAACTGTTATCAGCCTGAAAAGCGATTTGAAAGGTTCTTTTGAAAGAGGTAGGAATTTATCAGTGGAGGCAGGGGATTTCAAAACCTTGCTTGACTTCTTGTCACATAGGCAAATTTTGAATTCCAACTTCTTTTATGCGGTAGATCTTGGCGATGATCAGCGAGTGAAGAATGTATTTTGGGTAGATGCAAAGAGCAGGCATAATTATGGCAGTTTTTGTGATGTTGTTTCGCTAGACACCACCTACGTGAGAAACAAGTACAAGATGCCGCTTGCTATTTTTGTTGGAGTGAATCAGCACTACCAGTATATGGTCCTTGGGTGTGCCTTAATGTCCGATGAGAGTGCTACTACGTTTTCTTGGTTAATGGAGACCTGGCTGAAAGCAATGGGAGGACAAGCTCCAAAGGTTTTGATCACTGAGCAAGCCACTGTAATGAACTCTATTGTTCTCGAGATCTTCCCCAATACTCGACATTGCCTGTTTCTTTGGCATGTATTGACGAGGGTTTCTGAGACTCTTGGTCCAGTTGTTAAGCAAGATGAACATTTTACACCAAAGTTTGAGAAGTGCATCTTTAAATCATGGAAAGAGGAAGACTTTGCGAGAAGATGGTGGAAGATTCTTGCTAAATTTGGCCTGAAAGAAAACCAATGGATGCACTCGTTATATGATGACCGCAGGAAATGGGCACCAATCTACATGACTGATGTTCTTTTGGCTGGGATGTCTACAACTCAAAGAGCTGATAGTATTAATGCTTTTTTCGACAAGTACATGCATAAGAAGACTAGTGTACATGAATTTCTGAAACTATATGATACAATCTTGCAAGATAGATGTGAAGAAGAAGCCAAAGCTGATTCTGAAACGTGGAACAAGCAACCAACAATGAAGTCTCCATCGCCATTTGAAAAGAGTGTTTCTGAAATCTATACTCCTGCAGTATTCAAAAAATTCCAGATTGAAGTTTTGGGTGCAATTGCGTGCAGTCCGAGGGAGGAGAACCGTGATGCAACATGCTCTACTTTTAGAGTTCAGGATTTTGAAAACAGCCAGGACTTTGTGGTAACATGGAACCAAACAAAGGCTGAAGTCTCTTGCATCTGTCGGTTATTTGAGTATAAAGGCTATCTCTGCAGACACACTCTTAATGTTCTTCAGTGCTGTCATCTTTCTTCCATCCCTTCACAGTACATATTGAAACGGTGGACAAAAGATGCAAAAAGCCAGCATTTTTCAGGAGAACCTCTGCAGTTGCAGACTAGGCTGCAGCGGTATAATGATTTGTGCCAACGCGCACTAAAGCTGAATGAAGAGGCATCCTGCTCTCAAGAGAGTTACAATATTGCATTCCTTGCCATTGAAGAAGCTTTGGGAAATTGTGCTGGTATTAATACTTCCGGCAGAAGCCTTCCAGATGTGGTCACGTCACCAACCCAAGGTCTGATTTCCATCGAGGAGGATAATCAGAGCAGAAGCGCAGGCAAGACTAGCAAGAAAAAGAATCCAACTAAGAAAAGAAAAGTAACTTCTTGTTTACAACTTAAGGATTTTGTTTGTTTTTCAACGCTTTTATGCTTTGCAAGTCTTTTGATCCGAACTATGGATTGCAGGTGAACACAGAGCAAGAGGTTATGCCAGTTGCAGCACCAGAAAGCTTGCAGCAAATGGTCTGTCTTTGTTATATGCCGTATTAAGCCTCTTTTAAACTAGAGTCCCCTAAGTATATATTGAAATCTGAATTTATAATTGCAGGATAAGTTGAGCCCAAGAACAGTTGGCATAGAGAATTATTATGCCACACCGCAGAGCGTGCAAAATATGGTAACTAAGCACAGAATACTTGCATGTTATTCTCTTATAGATTAAAGTTTTTGTTTGTAATGTGGTCTGATATGTGTTTTCAGGTCCAGCTGAACTTAATGGCGCCAACTCGAGATAATTTCTATGGGAATCAACAGGCACTTCAAGGATTGGTATGAAAATCGACCATTACACCTATGTGTAAAACTAGCTTCTGCTGTTTTTCTTTCATTAACTTTGGATAAAAAAAAAATCCCCGGCTGGTTTTCTGTAGCGACAGTTGAACTCCATAGCCCCAAGCTACGACAGCTACTACACTCCTCAACAAGGCATCCATGGACAGGTACCTTTACCTATTCTCAGAGTTTTCAAAAACACTCAGTCTTTCACAAGACTGCAAAACAAATTCAATGATCATTCTTGCTTTGTTCTTTCTAGGGAGTAGATTTCTTCCGTCCTCCTTTTCCCTACGATATCCGGGTAAATTTTTAGTTGTAATAACATATTCATCTTTTTTTTCTTCTCCTGTTTGTATCAACTGTTCATTTTTGAAACACATGTTCATTACTGTGCAGGATGATCCTAATGTGAGGACTACACAGTTGCACGAGGACACGGCTAGACACTCATGAACCAAACAATGACCTAACGGCGAATCAAATCTTGGAGCCTGTGGATGAAAGACTCTTTATAGAACAGAAGCCAGCAAGCACGAGTAGAAGCTCATTTCACGATCAGGGTTGGAACAGAACAGAAGAAACATGCTCTGTTTTATCTTCTTCTCGAGTGTTAAATAGGATGTTGTATTGTTTCGCTTATAATCCAAGAGATTGGCTTCTGTTAATATTGTTTGTATGCTCATTGACTGTTTCGATTTTAGAGGGGAAGAAAAAAGTGTTTAGAGGATATTCTCTATTTTGTAAACTCTTGATAATTCTTTTTCTTCACCTAAAAACACGTTGGTATATGGTTTGTTCACCTCATGTGCAAGACAATACATAATCTTCCAAATATTATTTTTTTATTTGGTTAGAATTCAAATAGTTTAAATTGATAAATTTTAATGCATCCTAATATTAGTTTTCAATATCTTTTTTTAATTTGGCAAAACCGTTACACCAAATCTTTCAAATATCGATATTCCTTAAAAATATATGAGAGAATAGTTAACAAAGAAAGAATAAATGAATATCTTATATTAATTCCAAAATTTTCAAAAATTTGTTTGTTACAATTGTAAAGTTGAATTTTCATTTTACAATGTAACGATTCTCAAAGATTTGATTTTACCCCGTAAACCAATCATCATTCCTTGTATAAAGAAGAATGTTAACACATCTCAAAACATGGTTAGAGGATATATATTTCTTTATTTTTTATATTACTTTTGAATTATAAATCTTCTTATTTTTCTTCTCATAAATATTTACAAACTTTTAGGGTTTGAGGTAATTTCCTATTAAATCTAATAAATGTTAGACAAAATATACGACCATGATTATCTACTGAATCAAATATGATGGTCATATGTTATGTCTAGCATGTGTTTCCTATAATTCTATGTTGAAAGATACTTTTCTTTTTAATTTGATGCCTTTTTTAGCCGGAACATAAATTGTGATATGTATTGGATGCACCCGCTAAGATTTGATATTAATTTATTTTCCATTTTTTAGTAAAAGCTTATAGAATTGATATATAATTTTTTTAATGCAGATTCGGTATTTTAATAAAATGTATCACTTTGATCCAAACAAAAATCAAAACCTTTCAATATTTTTTTTTATTAGACTTTCAGTTATTAACATTGCCATGAAGTGTTATCAATTAAAAACATTGCCATGAACTTCATCTAAAACATCATTATAGATATCTGACTCGTATATTTGAATATCAAGCGTAGCTTTGACAAGCGAATCGTAAACAAGATGATAACCATCGTCAATACTCGGTGTCTTAAGCTTAGGACTAGAAAGAGTCAACAAAAGACATATGAATACTTCTTCTAACTTGGGGCAACCATGGATGAACAACTTAATCATGTCAAACGAAACCGAAACGAGAGAGAGTGTTTTGCGCGACAGGAGAAACGCACCTCCTCCACGGGCATCAATAGAAAACCCCTCGCCATAAGAGATTGCAAGTTTAACGAGTTTGTTGCTTGTGACTAGCGCATAATCTATGAGTAGTTCAATGCTTGAGTAAACCACGTTAAAATCCAAGCAGCCAGGTTCCAAGCTTGTGTGAATCCAACAGTTGATTTTCTCATTAGAAGAAGAGAGAATTTATTGATGGGAGAAGAAAAAGTAAGTAGTGTTTTGTTGATGAAATCAAAGAAGATTGTTGATTCTTCTCCAATTCTATTGGGATTAAAATAAAATAAAGCATAGAAGCATCATAATAAAGATTGTCTAGAAGAGGATGCAGACTCCTTCACCGCTTGGATAGAACATAGGTTGAAGTAACAACTTTTGTGCGATGCGAAAACAAGATTTTGCCAAGAACTTCATTTGGCAAATTGTCGATGGTATTAATAGAGACAGTTTTGTACTCTCCAAAACTGGATTTTTATCAATGAATGACTTCTACTTAAATATTATATTTAAGATCAGCATGATGTAAAGAGGAGAGTGGATTTTCAATTGACGTAAATGTGAATCGTGGAAACTTTTTAACCCAAATTATGGAAATGCAGTTACAAAAAATGACAAGCCGCAATAAAAAAAATTCAGCTAGTACATTGCCATGAAGTGTTATCAAATAAAAACATTGTCATAAACTTTATCCCAAAAATCATTATAGATATCTGACTCGTATACTCGAATATCAAGTGTACCTTTGACGAGCGAATAAAAAATAAGATGATAACCATCGTCAAGACTCGGTGTCTTAAACTTAAGGCTAGAAAGACCCAACAAAAGACATGAATAATTCTTCTTACTAGGGACAACCATAGATGAACAACTTAGTCATGTCAAAAGAAACCGAAACGAAAGAAAGTATCTTGAGCTAAGGGAGAAACATACCTCCTCCACGGGCATCAAGAGAAAACCCATCGCCATATGAGATTGTGAGTTTAACGAGTTTGTTGCTCGTGAATAGCGCATAATCTATGAGTAGTTCAACGGCTGAGTAGACCAAGCTTAGATCCAAGCAGCCAGTTCGAATCCAACGGTTGATTTTGTAATCATCACATTTGAGACGGAGAGATAATTTATTGATGGGAGAAGGAAATGTAGGACCAAAATTTGGCACACTACGTGATTGGAGATGGATCGCGATAAGAAAACCGTTAAGGAAAGAGATCAGATGGATAGAGTGGAGTCGAGATACGAAATCTCTTTCCTTAACTCTAAGAATCTCCCGCAGTGTGACGGGTTTATGAGATTCCGAGTCCCAGGATAAAACCACAGACTAATCGTGTTCGCAAACACTCGAACAACGATTCTTACTAACCGATTACTACGATACTCTCGACGAGAAAAACTTACTGATGAACAGAAAGAGATTGTTGATATGTGTTTTTGATAGAACGTGAAATTTCTGATAGAAATTTTTGTTTCAGAGAGTGAGATTGTTTTTCAGAACATAAGAGAAAACGAAGAAGATGACTTCGTTTATAAAACTGACGGAGAGGCGGTTTGAAAACCGTGGAGAGGTTATCTCCGGTTTGTTTTCAAACTGTCGTCGGTTTAGCGGTTTCCGGTTTAGCGAAACCGCAGACGAACCGAATTGGGCCGGCAACGGCCCTTTAGCCAAAGCCAAAGCCAAAGCCCACGCCCAAGCCCACGCCCAAGCCCGGCCCGGCCCGGCTCGGTTCGGTCGGTCGCGCGTGTGGGGATTCCCTCTTCTCTTTTACGGTATATAGCCTTTGCTATGTTTTGAACAAAGGTATATTTGTGGCTCCTTATATACCACTTGAAAAGTTTCCAAACTTTAGATGTGGGATTTTTGCATATCACTCACTTAAGCCAAAAGGCTTTTCTCATTCACTTTTCTACCAAAATTGGGTTAGACAAATGCCCAATACAAAGCTCATTTGTTTAAGCAATAAATTGGTTCCAACAATCCCCCACATGAATAGAAATGACTCTATACAAATGAAGACTCGACTTAACTTAACTAGACATGACTGGACTAGACTAGACTTGACTGGACTAGACTAGACAGACATTCGAGAGTATGCGAAAATGCAACTATATCTGAGAGGTAGCGTTTTCCAGCTTTGAACCAATCATCTTTGATATCTGTCGGGTTTACTTGGCCAGTTGGTGAACATGGTGTCTTGAACCAACCGGATTTTTATGTAAACCTAGACAACAGAAATCGCATAGCGACATTTTCTCGTAGAGCTCAGTTCTCTATTGTGTTCATTTTGGCCTTGAACATGTCCTGGTTATCATGAGTGAACTTGGAGAATATAGCCTGAACTTCATTCTCCTAGAAACGGCCTCATTTCACACTCACTAGGTGATCTGTCATTAACTTTGTTCTAAGATGTTTTGCTGTATCATTCCACAGATATCTCAAAGTTAATGAATCATTAAAAGCCACAACTTAACCTTATTACACACGCGTAACACTGTATATTATCTTAGGAACTGGGTATAGACATAGTCTTACAGTGTACAATTCTGAATCAGTTTGATTTTGTTGTCCCTTTTGAACCTAGATCTTGGGATCTCCAGTCACATAGGTGAGGTATCCATCAAACGTCATCTTAAGTTATATGCTTTAAACCCATTCCTTTTGATAATTTAACAACTTGATCTCGAGGCAAACTTTTGGTGAACGGATCAGTTAAGTTTTCTGCCGATTTGATATAGTCTATCGTGAGTACTCCAGTTGAGATCAGTTGCCGAATGGTTTTGTGTCGCCTTCTGATGTGACGAGATTTACCATTGTATAGGTTATTCAGTGCCCTTGATATCGCTGATTGACTATCACAGTGTACACGTAATGCTGGCACTGGTTTTTCCCACATTGGAATATCTTGCAAGAAGTTGCGAAGCCACTCTGCTTCTTCTCCAGCTTTGTCTAAAGCTATGAACTCGGACTCCATGGTTGATCTAGCCAGTAGAGTTTGTTTGGAAGATTTCCAGGATACGGCTCCACCACCAAGCGTAAAGATATATCCGCTTGTTGATTTCGAGTTTCTAAAATCCGAAATCCAATTGGCATCACTATAGCCTTCTAGAACCGCTGGTTCTTTACCATAGTGTATGCCATAATTTTTGGTGTATCGAAGGTAATTCAATACCCTCGTTATAGCCTTCCAATGATTATGGCCGGGATTACTCGTATAACGACTGAGGACGTTTATAGAGTGTGCTAAATCGGGTCTAGTACAGTTTGTCAAGTACATTAGACTTCCAATTATTCTTGCATACTCCACTTGGGACACTGGTTCACCTGAATTCTTGGTCAGATGAATTTGAGAGTCCATTGGAGTTTTTGCGGTTCCAGTTGAGTAAGTCTTGAACCTTTCTATAATCTTTTCAGCATAATGATCTTGGGATAATGTAATTCCTTCAGAAGTTCTTATGATTCGTATTCCTAGAATTACCTCTGCCAATCCCATATCTTTCATGTCAAATTTCCCTTTGAGCATGTTTTTTAATCTAGTGATGATATCTTTGTTGCTTCCAACGATAAGCATATCATCTACATATAAGCACAACAAGATATACTCTGTCTGAGTACTCTTGTAATATATGCATTTATCACATTCATTTATGCTGAAGCCATCTGACATCATTACGTTGTCAAACTTTTCATGCCATTGCTTAGGAGCTTGTTTAAGACCATACATAGATTTTACAAGTCGACACACTTTGTGTTCTTGTCCAGGGATAATGAACCCTTCTGGTTGTTTCATGTAAATTTCTTCTTCTAACTCACCGTTTAGAAAAGCAGTTTTTACATCCATTTGGTGAATTTCAAGATTCCGTAATGCATCAATACTTATGATCATTCTGATAGAGGTTATTCTCGTGACCGGAGAATACGTGTCAAAGAAATCCAAGCCTTCTTTTTGCCTGAATCCTTGAACTACAAGTCTAGCTTTGTACTTGTCTATTGCTCCATCATATTTCATTTTTGTTCGAAAAATCCATCTGTTTCCAAGAGCTTTGCACCCTTGTGGCAGATCAGTGATTTCATAAGTATTGTTTTGCATGATGGAATCCATCTCACTATTGACTGCTTCTTTCCAAGAAGGCGCATCTGGAGTGGACATCGCTTCCATATATGTTTTTGGCTCGTTTTCTGCTAGAAACACTACCAAGAATTCGGAGCCAAAATCTTTATCTTTACGAGCTCTTTTACTGCGTCTAGGTTCTTCTGCTTCTCCAATTTCGTCATTGAGAGCAGTGCATGAGCTACTTGCTACGTTTCCAGGGATATCCGCATCACGTTGTTCACGAGTCCGTTTAGTACTTTGTCTATCTTTACAGGGAAACACATTTTCAAAGAATGAAGCATTTCGTGACTCCATTATAGTGTTGACCTTGATAGTTGAAATATCAGACTTATGAACAAGAAACCGATAGGCATTACTATTATGCGCGTATCCGATAAAAATGCAATCTACCGTCTTTGGGCCTATGGTAACCTTCTTTGGAAGTGGTACTGCTACTTTTGCCAAGCACCCCCACACTTTCAGGTATTTGTACGAAGGTACATTACCTTTCCAAAGTTCATATGGAGTTTTCCCGGTTACTTTATGAGGTATTTTGTTGAGGATATAATTTATGGTAAGCAAAGCTTCCCCCCACATGTTCTGGGCTAACCCATATTCTTGCAACATTGCATTCATCATTTCTTTAAGAGTTCGGTTTTTTCGTTCCGCAACTCCATTAGATTCCGGTGAATAAGGAGCAGTTGTCTGGTGAATAATTCCGTGTTCTCGACAAAATGAATTGAACGGTTCACCATATTCTCCTCCTCTATCATTGCGGATCATCTTTATTGTTTTTCCAAGTTGATTTTCGACTTCCAACTTGTATTCTTGTATTCTCCAAAGCTTCATCATTACTGTGTAACAGATATACATAGCATAATCTTGTACAATCATCAATGAAAGTTACAAAATATTTCTTTCCGCCTCTAGATTGAAGAAATTTTAAATCACACAAGTCCGTGTGAATCAGTCCTCGAGGTTCAGTTGTTCTCTCAACGCTTGGTGATGGAGTTTTAGTGAGTTTGGCCTGAACACAAATCTCACATTTATCGTTGCTTATCTTTTGTTTTGGAATCAAGTTCATGTTCATTAATCTACTCATAGATTTAAAGTTAACATGTCCTAAACGGTCGTGCCATAAATTAAAAGACTCCGCAACATAAGCAACATGATTAGCATTAAACTTGTTTTTCGAGGTGGAAGCCTCGGTTACAATACTGACACCAACGTCAGCAGAACGAATAACATTTTCAACAGACATTTTGAATAAACCATCACAAACAAATCCCTTACCCAGAAACATTCCATTCTTGGACAGCACAAGCTTATCAGCATCCAGCTTGACAGTGAATCCGTGCTTGCTCAGGAGAGATCCCGAAATCAGATTCTTACGCATGTCCGGCACGTGGACCACGTTGGTCAAGCTCAGCTCACGTTCCGAGGTAAGTTTCAGAACAACCTTTCCATATCCAGCGATCTTCGACGTAGCAGAATTACCCATGCAGAGCTTCTCATTCCCTTTGTTCTTCTTGTAGGTGGAGAACATTTCCCTATCCATGCAAATGTGCCTGGTTGCACCGGTGTCAAACCACCAAGTCTTTGGGTGGCTTTCAGCAACGTTAGCCTCGGTGACCACCGCACACATGTCAGCATCAGTGATGGTGGAAGTGAGATTGGCTTCAAACTTAGCATTGTTTTGGTCCGCCTTCTTACTGCGACACTCAGAGGCCTTATGTCCCACCTTGTGACAGTAGTTACAGGTTCCAGAAAACCTCGGCTTTGAAGGTTCTCCACCAGCCTTCTTCTTGAACTTCTGAGTGTTCTGAGGACCAACCTTACCCTTGCCTTTGTCTGGGTTCCCTTTGTTCTGCCACTTTCCTTTTTTAGCAGTCTGGTGCTCAGCCAAATACGCATTGTTCTCACGATTCTGAGCACTTGCAGCTTCGAGGTTCATGCGGTTTGTGGATTCAATCCGTAGTCGCATGATCAGGTTCTCCATGCTCATCCACTTCCTCTTCAACTTTAGGTAGTTCTTGAAATCTGTGAATCCTGGCGGAAGCTTCTCGATCATACAAGCAACCTGATAGGTTTCACACAGCCTCATGCCCTCGGCATGAATCTCATGGAGAAGGTTATGCACCTCGTCAACTTGTTCCATCAGGGGACGAGAATCCACCATCTTGTAGTTCTCGAACTTTGCCACAGCATTCTTCTGAGATCCAGCATCTTCTGAATGGTACTTCTTATCCAGAGAGTCCCACAGTTTCTTAGACGTCGCAGCGTTACTGAAGACGTTGAACAGCTGGTCAACCAGACGACTCTGGATGTAACCCTTACACAGAAAGTCACCGTGTCTCCACGCATCAACACTTGCGAGTGCATGTAAATCAGTGTTGTCCGCTGGGAGTGTAGGACAGTCCTCACGGATGTACTTTTCCAGATTAAGCGTGGTCAGATAGAAGTGCATCTTCTTTTGCCACATCTTGAAGGATCTTCCATCAAACTTATCAGGAAGCAATCCAACAGAGGTTGCAGATGGCATCTGCACTGGTGGAAACTGAGCAGTGGTCACAGTTTCAGACTGTGTGGCAACCAGAATTGCAACCGTAACAGGCGGTTGATTCCTAAACTGCACTTGAGCAGTAGGTGTCTCAGAAGATTCAGCCCCGAGGGTTACGTTAGCCGCAGCATCAACGTTGACATTGGTGTTTTCGTTTTCGGTTTCCATTTCTGAAAAACCAAAAAGACAGAGAAAACAAAAATTTGTTAGATGATTTAGTGTATGAACACAAATAAATCAGAAAGATTTCGATAATATTTAGAATCGCAATTCAGAAACTATTATCGAAAAACAGAGATGTTTAAACGTTCGCAAACGTTAAACGATTCTATCCCGACAGAAACCAATCAGCGAGAACGTTGTGAAGCGATCGCGATACAAGGTTTCTGTTAAAAACGTTTCTATTATCGCAATCCAATCCGTAAGGATTGTCTTAGAGTTAAGATTGTAGGACCAGAATTTGGCACACTACGTGATTGGAGATGGATCGCGATAAGAAAACCGTTAAGGGAAGAGATCAGATGGATAGAGTGGAGTCGAGATACGAAATCTCTTTCCTTAACTCTAAGAATCTCCCGCAGTGTGACGGGTTTATGAGATTCCGAGTCCCAGGATAAAACCACAGACTAATCGTGTTCGCAAACACTCGAACAACGATTCTTACTAACCGATTACTACGATACTCTCGACGAGAAAAACTTACTGATGAACAGAAAGAGATTGTTGATATGTGTTTTTGATAGAACGTGAAATTTCTGATAGAAATTTTTGTTTCAGAGAGTGAAATTGTTTTTCAGAACATAAGAGAAAACGAAGAAGATGACTTCGTTTATAAAACTGACGGAGAGGCGGTTTGAAAACCGTAGAGAGGTTATCTCCGGTTTGTTTTCAAACTGTCGTCGGTTTAGCGGTTTCCGGTTTAGCGAAACCGCAGACGAACCGACGCAGCGTTTTGGGTCGAAAACGAGATGTTGGGCCCAAAAAATGAAAGGCTCATTTAGATGGTCCAAAAAGATATTTAATTGGGCCGGCAACGGCCCTTTAGCCAAAGCCAAAGCCAAAGCCAAAGCCACGCCCGAGCCCGGCCCGGTTCGGTCGCGCGTGTGGGGATTCCCTCCTCTCTTTTACGGTATATAGCATTTGCTATGTTTTGAACAAAGGTATATTTGTGGCTCCTTATATACCACTTGAAAAGTTTCCAAACTTTAGATGTGGGATTTTTGCATATCACTCACTTAAGCCAAAAGGCTTTTCTCATTCACTTTTCTACCAAAATTGGGTTAGACAAATGGCCAATACAAAGCTCATTTGTTTAAGCAATAAATTGGTTCCAACAGGAAAAGCAATTAGTGTTTTGTCGAAGAAATAAAAAAAAATGATTCTTCTCCAATTCGGTTGGGATTAAAATTTAAAAAAAAACATGGAATCATCATAATCAAGATTGTCTACAAGAGAAAGAAGATTCCTCCACCGCTTGGATAGAACATAGGTTGAAGTAATAATTTTTGTGGGAAGCGAAAACAAGATTTTGCCAAGAACTTCATCTGGATTTTTGATGAAATTCATAGAGACAATTTCTTACTCTCTAAAACTGAATTTTCATCAATCAATGACTTCTACATAAATATTATGATTTAAGATCCGCATGATGTAAATGGGAGAGTGGATTTTCAATTAATTTAAATGTGAGAAGTGGAAACATTTTTACCCAAATTATGGAAAATGTAATTAAACAAATGACACGTCGCAATAAAATAGTTTCAGCTTGTAACACTGCTATGAAGTGTTATCAAATGAAAAAAATTGCCATGAACTTCATCTCAAAAATCATTATAGATATCTAACTTGTATACTCGAATATCAAGCGTAGGTTTGACAAGCGAATTGAAAACAAGAAAATAATCATCGTCATGATTCGTTGTCTTTAAGCTTAAGGCTGGAAAGACCCAACAAAAGACATGAATAATTCTTAACTTAGAGCAATCATGAATGAAGAACTTAATCATTTCAAACGAAAGTGAAATGAGAGTGTTTTGAGCGAAGGGAGAAACATACCTACTCCACAAGCATCAAGAGAAAACTCATCACCATAAGAGATTGTGAGTTTAACGAGTTTGTTGCTCATGAATATCGCATAATCTCTGAGCAGTTCAACGGTTGAGTAAACCAAGTTTAAATCCAAGCAGTCACGTTCCAAGTCAGTGCGAATCTAACGGCTGATTTTGTAATCATCATATTTGAGACGGAGAGATAATTTATTGATGGGATAAGAAAACGCAAATAGTGTTTTATCGATGAAATCAAAGAAAATTGTTAACTATCTCCAATCCGGTTCAGATTTTAAAAAAAAACCATATAATTATCATAATCAAAATTGTCTATAAGAGGAAACAGATTCCTCTACCGCTTGGATAGAACAGAGGTTGAAGTGACAATTTTTGTTGAAAGCGAAAACAAGATTTTGTCAAGAACTTCATCCGGCAAAGTGCTGAAATTTTTTGCTGATGAAATTCAGGGATATAGTTACTTACTCTCCAACACTAGATTTTTATTTTTATTTTGTTGTGTTACGTGAATTTTAAACTTGTTTATTACTTGTGTGTCTACGTCATAAACCATCAAATAAGAGTTTCATGAGATCTTTTAATATAAGTTGATTAACAAATAAATAAAAAAATTGGTTTGCTAGTTAGGTTGAAAAAAAAAAATTGGTTTGCTTTGGAAAAATCCACAAAATAGACACCCAAGGTAAATAAATATTCCTTTTTTTTCCTAACCTAAATATTCTTGACATTGTAATACTTTACAATCGGGATATTATTGAGATTTTCAATTACGAAGGGATAATCCACTCAAATCTTTATTGAGATTTATTTTCAGTTTTAGTTAAATAATAATATAATTAAGGATTTCTCATTCAAGTTTCTATATTTTAGCTAAATATGTACTTTGTTTTCTTTCTGATATCATCTTTTTAGATATAAATGGTGTGAAGAAGATTGTTCAGATCTGTTTCCGTTATCGTGACTTCTCTAATTATAAAATAATATGGAGCTGAATTGCAGGTATTAGTTATTTCAATAAAACGACTCACTTTTTTCACTTATAACAAAATAGAAGATATAGTAAAGGTTTAGTTATTTTATTAGACATAGAAAAATATTAAAAAATTCAAATTTTTAGTTTAAAAAGGAAAATACGAAGTTTAACTATTTCTTAGAACGAAACTGGATTGTTAAATAATAAAATTATATTTTCATAAAACATTTTATAATATTTTATTATGTGATGTAGATATCTTTTTAAATTAGAAATACATATTGTACGAAATGAATACTACTCCCTCTGTTGCATATTAGTTGTCATTTTAGCAATAATTTTTTTTTCATATACTTGTCATTTTGTATTTCTAATGCAAATTTATCACCATTTTTCCTTTTTTTACCCTTAATTTTAAGCTTAATAATTACTTATATCAAACAAAATAGTGCATTAATTAGGGGTAAAACAGAAAATTTAATTATTTTTTTTAATTTGTGTGAAAATACCTAGAATGACAACTAATTTGCAACGGAGAGAGTAATTAATTTTTGTGAAATCCATATATATATTTGGATTGGTGATACTGATACACGCAACTGTGAGAAAATAACATGTTAATAGCTCAAAAGACAGGTTATTTCATTCATTTAATGGAATTAATGAAAACAGCTTGTTTAGAAAAGGAACATGCAATCTGATCATGTAATTTTTTCTAATAGCGTGCTATATTACGCCATTCAATAAAATAGCACGAAGAATATTATGCGAAATGTGAGGAGCTAGTATTTTGGTCAAAACATGAAAAAATCTAAGAACTTTTTAATTACATCTTTTGCAACTTGTTCATTTTTCCAAAGAAATGATGGTTCATGGTCATTTTGCCAAATTCACTCTTAGATGGGGTTATTGGTTTATGGATTTTAATAGATTTGGAAATCCGAACAAAATCTAGTGTTATTGGTTCTATGATTTTAAAATCCATATTAAAATCCGGTGTTATTGGTTTTATGATTTATAAATCCTAATTAAAATCACGTGTTATTCATTCCTACGGATATACTTATGGATTTGATTTCACTTAGGATTTTAATGGATTTGAAAGGATTTCATGTCAAAAATACAAAGGATCAAATCCGAGGGGAAACCTTCGGATTTACAAAGATTTCAAAATCTTATAAGATTTACAAATCAAATAACACAGATTTATAAATCCACAAATCCACTAAAATAATCAAACCAATAAATAAAACACCATCAAACAAAATAATAGAAAAATTGTGTCATGTATGTACTTTTCGTCTCTTCTTCATCATCTTATGTATGTTTTTCTTGATTCTTTCTTTTTATAGGCTTGTTCATTTTTCTTGCTATTCACGTGATCAATTTCTCTGTGATTCTTCACAATAAGGATTTTAGTGAATATTATTGCGAAATCATATACTAATCATCGTAAATAATATATATAAAAATACAAAGGTGTATGTGTTAGTGTTCATTTTTTATGGGTTAAGTTTTATTTGTTAAAAGTATACTCAAACATGAATTCAACAAATACGGGAGAACAAGAAATCCTTAAAGAACGAGAAAGATATATATCACATGAAAATAATGAGTTAGATGTTGATATTACTTTATTGGTTAATCAATGAAATCTATTTAGTTGATTTGTAAATCTATTTTATTTGATTTTGAAATCCACGTTGTCTATTTTTATGGATTTTCAAATCCATAGATTCATCTCATATTTCTAAAATCCAAATGGATTTTAAAATCCATTAAAATACAGAAACCAATAACCCCCTCTTAAATTTAGAAATGATGGTTACAAAATTTTAGTACATAACAAATATGGAAAAATAATATGTCCTCTGAGTCTCCCCCTTAAGTATTAATCTATTATACATTTGATTGATGCAAAATTCTAAGTTTCAAACAAAAGTGAAGGATGAGGTAATTTCCTATTAAACCTATTACGACGTCAAAATCAGATCGTGGTTATTTTTCTTTGAAAATTCTCACTACTTTCCTGTTCGGTGGTCGTCTCTTGTTTCATTATTCATCATGCAAAGTCACCTACCCCGTCAATTAATTTATGTCCACTTATTCCTATTATAAACTTCGTATATGGTACTTGTCAATTATGAAATTACTACTAGTTATTATCTTTCATAGTTTATTACCACAGTGGATTTAAATAATCACAATCTTATAAATAATCAATAGTTTGCAAGACTTAAAGTATCTAACATACTATACTCATATCTATATATTGTTAGGAATGTATTTTGTTATATTTCCAAAGGTTTACACAGAGGATTATTTACACAGAGAGGAGATGATTCTAGGCTATGCTAAATACAGAAAGTAAAAAAATCAGACTAATTACATATTAAGATGAATCCCAATCATATCGTAATCATATCGTAATCATATCTTCAATACGCCCCCTCAAGATGGAGGGGCGGATGTCACTCTTATCTTGCTCCGTAAGTCAGTGAATCGAGTTCGAGGAAGTGGTTTCGTTAGGGCATCGGCTAATTGATCTTTAGTGCTGACATGTGCGACTCGGAGTGCACCGTTTTGAATGTGACCTCTTACAAAGTGATAGTCTAGTGCGATATGCTTCATCCGTGAATGAAAGACAGGATTTGCACATAGAAAGGTGGCACCGATGTTATCGCAGTAGACGGTTGGAGGTGACGATAGAGTGAGACCAAGTTCAGTGAGGAGGTTGCATATCCAACGAAGCTCAGCTACGGTGTTGGCGACAACTCGATATTCAGCCTCGGTGGAGGATCGCGCCACTCCCTTTTGTTTCTTGGCAGACCATGATATGGGATGATTGCCGAGGTAGACAATGTAGCCGTTGGTGGAGACATAGTCGTCAGAGTCACCAGCCCAATCCGCATCCGAATAAGCATGGAGAGTTGTTCGATTTGCAGCCGAATAGAAGATGCCATGTGTGGGTGTGCCTCCTAGATAGCGAAGTATTCGTTTGGCGGCTTGCCAGTGATCTTCGGTAGGACGGTGCATGAATTGCGAGAGGCGATTTACTGCATACGCTATGTCGAGACGAGTAAAGGAGAGATATTGTAAGCTGCCAACGAGACGTCTATACTCACTTGGATCCAAAAGAATTGATCCGGCATGGAGAGTGAGCTTTGGTGACGTTGCCATGGGTGTGGTGACCGGTTTGGCGTTGGTCATGTTGTACTTGTGTAGCAAGTCCAAGATGTATTTGCGTTGTGAGAGATGGAGCCCCTTTGATGTGCGATGAACTTCTAAACCAAGAAAGTAGTTGAGATCTTCGGGATCTTTCACAGAGAATCTTTCTGCTAGAAGTTGTAGAGTGTGTTGTATGCCTTGTTTGCAATTTCCTGTGACAAGAATGTCATCGACATAAACCAGAAGATAGACAAATTCTTTACCGTGTTGGAGTACGAAGAGGGATGTGTCAGCAAGACTGTTTTTGAATCCAAGGCTCAGAAGAAATGTGCGAAGTTCTGTGTACCATGCCCGCGGAGCTTGTTTGAGGCCGTAGATAGCCTTTTTAAGACGACATACATGTTGTGGATGATCGGTATCAACAAATCCCGGTGGCTGCTCCATATATACTTCCTCAGTCAATGTCCCTTGTAAAAACGCATTGTTTACATCGAGTTGTTGTAGCAGCCAATTGTGGGATATTGCGATGTTGAGGACGAGTCTGATTGTTGTTGATTTGATCACTGGGCTGAACGTGTCTGTGTAGTCAAACCCATGTTGCTGATTGTATCCCTTTGCGACTAGTCGAGCTTTACATCGATGATGAAAACCACTTGAGAAAAATTTGTTCTTGAAGAGCCATTTGCATCCGATAATGTTGAAGTGGGGCTGTCTTGAGACCAGATCATATGTTTGATTGCGCGCAAAAGCTGTGATTTCATCTGACATTGCACCTCTCCAACGTTTATCCTTGAGTGCTTGTATCACAGTTTGTGGTTCAGCTGGGATTGGAATTGAAAGGGCTGCCGAGTAATTATACTTGGGATTGGGTTTATGGATGCCTTTTTGTCGTCGAGTGGTCATGGAGTGGTGATGCGGTGGTGGTGGTGGTGGTGGTGTTTGTGTCACGGTGGTGGTTGTTGGCGATTTTGGAGTTGGTGAAGGAGATGGGGAATTGTGTGTGGAGTGTCGAGTCGTTGTGTTTGGTTGTGGTGATGGGCTAGGGGAGTGGGCTGTGTTTGGAGAGATAGGTGAGAGAGTGGTGTTTGGTAGTTGCTGGGCCACAGGCTCTGGCCCATTTTTCTTTGGAGCAGTGGGCTCAGAGATTGGTGATGAGATAGAAGAGGGTAAAGGGTTAGAAAGTGGTACCTGGTCGTGTGTGGAGGTTGTTGACGAGTAAGGCTGAGTCGATGTCGGTGGGTTCGACCAGACAATTGTCGGCGCAATTGAAGTCGGCGACGGTGAGCGGTGATGGTCTGAGCTCGTGGGTCGGTGCTGAGTTGTTTGTACGAGTGGTGGAGGGTGATTTGAGGTGGTAGAGATCGGTGGTGAAAGAGGAATAATTGTCACTGGTGGAGAGTTCCAATTGAAATCGATGGTGGTTTCAGTTGTCTTTGTTGTTGATATCCCTTGCTTGAATGGCAAAGAATCTTCATCAAACTTCACGTGTCGAGAAACATAGACACGACCAGAGGTGGGTTGAAGACACAAGTAGGCACTTTGTGTCTGAGAGTAACCAATGAAAACGCAGGGAGAGGAGCGATCTTCAAGCTTATCTTTGTTGTAGGGACGAAGCCAAGGAAAGCAAAGAGAGCCAAACACACGAAGCTTTGAGTAGTTAGGTGTGGTGCCATAGATTTTCTGGTAAGGTGAGTCCATGTTGAGTACCGGTGTAGGCAGGCGGTTGATGAGGTAGATGGCGGTGGAGAAAGCATATGACCAGTAGGTTTTGGGCATTCCAGCGTGAGTAAGCATTGTGAGACCCGTTTCGACGATATGTCGGTGTTTTCTCTCAGAGACACCATTATGTTCTGGCGTGTGCGGTGGAGTGGTGAGGTGTGAGATGCCTGCGGTTGAGAGAAACGAGCGTAAAGCAATGAATTCGCCTCCATTATCAGAATAGAGTGTTTTGATTTTGGTGTTGAATCGATTTTCGACAAGAGCTTTGAACGCTATAAATGTGTCTCGAACGTGAGACTTGAGTTTGAGTGGGTACAACCATGTGTATCGACTGAAATGATCAACAAGTACAAGGTAGTACTTGTAGTTATCCACAGATACAATTGGTGAGCTCCATAAATCTGTGAAAATGTATTCCAAAGGTTTGGTAGAAATGATTGAGGTTTGTGAAAAAGGGAGTTTATGAGTTTTATTAATAGGGCAATCTGAACAAGATGTGGTTACAGATTGAGTGCAGGGTAATGAGAAAAGAGAAACAACAGCTTGTAGGATTTTTGTTGAGGGGTGGCCTAAGCGATTATGCCAATCAGTGGTGGTCGGTTTTGGAGTTGTGGAGGCGAAGAATGATTTGAGGGTAGATGGTAAGGCTGGCCACTCGTACAACTCATCATTGGTCTTGCCGTGGAGCAATGGGACCCCCGAGCTCAGATCCTTCACCTGAAAGTGAGCAGGAAAAAATTCGACCGACACATTATTGTTGTTACATAGACGATAAACAGAGATAAGGTTTTTCCGAATATTCGGAACACAAAGCACACTGTTTAGTTTTAAATCACGAGTTTGAGAGGGTAGAGAGAGGGAACCAGTGTGTGTGATGGAGAGCCCAGAGCCATCCCCTATGAGCACGGCATCTTGACCATTGTAAGGTTGATGAAATGCAAGGTTATGCAAATCACTAGTCATGTGATGAGTTGCACCGCTATCCATGAGCCACGAATTGTTTGTGTTTGGAGAAGCAACAACCATGTTTGCACGTGGTTGCCACGGTCGAAATGGTGTGGTCAGGAGACTTGATTGCGATGCAGAGTATTGTTGGAGTTGGGTGCAGCGTTTTGCACTATGTCCAAAGACACCACATATTTGGCATTTGCCTTGATAGCCTTTACTCATCCGAGTGTCTTGCTTTTGGGACTGGTATTGCTGCTGATTGTTGTTCCAAGTGTTAGATGAGCGTTGTTGATTTTTGCCTTGGTATGGGCGAGGGCGAGTATTGGCCATATTTGCTGAGAATGGCACGATGGAAGAGACAACGGAATTGAGAGCTAATAGTTTAGCTTCTTTGGTGAGGAGCTTTTCGTGAACCTCGGTGATAGTCGGAGCGATTTCACGGCCTTCTACTTGTTCAGCCACAGACTTGTAGTCTTCTGGTAAGCCTCCAAGTATTTTGTCAATTTGATCGTCATGATCCATCGGTTTTCCAAGAAGAGCAAGTTGATCAAAACGAGTTGTTAGTCCTTGAAGGTATTCATCGATTGTTTGAGCTCCTTTGGTGAATTGTTTCAACTGTTCTTTGAGTTGTTGGACGTGACCGCGGCTAGGTTTGGCGTAGGTGGATGCAACGGTGTTCCAAATATCTGCAGAAGTCTTGGATCTGGAGACGATTGCTTGAACGGACGGAGAGAGCGTACCGAGGAGTGCACTATAGACGAGTTTGTCTTGACGTACCCATTTGGTGTAAGCCGGATTGATAGAGGTTTGATTGTTTGTGGTGATTGTTGCTGCAGGAGGTGAGGAAGATCCATCAACATGGCCTGCTAGTGCATACCCATCAAGGAGAGCATGGATCTGAAGTTTCCATGTCAAGTAGTTGGTGGAGTTGAGTTTTGTGATGTTTGACATATTAATATTTAGGAGAGGTGAGGTGTGTCGATTGTTTCTGCAGCAGTAGCCATGGTGAATCGAGGAGGTGATAAACAGAGAAGAGGAGAGACACAGAAAAAGGAGATAAAGGAGCGGCTGCTTGAGAGAAGAAAAAAAAATATTTTTAGGGTATCGTTTGCTCTGATAGCATGTTAGGAATGTATTTTGTTATATTTCCAAAGGTTTACACAGAGGATTATTTATACAGAGAGGAGATGATTATAGGCTATGCTAAATACATAAAGTAAATAAATCAGACTAATTACATATTAAGATGAATCCCAATCATATCGTAATCATATCGTAATCATATCTTCAATATATATATACTTTGCATGACATATCTTGGATTTTTCACGAAATTTAATAATACACACACTTTCGTATATACCATGGTTAAATTAACTATTCTTAGTTAGTGCCCTTATACAATAGTTAGTGTGTTTATCATATACGAAAATTATCTTCTTCTTTTACACTAACTGAAAATTATATATGTCTGTTTTTAATTGTTTGCATGGATAACCTATTTCACTGATTAAAACTCCAAATCCCTTTCTTAATAGTATAAACGAAGAAGTCTACAGGTTCTCCATTAATATGTTATAATTAAGAAGTTTTAAATATGAATCCTACTATAATCTACGTACATGCATGTATATATATATAGTAGTATATCTGTATATACTATATAGTAAAAAAGGGGGTTGAAGAATAATAATTAAAGAAGATTACAATAATGTGAGCGTACGACCGTCGTTATTAATTCGTGCTATTTTATAATATGGCTTGTACTGCACTGAGGATAT
Source organism: Arabis alpina (assembly GCA_900128785.1). Taxonomy (NCBI): domain Eukaryota; kingdom Viridiplantae; phylum Streptophyta; class Magnoliopsida; order Brassicales; family Brassicaceae; genus Arabis; species Arabis alpina. Next base: position 22,542,241 of record LT669790.1, read on the forward strand.
GAATATATTTAACGTTTTGGTTAGGAAGAAGTCACGTACACAAAATATGCGTCAGCTTTGTGACGATTATGTAAAGTGAGGGACTTAATAAAAGAATACACAGTGAAATGGGCCAAATTCGTCAACTTGTTGGTAAAGTAGCCACCAAAGTGTGAATTCTAGTTTATTGGTAAAACTCAACTAATTGTAACTTCGTAAGGTCCATTATTATAAATAATTTCCCCAAATGTTGATAATATCGAATCAGATTAAATCATTTATAAAGTACTAAAGAATATGTTTTGATATTAGGGAAAAAGGTAAAGAAAAACAAAGGCAAATGAAAACGTTCTCTAGATCAAGGGTCACAATTGATTTGAAATGTAGAATAGTCTTCCTTTGACTTAGTCGAATCAAAAAATATTAAACCTAAATAAATAAAGAAGTAACGAAGGCAAATGCGTTTTTCTTTCTTATTACAATCTCACACACACTCTTTTCTTTTAGACACAACAAAATGGCTAACCCAAACGAATGGTCTCAGTTCTACAACAATAACCAAACGTTCTTCACAACTTCCACCACCACTTCAACCGCCGTCACAACCACCACCACTGGCGAAACCACATCCACTGATTCTCGCTTGAGTCCAGAGACCGGCCGTGTAACCAAACCAGCACGTAGAAGATCAAGAGCCTCACGTAGAACACCAACCACGCTTCTCAACACCGACACATCCAATTTCCGAGCCATGGTTCAGCAGTTCACAGGCGGTCCATCTGCTATGGCTTTCGGTTCCGGTAATACTACTTCTGGTTTTAGCCTCACCACGTCCTCGGATCCATCAGCCGGATCTTCTCACGTTCTTGGACAACAACAAATTCCTTGGCAATATAATTTTCAGCCTCACGCGCCACTTCAGCCAGCGCAAAGGCCGTATATGCTCTCTTTGAGCAACGTGAATCCCGTGGTTGGGTATAGTAACATGAACAACCCTAACACCGCGGTTTCCGGTGTGTTTGGTACTACGGATGGTGGTGGTTCTGCTCCGTCGTCTACGGAGGCGACGAATAGTAATACATCTTCTACGAGGCTGCAATGAGAAAACGATTGGATTCTTTTGAAATGTTATTTTTTCTTTCTTTCTTTGTTTTTTCGCATAAAGGCAGAAATGTTAGGTACTGACTTTCTTTGTCATAGAATGAAAAATTTGACTTTTGTATATTTATCTTTCTTTCTTTTTTTTCCATGTTTTAAGCTTCTTTAATCTTTTGTTTTAGGCTTTTAGCAGAAGATTATAACGTTATCATGGACCTAAATACTAAATGACTGAAGTTGCATACTTGAATTCCAAATTGCAAATTGTCAATTAGAAAAAAAGCCAAGTGTTTTTGGATAACAAATATATGTATATATTTCTAAGAAAACAAATTATCATTCATATGGAATCTATATTATTTGTACAAGACTTAGCTAAATTCACATAATCCACCAAAATATATCACATATCCAATATTAAACATTGACATTATTTTCACGTGAAAATCTCAAGTGCATGTGAAAAATTATGTTTCTCAAATAATACAGTATATATAACATGCACGGAATGGAGGAAATACTCCAACTTTTGTCATTCTTTTTGGATTGTAGAGATTCAAACATGGAATTAAAGTGAATGTAGCTTTACCAAATTAGCGGCGATAATAGAGAATATGAATATAAGTTCTTTTCGTTATGGCACATTGTAGTTTCATATTATCATATGACTTATGACGGAAAATAGTGATTAGTTCCTTTTCACTGTTCGATCGGCTTTAATTTATGAATATTATTTGGCTTTTTATTTCTTTGTCTTCAATCATTAACTTTTAAGATTATTGAATTATATTGAAGGATAATTTTCGTAAAGACTAGAATAATCTTTGAACAATAAAATAAGGAGAAGTATCTAATTGGATCCATTATAGAATTAGAAATCAAACTTGCCTTTCGTTCGGAAACAGGGGAAGTTGTTTTTGGTGAAGGTAGGCTACCAATAAGCCTAGATTCTTACGTTATCGTTTTTTAATTAAAAGAAACATTATCCATTTTATTAATCATGATTATGACCTAAACAGAGATGGGTCTTTAACGTAGATCGATGTTAATATAGAGTTTGGCCAGTATACCGATAGGTCCAATATTTCTTTTCTCAATATCATTTTCTGGATTTTTATTAAGATTTTAGATTTTATTAAAATTAACGAAAGCAAAATAATTTTATCATATGTTTTACATTTATTTAATAAAAATAGAATAGATAAATAAATAAAAGGGAATATAAATGAAGATTTGACAAACTTGAGTGAGAAATGTGTTGGGAAGAGGGGATGAATCTTAACGCTTAAGCACATTGGGGGTCCCATTCTCCTTCAGTGAAATTGTTCTCCCCTTTAATTATTTAACTCAATATGTCTCCCTAAGAATGCATGAGGTATTGGTTTTAAGTCTTACGAAGAGTTTAATCAAGTTTTATTGGCTAAGTAGCTCTGGCGACTACACCGATATCCCCACTCTTTAGTGACAAGAGTGTTGAAAGGAAAGTACTTTCGATACTCGAGTCCTTTTGATGCTAGAAAACATTATCGTCCTTCCTATGGTTGGCGTAGCTTACTTAGTGCCAAACCTCTGCTAGATAAAGGAATGAGACGCACTATAGGAACGGGAGCGCAATCATGGTTCTAGACAGATAAATGGATCCCGGATGAGCATCCACGGAGAGTGCGAGGCCTCGTCCCGAATCCTAATAGATACGAAAGGATATCGGACTTTATTGACCCCAGGTCAGGGAAATGGAGGATGGATAGGCTTCGGGCTTGTGTCCATCCAGAGGATATTGAACTCATTTTGGCAATACGCCCTTCTATACGCGGAACCAAGGATGGTTTTTGCTGGCACTTTACAACATCTGGTATGTATACCGTGCGGTCCGGGTATGAAGTCGCCCGAAAACAGTTGGCTGCTGATTTGGTGTACGCCCAACAACTACCCTCGCTTAATCCCCTAAAGGAGAAGGTATGGAAGCAGAAAACATCTAATAAGATCCGTCATTTCCTATGGCAAGCACTATCTGGGGCAGTAGCGGTTAACGACCGGCTTGCGTCTCGACATATACAGCAAGAGAGGCAATGTCCCCGCTGTGAACATAGTGAGGAGACGATTAATCATGTCTTGTTCACCTGTCCGCCGGCAAGACAAGTCTGGGCCCTGTCAAATATCCCCAACCCTCCAACAGTCTTTCCTCTGGACAGTGTTTGGGGAACCATGGATTATTTGTTCTCACGGATTCCAAACCGGGAAGAGCTACAAGAACATGTTCAATGCTTCCCATGGATAATTTGGTATCTTTGGAAGGCTAGAAACGACAAAGTTTTTACCAATGTGGATAGATCAGTACCACACGCAATTGTTGAATTGGCTAGGAAGGAAGCTCGGGATTGGTTTTTAGCTAACAATTCAGTGGAGACACCCTTACAAGCACAAGGACTTGTACTCACGGAGGATGCAGTACAGCCGGTGTTCCGGTGTTTCATAGACGGTTCGTGGAAGGATGGGGAGGATATAAGTGGAGCGGGATGGATTTTGCAGCTACAGGACGGGTCCACGGATCTATTGGGATCTCGGGGTATGCGGCGAGTCTTTTCACCGTTACATGCAGAGCTTTATAGCCTCCTATGGGCTCTGTCGAGTCTCAGCAAATATGGACGGTATTGTTCGGTGTTTCTCACCGATTCCCAAGAATTAGTAAATATGGTAACAGACCCAGATAACTGGCCCAACTTCCAATCCGAACTGGCTGAACTTCAGGAGTTACGTAATGCTTACCTAGACTTTACTCTCGTGTATTGTCCCAGGGGGAAGAATGAAAAAGCAGACTTCCTCGCGAAGAATGCTCGTCTCCGAAACTCGATCTTTTCTTATATCAGCACTTATATTCCGCATTGGTTCACTGATACCTTTGTATTCTTGTAATCTTGTTGGATAAGTGCGTTAGTGACAAAAAAAAAAAAAAACTCAATATGCATTTTTAGTTTAATTCAAAAGACACACTCATATTTATTTTTATAGATTCTAATGTTACTACTCCCTCTATTGCATATTAGTTGTCATTCTAGCTTTTATTTTTTTGTTTCATATTACTTGTCATTCTGTATTTCCAATATAGATTTATTATTATTATTCCATCTTTTACCCTTACTTTCAGCTTAATAATTACTTCTATCAAATAAAATAATATATTAATTGGGGGTAAAACAGAAAATTTAATTATTTTCTTAATTTGTGTGAAAACACCTAGAATGACAAGTAATTTGCAACGGAGGGAGTATATGATTAAGTTGTGTCTCTCCACATTAGATATTTTCAAACTTTTAAATGGTTTTACTAACTCTGTAGAGTTGAATTCATTAATACCAGAAAATGTTTTAGAAAAATAGAACCTTCATAGTTCATATGATTTCAGTATTAACAATAATTAATAGATTATTTTAATTATTTAGATAGTAAATTTATATTACTCATAAATCGTTTACTTTATCAGAAATTGGATTGGCAAGACACACACTCTACCATATCTAGGTGGAGGAGTAAATTAGTTTACGTTTTTCTGTATTCCGAAACTAACCCTATATATATGCTAGATCTAACATTCTTTCTCACATGAATATCTATCTATTTCTCTCTCCCTCAGGCTCTCTCTCTCTCACACATCTCTCTTTGTCCCTCCCTCTCTCTCATCTCTCTTCCCCCTCTTTGTCTCAAACTCTATTTCGTTAATTCTGGCTGTTAGGGTTAACTGCAGCAGTTACGGTTAACTGCAGTAGTTATGGTTAACTGTAGCAATTAGGATTAATTGTAGCATATATATTTCATTACATCTTTATATTATTTTTATTAGATTTGAAATCTTATACAAATTATTTTCCCGGTGAAATCCTGTTAAATAGAAGAAAAAAGAAAAGATGTAGGAGAAAGAAATGAGAGGAAGTGATATTTTGAGAGAAAGAGAAAATGAAGTGGGTCTCCAACTGCTGTATTTGGTCCGTGAGAAAATAAATTATAGGGAAAAATCGTCATTTTTCCGTCCACGTGCTACAGTTATAACAAGTTTTCTGTTTTTTTACCTGATCACCGAAATATGATTCTCTCTTTGTCTTTATGACTAGTTGTCCCTTATTTTATTTTATCAAATACACATTTTGGTCAGATATTGTATTTCAACTATCACAAGTAAAGAAAGTCCTCTCTCTAAAAGCTCTCTTTCTTTTTCGACACACTTTTTCCGACGAATTTGACCGGCGCGTGGCGGCTCAGTTAGCGTCGGAGCCGGTCACAACCTTCAATTTCATGCTTAGTTTTCTTTTCTCTTTCTCGGTTGAGGAAGTTTGGTAGATTTTAACGATCTGGAATACCGAGATTCGAGTCTCAGATATGAAGAGTTTTTAACCATGGATCTCGGTTCTTGTCGTCTCTAGTGAACGACAGTTCTGACTCGCAGATCTTGGATTATACTCTTTGTTGTGTGCATATCTAGTCGAATACTAAGTGATCTTTTGGCCCGGATCTGACCGGCGCTCCTGTTTCGGTGAGTCCGTGAACTCTTAGACTCTTGTCTCTTATCGCAGCTGCGCGTAATTCGTCCTTGATGAACCTCTGCAGTTTCAGATCCGGTCTTTATATCCCGTCATTTCCATCGTTTCTACCATCTTTCAAGTGTTCCCGTTCTCGGACCCTCTTTTTGAGGCTACAGTCCCTCTTGTTTGAGGCTCTGCTCCCTCTTCGTTGAGGCTTAAATTATTGTCTTTTGGTATTTTTCTAGTTTGCTTTTTGACTTGTTTTTGGTTATTCCACTTTGATTTTGGGTTTGAGTTCAAAATTTCAGCTTTGTTCTTGAGACTCTATTGTATGGTTCCATGAAGGCAACTATTCCGGCTCAAGATCTTCAAACCAAAGGTGTCGAAAAGAAGCCCGTTGTTATTGCGGATATGCATTTTGGTTCTTTATGTGTATATGGTGTTGTCTTTTATTCAAGCAGTAATCTCTTTTCAATCTCAATAAATTTTTAGTGCAAAAAAAGTGTATTTCAACTGTCAACAATAACCGGTATATTTTGGTACCAATTTGGGCCGAACCTACTGATATTGAGACTGAACCACTTTGGACAGGCTTGAATTTGTCTATCTACGGTATATTATACACCATATATCTTTAAACTTTTTACTACATAAAATTTGTAGGTATACAAAATTCAACCTATAAAAAATGTAAATTACATAATTATAACTTTAAAGTTTACAAGAGAAGATGCTTAGAGTGAAGTTGAGAGTAAGGAAACTTCAATGGTGTTGTTTTTTATCTACAGTATGATCAGTTTTTCCTCTGCCTTCTTCATGATCAGCTTGTTATACTTAACTGTATACAAAGACCAAACTGCACAATGTCACTTGAATTGCCTACCAATGGTTTAAAACCTCCATCTCCTGTCTTATGTCTGGTTGAGTTTTCTCAGGGATTGGATCCAGACATGGCTAATGAGGTAGAGCAATTGCTGAAGACATTGATAAACAAAGAGTGTTTATGACCATAAAGTTTTGCTTCAATGTGACCAACAAAGAGCTTCAGAAAGCAAAACAAAGAGAGTTTTGCGCACTTACGTGCTTAAGACCTTGAATCTTGATCCTGTGACACGGAGAGCTAATGAGTTCTGGCATTCTTCTTCATTCATCCAATTCCAAACTCGGAGTAAGAATTGGGAATGTTGTCAGATACGAATCGCCTCTCATATCTTTAGCCAAACCTTCGAGTACATCATATATCTCATGAGACTGAGGATGCTCTTGATCTTTAGACGCAAAACTGTTTACATAACCTGCAACCTCAATGCCACTAAGACCAACTTCTTTCCTTAAACCCTTTTCTCTCATTCCTCTCCTCACCCGATCAACGCTCTTCCAATTTTGTTCCTCGGCATACATGTTTGAGAGCAAAACTTGATACCCGGAAAAGTTTTTTCCTTTATCTACTTTAGCTAACTTCTCTGAAACAGTTTCAGCAAGCTCAAGCTCACCGTGTAGTCTACAAGCTCCAAGAACTGAACCCCATAGCTCAGCTATGTTTCCTTCTTCACCAAGTCCTTTAACAAACTCGTAGGCTTCATTAACTCGGCCAACTCTCCCTAACATATCTGTAATGCAGCAATAGTGCTCATTTAAAGGCTGGATGTTATAAAATTCTCTCATTTCGTCGAATATTTTGAGACCTTCATCCACTAGACCGGAATAGCTGCAAGCTGATAGCACTGCAACAAAGGTGATAGCATCAGGTTTGATTCCCGACTCTTCCATTGAGCGAAACAGCGAGATAGCTCTCTCCCCCATTCCATGTTGACCATACCCCAATATCATCGTGGTGTATGTCACAGAATTTCTCTCTTTCGTTTGAGAAAACATGTTTTCTGCATGTTTTATCGCTCCTAACTTTGAATACAAATCAACTAACGCAGAAGCGACAAATACATTTTGATCCAAGTATTGCCTTATAGAGAATCCATGAAGCTGTTTACCTAAGTCGATACTACCTATTTGGCTACAAGCAGGGAGAACTGATGCCACAGTTACAGCATTGGGTCGAACACTCTGTTCTAACATTTTCCTGAACACAAGAAATGTTTCCTCAGTGTGTCCATTCTGAGTGTAACCAGAAAGCATAGAATTCCAAGTAGCTTGGTCTCTTTCAGCATAACCACTTCTCTCAAAAAGCTTCTGTGAGATCCTAATTAAACCTGACTTAGCGTACATGTCGATAAGGTAACTGTTCATTCCCTCGAAATGAATCCCGTGTCTGAGAAGGAAACCATGAGTCTGCTTCCCAATCTCTTTGTTTCTAAGATTTGATGCAGCTGAAAGCAAAGCAGTCACAGTTATGTAATCAATCTTAAACCCTTGCCTCTGCATTTCATACACCAGCATTAATCCTTCATCATCTAGTCCATTTTGGACAAACGCAGATATCATAGTGTTCCACGATACAACATCTCTCTCTCGCATTGAATCAAAGACTCCAAATGACTGGTGCACAGAACCACACCTTGAGTACATCACCATCAATGCATTAAATATCACAATAGGTAACTCTTGAAAATTCTTGCTCACAAAACCATGAAACTGCCTGCCTAGTTCCACTTGCTGCAGTGCTGAAACAGCACTCGCTGCCAAGAGGAACGTTACTTCGTCAGACACAATCTCTTTTGATCCTATCGCTTCAAGAAAAAGCTCGATACTTTCAACCAAGAAATCGTTCTGAACATAGACGCCTATCATTGTATTCCACACCTCAATGTTTCTCTCAACACAAGAATCAAATACTCTCCGTGATGATTCAAGATTGCCAAGCTCCGCATACATAGTAATAGCTGAACTCACCACAAACAAGTCCTTAACATATTCATCTCCCAATTTAAGCATCAAGCCATAAAAAACATTGGCTTTCTTAATGCTTCTAGAAGACGAAACCGCAGGAAAAACATTAACAAAGCTAACCGGGCTCGGTTTTATCTCCATTCTCATCATTATCGAAAACTGCCTACACGCTTCTGCATATCTCTCTGTTTTCACATACCAAGAAATCAGTGTATTCCACGCTACAACATTCTTCCTACGCATATTATCGAAAACTTTACGCACCACATCATACTCAGAAGAATCCAATTCACTGCTAGGACCATCCAAGCACGAAACATACATATTCATCAAAGAATTATGAACAACCCTGCTTGAGTTCTGTAAACAACGGATTAAATGGCAATGGACAGCTTTACCAGCTCTCAAATTCTTGGTCTCAGCACAAGCCTTGAGGGTAGAAGAGTAAGTGTATGGATCACATTTAGTGAAAGGTGCCGTATTCTTCATCCTGGAGTAGAAAAGAAGAGCCTCGTGAGGCAGATTATTGCAAATAAAGCCGATGATGATGGTGTTCCAGAGAACAGTGGTTGGTTTAGGAATTGTGTCGAACAGTTGGCGTGCGAGTTGTGGGTTACCATCTTGACAGATTTTACTGAGACGGGAACGGATAGAATGTGTTTGGGGAGTAAGGGTTGGTGGAGAAAAGGTAGAAGAATGTCTGGTTTGATTTTGCGACGGAGATTGTAACGACAGTGGTGGTGGTGGTGGAAGAGGCAGAGCTGATCCGGCCATTGAAGAAGAAAAAAGAGAGCCTTTATTTGGCGCTCTTCACTCTATCTCTTCTATGTTATCATCTTCCTAAAGATTTAGTGATAAGAGTTTGTTTCGACAGTTTTGTTTATTTCACTCTACAAAAATTTCTACTTTTATGTAATTTGAGACTGTTATTACTGCATCTAAAACTCCATTTTGAAATACATCCAAAATATCCAATTATGCGATAAGTAACCACGGTATAATGATATTTATATACTCCAAGAAGGATGTACACTATAAGAATCTTCTTAGTGAATATTTGCTAAGAGAAAGACAATGAAAAGATGATATTAGTCTATGCATATTTATAAGAAGATTTAGAAAATGATTTGTTATGATTGCAGTATATATTTGATTATTTGAATATCATATAACTCATGAAGAGATTTATATACAGTAGAATATCAGAAGAAAAAGTTTGAGATACATAAACTTGAAAACACAAAACTATCTCAAGATGTCTCAGATTAAACATTTAGCGAAAAGATGCTATGAACCAGAAGTTCAATAGTATAAAATATCATATGGCAACCATACGAGTTTGTTCATTAATTTTATGCTTATAATAGTTCTAAAAGAGATATTATATATGATCATAATACATCTCCTGAAGAAGATGTTTATGAGGGAAAAAAATATAATGATATGCGTGCAGGGGCGGAGGCAGTGAAGTAATAGGTGGGGCACTTGCCCACCATGAATTTCTCAAAATTAGTGTAATTCTTTAAAGATTTTTCATAATGCCCTTCTTGATATATTATTTAATGGTATATTGTTTGATTGTTTTTTCACTTTGCACCGGATGAATATAATTTCTAGATCCGCCACTGTATGTACTCTTTTTCCTTTATCATAGTTTTTATCCCATAGGGTTTTTCTATGAAAGGTTTTTAACGAGACATCAAAGAACACGCAAATGATAGACACATATAGAGGAATGTTATCATTATAATGAGTTATAAAAGTCTATCAATCTTCCAAAAGAATATCATACATTAATGATAATGAGAGAAATAAAGAGAATGATTCAGATGAATCATCTAGAAGACTGATGAGTTGCAGAAGAATGACATGTTCAAGAGGTTGTTCAAGCGAAACTTTGGTCGACTTATTTTCAAGACACTTCCAACTAGTACCTTCAAGAAACAAGTTTGGAGCATCACGAAGATTTCAAGTTATGCACTCATCAGCCTATAAAAGGAGACAATTGGAAGGATACATCAAAGGCGACAGAACAAAGCACCTTCTACCAAAGTTGACAGAGCAAATCCGTTCAAGCGAGAATCTAGCAGATCTTTTTACAAAGGCGCTTCCAACTGCTACCTTCAAGAAGTTAGTTTATGGTATCAGATTACGTCACCCCAAAGATCTCGAGTCATGTAATCATCAGGGGGAGTAAATGCGCGCTGCACTCTTTTTCCTTCACCATGGTTTTTCCCACTGGGTTTTCCCTGGTAAGGTTTTAATGAGGCAGCTTCTTTTGCGTATTAGGATTACTTTTACTCTAATGACATCCAAGGGGGAGTGTTATAAGCCCATTTAGTGGATGTTCATTAGAAGCCCATAGAATATGCTAGACTTATTCCCCAAGTATTCCTTATAACCCTAATACTTGTACCCTATATATATTCATCATTCTCTCTGGAATAAGACATCAGTTTCTCTTCTCTTCTTTACCTAAACAAAGTCAATGAGTTTCTTTCGAGAACTTGTATTCTCACCTGAAGTGAAATAATACAATAGAAGTATAGAGCTTATTGAATGCTTAAGAAAATCAATGTATGAATGCTTCAGAATAGCTTATTGAATGCTCCAAAAGAGCATACAGTCTACAAGAAGGTAATATTTGATGGTATATATTCTTTTAAGTCTCAAAAGGTGTAAGGATTGGATTGAGATAAAATACATTACCCAAATTGGATTTATATAGTGAGATTCAATTTGAGATACATGAACTTGAAGTTTCATATCATCCCGAGAGAAAAATTTAGAGAATCTCACATAGACAATAAGTGACATATCCAGAAGATTATGTTCACTACTTGATTATTAAAGTTCACTACAAGTGATATATCTAGAAGATTATGTTCACTAAGTTCTTCGAACAATTCTCAAAGGAAAAGTGTGATCACCAGAATGTGATATTACATAAAACTAGCTATGTGATTGGTTAAATCTAGCTATATCCAAGATTAGAAGACTAAAAGTCTGTGAGTAAATATAATTCAGCTATGTTTAGAATTACTTGCTAATTGATATTATATTGAGAGAATATCTCTAATGCGGAGTTGGTAAAGCATACATAATAAAATTTCCATGCAAGTAATGTTGTCCTATAGACACAAAGTCATGAACAAGAATTTAAGAAATATTATAGATTCTTCTTGAGGATGAGAAAATATATATGAGTTATTGATAAGAAATCATACTCATATTTGACTAGTTTTGATATATTCTCTAAAGTGAATATGATATATATGATATATGATACATAAAGGAAAAGGATCGTATGAATAAAATTTGCCGAGAAAGTAGATACTAAATTGATTGCCTCAGTCTTTGTTTTATGACAACTCCCATCATTAGCTATGGATTTTCCAGGTACGCTTTATATATATGCTCTTCATTTTGTACCATGTCTACAAGTTTTTAGTCAAATTAATCTTTAAGATTTTCTATACTAGATTATAGAATTTCTATTGTTGTCCCATTTATTACTTTATTGGCACATGATTCATTATCAAAATCCATGTTTGAGGTGTCATGGATTAAAGAAAGTTATTTTATGTTATCTCCTGAAGGGAGTAAGTGATTAGCAATGAAACGTAAACCAGAAGTTTACTAGTTAAGAATGAAAAGTAAACCAGAAGTTTACTAGTGAAGAATGAAAAGTAAACCAAATGTTTACTAAGAATTTATATGTTTGGTTTAACCGGATTGGTCATCCTGGTTTAAAGATGATGCGAAAAAATAAATAAATTATGATATTTATGTGGACATTAAGTGAAGAACCAGAAGATTCTTCCTAATTATTTATCATAGGTTATTTGCTCAAAAGCAATATGATAATATGGCTTTCACCAGTTAAAGATGATTTGGACTCTACCAATTTTTCTGAAATATATACAAGGAGATGATTATGGGCTGATCACCCACATTGTGACATTTAGATGCATTGATTCAATGGACGCATTGAATCGATTAATGCAATAAAAGGTCATATTTTTCCTTGTTATAAACCAGCAACTTGGAGTTTGCGAGGTTATTTTTGGTTTATATTTGAAGCCTGATTATTATATGTCCATTGGGATAAGTGTTGAACATCCTGAAGCTCATGTTCATATACAAATTTTAGTAGCATTGATTCGCATCAAGCCAATGAATAACCAATTGTTCTCCCCATCATTATTGGTTTAGGGTTAAAAACCAAATAGTTTCCATCTGAACGATATTTGAATGAAAGATCTATGGATGTGAAAAGTGCTCCACCACAGTGCTTGATGATGGAACCTCAGAAGAGGATAAAAATATATGTTGGATATGAAAGATAATTAAGAGTCATCCCAAAAGAATTTATATAAGGCTCAATTTATATACTTTCATTTTAATGAGTCAACTTTTCCAACATTAGGGGGAGAAATTAAACAGTTGGAGAAAGATATGTAGGAATTATCATTGATCCTCGGACCAAAAGAATTTATATGAGAAGTCCAAAAAGATAATTCATAAGAAGAACTTAGCGTATTAATTGTCATACACATTTAGTAACTCAAAATAGAGTGATGAAGTCACCTACCCCAGCTGTATATGCTCCAATTAAAATTGATGTCCCGGAAGGACTATATCAAACTGCTAGTGAGTCTAAAGATCGCATGAAGCGTGATAGACTTATTTGGTTCCCAATATTAAGAATCCTCGAAAGAAAAAAGAGCATAAATTGAGAATGACCAATTCGAAGAAAGAAAGATTTTGAAAAATCTCCAGAAGAGATTGGATGATCTCTAGAAGAGACATAAACATGACAAATGGAAAAAAATTCCAAGTACTTGAAAATGAAGAGATATAGCTAGCTATGTCATGTGTGGAATAATATGGAACCATAAAGCAAATCGACGTCGTAATATTTTTGCATGCAATGAGTAGTTGATATTATGGATAAAAAGAGAGGATCATGAAAGAAAGTCTATTGCAACGTGTACACAAAATAATGATTGGAAGAAATAGACTTATATAATCTCTTGTAGAGAATTATATGGACCAGTAGTCCTTGCACTTAAAGTGTAAAACCAGTGTCATATAAATGAGTCTTTTGTATGAAAGAATAGTGAATATAGTGAAATTCACAAAGATAAAGAATGTTTTATGAAGAGATATATTCTCTTGTGGTGGCAATTATTTTTGATATCTTACAAATTTGGTAGTAAGAGATGAAACAATGGATAAAGATATCTATATGCAATCCTTGAAGGATATATATGTGAAGGATACAATCCCTGAAGGATTAATGATATCAGAATTATATTCTCAGGAATTCTACTCGGTAATCGATCGAATGAAAAGAAAGTATGTAGCATGGGATATAATCATGTAAATACCCATGTAGACTTATCAAAATATTTTGATAAAGTGATTCTTCATTTGAACATCATCGAAAGGGGAAATTAGTTCATATCTCGGTATCCCCGAGAGCCTAGGAGGCTCGAAGATCATGATTTTTAACTTCTTATATAAACGATTAAATGATAGGGTTAATGGATGGTCGACTAAGTTCTTATCGAAAGGGGGGAAAAGAGGTTTTGATTAAATCAATTGCTCTGGCCCTTCCGACCTATGTGATGTCATATTTTCGTCTTCCACAATCGTTGCTAGGGAAATTAAATAGTACTATAGCCAAATTTTGGTGGAGTTATAATGGAAATACGAGACGTCTACATTGGCAAGCATGGGAGAAGCTATGTCTTTCTAAGGACGAGGGGGGGTTGGGTTTTCATTCGTTGGAACATTTTAACTCCGCCCCTTTGGCAAAACAATTGTGGAGACTGTCTCAGTATCCTAATTCTTTGGTTGCAAGTGTATTAAAAGGCCTATACTTTCGGGATAAGCACCCGCTTTTGGCAACAAAAAAAACTCGCCTTCATAAGAATGGAAGAGTATATGGTCGGCTAGGGATCTGCTTTATACTAGTAGTCGGATTTCAATAGGGTCAGGAAATGGTGTCGCAGTTTGGCAGGATCCGTGGATCGTGAATACTTATCCAAGACCGGCACAAGGACGAGGAAGTGCCCTGCATCTCAACCTTAAGGTAAATAATTTGTACAATTTTGCCACAAATGAATGACACCTTCCAATTCTTCAGGAATTTATGGAACCAAGGGATATCCAGTTAGTTCAGGGTCTTGAGATCAGTCAATCATTTATGGCAGACAGATTTATCTGGCACTTTACCAAATCAGGAAAATATAACGTCCAATTGGATTATTGGTTAGCTAGAGAACTTGCGAAGAATATTGATGCAAATATGGCGATAGAACCTAGTGTTACGGTACTGAAGGCATATGTCTGGTAGATAAAGTGTTCCCCCAAAATTAAACATTTTTTCTTGCAAGCTTTATGAGGGTCATTAGTAGTATTAGAAAGGATTCATCATCGAGGATCAACTGTTCGACGGCCTGTGGGCGATGTGGACATTATGAGGAAATAATAAACCATGCTTTGTTTGAATGCCCGGTGGCAAAAGGTATTTGGGGCTTATTTTTATTTACTCGGGGCAAGAGCTTCTTCGGTACTCATTGATATATGCTAATATGGATTTCTTATTCTGGAGGATGGTGAGTGGTGATACTCTCAAAGGGGACATTAAGATGTATTCGTGGATAGTCTGGTTTATTTGGAAGTCAATGAACAAAAATTATTTCCAAGGTATAGAAGCGGATCCAATCATTCTTATGTAGTCGGCGGAAAGTGAGTATCTGGCATGGACGGATGCCCAACAGAGGACTAATGAGGAGGAACTCAGTCTAAGGAAGCACGTTCAACCAGTGCCATCAACATCGACTGGGCTCCGATGTCAGGTAGATGGATCTTGGAAGGACGCATATACAACTTCAGGACTGGGTTGCGTGTGCGACCAACACGATCATTCGATCCTTCTAGGGACGCAGGGATTAAGCCATCGAAGAGCCCCTTTGCATTCGGAGGTCGAGGCTCTAGTATGGGCTATGTTCTGCATATTGGAGAGAAGTGTGGATTGTCACTTGTTCGAGACGAATTGTTCTGATCTGGTCGACATTGGCCAGAACCTTAAGGAGTGACCGGCATTTTCGATTTTCATTGGCAAACTTCAAAGCTTATAGGTCGGATACCCAACTTTTCCTTATCACTAATTCCCCGTTCTATTAATCTAAAAGCGGACTGCTTGGCTCGTTCAGTAGATCACGTGCTTTAAATTTTTCTTATGTAACAACTTCCATCCGCATTGGATTTAAAATAGAAACTCTATTTATTGGGCTTAAGGATGGCTTTTATATTGAGAGAAAAATAAAAATTATATATTGGGCTTATATTGTTAATGGGCTCTATATTGCTTCGACTTCTTTGAGTCGACCCATCAACTGTGTTCTCATGTCGGACAAACCCAAATCCAAACCTTCAAAATTTACTAAGCACATGTATGAACACTAACTCTTTATATTTTTTGTTGTCAAGATACACTGTATATTAGTTTTTGTCATGTTTACAAAAATACAATACTTTGTTTTGTTTGTACTGAAAGTCCGAAACTATAGTAATAAAATAGCTGGCATATTTTTTAAAACGTGAGTCAGCTGCTCCAAACGATAATTTAATTCTATTTCGATGTTAGCTAAAAAAAGCATATATTAAAAATATAGATTCAGACAAAGTAGCAGAAGTTGAAAAAATGACTGGACATAGTAAATATTTTGTTTTTCTACAATCGTGTCACAAAATAATAGAGTTATGATTTTTTTTTTGTGCTACTATAATATTCCGAGTACGTTGCTTCGCCATCTTGAGGTGCTTATATATATTGTTTTTTTCTTTGGGGGTCCTTGCAGAATCGATGTCTTGAAAATCAATAATACTATGAGATATTTATATATAATAATAATATCAACAAACTTTCGGATATCTTGTGTTATTTTCAAAGCAAAAAATAATACCATGAGATTTTACTTTCAAATGAAATGTTTTAAGTTTCAACAAAAAATAAAATGAAATTTCGAACACTAACTATTTTAAAATTTAATGTCGTTTTAGTTTTTTTTTATTATAAATGTTGGTTTAAACTTCAAATCAAAACTAATAAAATTATAAAATTGAACAACATATCGAAAAGAATCAATTTTCTTAAGTGTAATAGAGCTTTTAATACGTTTTTTAAGTGTCAAAAGACTTTAAACAACAGTTATTAGTATTATAATAGAAAAATATAATTGTATTCTGCAAAGTGTCCCCAAAACCTTCATAATGGATATGTGTCTTTCATTTTCGGTTAGATGTAATTTTTTTTTTTGGATAACTGGGAAGTTCAACGCCTGTAGACATGGATATCTCTCTAAAGCGGCAAGGTCCAAACCATATAATTTAACTCTTCTGCCGTATGTCATTTAACTAGTAAAGTATCAGTTAAAATAATATCCATTTGTAGAGGCTGAACTTTGAAAAAAGTCAAAATTATTCGCTCAATCAATTAGAATTCTGCTAAAACTAAATTCCAATTAGAGAAGAGATTAAAATATTTGAAAATCATTAAAAGTTAAAATTTTCGTTGAAGTACTATCTCATTTTCACGTACAAAAATGTTTATGTTCGTATTAATATTAATTTTTATAGACAACATTCTGTTCTAACATAAGAGTTTCAGTAGTAAAATATAAGTGTTTGATTTTCGTACAATGCTTATTGACATAGTAATGTTTAAAGTGTTAAATTTTATATAATATTTTAAGATTCCATTAAGTTAAAGTTTTGACAAGTTGTCATGTGTCACTTTTTGGTGTCGGCAATTAATGTTCATTTTCATATTTAGAACCTAATTTTTACTTAATTATGACATTTGCCCTTTTAGAATTTAAAATTTTTGTATAAATTTTAATTTAAAGTAAACATTTAATACCAAATTATCTTCATGAATTAATTGAAAATATGTAAAGCCATATTCTAATAGATTTTTTTTTTTACAATATCTCTTCAGAAATAAGTTAATTTTTTCTTATTATTCTATAATAAAGTAATAAATTTTTTATAAAATATTCTAATATGTTTCTATTCACGATATGTGCTGTAGTATCACTATATAATTTTGTTTATCATGTTTCATATATATAAATATTTTAATAATATGATAGATTTTTTATATATTTTAAAATAATTCACATAAAATAACTTAAAATTATTGTTTAATTTTTAGTCTTAACTTCATTGAAATCATAAATTGTGAGCATAAATCTTGAAAATCACTTAATTAGTTATATTATATTATGTAAATATAGAGGAATAGTGTTCCATACTTTTTAATAGATACTTTAATTTCTTATTTAAATCACTTAACAATTATGTAAATCACTTATTTAATTTCTGTAATATTAAATATAAAAAAAAGTCAATAGGTTAACAATTGTTGTATATTATACCATGTTATGTTTTAAATCCACGCAACGCGTAGACATACCCTAGTATATATATATGTATGTGTGCAGTCTTTTATTCTAATTATTTCTATTTTAGAACACAACCACGTTTTGTTTAGAAATTTCGATGTACCTGTTTTAATATGAAAGTTCGAACCTTAATAAGGAGTATTATTTTCTAACATTGAAGGCTAAACCATTCTGCTAGTCAACCTCTTTCTTACCAAAAAAATTCCTCTAGGACCAAACTTTATAATAATAAACATAAATTCCATATCATAACTCTTTCTTGTCAAGACTTTCAAAACGGCAACATTTTAGAAGTGCAAAGAAAATATCAACACGATTATTGTTTTATGATGATCGATGTTCCAAGTTTTGCTCTTTTCTGCTAGTAATTGGCCGACGTGTAGAAACTATCGTTTTCTTGTGTCCCAAATTTATTCTCTTTTCTACTTCTGATTGACCGACGTAAAGAAAATGTCAAAACCATAATCGTTTTCTTGTGTCCCATTTTTTTTGCTCTTTTCTGCTGGTTATGGACCAACGTGTATTCATTACTTAGACGACCACTAGTTTTTTCTTTTCTTCTAAATTATTGTTGCGATTGTGGAGGAAACAGTAGTCGAATGGTACAGTCACATGCATGTATGAGAGCTTCATTCATAACATTTACATTATCCATGCATTTCTCTCTATCTTTTTATTTTGGTTTTCTTAAAGAAAATTAAATCATAAAAGTGATAGACTTCTATGGATACATTATTATTCTACCCGCCACTCACCGCGTCAATCATTTTATTTCGTTTCCTTCCCCGTAGATATATCGGAAGGACAAAAAATTAGTGATACTTTTAATTTCATGATGTTTTGTATCATACAAAGTGGCCAAGTGGGTGTATAGCTCTAATATTGTTCTGTCTGTGTTAATATAGATGTTTTCATTAATAACCCTTATGGATGATATTTAGAAATTTGAATAGTAGTATATAACAGTATTCTACATTTACGTACGAAAGTTCTAGATATACGTAAATTGAAAGAATCAGTGTACATATCACTTTTCTATACAGTGTATTTGCGGTTTAGTTATTTTGAACTAACGTGCTTTAAAACAATTACGTTTTGAATTTTTGTTTTTTCTTTAAAAAGAAAACCTAATTACCGTTTGATTTTAATTGTATCTAAATAATAATATTTAGCTTAATTAGTAGATGCTGATCTATTTACATCATACTCTAGATCTAATATTTATCTTAGGCTGAGTGTACGATACGAGCAATATAATCAATTAATAATAATATGAAAAACACTACAATTAGAGAGGATGTGGCCCATTTCATAGCTTTGTGATTCTACGGAAAAATTGATCCGATCCATTTCTAGGTAGAGACACAAACTAGCACCCAAAATAAATTAACGAAATCCTTATAAAAGATGGTCCTTACACGGAAGGCGCAACCAAAATGAGGGAAAAAGATGTCTTTAGTTATATCTTGTGAGTATAGAAAATAGAGAATGGGAGGTGTCTCTTAAGTCAAATAATAATGCAACGTTCTTTCATGATTTGTCCCACTGGCCATTACACTACCAAAAAAAAACATTTGGTTGCTCCCATAATTACAAAAAATGACTATACGTCCAAGTATTAAAATTTTATGTCAATAATATATCGGTGGTTAATATCTACAATTTTATAGACTAGGCATTCTCTGAGGTTCGTATACTAGAGCTTGAGAAAGTCGGGACATTTTATGATGTTATATTTTTTTGGCCATTCTGGATCGTTTATGAAAAGATAAGGTGCAAGACATGATTCCTAAAACTAGATTGCATTTTTCAAAAAGAAAAATTTGACCAATGATTACTAGAGCAATGGATATCGTTCTATCGTTAATTTTTGTTTATATATATAATATTTCTTTTGAAAAGGAGAATAATATGTTATAATAGTTACGCAAAAGTTGTATGCTGCTAAATGATGAAAATTCTATCTTACAACAGTGATGTTATTTTTCCAAACATTTTCATGTCCCCTCGTACATGAAAATGTCGGCTTAACCATAAATGCGAATGTCCAAAAAATCATGCATGTGTTACGATTTTTTTCCCATAACTTTAAACCTTTTGACCTAAAGAAATTTGAGTTAAAAGTAAACAAAGAAAACAAGTTGACAAAAATAGGAAGATAAATTAAAAACTAGAAAAGTGTCCTAAAGAATTTATGGACGTTTGTTTCTTTTGTTAAATTTTATAAGTTTCCTGTTTAAAATTAATTAATTGGTAATAACTAGTTTGACATCTGTTATTTGTTTATTATTTAAAACTCATACTAGGTGACTTGCCCAGCTATAAGATTTTTTGGCATAATAAGTTAATTTTAGTAGTAAGTAACGTAATTTTATCATCTATAAAATTAAATATGCATGATTATTAGTTTTAGACGTGTATGCATGTAAAAATAATAATTTTATTATTATTTTATTTTGACGTAATAATAATATTATTAGATATCATGTTTTATATGTTGCCGTGAAAAAGTATTTTTTTTTTTTTGTAATTTTTATTGAAATAAAACCTAAATGATAGATACTAATATGTAAAATTTTATAATTAAAGAAAGAATGTTTTAATTTAATTAAAAATGTAATAAGGCGAGCAATAAGAATTTGAAAACTATGTTATTGATACTAATTAATTATCTACATTTTATTATCACTAATACATATTTTTTTTAGTTTTGATATATTTATATAAACTCTGCTAGTTGTAATAACTATCATCTTTGTTATATGTTTTTAATTTTTGTTTCTTTTTAGATTTTGTGTCTTCTTGATTTTTGTTTTTCTTCTTCTTTAATGATACGTAATGAATTTTTGTCATGGTCTTATGGAGGAGGATATACTAAATTGAATTAAACTGAATTATATGTTTGTTAGAATGGTTGATACTATTTCCATCTGTTTGAAGGATACAAATATAAAATCATAATTTCTCAAGTATTTAAATGATAAAACCCGATCCAACCTTACACTGAAGAAAACTGCAAAGAACTTTTTTGTTATTATTATGGCATTTGGAATTAAGAGACGCTTTCAACATCATCCAAATTACCTAATTATTATTACTGTAGTTACTTAAATTAATAAAAAATTATATTAAGTTCGGTAAATTAAAAAAAAAAGAATTGGAACTAAGAGCAAACAAAAATACAAAGAAAAGAGAAGGACATATTTATTTATCTTCTCTTTGCGTCTATCGGCCATTGCGTTGTAAAGAAAGTCAACATATACAAACTATATTAAATCAAACGAAAACAATGACAAAGATATTAAGAACATTTAAAGCTTCTTTCGAACATTTTTTAATATTATATTACCTCAATTTTATGCATTAGAGATCTTCTTCTCCTACGTATCATAAAATGAAAAATGTTAAAAATGAAAGATACTTGACGAACCTTTCAATTGATTTGGTCTGGTTCATGATTAGTTGCTAGCTATTTACTTCACATACCTTGAAAATATAAAAAAAATATCAGAAGATTAGTTTCACACCAAATCCAATGAAACAAAGAAACAACAATTGAAAGTTTGTAACACAATAATATTCGTTTTGATTTATATAAATCATAATAATTATGAACTTAAGTAAAATCTATATGAAAGTAGCAACTGCAGAAAGAGAAATAGAGAAAGCTAGAGAGTGATGAATACAAATTATAAAATAGATGACCTTGACACTTTTTATATAAATTAGATTAGTTAAGGTTTTCTAGATAGCGTTATATTTTATAACAAATTAAAAGATTTTATAGATTAAATAATAAAGCAATTTAAAATAAAAAATCTAATCAGAAAAGACGAATTCCAACATGAATATTCTTTGGATAAAATATTAGTTTCAAATCGTAATCTTTGATAATTTTGGAGAAAGATCTCGAATCTGATTAAAATTATATTAATTAAATCATTTCTGAAATTTAATGTTAAAATACGTTTATAGAATAATTATCAAAATTTTATTCATTATTTTTATTATCCATATTATTTAATTACCTAATGAATGAAGAGCATTAAGCCATGTCACATTTTTAGCCATTCATGTCATCATTTGTCATCATTTTTTTGTATAGTCATCATTTTTTACTTGAGTTTTAATAGGAAAGGGGATTCGATGTTCTAATTTAATGGCTCTGATTGGCAGAGCATTAGCATGTATGAGCATTAGCATGAAGCAGCTGAAGCATGAGCATCTGAACAAAGTATACATTTTAGGTGATTGGTAGAACAATTAATGGTTAGATATAAAATAAAAATAAAAACTATTTAACTATATTTATTTATATGTATTCTAAAATATATTACGTCATAAATTATAAATATCATTTAATTTTTTATTTATTATAATACTATTTAACAAATAATATGACAAATAAACTAATGATATATATATATAAAGTTTTAATTTTATTATAAATATATTTCTATATTCTAAAATTTAATATGTTAATATTGTATATAAATTATTTTTGTAAGGTATAACATAATTTTTTATAATCTTTTCGAATTTAAATTACATTTAGTTGATATATTATCTGATTATAATATTATTTTAAAGTATAGAATAAATAAAATAATGATAAACATATATTAAGTAATTAAAAGTATAATTTTTTTATATAAGTATAAAAATAAATGAGTTGTATAATTTTATTTTTTATATATGCGAGAGGTAAATGCTTTGGAAAAACTCTATTTGAGAGCATTGAATGTGAGAGCATTTGAGAGCATTAGCATTTACTAAATGCTCTGCTTAATGCTTCGTCAACTTAACTTAATTGGATAATAAAGAGCATGATGCTCCTCTAAATGCTGCCAATCAAGGCCAATATCTCCATAAAAATGATGAGTTTTTAATCATTTGTTTCGGTAGGATACTTCTACAAGATCATTTTTGGATTAGAAGGCTCAGTTTTAAATGATACCGAATACGATAATTAGTTTAGATTGATTTTGATACAATTTTGATAGCATACAATCGTGTTATCATATCATATTAATTTCATTTTATGGATTTAAAATTAAGAATTATTTGGTAATGAGTCAATTAGCTCTATCATTATTTCTCAACAAAAATGTAAGGATTCTTTCCTCATTTCTATACCGATTCAATGTTCTCAATCAGATTAGTTATGCGATTTACTATTGTATTTGTTTGTTATAGCTTGGGGAAAACGTAAAGAATTGAAAGCAAGAACACAAGAGATTTGTTCACCCAGAGTTCGCGGATCTACTCTCTGGAGATGGCTCAGAAATCATCAAGCATTCACTATCACTTCAAGGTATACAATCGATCAATACAAGTTTGAGTTTGATCAAGATATAGCTACTATCACGCTAATACTGATCCTCTCTGTTTCTGCAGATTCTACAAGAAACAGAGGTGATAACCAGACCAGATTCTCCTGCGTAAGTGATCACCGGAAAACACAGAGACTTGCCGGAGAAGATGATCGGAGACTCTCGCTGCTTCTTCTCTATTCTCTCTCTGTTTCTTCCTTCCCTTCTTTTATGTTACAACAGTAATGAGGATAAGGTTTTACTTAACTATTGTAAAAGGCTTATATCCTCTATCAGACTTGGGCTTGTGTAAACTTAATCCGCATGGGCCTTGTCAAGTTTCTGGCCCATGACGAACTTAGCTGAGATAGGGCAAAGGCCAAAGACTCTTCACAATCTCCACCTTAGCCGTATGCTCTATCTCTTTTCTCCTTCAGACACAAACCCTAGTTCTTTGTTGTCTCCGGTGTGAATGCTTATCCCCAACGTGTCCTCGACTTAACCGTCGATCGTCTATCATCATCAAGACTAGATGATCCTCAGATGAACAACCACATGTAACCCTCGAACTTCTTCTCTGAAACGATTCACAACTGATTTCAGACTGAAAGCTTCTGATTCATGTAACCTTTCTGTTCTTAACCTCAACCCACTGAAATCTGACCCCAAATCTTTTTGTTCTAACACTGCAGAACACGACGACTCTTCAGTTACTCAGGTCGATTCAAGAACAAAATGTAACCTCTGATACTTCTTTCCCTTTTCTGATTAACCTCAGACTCTGAACAGATTACTGACACAAAACCTCTGAATCCTCTGTAGATCCTGAAGATTCTGTAAACACGACGATCAGACTTCTCTTCTCTCAGAAGGTAACTGTTCATCTTATTCTTTAGTGAACCTTTCAACCACTTAAGTTTTACTTTACCATAAAACTCCACCAGCTTGACTAAAACCGCCTAGCAACTTTACCAGTATGAGTTGATTAATTTCCCAGAAACTGAATACTGACCTTTCTGTTTCTGTGTCTGCTTTTGCGAGGTACCACCAACCACAGTAGCTCGCAGTAACTGTCTTGCTCAGACGAGGAGTTTAAGCGTTGCCTGACATGACTCAAAAGTCTTACCAGGTACGCTTTTAGTTAAAAAATCTGCAGGGTTCATACTCGTATGAATCTTCTCCATGGTACACCTTCCTTCACTGATTTTTTCCCTTATGAAATGGTATTTAGTGTCCATATGTTTAGTCCGTCCATGATGAACTGTGTTCTTGGCTAAACTGATTGCACTCTGAGAGTCACAAAACAATTTAAACTTATCTAAGGATTCTTTCCTCATTTCTATACCGATTCAATGTTCTCAATCAGATTAGTTATGCGATTTACTATTGTGTTTGTTTGTTATAGCTTGCGGAAAACGTAAAGAATTGAAAGCAAGAACACAAGAGATTTGTTCACCCAGAGTTCGCGGATCTACTCTCTGGAGATGGCTCAGAAACCATCAAGCATTCACTATCACTTCACGGTATACAATCGATCAATACAAGTTTGAATTTGATCAAGATATACCTACTATCACGCTAATACTGATCCTCTCTGTTTCTGCAGATTCTACAAGAAACAGAGGTGATAACCAGACCAGATTCTCCTGCGTAAGTGATCACCGGAAAACACAGAGACTTGCCGGAGAAGATGATCGGAGACTCTCGCTGCTTCTTCTCTTCTCTCTCTGTTTCTTCCTTCCCTTCTTTTCTGTTACAACAATAATGAGGATAAGGTTTTACTTAACTATTGTAAAAGCCTTATATCTTCTATCGAACTTGGGCTTGTGTCAACTTAATCCGCATGGGCCTTGTCAAGTTTCTGGCCCATGACGAACTTAGCTGAGATAGGGCAAAAGCCAAACTCTTCACAGAAAAAAAAACTCTATCATTATATACTCCCTCCGTTTCATTAAATAAGATGTTTAAGCATTATTTTTTTTATTTCATTTTATAAGATGTTTTACAACTTTCTATGTAAAATTTAATGTATATGACTATTTATATTATGCAGTATTTTTTCTTATTCGTTAATATATGTTTAATCAGATATAAATGATATTTTTAATGTTATAAATTAAAACAAAAGACTAAATTAATACAATTCTTAAACTATGCGCTTTTAACTAGAAAGTCTTATGTAATGAAACGGTGGGAGTATTATTTAATATCCGTGTTCACTTTCAATATAGGATATATCCTAGTATCTCTTGGGCATAATGTGTTTTTGTTTTTAAAACATAATTCATCTTGCAAATTCCCCATGTGTTATTGGTAAATATGATAAATTTTGCAAAATGCCACGCTTAAGATGCTATTTTTATTTTAAAGAATTTATAGATCCAATTATCCAAATATATATAATAAGTATTAGTGGTAAAAAATATATATTAAATTAGAAAACTGTGACAGTAAAAAATTTGTTTTAAAAAAGAAATTGGAAACTTAATAACAAAATTGTAAGAAAACAAAATTGGTATGTCGGTATATTATGAAGTCCATATACAATATGTACGTATATATAAATACAAAACTTGTAGTCTGCCACGTGTGTGTGTGTATATAATGAAATAAATAAGAAATATATAACAAACGAACGAACTTGCCAGTTGCCACTATATAATACAAAAATATACGGCAAAAAAGAATAATACAAAAATATAAAACTTGAAATGTTTCTTTATTTTTTGATAACCACCTTGAAATGTTTCTTACTCGAAGAAAATTGTACGAGTACGTTTAAATTTTATATATTGACAATAACAAAAGTATTTTAAAAAATGTGATTTAATTTGTTAGGAGTCAGACAAAAGTTCAGTCAATTAATCAGGATTAAGTTGTATGATTATATAGTTTCTTTTAAATAATGTTGATCACACCACAAATTATGCATGCATGGTTTAAATGGGTAGCGCATGTTCAAATTAACAAAATAAATCCTGCTTTGGCATGTAAGAGTTATTATTTTTGGGTGTATCGTAACGGAAAAGTAGTTATATGCCTACAAATAAAATTGATAAATATATGATTTTGTAAATATGAGATCTGATCCCCTCATAGCAAAAGCTTAAATATTGCTAAAGAATTTCTTTATTTTCCACGTAGAGACCAATTTATTGAAAAATATTTTCAAATTTTATTAGTGATTATTTACAAAACCTGGTAGATAATAGTTAAAATACCGGCGTAAATATCTAGTACGTTTACAAAATCTACAAACGAGTCCTTTAATAAAGCAAGTAGCAAATTCTTAAATTTTCAGTAATACGAATCTAGAATTACAAATAAAGGCCAGTTAAGGAAAGTTTGACAAAAACCCTTTTATTTTCTTTTTGTATCTAAGTGACCTGAAATGTGCTTTAATCAAATCCATTTTCAATCACCTAAATCGCAGTTTGATGCTTACATTAAGATATACAACAAAATATCTTACTAGATTTCTCTATAAAAGGAAACACACTCATATTGCTACTCTCACTACGTCACAAACACAAGCCCTCTTCTAAAAGATGGGGTTTCGCACACAAAACCTTCCCTTTCTCATTCTCCTCCTCTTCAGCTTCCTCTCCGTTTCCTACGCTCGTGAATGTCCTCCCACCAAACCACCAAAACATCACGTCAAACCGCCTAAGCCACACCCCCACCCAAAACCTCCCACCAAACCTCACCCTCACCCTCACCCTCACCCCCACCCAAAACCACCCACCGTGAAACCACATCCCCACCCTAAACCACCGACTAAACCTCACCCACACCCAAAACCTCCCACCATAAAACCACCTCCGTCTACCCCAAAGCCGCCCATGGTCAAGCCTCCGCCCTCAACTCCTAAACCACCCATTGTCAAGCCTCCACCGTCCACTCCAAAACCACCCTTCGTTAAGCCTCCACCCATTGTAAAACCACCATCACCATCACCACCCGTTGTAATGCCGCCAACACCAAGTCCACCTATAGTAATGCCACCATCACCAATGCCACCTATCGTAACACCACCTACACCAACACCGCCAGTTATAACACCGCCTACACCACCGGGTATAACACCACCAACACCAACACCACCAACTGTAAAACCACCACCCGTCATAACACCGCCTATGCCGAGTCCTCCCATTGAAACACCACCTAAACCAACTCCGCCAGTGGTAACGCCACCAACACCTATACCACCAGTCGTAACGCCTCCAAAACCAACTCCACCCGTCGTAACGCCTCCAAAACAAACCCCACCCGTTGTAGCACCGCCAACACAACCTCCACCGACCGTAACACCACCAACACCGACTCCACCTACTGGAACACCGCCTAAACCAACTCCACCTGTCGAAACGCCTCCAAAACCAACACCTCCTATAGTAACGCCGCCTACACCAACACCGCCGCCTACACCAACACCGCCTGTTATATCGCCGCCTACACCAACACCACCACAACCAACGCCACCGGTCGTTACACCGCCAAAACCAATTCCACCCGTTGTAGCGCCGCCAACACCAACACCACCGGTCGTAACACCTCCAAAACCAACTCCACCTGTCGTAACGCCACCTATACCAACTCCTCCCATCGTAACACCACCGAAGCCAACTCCACCCGTAACGCCGCCGATGCCAACTCCACCCGTTGTGACGCCGCCAAAACCAACTCCACCCGTAACGCCGCCGATGCCAACTCCACCTGTTGTGACGCCACCAAAACCAACTCCACCCGTTGAAACGCCTCCAAAACCAACACCTCCCGTAATAACGCCTCCTACACCAACACCGCCTGTTGTATCGCCACCAAAACCTACACCACCCATCGTCACACCACCACAACCAACACCACCAGTCGTTACACCGCCAAAACCAACTCCACCTATTGTAGCGCCGCCAACACCAACACCACCGGTCGTAACACCGCCAAAACCAACACCACCGGTCGTAACACCGCCAAAACCAACTCCACCTATTGTAACGCCACCTATGCCTACTCCTCCCGTCGTAACACCACCGAAGCCAACTCCACCTGTAACACCACCAATGCCAACTCCACCCGTTTTGACGCCGCCAAAACCAACTCCACCTGTGGTAGCACCGCCTACACCAACAGCACCGGTCGTAACACCACCAAAACCAACTCCACCCGTTGAAACGCCTCCAAAACCAACACCTCCCGTAATAACGCCTCCTACACCAACACCACCGGTTCTATCACCGCCACAACCAACACCCCCAGTCGTTCCACCACCACAACCAACACCTCCAGTCGTTACACCACCACAACCAACACCACCAGTCGTTACACCGCCAAAACCAACTCCACCTATCGTAACACCGCCAAAACCAACACCACCTGTCGTAGCACCGCCAACACCAACACCACCGGTCGTAACACCGCCAACACCAACTCCACCTGTGGTAACGCCACCTATGCCAACTCCTCCCATCGTAACACCACCAAAGCCAACTCCACCTGTAACGCCACCAATGCCAACTCCACCCGTTGTGACGCCGCCAAAACCAACTCCTCCTATGGTATCACCGCCTACACCAACAGCACCGGTCGTAACACCACCAAAACCAACTCCACCCGTCGAAACGCCTCCAATAACAACACCTCCCGTAGTAACGCCCCCTACACCAACACCGCCTGTTGTATCACCACCAAAACCTACACCACCCATCGTCACACCGCCACAACCTACACCACCAGTAGTAACACCGCCAAAACCTACTCCACCCGTTGTAACGCCACCAAAGCCAACACCACCCATCGTTACACCACCACAACCAACACCACCAGTCGTTACACCACCAAAACCAACTCCACCCGTTGTAGCGCCGCCAACACCACCGATCGTAACACCACCTACACCAACACCACCGGTTGTAACACCACCAAAACCAACTCCACCCGTTGAAACGCCTCCAAAACCAACACCTCCCGTAGTAACGCCTCCAACACCAACACCGCCTGTTGTATCGCCACCAAAACCTACACCGCCTAAACCAACTCCACCCGTTATTACACCGCCTACGCCAACTCCTCCAATCGTAACGCCACCAAAACCAACTCCACCCGTAGCACCGCCGATGCCAACTCCGCCTGTTGTGGCACCGCCTAAACCAACTCCACCCGTTGTAGCACCGCCTAAACCAACTCCACCCGTTGTAGCGCCGCCAACACCAACACCACCGGTCGTAACACCGCCTACACCAACACCACCGGTTGTAACACCACCAAAGCCAACTCCACCCGTTGAAACGCCTCCAAAACCAACACCTCCTGTAGTAACGCCTCCAACACCAACACCGCCTATTGTATCGCCACCAAAACCTACACCGCCAAAACCAAGTCCACCCGTAGCACCGCCGATGCCAACTCCACCCGTTGTGGCACCGCCTAAACCAACTCCACCAGTTGTAACACCGCCTACACCAACACCACCGGTTGTAACACCACCAAAACCAACTCCACCAGTTGAAACGCCTCCAAAACCAACACCTCCCGTAGTAACGCCTCCAACACCAACACCGCCTGTTGTATCGCCACCAAAACCTACACCGCCTAAACCAACTCCACCCATTGTTATGCCGCCTACGCCAACTCCTCCAATCGTAACGCCACCAAAACCAATTCCACCCGTAGTACCACCGATGCCAACTCCACCCGTTGTGGCACCGCCTAAACCAACTCCACCGATTGAAACTCCTCCAAAACCAACACCTCCCATAGTAACGCCGCCTACACCAACACCACCCATCGTTACACCGCCACAACCAACACCACCAATCGTTACACCGCCAAAACCAACTCCACCCGTTATTGCGCCACCTAAACCTACTCCACCTGTGGTAGCGCCGCCTACACCATCACCACCTGTAGTAACACCGCCAAAACCAACTCCACCTGTTGTAACCCCACCTACACCAACTCCTCCCCTCGTAACACCGCCGAAGCCAACTCCACCCGTAACCCCACCGATGCCAACTCCACCGGTTGTGACGCCACCGAAACCAACTCCACCTGTCGTAACACCGCCTACACCAACACCACCGATCGTAACACCGCCAAAACCAACTCCACCAATCGAAACGCCTCCAAAACCAACACCTCCCATCGTTACACCACCGAAGCCAACTCCACCCGTAACGCCGCCGATGCCAACTCCACCTATAACGCCGCCGATGCCAATTCCACCCGTTGTAACGCCGCCTACACCATCTCCACCTGTGGTAGCACCGCCTACACCAACCCCACCGGTTGTAACTCCGCCAAAACCAACTCCACCCGTCGAAACGCCTCCAAAACCAACACCTCCTGTAGTAACGCCTCCTACACTAACACCGCCTGTTGTATCGCCACCAAAACCTACACCGCCCATCGTCACACCGCCACAACCAACACCACCAACTGTTACACCGCCAAAACCAGCCCCACCCATCGAATCGCCTCCCAAACCAACACCTCCCATAGTAACGCCTCCTACACCAACACCGCCTATTGTATCGCCACCAAAACCAATGCCACCAAAAACGTGTCCGCCACCATCATCTTCTCCTACTCCACCTTCTGTACCACCTAAGCCTAAACCAGAGACTTGCCCCATCGACACATTGAAGCTAGGATCATGCGTGGACGTTCTTGGAGGTTTGGTTCACATTGGGCTAGGGAAAAGTGCCAAACAAGAGTGTTGTCCGGTTTTAAAAGGTTTAGCTGACCTAGACGCAGCCGTTTGTTTATGTACCACTATTAAAGCCAAGCTTCTCAACGTCAACCTCATTGTTCCCATTGCTCTTGAGCTTCTTGTCAACTGTGGAAAAAATCCACCACGCGGCTTTAAGTGTCCCGCTTGATAAAAATGTATTAGAGTAATGAGAGTCTCTCGAGGACTCTAAATGTTTCGTTTCTCAAGATTATTGTTGGTTTCATGATCTCTTTAGTAATGAGAGGTTAATTTGTGTGTGCATGACCTTAAATTACCTATTTTATTATACTTTCTCCGTTCTTTTTTGTTTGATGTTTAAGGTTTCTACGCACAAATTAAGAAATTATTAAATTTTTAATTTTTTCAAAACAAAACATGTTTTATCATCAATTCCAAAAAAAATCAACCAATCAAAAAACAATATGCAGAATTTAAACAGTCAAAAACTCAAAATCATAATTAATTTTGCATAGAAAATTGAAAACATCAATCTAAACAAAACAAAAAAATCACTCTAAAACATCAAACATAAAATAACGGAGGGAGTATAAAATAAAAGAAGTTGTTTGGGTTTGCGAGATCAATGTCTTTGAATTTTCATGTTATATTGTACTTCCAAGGGGAAATAGTTGGAATACGATTTTTTAATATAAAAACAAGTTTGTATCCGCTTAAGCTTATCTTGGTTCAATGTACGTTGTGGAGTAAACAAATGTGATTTTATATAGCCATATGCATTGCACTGATGCACAGCCAAAATGCAGCTACTATCAAGTACATGCTTTATATATAGTTGTTACACGTTGATTCATGCTAAGAAAACTATATACAATACTTCTTCTCCTAACATTTGATAAATAAAATAAATTATATATAGCTCCGTATCTAACTCATTCATATAGATGCTTACAAAATTTGCTTTATGATTAAAGAAAACTACATCCGTAGACTTTACAGTTTATTTTAGCTTTATCCTTATTGACATGTATAATAAATTTATTTTTCCGAATGAATTTAAATACTAAAGAGTTAGTGAGTTCGGCTTATTAGAGTACTTTTTGGTGGTCCGTGAGAAGAATCGTAAGAGTGAGGGAATGTTACATTTTTATAGATTTTTCGTTTTGTCACAGTGATGGTGCACTGTGCACATGATTCATTGAGAAAAACCATGAGAGAAAATCAGAACGTGTCTATATATTGGGCCCAGATAATGGCTTACAATATTGGGAGGTAAAAATGATTAATGGGCTTTATATCGCTTTTTTTTTGTTTGCTAATGGGTTCTAAATTGCTTGACTTCTTTGAGTCGAACCAAACTGTTAAACTGTGTTTTCATATGGGGCAAACCCAAATCCAAATCCTCCAAAATTTCAACAAAAATGTATACATTAACCCTGTATATTTCTGTCAACACCACTAGATGATATATATGAAAATACATGAATATGCTTTGTTTGTTCTGATAATATATATATATTTACGAAATAGCTGGCAAAGTTTATAAACATATGTCAGTTCATCCATACGAAAATTTTGTTTCAATGTTTACCATATATAGATAGCATAATAAAATTCATATCCAGACAAGATATATAGCAGAAGAAGATTCAAAGGATAAGTTTTAAGAAATGACAAGACATAATAAATTTGTTATTTAAATTATAATCGTGTCGCAAAATAGTAGAGTTCTGATATTCGTGTGCCACTATAATATTCGGAGTATGTTACCTTTTTTGGCGTCTTGAGGTGCTAAACGATGAATATAAATTTGATTTTTTTGGGGAGTGCCTTGCAGAATAGACGTCTCGAAAATCATTAATACTAAAAGATAAGATAAAGATTAGTGAACAAGTAAATTATTAACAAAAGAAAGATATGAAATTTTGCAAGTCTCCAAAACCTTCATATTATTTTCTAGTAGATGTATAAAAGTAACTGTTCATCACTAACTTTTTCAGTTGCCAAAATAAGTTTAACATAAGTATTTTGGTAATCAATATAAATGTTACATATTTATACAAACATACTTTTTTTGTTAAGACTTTTAAAGTTAACAAAACGATCGATTATAGTCTTCTTGTGTTCCAATTTTTTGCTCTTTCTACTACTGGTGATGGATTGACGTGTCCTTACGAGTTACGAATAATACTTATAGTCATGAGTACTCTTTGTAAGATGAACACAAAGAGACGAATTGTGGAGTCACATGCATGCATGAGCTTCATTCATAACGTCACATTATCCATTTCTCTCCTCTTTTTTTTATAGTTTTTTATAAACAAAATAAAATCCGAAAAGAGACAGAGTACTTCACGGGTTACACTATTTTCACTACCCGCCAAATCCTACTAGCCACCTTGTAATTACGTCCATCACTTTATTTCGTTTTCTTCACCGTCGTAAACTCGTAATTATATCGGAAGGACGATTATTTTCCTTTGATTTCATGATTTTATCATACAAAGTAGATTTTAGAGCTCTGATGATTTTGAATAGTATTGATCAAAACATATAACTTAGTGATCTATGCTAACGTCGTTGGTCGCATGCATGTACATTGTCCATGTTAGGTAATTCATTCACTGATGCTAGCTATTGAAAAAAATATATTTTAAAACTTAAAATTGAAAATTAGTTACCTAGTATTTTGCGACATCAACAATAGGGATCTTAAAATGAATATGGTTTAAAAAGTTGTTCTAATATATATTTATCGATGAAGTTTAGAACTTTTTTTTTGTTTGTTAAGTGAAGTTTAGAACTTTGAATAGTAAATATCACTAACAATAACAATAGAGTATACTTATTAAAATTCTATAAACACATTGAAAAAATCAGACAAAAAATACATTTCTGCCTTTAATCAGAAAGTTATTTTGCAGTTTGTTATCTTAAACCCCTTAAACTGTGTGAAACTATGTTGAAAACAAATTATCGTTTGAATTTTACCAATAATATACAAGTTTTAACTTGAATTATTAATGGTAGATCTTAACCAAAATATATGATCCTATTCTAAATATGAGTATCACTATTATATTATAGTACTATTTTATATATAACGTTAATATGAAAAAAAACTACAAAGAGAATCTTCAATCACGGACGTCATTCAGTCATTTAAAGAGCTGATAAAAAGGCACACAAAATCTAATATCTTTTAAAAACGGGAGATGAAAAACTAAAAGCAAAAGCTTAGAACAAATCACAAATGCATGATAAAAAATAATTGTTAATCGGAAATGTGAGAAAGAAACAAAAAATCTTGAGCTAAATCAGAAGCTGAGCTTAGAATTGGAATCTATTGGAGACTGGTGAAGTCCAATTATATTACTCTTGGTTAACAACTTGTTTAGATTGATTCACTACAAAATTTGTTGTTCCATATCCTAGATTGGTTGGGTGAAGATATAACAAATATATAAGAAAAGTATAAAACTTTAACTCAAGAGACTAATATTGTCTCGATCAAGAAATTATTATGGGGTAGTTATTTCATCAATTACTGAAAACTTTTAACATGCATGGAATCGAATTTTATCTCGTAACCAAAGGAACCCCAACAACCTGGAACTTGGTTCAAGATTTATCCACCTATATTAAATATATGAATAATCGAATACTGTATATCATAAATTTGGGATTCTAACAATGAGTGATTCTCTTTTCATATTTGTATAGGTAGAGACATAAACTAACACCCAAAAGAAATTGCCTAAAATCTTTTTAAAAAAGTGGACCTAAGTACACGGAAGGAACAAGAAAAAAAAAGAAGTGAGAACGATGTCTTTATATCTTGTGACTATAGAACGTAGAGAATGGGAGGTGTTTTTTAAGTCAAATAATAGTGACAAATCCCTTCATAAATTGTCTACCCACTGGGCATTACACTACAAAAACCCTTGCTTGCTCCCATTGTTTTCACTCAATAATTACAAAATATGACTATGTCCAAGGTTTTTCTAAATTTTTATCACAATAATTTAACAATGGTTTAATTCGGTGACAACTAAACGATTATAGACTACGCATTCTCTAATGTTAATAGATTAGAGCTTGAGAATGTCGGAACTTTTCTCTGATTTACGCGTTGATGTTAGATATTTTAGTAACTTGATCTGCGATTTAGAAGAAGAAAAAAAGGTGCAAAGGCATGATTCTTAAAAGTAGATTACATTTCAGAAAGGTAAATTTTGACCAAATAGGCAATACGACGAATGGATTATTTGGAATACATGTAAAGAAAATCACAACGGAGATTTTCTATCGTCCCATAAAATATTGATAATCGCATGTTTCGAAAAAATAAATTTGGAAAAAAAATTTGGGGGTAAAATTATGGGAAAGTTATGGTGGTGTTTGTTTTTCCAAGTATTTTCATGTTCCGTCGTACGCTTTATATTGTGAAACCACCTCTTAAAACCACCATACACTTCTAAGAAATTCATAAAAAAAGAAATCAAGATTATTGTGAAAGCTCTTTTTGTATATATATAACCACAAAGTTCATGGTTTTTGATAAGCTCACAAAGGAGGAGGAAAAAAAAACAAAAAAAGATTAGAGCTAGAGATTTTGCATTAAACTTTGCAAGAGCATGCAGCGCTGTGCATTCTACAACTCATATATTTGCACTTTCGCTGTTTTTTTTGTTTTGTTTCTTGCAATAGCTAGATGATCAATATAGAACTTTTGAACATCTTTGATACTTGTATTTTTGTATTCTCTTCAAATAAACCGAAGTATACATTTTGTCCAAAATATACGACTATATATGAATATACGTTCATACAGTCCATAATTGAGTCTTTGATCATTTCCCTAAAAGGATAAAATCTACAACTACAAATATACGCCAATTTAGGAAGGTGTGACAAAACTCTTTATTTTATTTTTGTAACGAAGTGACCTAATGCGTGCTTAATTAAATCCAATTTCAATCATCTAAAAATCACAATTTGGTGCTTAGAATATTGTATATACAAAAGATATTATCTTTGTAGTCTTGTAGACTTTTCTATATAAGGGTACACACTCTCATCTATCTTAGCTACTTACTCACTCCTCACAAACCCAAACCTTCATTCTAAAGAAATGGTGTCTCGCACACAAAACCTCTCCTTTCTCATTCTCCTCCTCCTCGGCTTCCTTGCCGTCTCCTTCGCTTGCGACTGTACCCCTCCTAAACCATCACCCCATCCCCACAAACCACCAAAACATCCCGTCAAACCGCCTAAACCACCTGCCGTCAAACCACCTAAACCACCGGCCGTAAAACCGCCTAAGCCACCCACCAAACCGCCCACCGTCAAACCTCACCCTCACCCTAAACCCCCAACCAAACCCCCAACCGTCAAACCACACCCTCACCCTAAACCCCCCACCAAACCTCACCCCACTCCCAAACCCCCGACGAAGCCGCCCACCGTTAAACCACCTCCGTCCACCCCAAAACCGCCCACTAAACCACCAACGGTTAAACCACCTCCCTCCACCCCTAAACCGCCCACGAAACCACCCACCGTTAAACCACCTCCCTCAACTCCGAAACCGCCCACGCACAAGCCTCCACCCGTGGTAACGCCTCCAACACCGTGCCCACCACCAACACCAACACCAACACCAACACCAACCCCACCGGTCGTAACTCCACCGACCCCAACTCCACCAGTCGTTACGCCTCCAACACCAACCCCACCGGTTGTAACACCACCAACACCAACTCCACCCGTTGTAACACCACCAACTCCACCGGTCGTAACACCACCAACACCACCCGTTGTAACACCACCAACTCCACCGGTCGTAACACCACCAACACCAATCATTACACCACCAACACCAACTCCACCAGTCGTAACACCACCAACACCAACTCCGCCTAAGCCGGAGACTTGCCCAATCGACACATTGAAGTTAGGCGCTTGTGTGGACGTCCTTGGTGGTTTGATTCACATTGGACTTGGTAAAAGCCACGCTAAGGAAGAGTGTTGTCCGGTTTTGGGAGGTTTAGTTGACCTAGATGCAGCCGTTTGTTTATGTACCACCATTAAAGCCAAACTTCTCAACCTCGATCTTATTATCCCTATTGCTCTCGAGCTTCTTCTAGACTGTGGAAAAACTCCACCCCCTGGCTTCAAATGTCCCGCTTGATCAATGTAGAGTGCTAAGAGTCTCTGGACAGCTCCAAATGTTTCGTTTTTTCAAGAATTCGTTGCTTTGATGATATATTTAGTAACAGGGGTTTCTTTAATTACATGTTTCAGTTGATGCAATAAAGAGGTTGTTTGGATTTGATGTATCAATTTTCTTTGGGTTTTTTATTTTATGTTGTTACTTTTTAAGGGAAAAAATTTGTAAAACGATATAACTTCTTTTAATACTCTCTCCGTTTCATTTTATAAGATGTTTTGGCTGAATGCGCGGAAATTAAAAAACAAAAATTTTAACCAAAATTTTATTTATTAATTAACTAAAAATATAACTCAACCAATCATATACAAGATTACAGAATTTAAAAGGTCAAAACTATTAAATAACATTAAAATCTACGGAGGGAGTATAAAATAAGTTTGTATCCGCGTACGTAAAGCTAGCAAATTTTGTTTTTATGTACGTACGTAAAGAAATGCGATTTTTATAGCCATGCGCATTGCACTGATTCACATGCACAGCGCAGCTACAGACCAAGAACATGTGTATAATTTATAAATATATAGTTGTTGTAAACCAGGCGTTGTGGCCTGGTGGTAAAGGGCTCACGGCTGTGAGTACCGCCACCTTGGTTCGATTTCTGGCCACCGAAGTTTTCAATTGGCTTCCTTCGGGCCCCCAGGACCACGCCAGTTCCATTTGGACTAGTCGTCACCCACCTGCGACGTCCAGGACACCTTCGGGTTAGGGCCTAACGGCTCGTAGTCCAGGACCCCTTGTGGATCGGACACCTGGGTTATAAAAAAATAAAATAAAATATATATAGTTGTATACACGTTACACGTATATACCCATGCTAAGAAAATTATGTATCAGTGCTTTTACAAAACATGTTTGTATTAACAAAAATCAGCATGTGGCACGTGCCACACATCTTAAAGAGTAGGTCCGCCCCTGTTTGTATACACGTTACACATCCTTATTACAAAATATCCGGTGCAAGCATTTTAGTTTTGTATTTTTAACCAAATTTTCTTAATTAACATAGGTTCATAATCTCTTTTTTTTTTTATGTGAAGAACCGGGAGAAAAACTATCCCAAATATTATTAAAAGGAAAATAACCAATTACACCCAAATTCGTCTTGATCGCATTGACCCAAACACATCTTCTCTCAATATCAAATCTAAATCAAATGGAACAAACTCCAAATATCGTTTTTCCTTAAAAAAAAAACAAACCCCAAAAACTGAAAACCTATAGGTAGGTTCATAATCTCCTCAGAAACGATTAGAGGAAGGTTAACTTAATTAGTGTTCTTTAAGTAGTCGGTGCTAAACAAATCTTTTTATAATATATTTTTTCTTTAAATATATAGTTTACAATCACAAGTGCCACACTCTGGAACTTAAACTAACGTTATGGTGACATTATTTTGGGACCACGAGTTATAAATAAAAAATTACAAAAGAAACATATTAATACTCTATTATTTTTCTTTCTCAAAACAAAAAAAGAAACAAAATTAACCTATGACCAAAAAAGTAACACATATCCGAGACACCGAGTTACGATTACTGGGCTTGATTTTAAGATTTGAGCTTTTACCCTATCCATTAAGCACATATTTAGAACAACAATGGCCCAATCGGAAAAGCAGAAAACAAGACTTCCTTTTCTTCTATTTTTCTTGTCGAACAAGTTCACATCTCACTGCTCGCCTTTTTTGTTCCATCAAAATTCTCAGCAAAATCAAACAAGAACCCTAAAGAGACTTCTCAGGTAAACACTCATTCACTCTTTCGATTTTCTCAATTCCAATCTTTATTTCGTTTCGGAATCTGAGTATATGAATTTAAGTTCCTAGATCTGTATTACCTAGATTTACTCTGCTTTT
The DNA here is from genome assembly GCA_900128785.1 of Arabis alpina. Classification (NCBI taxonomy): domain Eukaryota; kingdom Viridiplantae; phylum Streptophyta; class Magnoliopsida; order Brassicales; family Brassicaceae; genus Arabis; species Arabis alpina. The sequence goes on from LT669790.1 coordinate 22,581,247, forward strand.
AATTGGAATTTATCAAACTGTGTTGTTAAAACCCTAAATTTTGTTTTTTGGTGTAGCTGTTAAAACATGTCTCGTAGATACGATAGTCGTACAACAATCTTCTCACCTGAAGGGCGTCTTTACCAAGTAGAGTACGCTATGGAAGCCATTGGCAATGCTGGTTCTGCTATTGGAATCTTATCTAAAGATGGTGTTGTTTTGATTGGTGAGAAGAAAGTTACTTCAAAGCTTCTTCAAACTTCTACTTCTACTGAGAAAATGTATAAGATTGATGACCATGTTGCTTGTGCTGTTGCTGGTATAATGTCTGATGCTAATATACTCATCAACACTGCTCGTGTTCAAGCTCAACGTTACACTTTCATGTACCAAGAGCCTATGCCTGTTGAGCAGCTGGTTCAATCTCTCTGTGACACTAAGCAGGGTTATACACAGTTTGGTGGTCTTCGTCCGTTTGGAGTTTCCTTTCTTTTTGCAGGATGGGATAAGAACTATGGGTTTCAATTGTATATGAGTGACCCGAGTGGGAACTATGGTGGTTGGAAAGCTGCAGCTATTGGAGCAAACAATCAGGCTGCTCAGTCTATTCTGAAACAAGACTACAAGGACGATGCTACCAGGGAAGAAGCGGTCGAGCTTGCTTTGAAGGTTTTGAGTAAGACTATGGACAGCACGAGTTTGACTTCTGAGAAGCTTGAGCTTGCTGAGGTGTTTTTGACTCCATCAGGGACTGTTAAGTACCATGTTCACTCCCCTGATTCACTCACTAAGCTGTTGCTGAAGCACGGCGTGACTCAACCTGCTGCTGAAACATCCTGATCCTGAGCACAAAACAATCGCTTTGGTACTGTGACTCCTTTTATCTTGTAGTTCTTTGTTTCACAACTTTCCTTTTGGTTTGAACCTAGAGAATTCACAATGTTTATGGATTTATCTGAAGTTGTTATTGGAGTTGAAATGTTCTTTAGTATGCTGCATAATATCAACAAAAAAATTGAACATCTTTCATCTTTGTGATCCCATCTTTGTGACAGTGAACAAGCAAAAAAAGGAGAGAGAAATACTTGGAGAAATATGAAACAAATTGTAACTACAATCCTTATGCTCTCTGTATCACTCTTATGTACAAATATTATCTTAAGCTACGGCATCAGGTTTCAAGCAGACACTAATCAAGAACAGAGCTTAGGAAGTGATCTACTGCTTCCTCTGCTCGAGTTCTTAGATCTCTTCTTGATAACTTCCATCTGATTCTGCATTTTCAAACATGCTCTCTCCAGTTCCATTACTCTCCATTGAATCCCTTCGATATGTTCTTTCAACTTCTCGTTTTCTCCTGAAATCTCAACCTTCTCTACCCGGAGTACAATCTGCTTCTGTTGTTGTTGTTCGTCTGGCGTCTCAATCGCCTGAAACTTATGGTTACGTGAAATGTGTGCTCTTGACTCGCTTGATAGCTTTTCGTAACATAATGTTCTTATCAAGTTGAGTTTTTCGTCATTGGTTAATCCTGCATGAGCCTGAACGAGCCAAGAAGAATTGTCATTTGTGGGATAAAGATCAAGATTCGTTCTTTTACCATTTTGAGTTTGAGAAGATTGTTGAAACGTACCTCGAGATACATATCGATAGCACGGTAGATTTCTTCGTGTGATTCTCTGGCTGAATCTGGAATGGCTGTGAGGAGAGACAGAAACTTTGAAGGTTTCAAGCAAGGATCAGGTGCTACTTCAGCTATGTACTGATCAATCAAGTGTGCAACTTTCTTCAATCCCGATCCTCCTCTTTCTCCGTCTAAGAAGGCTTTAGTGATTCTAAGAACGAGGTTCACATAGTACAAGTTACTCGATTTCGATGGAGATGGCACAAGAAGATTGTCAAGTGTTGCTTGATCCAGTTGGTCACCGATCATAAGCTCAAGCTTGTTCATGCTGCTTTTATTTATATGCAATCCAAGAGCGGGCCTCAAAATCCCGAAAAGGCTCTTGCAAGGGACACAGCTTCGATCAAGAACGTAAAGAGTATCAATGGTGATTTCAAGGATCTTTCTTCTCTCATTAGAAGACACAGAGCAAAACTTGACCTTTTGGTAATAGAACAAGAACCTACTTATGATGAGATTATCAAATTTCCGCGATACCATCAGCTTCAAGAACGTCTCAACCAAACCAGGACTTAGAACAAGAAACTCATCGAACCACCAAGTTAACCGAGAAGAGCTATTCTTGAAACTCTCTGTGCTTTTACTATCACAAGAAAACCGAAACAAGCTGCTATCTGGTGAACAAGCAGAGGCAGCACTAGAGGGACTAACTTCAACGGTTAAACACAGTTTCTCGACAAGCGCATCCATCAGTTTCGCTGCTAAAGAATCAGCTTCAGACGATGTTTCAAGTTCTTGACACTGTTTTAAACCAAGAAGAAGCTCAGGCCAAGACCAATACCTAATATCTACCATACACTTCTCTGCTTGTTCCAAGATTTTAGGAACTTCCATAAACTTAGCAGCACAATGCAAGTAGACTACATTCGAAGGCATCACGGTTAATTCACCGTTTCTGTAACAGAACCTCGATACAAGCTCGAAACTTTCAGCTCCACCGGGGAAATCATTAAAGATCACCTTGACATTTCCTTTGGAACAAGTAGATTTCCCAAGCAGTTTCCTAAATGTTCCAGAATATGCACATATGATTTGCTGAAATTAAAACACAAAACCATTAACCAAACTCAAAAGTTAAAAGTTTCCACAAGAACACAAACAAATATGAGTTCAATCTTGAAGACCCAAAAGCAAATAAAAGTTAAAACTGTTTGTGAAGGAATAAAGGCATAAGAGCAATTATTACAAGACATGAAATCATTGAATATACAAAAAAGTCTGTGTGTGTCACTTCAATCATGTAAGTAAATGTCAATCTCATAAGTCACAACAAAAGGGAAGTGAATAGTGTCCAAACAAATTGCAAAGAGAGGGCAGCTTCTTAACCTCTTCTCAAAGATTTATCTTCATTTTTATGGGCACAAAATTTTGTCTATTTGCAGAGAACAATGGAAGAAAGTCAGAGACAAGGTTAAGAACAAAAAATGCAATAAATGGTGATGGAGACCTCTGTTTCATTACTCTCTTTAACTTGAGATTAATAAGACTCAGACACAATCAGTTAACAGATTCCAAATTGATGATTGGTTTTTAACAAGAAAAAGATAAAAAGAGAAACTTGTGTGCCCTCATTTTAAGGGAATTCGGTGAGAGAACATTAAATGCTGAACATAGCAGAGTCACACACACAATACGTGAAAGCCATAATATTATTATCACAGAACCAATACAAAATACACACGAAAATGTATTTTAATACATGTATCTTTTTTTTACAGTTACATACAACTACAAGGAAATTGGATAGACCCAAGTCGGAAAAAGTGAAATTAAGATTGAGAAACGGTTAAAATTTGGATGTTTAGCCTAACATAGCTAAGTAGAGTCTGTTAAAAAGGTAAAGAAGAGAGTTTAGAGCAGTAATGATTTATTATACCTTATTGAGAAAGATAGTTTCTTCTCCGTTGATGTCAACTTCAAGATCAGAGCAAGATTCCATGGCCAAAAAAAGAAACTAAAAACAGAGAAATCACCTCGAGAAGGAACAAGATTCACTCTCTAAAAGAGGAGAGTAAAAGAGAGAGGAAGAGGAAGGTGGTGGAGTTATGCTGAGAAGAGAAAGAAGACAAAGAGCAAACAAGCAAAAGAAAGTTTTGTTTGTTTTCTGATTTGTCAGATTTATAAGCAAGTCTTTACTTTCTTTTGATGTCTGTCAAGTCAATTGGTGAAGCACCCACACATTTAGTGGTGGGTTCTTTCTTTTTAATTTTTCTTCATTGAAAAAAAAAAGAAATATTTAGAGTAAAGAGACCAAGCAAGAAATGCGTGTCTAAACAAACGCCACTCTACTCACTCTGTATTGAGAGAGAGAGGAGACCTATTCTAAAGACATTCTAGCTAAAACAATTATAAAGAAATGACAACGATTAGTATAATAATATAATCAATAAATTGTTAGTGAAGTTAAAAAGATTATGACAAATGACAACGCATTTACCTTTTGATCAGCTGATCCAATCAGTAATTAATCATTTGTTTTTTTTTCCAGGAAATTATAATAGTTAGTGTAAGCCAATTTTTTGAAGCTTTCTAGGATATGTTGTTCCTTTGTTGTTTTTCATTATGAATCAACTTTATTTATTTTGGATTATTTTATCTCATGAAGACATGAATCATACGACCAAACTTTAGTACGAATCGAGTATTGGTCTAATAATTCAACAGTAATATTATGGTTTCGGGTGATAAATTAGCTTTCCAGAAAAGTTGGATTCGACACTGAATTTTTTTTTTCCGTATGAATAGTAGCTAAAGAAAATAGGCGATTCTAAAAAATTTGGAAAACAAAGCGAATATTCTTATTATTTAAAATGTTTACAGTGATTAATTAGGAATTGAAAGTTTAAGGTCAATTTTCAAAAAAAAAAGAGAGGTTTAAGGTAAATAATTTGAATGTATTCTTATTAGATTTCATGAATAACTTGTTAGAAGAAAATTATATGTAGAATGCAATTTATTTTATTATTTTTTTGAGAAACTTTTTAGGAATACAAACCTATTCTAAAACTCATTAAACTGTTGCTACCACATTTATATAGAGATCTGGTATGAGTATACATAAACTGATCAAAAACCAGCCCATAAAACCGGTCTACACCAACTATTTTTTTAAATCGGTCTCCAACGGCATGTCGGATGACATGAAATTTTTTCTGTACTGACCTTATATTTTCTTTATAATAAATCTCTTTATGAAAATTCGTTGGAATTTGTATTAAAGCGTTTTTTTTTTTTTGTTAAAGATCTTTATTTTATTTGTGCGTCTTGTATTAAAGCGTTTCTTACATGAAACATTTAAAATCTTAATTAAATAACATCAAAAATGAAATTTCTAAATCATGATTCACAAATATCGGATTCAGTATCAACGTATTTTAATGGATAATTTAGAAACAACAATTAAATAACAGTATATATTTGGAATTAAACTAGTGATTTTAAATGGCCACTCAATACCACTAAGTCCACCACTCTTTATGATAAGTTGATAACTAATCTTACTCTATTTATGATAATTTTTAGTGGCAAACTAATCTTACTATATTTATGATAATTTTTCGGTTAAAGAGCAACATGCAAAATATTAAATCATTCGACCCGACCATAACAAAATTGGTACTATGTGGACCATACTAATTTGATTAATGATTTATTTTTCTCAAATTCTGGAAATCTTTGTGTACTGATATCATATATTTTCTTCATAATAATATATTTATGAAAATTCATTGGAATTTGTTTTAGGATCATTTAATTGGAAATTAATACACTTATGTATAATTGAGTAAATGGAAATAAGAAGTTAAAACAGGAAATACTATTGCACGTGGCAAAGGGAAATGACGCATATGCACTCGTAGAATCTTCGAAAAGATTATTGTCAGAAGTGGAGAGAATAAGGGTCTTGGGAAGATATTTTTAGGCACTCATGACAGACGGTAGAGTAGCTGTTAGAATGTTTTGAAGCCACATATTTCGCTTGTGTCAGGCGGCTTACATTTAATGCTTCAAACCTCGAAGAAGGCGATCTATACGTACACATATACATAACGATTAGGGTTATAAACATTATGTTGATGTGGCCTTCTATATAAACTGGTAGCATCAGAGTTATAATGTTCACCGACGCTTAAAGCTATAAACTTTTTATACTTTCACCTGCAAACATTTCTTTCGTTAACAACCACCAAAAAGGTTAATATAAGATTTCCGCCATTAACGCCAACGTAGGTCCACTATCTCACCAAACTGTTGTAAACAAATTTAAGTACAAGAAGCCAATTTTTTTGATTTTATTCTCCAACCGTTTCAATTCCCTTTAAATGTGCTAGTTAATACTGTTACGTATTTATGACCCACTAACCCATATCTGGTTATTGTTTTTGCTTTCTTCAGATGAGTGTTTTTGTGAGGCTTCTAAGAGGCGATTGGATAATAACCTCCTACGGTCGATGGGAATTTCGGAGTGAACCGGCAGATCTGGGATATGAAGTTACCATTACCGGCGGAGAGACGATTGAATCTCTATTAGGTCACGTGAGGAGGAGGTATCTTCTAGAGACCTCAAATCCGCTCAGTCTGACTTACTGAACACCGGAAATAACACCTCAGTTGGTCCCGATTCCTAGCTTGAACACATGACCACCAACTGATATAGTTAACAACCATGATATCACTGTCTTCATGGGGATTCACAATCGTTACCCAGACCTAACTCTCTGTGTTACTTTTGGGGCAGCTCAAGTGGCAATGTATGAATTTCACTGTAGGCGTCCTTTTGCTGTCGGGAGGACCACCTATCTTACAGAGACCACAACAGCAGATGAAAGGCGCCATAGACTTGATGAATACAACGGTATGTTTTTGAATCTTAAACTACGAAATAATGGTTGGTTACAAAAACTTGTGTTCTAAATACTATTCAAAATTTTAGACCTAATCACAGGGAGAGTGATCATGGCTGCTTCAAGCGTCCTTAGGGAACTGTTCACAGAGGCTGAGATGATGATGCTCCACCGTGTTCATCTGGAAATGTTATACTCCAACCCTCTACAGCTGATAGAGACTTCAGTCCATGACTCCGGCCTCCATATAGTCATTCTTGATGATGATAATGACGCGGACGCTGATTTAGCCTCTCTAACCCTAATGGAACGCCACCTCCACCTCCGAACCAGACTAATGGACAACCTGACACATGTGAGTGTTACTTGTCAGCTAAGAACAACTGTTGATGAACGAAATCCATTCAACTGATATAATGATAACAATGTGTTGGTAGGGATAATAATTAAAATGTTATTTTAATAATTCAGGTGCTACGTCAGGTAATCAAAATGGATACTCCGGCGAAGCTTCTAACGACCTCCAGGATTTCGCCACTTTGGCGATGTTGGTCTCAACCTCTTGGACACGTATATGCAAAGTAGCTGGAATAGGAGAGGTTATGGATTGGGGCAGTCTGTCCTTGGGTGGGATGGAATGATGACTGAAGATTATCCATTTGATGAGGAGGCCTATTTGCTAGTTGAGGAAGAAAGGTTTTATGCACTGCCTGCTGAACCCATTTCAACTGTCAACCCAAACATGCAAGCAAATGAGGAAAACATAGAGGATTCATCTACTGGGTCATCAAGTGAGTTATGTATCATGGCAAATTTTGAGGCTGAGCACAACCTGGCATTGATGGATACCCCTTCCTGGTTAACCCCACTGCAGCAGCAGCCACATACTACTGATATACCAATTCCAGGAAATGGAATACCAGGTATTTCTTTAGCTTTTTCAGACACTTGCAGAGTGTTAGGGGCAATGTACTTAATATTTTGAAAATTATGTTCACAGCTACAAGTATTGGCTCTGATGTATCCATTTTCGAAGGCAACAGAGCAGGAGCAACACCCGAGGTTAGCAACGCAAGTCAACCTTTCCTAGGACTGACTCTTACATACGAACCAAATGTTTGTTCAATGGGAATCAGTCTGACTCAGAGGAACGTAGTAGTGCGTCTACAGAAAAGAATATTTCTGGTGGGTTTTAGATTGTCATTTTACGGCAATAATAAAAAAATGTGTGATACTTTTGTGTGACCGGCTAATGAACTAAGTAACGGCTAATGATCTCAGTGAAGGTTAATATGTATGATAAACTATGTGTGAAGACTAGACCTAAATTTGTTTTTATTTTATACGGTTTAGCAATATTGTAGCGGATAATTTGTTTCAATGATGTGTAATGTTTATGTTAGCCTTAACTATGTTGGCTTTTGTAAAATGTTTTGAACAAGTTCCTTTATCTAATAATTAAGTTTTTATATGTAGAAAACTATTTACCAAATCCACACGATTTATTTGTTGGAATGATATTCACAAACCGAGACGCCTTTACAAAACATTTGGCTCTTTATGCAATACATCATAAATTTCAATACCGTCACGAACACTCTTCACCGGAAAATATGGTTATAATGTGTTGGGGGCCATCTTGTAAATGAAGATTGTATGTTGCGCGAGTTAGCGGATCCGAAATGTTTGAAATCAGAAGTGCTCTACTGAAACACATTTGCACGGTTGATGAAAGAAGTGGGTTTCAAAGGCAAGCTACAACTTCTGTAATAGGGGGGTTGCTGAGATCGAAATAAGGGGGCACTAGTGGAGGCCCAAGCCCAAAAGAAATAAGAGACTTAATGAGAGGGGATCACAACATCCGAATTTCTTACTAGAAAGCGTGGTGGGCAAGAGAGATCGCAATGGACTATGCGAAAGGAACTGCTGAAACTTCTTACACCAACCTGCCAGCATACTTACAGAAATTAGTGGTGGCAAATCCGGGGACAGTTGTTGGCCTGGAGACAGATTATAAGGAAGGAGTAGGTCAGAGGTTCAAGTTCGTCTTCTTCGACTTTGGCGCATCGGTGGAGGGGTACAAATTTATGCGGAAAGTATTTATAGTCGATGGGACACACTTAACCGGGAAGTATGCAGGATGTCTCCTAACAGCTTGCGCCCAAGACGGTAATTACAACACCTTTCTGTTGGGTTTTGCAGTTGTGGATAGCGAAAATGACAAATCATGGGAATGGTTCTTCCGTAGACTGTCTTCCATAGTCCCTAACGATGAGAGCTTGGTTTTCATTTCGGACAGGCATTCCTCCATCTACTCAGCACTTAGCAAAGTAAATAGATTTCAATTACACAAAATCGTGATATTAAAAAGAGTAACGACTATGTTGAAAGTTAGCCTACAAGAAACTTGGATAGTAGAAACCTAAATCTGGAGTGGTTAATATTTCAGGTATACCCAGGGGCAGGGCATTGTGCATGCGTCGTCCACCTCCAGAGGAACGTCAAAACCCACTTTGGTGGTAGATACCTTGGTGCGATGGTTTCTCGGGCAGCGAGAGTTTTCAGGCTTGACGATTTCTATCGTGCATTTTCTGATATCAAAAAATGGACGCAGGATATGCTGACTATTTGAAATCCATTGGATTCGAGCATTGGTCCCGTGCACATTTTGATGGAGATCGGTACGATATAATGACAACTAAAGTTGCAGAATCGTGGAATGGCGTGCTGAAGAAGGCAAGAGAGTATCCGTTGATGACATTGATTGAATTTATCCAAACAAAGTTAATGGTTTGGTTTGCCGAGAGAAGAGAAGCTTCGGCAAGTGCTACAAACTCAATGACCCCAAATGTGCTTCAAATTCTAGCTGAAAACTTTGAAACTTCGACTACTTTTGATAAACTAACAATCAAAGGTAAATAGTTGAAAATTCGCAACAAAGGTGCATCTTTCTTAGTAAACCTAGGGCAAAAAGAGTGTACATGCTTTCAATTCCAGATGCTGCAAATCCCATGTTCCCATGCCATCGCTGCTGCTGTGTGTACTGAAGTTAATGTTCACTCATTGGTGGGGACATGTTACAGTACATAATCCTGGCAAAAGGCCTATGAAAAGAAAATAAATTCCACAACTCCGTTCAATGCTGAACCTGATTCCGAGTCCACTCTGTCACAAATCAATCTTCTTCCCCCTTCCACAAGACGTCCACCGGAGAGGCCACAAAAGGCACACTACCTTTCAAAAGGAGAAACACTTGTAAGTTTGAACTCTATAACACGTCCTACAATTATATATTTAAAAATCCAACACAACTTCTAACACATTTGTAAATAGGTAAGAAAGCTGCGGCGCAAAATAAAATGCAACCGCTGCAACGGGCTCGGTCACAACCGAGCAACTTGCAAAGTGCCAATTTCTTAAAGTGGTTTTTCTCGAGGGGTCACTTGATGCTGATGATATGTCGCCAACAATAAAGAGCTGTACCTGGGGAGCAATCGCATTGTGTTATATTGTAGGATATTATGTACCCAATCCCAGATGAGACCTTTTCCAGCCTTGTGTTTAAATAATGAGGTTACCCCTCTTTGTAAAAAATATGTGAATTAAGTGCTCATTTTGAGTTATGTGTAAGGATATGTTTAACCAGCTAATGTAAAATATTTATGATATCCAATAATTTTGTATTATAAGTTATATAATGAAGGATACTTCGTAACTTAGCCTGATCTTGGTATTATAAAAACGTTTTTAAGTCAAAATGAATTATAAAAACTAGACCGAGGCTGATAAAATCCTTGACAAAACATAAACAAATAGATAGAGTTTTGGTAGAGCTAGTTCAACCACCAATACATGAGAGAATTTAACAACTAAACTGATGTAAAGTCTGATGAAGGAAAAAACCGTTAGGTGGTAGATCAGCAAAGGCAAATGTCTAAATCACTAACAGAAATAGGATACTAGTACCAACATATAACATGAGATATCACTTCCCAACAGATAGTTCATCAAACAACATAATGGAGATCCTCTGCGCTTCAACTGGTACAACATCTGGGGTAACAACAACACATGCTTCTGCGCCACCAATTGAATGCGCTTGGATTAACACAACCGACGTCATGGCAGATTCAAGATGCCTTTCATTCTGCAGTACACACTTCAAGCGCTCCACAGCAAACGGTTTCAAACCTCGTCCTACTTGAATGCGTCCCAACTGTTTCAGAAGGAAGGGGAATAACTCCGCAACATTCTTCATTTCTTTAGTAATGGACGCATCACTCCGCATTGCAACAACAATCAAGAATGTACACTGTAGAGACAAGGGAGTCAACACATACTCCAATCCAATGCGTTTTGTCTAAGTTGAAAGGGAAATAAAACCGATAAGCTTGCCCAAATGCAGCATTATCCTTAGATAATTGCTGGGAAAACAGCTTCTGCAACTGAAACTCGTCTTTGTTATCCCGCTTAGAAAACTTTGGAAACTGTTTGACAAGGGACGAAACAAATTTTGTGTCTAAGAAGACGCTCTTCTACAACATGTGAGAGCCTTGTTTCCCCAGAAAAGACCTCGTGTGGCGCATAAGTAAATCAACAACCTAAAAGTTAATTGTAGAAATACTTATTAAAAGTTATTCCCTATTAGATTTCTAATTCAAAATGTCAGTAAACCAACCTTAGCAGGCATGATCTTGGTTATACCAGCAATATCCAAGAAGTCTTTACTGCTTAGGGATACACCATACAAAGTAATGGCCCTGCATTAGAATTAAAATGTAGAGAATAATATATCAAGCTAAAGGTAGAATACTACGGTAACTCTGATGTTATCGGAAAACATTATACTTAAACAACATACTATAACCAATAACTGGTATCACAAAATGTTGGCCGGCTATTTGTATACTAATCCAATGGAAAGGAAATGAGGGTTATACTTACATCATTTCTTTAATCTTGTCGACTATTTCCTGGTAGCGATCCCAGTAATCAACATCAGAGCCATACCCCATTGAAGAAAAAACAACTTCCCGGTCACGTTGAATTAACCGCTTATCACATTGGTAGTCACCAACTAGGCTGCAGGGAAGTGTTTTTTGGCGCTTGCTCTTACGGCACTAATTGCCCACATCACTTTCCAATCCTGCTTCCACTCCACTACCATTTGCCCCTTCTTCCTCAGCAACCACTGCAGTAGCTTCCTGCGATAGGCCAAGGGAGAAGGAAGGATTTGGGTTACTAGCCTGCGACAAACAACATTTATAAAAAGTTCACCTTAATGATTCATACTCAGTTACACTTCTAGACGGTTCTGGTACGTATATTACCAGCACATTACCGTGCCCCACACCAAACTGATGGTTAGTTTCTTCCGTCTGGTCATCTACACGTCCTACCACATTTGTAAATTCGCCAAAGCCGACCTGCATATGCAATTCAGAAAAATATTTACTACCAAATTGGTATCAAAATCACCAAACAATGGTCCACATATCTATAATATCAAATCCTGCTAATATACCATTCTTACATTGTTATTCTCATCCACACAAACCGTGTTATCCCCAACTTCTGATAAATTGCACCCATTTCCCAAATTTTCTACTCCTGCAATGTCTTTCTGCAAAACCACACGTCCTTTTAGCAAAGTTTAAAACATTACATATTTTACAATTAAACATACACATACATCACAACAGAATCCTTCACAGAGCGCTCCAATTACACTAGCAATTAGTGTATCAGCAGAATGTGCAGTATCTTGATTTACCTGAGTTGAAGTTTGATGGTTCAAACATGAAGTAAAAACAACCGTCCTCTGCAAAAGATCTGTACCTTCTCTCATTTCACCACCCTTCTTGCCTTGTGAACACAATTGTTTATTAAATATCCGACCAACACCATCAAGTACATCGCTTTTCAACTTCTCCATCTTCTTGCCCACCTCGCCAACAAACCCGTCAATCACATTAGTTTGCGACTTGGAAAAATGCTCACAACATTCAACAACTATAAATGTTTCTATAGACAAGAGTTCTTTTCGCATGTCTCCTAACATATCCTTCTCCTTCTTGTTCATCTCATCAATAACTTTTTCACAGACCATATCAACAATTTGACGAATATCAATTCCACTAAGCGTTAATCCTTCCCCGTTACTGCTTTCCCCACAACCTTCAACATGTCCAGAGGTTTTTTTTTGCTTCATCTTCCCATTCTTCTCCTTCACATCCCTGATCATCCGCACCACGTGTGACTTCGTAGCACCACCAGTGAACATCCTTCCAGAAAATTGATGTTCCTCTCCAATCAACTTCATAATGTTGCTCACCTTCACATCGTCTTCATCATCTGACCATACTAGCTCTTCTTCATTTATCTCAACCTCACCATCATCTGATATGATACAGTCAACAGTAGTCTGCACATACAAGATTAACAAACAAGTTTATAAATAATGGCTAACATATGATATATCATTTAGACCAACACAAAACAACTAATAGTTCACGTCTTGTACAACTAAAAATGTTGGAGTAAATTTCACCTTCTCCTCTTCATGGAGGTCCTTGGCATGAGAAGGGCTTAGGCTAATCTTTTTCTCCCGAGGACCCTCTCTATCACCATCTCCATCAGACTCAGAAGAAGAAGTTGAATTGAGTTGTGTAACTTCGAGCAAGGCAGGAACCGCTTATACCAGGACCAACTGCAACGCCTGCACAAATCCTTTGATCGCAATTGTGTTTTGGGAGAGCGTTATTTCGTTTTATTCTTTAATGCTAGATATGGGCATTTCGAAGGCAAAAAATGTGATGATGTGTTGTCGGCATTAACACAGATGCAAGCAAAGCTAGACATGCAAACTTAACTCGCGTCACCTTATCAGTTACAGTTCTTCGATTAAGCATTTTTATCACGGCTGAAACAGTCACTGAGTCCAAATTGCCAAAGATTGATGGCCAATAAGGAGTTTGAGAGATGTTGTTATTCAAATTGGTCTTCGATTTCTTGGGAAATTTGCCACATCTCAAACCTGTTACGATCGCAAACTCACGAAGCGAGAACCTGATTGGGTGACAAGCATAGAGAACCCATATCTCATGCTTCTTTGGAACCTTCAACTGTCTCGATATCAAAAATCGTCCGAACCTCTCAGAGTATGCCGGCGTGTCAGCAATACTTACGAACTTACCAAAAGATGATTGACGAATCATTGTCCGCTCATCTTCATCAAGGGCAGTCATTATCGTACGAATTCCGCAGTTAGGACCATACGCCGTAACCCTAATTCCGACTGGCTCATCTCCAGCAGCAAACATCCTCTCCGGCAATTCCAATATCTCGTCCATCGAATCTGCATGACAATTGTGAGAGAATATTACAAATTTCAGATTCGAAAACTTTCTGTCGAGAAGACCTAAATCCTTTAAACAAATGTAATACTTACTTCTTCAACACCAAAACTCGGTTTCCGGTAGTCGGAATTTCGCAAACAAAATCGGAAGTCTAACTTTTTGGTTGAGAATGTTACAAATCTATCGGATTTGGAAATTTTTCAGTAAACACAGATAAAAGAGAGACGATAACTATTCACTTTCTTTCCTTTAGTCAAAATTACTACTTAATTAATTTAATTTTATTCTGACACAACTGTTACTACACGCTTCCCCTACCACACCTAAACCGTCACGATCATAGGGACGGTTTTGGTATTAATTTTAACGCACAATTTGCTTTCCATTCTCTTCATTACTCATATCTTTGTTACTCGTACATGCAAATATCCTTTGTTTTAAAGCGATTCCTACATGAAGCGTTTTAGAATCTTAATTTAATAACATCAAAAATGAAATGTCTAAATCATTATTCACAAATATCGGATTCAGTTTCAACATATTTGAATGGATAATTTAGAAAGAACAATTAAATAATATTAAAATGGAAGTAAACTAGTGATTTAAGTGGTCACTCAATACCACTAAGCCACCACTATTTAGTGGCAAACTAATCTTACTATCGTTATGGTAAGTTTTCGTTTAAACAGCAACATGCAAAATAAAATCATTCGACCCGACCATAACAAAATTGGTACTATGTGGACCATACTAAATTTGATCAATGATTTGTTTTTTCTTAAATTCTGAAAATCAGTCGGAAACCGAACTTTTCTTATCAACCTTACTATTTCTAATTTGTAATAATTAAAAATGAAAGATAGTTGATTAGATCGACTAATTTTATACAAGCTAAAAAAAATCAGGAATATATAATAATTGTTATTTTTGGTGATGATGACATGCAACTATGCAATATCAACATAATTATGTATATATAAATATATGTGGCATCAAATGTTTTGCGAATAAAAATCATGTAATTATTACGTTAGATGGCAATATGGCAGGCAAATAGTTAAGATACTATTCACTGATTCGGAAAATTACAAGAAAAGGTTGTTTATTAAACGGGCCACCTCCACGATAAAAGGCCAAAAATGTGAAATGTTTTAACAAAATTAAATACAGAGAAAGTGTGTGGTGTTTTTAATAAAAAAAAAGTAGAAAATTAAAAATAAATGGGAGGTGTTCAACTGCTCATGCACCGAAACTCGTAACGTGGTGGACAGAAAAGCCATGGAACGGGGCTCACGTGACTAACACACTATGACATTTTTACCCCTCAAACAACATATCTTTACATTTGAACAGTGTGAGCCATTTCTTTGTCCACAGTGTGAAGCCATTTTATTGTATAAATATGTGTTATATATACTGGATTAGGGTGTAATAAGATAGAAAATCGAATCCTGCTCTAAAACAAAACAAAAATGAAATCCAGATTACAAAAATGTTACTAATGTATAAACTCTGGTGTTTACATGAGAAGGTGCTGTCACGTGAGACACCAATACTGCTTACATGGTGTAAAACCATTTAACACTTTAGAGGTGTAAAAAATAATAATATCAAAATTCATGAGTCTCTTTATCCCAAGTCCCAACATAACCCTATCACCTTAATATACCGAATTTTTTTATCTGGTTAATAGGTCAAATGAATTGATAGATCAAATAGATTGATTTGAAAAAGGTTAAGTTGAAAAAGGTTAATGAGTTGAAATGGGTTAATAATCTATTTGATCTGTTAATATTGTTTTAAAATTAAAAATATAATTCCACAACTTTTTAGAAACGCAATTTCACAATTTTTATGCTAAACATAATTTTGCAATTTTTTTCGCTAGCTATTACGATTTTGCAAAGTTTTAAACCAAAAACATGATTGCGCCAATTTTATACATGATTCCACTAATTTTTCACCCAGAAACATGATTTTATAATTTTGTTTTGACTAAAAACGTGATTCCACCAAAAATTCTGTCAAAACTTTGATACACGTCCTTAATTGGGCATTGGCTGTTCTTTTTATTAAGGTGGTCACGTGAGACGATAACATTGCTCACGTAGGAAGAACCTAATAAACTAATTGCAATTGTACCTTTTTTTTTTTTTTATATGAGCAATTATGGTTTTTTTTTTATCTTTAGAGAAGAACAAAAAAGCTAACAAATACAATACCTTATCAATGAATTTCCCAAAATTGACCGAATAGAGTAATATACCAATGGAAATATATATATGGAAGTATGGAACCACACCACTAATGCATAACAATGACTAACAAATTTTGCTATCAAGTTAAACTTTTGAGTCTTTGGATTTGACAACTAATATATATTTGTTGCGGCCATGTTGGTCCATAGGTAGGATTAGATTTTTTCTTCTTCTTTTTAATGGAGTTTTGATCATGGCCCATGGGGTCATGCCAATTCATCTCGTACCTTTTGCTTAAAATTGTTCTGGAGGGATTCCTACTTTATTCCTTCATATTTTAAGATTACACCTAAAACACAACTTAAAAACAAACAAATTTATCAGAAAAACAAAAAAAATTCAGAAACATAACATCTATCAACATTTTATGTTGTTAAATTTGGTTCTTTGTATTACATAATCCTATTTATTTAATGGGCCTCTCGGCCCAAGTAAAGTATTCCACGTTTGCTTAATTAATGACGCCGCTTTGACATTTTTTGAGACTGCTTGATCTTCCCTCATCACACGCTATTTCCAAGAGACCTAGTTTTCTTTTAGAACATTGGTGTCCTTTTAATCGTCTCTCTATATATTACAGTCTAGAAAATTTAGGGCTACAACACAGTGGAATAATTAAGGTCGTACTTTGGTAGAATGGGTTCGTGCGCATCAGATTCTACAATTGTGAAGAATTGGAGAGACTATCCTCCTTCTTCTTATTCCCTCAAAATCGACAAACTCTCCCAACTTAATCTCGACAAATACGAATCCCGTCGATTCTCGTCAGGTGGACACAACTGGTACGTTCTAATAATATACTAGCATCATCATATATAGTCAAACTATTTTTCATCATTAATTAAGTTTACTAAAGAAAGTTGTATTATCTATATGTAATCTATTTTTGCAAAAAAAAAAATCACAATATCAGGAGATTAGCTATATTCCCAAAAGGAAACGAAGCTGACAACGGAAGTGGGTTTATATCAATGTATGTGGAAATAGACAGCACAAGCCTCATGTCCACACCATCAACTGAGGTGTTTGCATATCTTACCTTCTTGATCTATAGTAAGAAAGAAAAGAAATACTTGTCTATCCATGGTTAGTACATACATATCTCACTATATATGTAAATATGTTGCTCTATATTTAATTTCTTGTATACATATATACATATACACATATTGATAAGTAATATGTGTTTATACACATCCAGATGTAGAAGTGAAGCGGTTCAATCCATTACGAACAATGTGGGGAGTGCCACAAGTTCTGTCATCTGATACATTCCATGAACCTAAAAATGGATATACCTTCGAAGGAGAACAATGTGAGTTTGGTGTTGACCTGATGGTTGTTTCACCCTTTACCAAGTGGGAAGTGGCTTCTTTTAATAACGAATTCACTTACCCCAAGTTCTCATGGAGTGTCAAGAATTTTTCTGAGCTGAAGGAGGAGTATTACTTATCAAACAAATTTTCAATGGGGGGTAGAAATTGGTGAGTCCATAAAATAAGACTATGTGTGTGTGTGTATGAGTGCTAACTGGTGGTCAATAATGTTCTCTAGGAATCTAAAATTGTATCCGAAGGTAGAATCTGGAGTAGTTGGAAAATGGTTATCCTTTTATCTAATTTTAGCTGACAATGAAACCCTAATGGTGGATGAAAAGATTCATGTGCGAGCGCATCTTCGAGTAATCGACCCACAAGGATCCAAGTGCCACACAAAGAAAAGTATGTCGTAAAACACTTATTTATATTATTTGTGCCACTCATCGACGAGTAGTTTAATGTCTTAAATAATGTGCTTACGTATATTCCCTTCTTTTTTTAATTGTAGTTAACAGTTGGTACGAGGAGTCGAACAAAGGGTGGGGTCATATTCGATTCTTGTCTTTAGCAAAACTTTGGGAAACTTACTTGGACAAGGATGACTCATTGAATGTCGAGATCGAATTTGAAGTTATTTCTGAGACCAAATACTCTCCCGGTATCTAGGCTCTATTTCAAGAATATCAATTATATATCTACTATGCATATCTGTTATATCTACTAGGACTACTATGACACAATGATACGCTTTGAACCTTTTATTTATTTATTATCTTTGGAGTTAGTTTTTTTTTTACGTTTTATAAATGTACGTTGATCAATCTTTAAAAATAAAACATAAAAATTCTAGTTTGGTTCGGTTCTTGCTAGGTAGACTCTGGTTATAAGGTGTTACTAGGTTTTAATTTGTTTTCTTATTCCCTCCGTCCCATTTTAGATGATATTTTAGGAGAAAGTTTTTGTTTCAAATTAGTTGATTGTTTTGATTTTCTATGCAATATTATTGTGTTTTTGTTGATTTTGGCTGTTTGAATTCTACAGATTATTTTTTTATTGGTTGAATCATTTTGAAATTGATGTTCTGTATTGAAAAGACAAATAATTAAATGGTTTCTTAATTTGCGTGAAAAGACCTTAATTAATATACCTAAAATATTGAATGATTTAGATATATTATGTTAGTTATGGTCGGTTTGATGCAATTTATCGGTTCAGTGCGCGTAAGAATTGGTGGGAAGAATAAAGTCCTCTAAAAACCCTAGTAGGCGCCTCAACCTCCTTCATATCTTGTTGCTTGACCGGCGACCGGTGGCTCTAATAGCACCGGCGCCGGTCCTTCGGTCTTTACTTTTGTTAGAGCTTTCTTTTGGATGGTGTCGTTGGGGTATTTGGTGTAGATCTGCTTCTTCGATTGGATAAGATGGTGTCGTTAGATTGGGATCTCTTCAATGACTGGTGGAGATTTGGTTAAGAAGTGTGATGGGGAAGGTCTTCTCTCTTGCCATATGTTCTTCTCTGCATATGTCGTCGTCCTTCTCCTCTGTTTTGGCTGGCCGCATCTTTTGTATCTACCGCTCTGCTGGCTTCGATTGGATCTGTTATCTCCTAGTTCTCTTTTGTCATCTTTATCTGTTTAGTTTAGCTTTAATTTGTCTTTGTTTAGTTTTGGGTTCTTTAGTTTGGGAACTTTCGGTTTAGGTTATGCTTTTGGTTTTCTAGTTTTTGTAATCATTAGTAGCTTAGATGTTTGGGGTGCGATTGCCAATAGTTGGATTGTGTGCATAGTTTCCTGCCTGGCTTGTTTCTTCTTCGATTAACATCTTTTTTTCGGTGAGTCTTGATCATATTCTTTCATCGCCTTTAGTTTAGTTGAATAATCAGATTTCATCCGTGATCTTCCTTGTAAGGCAAACCTTTTGGGGAATGCAAAGTTCGCGATTTAGATCAATAACGGTGAAGATTAGGTGGTTAGGTGTTTAGATTCTCGATCGTGTTCCTTGCTATGGTTTATCGTTGATTGTAGGCTTATTATGCACGGCTTGTCCTTGCCTCGGTGGCGTCTTGTGAGCATTGTGGATCTGCGTCTATTGCTCTTTCCGCACTATCCATTGTGGGTGATTGTCTCCTCTTTATGTTTTAGTTTAGTGAATGTTGTGAGTTCTAGATAATTGTATTATGTTTGTCTCGCTCGCCGTCTTTCAGTCTCTGCTCACCTGAAATCTATTTGTGTTCTCGATTCTTTAATGCTATCATTTTCAACATGTAAAATCATTTAAACGGAAAAAACTAACTAAAACAAATCTAATAACATTATGATCAGTTCAGTTCGATTATGAAAAAGTTTAATTTATATGCTGTACTAGGTGAAAGCCTGCGCTACGCCACTACAAGAAAACATGTAATTAGTGACGCCTATTTGTGACTGATTTTTCCGTCACAAATTTTGCGACTACTTTGCGACGCTTTTGCTACTCATTAGTGACAGCTAAAACAATAGTCACAAAAACATCACTAATTTGCGACTACCCAACCATGTTGCAGAGTAGTCGCACATTAATGACGTTTCTGTGACTAACATAACGCGCGTCGCAAATTTGCAACACCCGTGTGACACCAATAATAGTCACTAATATGTGTCACAAAGTAGTCACTAATCTGTGACGCTTTTGTTACGATTTCTGGGCGTGGCAAAAGCGTGGGAAAGGAGTCACTCCAGCTATGTCGGTAACCATGTCGGCAAGGAAATAAAGTAGGTGACACGTGAAAAATAAGGGCGTTAGCTTGCCCACCTACTTATGTAGGTTGTCACAAATGCGTCGCAAAAGAGTGAGACAAGAGTCACAAAAGAGTGACAATGGCGTCACAAATTTGTGACTCCGGAATTACGTTGCAAAGTAGTGGCAAACATTTATCTATATATATGAGTGCATCGGTTGGTATCTTCCTCATTCAGTCCGATCAACCAAAAAAAAAAAATTTCTTTAAAAAAAAACAAATTTTCAAGAAAAAAATCATGTGGAACTCATCTAAAGATTGGATGTACAGAAGGATCGATCCGCAGACGTATAATCTCTCGACCGAATTTTTGGAAGGAGTGAAGGAGTTTGTGAATTTCGCAAGTATCCAGGAGTTGGCTATATCAGCAGCAACGGTAAGACTTATTGTCCTTGTGCGAAATGTAAAAATGGTGGTAGTGTGAAACCTATTAGAAAAGTTTCAAACCATTTGCATCAAAATGGTTTTATGGAAGATTATTATTTGTGGACCGAACATGGGGAAGATTATAATGTAGTTGGGGCAGGACCTACTAGTAGTAATTACGTAAATGATGATTTTATTAGTAGTAATGAACCAATTAATTATAGTGGTGAGGATGTTTACGCTGGAATGGTCCATGATGCATTTCATGGTTCTACGCCATTAAATGATTATCATCATGATGAACATTGTCATAGTGGAAATGATCATGATGAAAGGTAACTTAACTGCTAGGATCATTATTAAATTAAATATATGAATTGTTAATATTTTTTACCAAGTTATTCATAATCAAGTGTTTCGTAAAACATACAGTTTGGTGGATGCACAAATTCGAATTGACAATCCTCGACTTACTAATGTTGAAGTCATAGCAAAAAGAGATGATGAATTTCATATATGGGTCCGCCAATATGTATGTATCCATCATAACTTGTTTCGCTCGTAAATATATTGTTTTGCTCAACGCAGTGATACTTTAACCGTTCTATGTATATATAGGTTGAAGCAATGAAAAGTAAAGAAATTTTTTCTATGTGGGTTCGCGATATAGCAAACGGGCCTAAAGGCAAGATTAGGTCATGGCCTATGTATTTTACAAGTGGGTATTTGTTTCATACAAAGGCCTATGGAAAAAACAAAAAAACAATGAATTATGAGATTTGTGTGCGAGAAAAAAATTATTCTGAAGCGGCCAACGAGGATGATTTTTATGGGACCATTAGGAAAATTATTGAGATCCAATATTCAGGATATTTGAATTTGAAAATTGTACTTTTCTACTGCAAATGGCATGACCATACAACCGGGAAAGGAACTCGAACGAGCGCGGGAGGCATTATCGACGTGCTACAATCCGGGAAATATATAGCAAACTCATACGATCCATATGTATTAGGTATAAATGATCTCATCACATACAAGACGGTATACATTATTGTTCTTCTATTTTCTTATAATGGAACTAATTTTAATTATATTGCAGCGTCTCAAGCAGATCAAGTATGTTTTTTGCCATACCCAAATCCTAAACGTCCTCAAAAAGTTTGGCTATCAGTATTAAAAGTTAATCCAAGGAATCGTGTTGAAGGAAAATTTAAGGAAAATGAGCTTGTCATTTTGCAACAAACTGAGGATGATGCAGTAACGGAGACGGTCGAAGACATCAACGTTGATGGTCTAGTTGATGGAAATCATCCAATTGAGTACTTCGATTTTGAAATTGCTGATTGCGATCCAATGGATGAATTTCGATGTAATTTATCATCTTCAGAAGAAGACGTAGACGACAACGAAGATGAAGAAATTTAAATCACATTTTAGATATAGTAGTAATGTATGTTGTAATTGTGTGAAAAAAAACTATTAGAATTTAAAATTCGGGAGCGTGTATATATATTTGTTAGTCAGAGAAACAAACAAATGCCTTCAGTGGCCCAACGGTATCGCATCTGATTAATACTTCCTATAGACCCGAGTTCGAGAATCAGTACAACCACATTTTTTAAAAATGTTCATCCGCGTGTGTATATATATTTGTTACTCTGATAAGGAAACGAATGCCTTCAATGGTCCAATGGTTTGACATCTCTTTTTGACTTCCGGTAGACCCGAGTTCGACCCCAGGTACAACAACATTTTTTTAAATGTGTCACGAAAATGTTAATTTTATCACATCTCATATACACCCTGCAGAGTTGAGTTCGAGCCCAGGTATAACCACAATTTTTTTTCTTTTCTTTTTAGAGTTGTCACTAACTAGTTGCAAACGTGCCGCTCATTTGCAACGAATATGTGACTCTTTAGAGTTTGAGATTATCGTTTGTCAGATTAAAAAATGTGTTACACATTCGTCACAACAGCGTCGCAAAAGAGTGACACTTTAGTGACGCTTTTCCAACTACTTCTAAGAATTTTGCAAAATTATACAACATTGTTGAATTACATACACTATATTACCCTATATTTACATTTTCGTAACACACAAAAGTTATAACAAGTCTGAAAATAGAGAAAATACATAGTCAAGTGGAAATGTGTGATTGTAGGTAAAGTCATAAGGAGTTTTAATGAAATTTAAGGTAAAGTGTGTGATTTTCTTTAGATAAACTTTATTAGTACTAATATCATGCTAAAAAGTCAATTAAATGGATAAGAATACATCAGAACTTCAATTAGAAATTCGAAAAGATCAATCTATAAGTAAAAAATGTTTAGGGTTTAGGGTATGGGTCTTTTTCGTCGTAAACGTGTCATAAAAGCGTCACAAATAAGTGACTATTTAGCCACGCGGTTTTGGCTCCAAACGAAAAAAATTTGGGTTAGAACCCGGGAAATTTTTTGGGCATTTTACGCGGGCAAGTCTGGCCCACGAACTTAATATTAGCGACGATTTAGCGACGCTTTTGTGACTCGTGACCTACATATATAAACTAAAAACCCCCAAATTAGAAACCCTAATCCCCAATTCGCCTCTCTCTCTTTCATCTCTCTTGAATGTTCTCTCGACTCTGTCGATTCTCTCTCGATTCTCTGTGAATCGTTCCTCGATTCTCTGTGAATCGTTCCTCGATTCTCTGTGAATCGTTCCTCGATTCTCACTCGGTTCTTCATCTCTCTCTCGATCTTTCAATCTCTTTTTCTCTCCTTTCTTCGTTGGTTCTTCTTCTCTCCTTTGTTCGTCGGTTCTTCTTCTCTCTCTGTGTGAATCAAACAGAATCCTTAATCGATTCTGCGTCGGTTCTTCATCTCTCTCTCTTTCTCTCGATTCTGCGTCGGTTCTTCATCTCTCTCTCTCTCTTTCAATCTCTATTTCTCTCGATTCTTTGTCGATTCGAGACAGAATCGTTCCTCGATTCTGCCTCGGTTCTTCATCTCTCTCTCTCTATCATTCAATCTCTGTTTCTTTCCTTTCTTCATCAGTTCATCTTCTCTCTCTCAATTCTCTGTCGATTCCATTACAAAACCTAATCCCCAAATCGAAAAACCCTAAACAGACCTTTCTCTAATCTCTTACAATTTCCGCTTAGTCTCTTTCTCTGTTCTTCATCTATCTCTCTCTATAATTCTGTCTCTCTTTCTCTCGAATCGACGAATCGATATGGTTGTTACGACTAGAGGAGGTCGCGGAGGTTCTAACGGGCGAGGCCGTGGAGGTACACAAGGGCGAGGCCGCGGTAAACAAACCGTCGGTTCAGGTTCTCGTGTGAAACCAACCGTCGGTCGTACTAGTGGTGCGAGCGGACCCAGCAGGCCTACTGCTGCTCTCACTAAACGCACCAAAGTAGCTCCTGGTGGTGTGAAACAAACCGGCGGTGATGCTTCAACATCACGTGCACCACCACCTGTCAGTAGGCGAGAGGGTAAGGGTAGAGCCGGCGGTCTTGATACGCTTGCAGCGGTTATCGAAGATGCTACAACTACAGGAGGAAGACCAGAGATTGACATCGCCGGATAGGTTCCTGCCAGACAGAGCGGTCATACACCACCGGAACGAGTTAGGTCAACCGGTGGTGGTTCTTCGTATTCCTCCAACCCGACTAGTCGTTCTCCACCTGTGGTGAGTAGATCTCATGACTCTCAGGCGACCGTCTCTGTTTCTCGAACCAGGTCTGTTCCTCATCAGTTCGAGATACGACTAATAGGCTTCCGTTTGCTCAACTAACGTCTCGAGCTACATCCGGTGACCACCTCTCTAACCTCAACCTGAATGACCAACCACGGCACCAATCCTCTCAGTCTCGCCACATAGAAGAAGAGGTTGAGAATGAAGATGAGGAAGATGAGGAAGATGCAGATGATTTCGGAGATGGTGAACCAAACCAAGCTGAAGAATTCGATGGTTATCACGAACCAGAAGGGCTAGACGATGAACAACTCTTGGAAAACGTCTTGGCTCTTCCAGGAAGACAACGACTACCCCTCCTCAGTGAGGTTCCTATCCGAGATAGCTTATGGTAAGTTTTCTTTGTATTTCTCTTCTGGTTTAGCTAACTAGTTTGACTGGATTTTTTCATCTGCTTTAGTTTTTCTTGAATTTCATTTGAACCATTTTATTTGCCTTTGCGTAAGTGTGTATGTTTGTCTGATGTGTTAGGTTTACTCGGAACAATGGAATATTGACCCGTTGTATTGTTGGGATCTTTCGTCGCAAGTTCGATGGCCCATACTACAGCTGGGGTGTCACTCCAATAGTTAAACAAGAACTATATTTCCGGACGTTTGCGGTAATGTTTCACTCTCCTCCATCTCTGTGTTTTCAATTTTTTTGCATGTTTCATTCAAATTTTAACTGAGGTTTTCTACTGTGTAGCGGAAATACAACTGGGATATAGGGATCACGGAGCTTGTTAGAGCTAACTTCAACAGGATTGCTACGAAACGGATGCGAGGAATAGTGAGTCAGGTTAAGATTAAGGGTGTTAGGCTAA
The DNA here is from genome assembly GCA_900128785.1 of Arabis alpina. NCBI lineage: Eukaryota > Viridiplantae > Streptophyta > Magnoliopsida > Brassicales > Brassicaceae > Arabis > Arabis alpina. The sequence continues at coordinate 22,606,377 of LT669790.1, forward strand.
TTTGGATTGGTACCAAGCTTTGGGCACATATGTGCAACTGTTGAAAAACTCCAGAGGCAATCACTAAGAGCAACACTACTTCAAACTCCCGTACCTATACTCGTGGTGGATTTGGGATCTACAAACACGTCTCTGGCCAAACATCTCACTTGACTGTTGAGCAACAAATGGTAATACTTTTATCTTTTTCTATTCTCTACTTAATTAATTATCTTTTTTCCTCACTTCTATTTCTACAAGAGGAAGAACTAGGGAGACCTGTCTCCTTTGGAGAAGTATTTGTCAAGACGCATACAACGGCAGATGGAACGTTTGTTGATCTAAAAGCGAAGCAAATCTCTGATGCGTATGAGATGCGACTGGCAGAGGTTCTCGAACAGGACCCAGGCGCTGGAGCAGAGGACCCTGACTTATCCTCTGAGCTTTCCACTCACCGCAACCTCACCGTTGACGAGAAGAATCAACTTTTCCTTAAGGTTAGCAATCCTTTCTCTCCTGGTTTCCTCTACTGCTTTCTTTTTCTGTTGGTGTCTTTATTTCTGTTGAGAATCTGGATTTGTGATTGTTGTTGCAGTGTACTGAGTTCGATCAAAAAGGCAACCCTTTTGGAATTGGTGGTTTGTCTCAGACCTTCAACAAAGGGAAAAGGAAGGTACAATATGCAACCTCATCTTCTGCTGCAGTTGACCTAGAAGAGCTCCAGGAAGAGATGAAATCTGCTCGTCAGAAGATAGCTGAACACGATGAGGAGATTAGGCGACGTGATGAGGAGAACAAGAAGCGAGATGAGGAGAACCAGAAGCGGGATGAGGAGAATAGGCGACGTGACGCTGAACTACTTGAGCTAAGGCAAAGTCAGTCCCGAGTCTCTGAAATGGAGAAGCTCCTCTCCTTTTTGAAGAAAGACGATCCGCGAATCGTTGCATACCTCGACGCTGCAAATGATGATTCCAACACTTGAAATGTTTCTTTCTTTTATTTCTCAAACTCTCTACCTTCTCTAAACAATGAACTTACTTAACTTTTTCTAATGTTTAATTAACGGCTTATGTAATGCTATGTATAATTATCTACTTTGCTTTTTGTTTCTTATGTAATGCAAACCTTTATGCAACTTTATGTGATATTTCTTTCTCCAATTTCAGCATTACTTTTTATTTTGGTTTTCGTTTGGGATTTGTTTGCACAGATTTAGGTTGTTCTTTACTTCCAGTTTAGTAGCAAATTTGCAACACATAACTGACCAACAATAGTTAAAGAGAGACAAAGTTGTGGATAATTAGTGACACTTTAGTGACTCTTTAGTGACTCCTGCTCCGAAGAGTTGCTAAACCGTCGCTAATTTTTGACTACTTACTCACTCTTTAGTGACCACACACATGCGTTCCCCACAACACAAGTAGTCTCAGATGCGTCGCATATGTACGACGACGTAATCGTTACAAAATAGTCGCCATTTAACGAGTGAAAAATCAGTCACTAAGTCGTCGTAAATAAAAATGTCACTCATTCGTTGCTAATTAGCCACAACTGAGTAGTCTCAAAAACGTCGCAAATTTGAGACACCCAACATGTGTCACTGATTGGTCGCTAATTAACGACTGCCTAAAAGCGTCGTAAAGTAGTCACAAATTTACGACAACTTCTAAGTGTCATAAATGCGTCGCTAATTTGCCACGCTTTTGCGACGCTAAAAATTAGCGACGAAGATTTTGCGACGCCGAAATTGTGTCACAAAGTAGTGGCTAATCACTCTTTTGTGACGCTTTTGTGACGCTTTTCGGCGTCGCTAATGATATGTTTTCTTGTAGTGCGCGCATGCCGGGTTTCTAACTATATTTGCAGTTATGGTTTTGTTTTAGTTCATTAAATCTCCTGCGTTTGTGATCACTTTCGCAACCTCCATGTTCTTCCAATGTTGATGCAAATCTTCCATTACTCTACGAAAGACTCATTTTTACCAGAAATGGAACGTGCTCATTTGAAATTTATGTAAATCGCTCTTCTAATCATTGGTTAAGAAATAAGAAAAGGTAAGCATGGATCTGGTGAGATCCTACCAAGAACGAAGTTGATGTTCATCTTAAGGCCTATTCTTCTCAAGCATTATCTTTCTTCATTTGTCAATATCTCGATGTTATCATCTTGCTCATAAGGTTTTCATAATGAATTCAGTTTGACTCATTCCATTGTTGATTTTTCTATCTTTGATTTTCGCTAAAAAAAAGAGAATAGTCCATATAACTTATATTAGAATGAGAAAAAGCTTAAAAGATGCATTTTTGTGAAGTTAAAAGGCGTACAGTGAAAAACTTTTGTTCTTGGCTTTGGAGTCCATTTTCTGCTTTTGCTTTCTCAGCTTAGTCTCGAGGTTTTATTTCTCCGTTACTCCGAATTTTAAAGTTCTTAACCTACTGAAGAACTAATTCTCCGTTTTCCCAAACTCTTCTCAAATTTCTTAACCTACTGAAGAATTAATTTTATCTTCATGAAAACGAAGAGTTATCATCTAGTTTAGGCTTTGCAAGTATCATCATCCTTTCATGCTTTCATCACGAACCATATGAATAATTCTTCTTGAAACTTAATTATATATTACACTTGTACAAAATGAGGAAGACAGCTCAAAAGACGTATTATCGAGGATGAAATGAAATGGTAAATCTTGAGCAATGTTCCTCAAGTAGGTAAGCTCTTTATCGGTTCTTCTTGCTTAGCACTAATAAACATCCAGTCTTCATGTATTCTTCAAAACATAAATAGAGGAGACATTATTTCAAATGAACATCAAAGTTTTTCCAGTTTTAGTGGAAAAATTTCAACGAAGTATGGACTAACCAAACCTCTATGATCTCTTGAGCTCGCTCCATATTTTGAGAAAGAGCTAACATCAAATTTCACCATACCAAACTCGTTTAATCTCCTGATCGATCTAATATCATCTACAATATTTTCCGTAACCCAACATGTTATATGAAATAGATACCATTGGCCTTATGTACATTTCTAGTCACGTACTTGTCAAACTGAAGTTGTGTTCTATGCGTTAGATTTTCTTTTAATAGAAGTATAGAAAAGAGGAAACAACCATTAGAAAAGAGAAAGAAATTATTTGGAAGAGCTCTCACATACTCTTCGGTTCCTTCTTTGATGGTTGTCTTTATGAGCAACTCGATTAATATTTTATTGCTAATTTATTCATGATATAACTTACATGATTTATGTAATTATATAGAATTTTTATTATCTTTCATTCATGTATCTACATTAATTTCTTCTTTATTAAAATAAGACATTTTATCATTTCATAACTATAATTATGACTTTTCAAATTCTTATGATAACAAATGCATAATTAATGTTGTTTTTGCATGTAGATAATTTTTTGAATTAAAAATAATAAATTCTAAATAAAAATTTGATGTGGCAATGAAGTGGAAGATGATGTGTCTTCATGATAAGAGAGAAAATGTCTTTTTATATATATAGATTACCGAATAAAACTAAAATATTAATTCGATTAGGTTTTTGGCAAAAAATCTCAGTTACTTGTGAATAATTCGATTAATTTTAGTCAATCCGATTCGATAACTAAGTTGGTTCAGTTAATTTTGGTCAACACATGTGATCAGTAATCCAATCCGTCCACTTACCAATTGCAAATATGAACCCACAACCCAAAACCAAATGTCTAAACCAACACCAAATTTTTCCTAAATGTCACACTTAAACATAAAAACTAAATCAAAATAATACAGTAAGTAAATATTCACTACTCTTGTATCCAAATACATATAATAATCAAAGGAATTTTTTGAAAAATACACCATTTAAGTTTATAATTTTGTAAAATACCCCAATTCTATTTTTTTTTTAAAACTACCTCTTCTATAATGTGATAATACTATTTAGTTCCCATTTAAATTTAAAAATAACATATTTGATAAATTAAATTACATTAAATTGAATTTAAAATTTACAACCTTAATATTACCGTAACTTTTGTGTTTCGTTTTATTACCAAAACCATATCGTCTTATAATTTTTGTAATCATAAGTTAATCTTTAATGTGAAATCATGTCGTCTTATGAGTTCTAGATAATTGTATTATGTTTATTTCGCTTGCCGTCTTTCAGTCTCTGCTCGCCGGTAATCTTTCTGTCAAGGCTCGTTTAATCTTTCGGTCTATTTGTGTTCTCGGGTCTTTAATGCTATCATTTTCAACATGTAAAATCAGTTAAACGGAAAAAACTAACTAAAACAAATCTAATAAAATTATGATTCGGTTCAGTTCAATTATGAAAAAGTTTATTTGTATGTTGTATTACCGAATAAAACTAAAATATTAATTCGATTAGGTTTTTGGCAAAAAATCTCAGTTACTTGTGAATAGTTCGATTAATTTTAGTCAATCCTGAAGATTTATTAGCTACTCATACAACAATACAGACACAATAAAGCAACAAGAACAGAACACAATATGCAAATGGGTTTTTCTCAAAATATTTCTACAAGATCAAATGATAAGTTCTTTACAAGATCACTCACCAACTTCAATCCTAGCCTCACGCGTTCACAGATCACACACGATCTTGTGAACCTCTCACTACCCCTTAGCCCCTTTGATATAAGATCTCCTTTTTACTAGAACAACCTTAAACCCCTTGCTAAGAAATATTCTCCAATTGTGTTGCCATCCCAACGACGTTATCACCTCCTATTTATACTCTATAGAAGTGAACGGCTGACCTAGCCTTCCTCTCCAAGTTTCGTAATCTTTTCCAAATCTTTATCAATAACTTCTTGCCTTAGTTATTGATCTGATAAAGGCAAATCTTGATACTCCTGATTTTTCTCCATGTACCAAATCTTCACCGATTCATATCTTCAAGTCACGAGCCCCTTTTCTTCCAAGTCTTATGGCCCAAGCCCATTAGTCTTGACCTCACTCCGTTTCTGCTACAGGTGTCTCACTTCAGAACTGCTACAGCTTCAATCTCCCCCTTTTTTACATGGCGTCTCACAGGTACCTGCACAGGAAAAACAACACACCACACATAGACCATAAACTTCCAAACAACTGGATAATACCAAAACATAATGTAAAAGTCATTACATCACATTGGTCTTTAAACAAAAACAACGAGTTCTGAAACACATAGGATAGAGTTTAAGCAACAAAAACAACAGAAAATGCTAACTCCCCCATAATCCTAGTACTCATGAGCAAAAAAAAAAAAAAAAAAAAAACACAATTCGGTCACGCTCCCCCACAAATCAGTGTCTTATCCTAGCCACTTTCTTCACCATCACTTTCTCCCCCTGCTCGTGAGCACACATGTTAAAAAACCAACCATATTCACTTAGGCCAAAAAAGGAAAAAGAACCATTGACACATAAGAGTCAGGAACAGGTACCTTGAGTTGCCTCCTGTAACATATGAGTTATTCCACAGAGTTCATATAACGCCATGGTCGTCTGATGTAGGCACTTAGCAATATCCGCACGACTGGCCGGTTTGTTCGGAACTGTGATAGGGTTGAGCTTGATTATAGTGAACTCACTTGTCTTCAAGGTAGACGCACCAGCAACAGTAGACGAGAAAGGGCGAGTTGACTTAAATCGCTTCTTCTCAGAACGCTTCAATTTGGCCTTTGTCTCCTCCTTTTGAACAGCAGCTTGACCACTTCGTTTGTCCTTGTAATAATACTTGGGTTTAACCATTCGAGCACTGGAATCGTCCTTTATAGAAAGCTGTGATTTGATCAAGCCTTGGAGTAGATGTGGAAAGATCATCTTACGCTTCCATTCTGTCTTTGTCTTTCGATTTCTCTTCCTAGTAGACTGGCTTGGAAATAACTTCAAATTCATCACTTGCTCATACAGTCCATCTCTTATTGCTGAGTTCTATGCTAACTTGCCTGATTGTGTTGAAAATCCGGATAATGGAGGTGTGGTTGTGTTTTTTCGCTCTGCTTATCTAGATTTTTCCCCTAAGAACATCAATGCTTATCTAGGGATGGCTGAGCTCACTGATGAGGAAAAAGCGACTGCCATTGCTGCTGAAAACATCAGTATGGATGTTGTGGCACAGTTTTTGTTGGGCAAGAAAAACAAAAAGGAGAAAGATCTGAATACACTCCCACTGCCACCCAAGACAGCAGCTCTTATGATCCTTGCGTATAATTGGTTTCCTACAGCTCACAGGAGCCACGTTGCAACGAATCGAGCCCGGTTGATTTACAACTTAGCAAACGGTATTCCCGTGGACTTTGGTCGGCTTGATTCGTTGCAACGTGGCTCCTGTGAGCTCCTGTGAGCTGTAGGAAACCAATTGTACGCAGCAAGGATCATAAGAGCTGCTGTCTTGGGTGGCAGTGGGAGTGTATTCAGATCTTTCTCCTTTTTGTTTTTCTTGCCAACAAAAATTGTGCCACAACATCCATACTAATGTTTTCAGCAGCAATGGCAGTCGCTTTTTCCTCATTAGTGAGCTCAGCCATCCCTAGATAAGCATTGATGTTCTTAGGGGCAAAATCTAGATAAGCAGAGCGAAAAAACACAACCACACCTCCATTATCCGGATCTTCAACACAATCATGCAAGTTAGCATAGAACTCAGCAATAAGAGATGGACTGTAAGAGCCAGTTAATGAAACAGTTGCTCAGAATTTTCCCTTTGTGATCACATCATGAAAACCACACTCCTCATCATACTCAAAATCAATTAACCGTTCAGCAGTGAAACCCCGACGAACCAGAGATGCATACCTTGATTCCACTAAATCATTTTTGAACTTCTTTGACCGAGTGTCTCCTACCGCCTTGATTTGTGCCATTGAGAGTGGGGTAGAATCTTCATCTGAACCAGACTCTGAGTCAGTTTCCGAAGAAATCTCCGCTTCGCAAATCTCCTTTCCACTTCTCTTATCACGAGCCGAGCTCTCTTTCTTAGACCGTGGTTCCTCCTCACCGCTTTCTTCCTCTTCACTCGCATCCGTTGAGACGACGTACGCGTCTTCGTAGACACATGTCAACGGTCGTGGATTGAACTTCTTCTTAGCCAAGGGTATGAGATCATGCTTCTCAATCTCTTCATCTCCACTTGACTTATCATGCAGTCGCGGACGAGTCGCATCATCAACGTTGTCTTCCGGCGCTTGGAAGTGCGAGCGGTCCCTTGACGGGTCTCCTTCACCATGATCCCACGAGAAGCTTTTATCTCTTCCTCTTGTTTCTAGATGTGAGCAGTCACGATAAGGAAGAAACAAAAGAGATGATGGTGGCTCCTTGGTAATCACGAGAGGATATAAGGGGAGCCCTAATTTCTTTTGTTTTAATTCTTCATGGGCTGTTTTACTCTTCTTGGGCTTTTCTCTTCTCCTTGGCCCATTATCACTTCCCTTGAATTTCGTGACCCAACTTTCTTGTTCTCCTTACTTTCTTTCGGCAAAAATTCATCTAAGTGTTGGAACTACAATATCATCACCCACGAGTGAATCCTAAATCCTCCTTCGTTTACTGTGACACAATCTCAGCAACCAGAATTAGTAGTACAACACCCAGACTAAATCAACAACAACCACATAATATCATAAGGAAAGATGTGGATGAAACCTGTAGTGATGCTAACATATGTCCATTTTCAACAATTGGCCTTAAATTTTTTTTTTAACACAGATTTAATGTACCTTTTTTTTCTTGTTGTTGTTGTTGTTGTTGTGAAGCAGCAAAAACTGACACAGAGCATACTCCAGAGGTAAACACTTAGCTCGAACAGATTCAAAACATCTGGTCATCATAGACTCCAATGACTAGCTTTCACACTATCATATCTTTATCTTGCTTTGGACCAGTTTTCAACCTTCGATCAAGCATAAGAGAGTAGCTGGTATGTTTCAGGTACAAAGTTTTCATTTACTCTCCTTGTATATCCTCAGATTCTCCATGTACGTGCTAGTTATTTTACAACTTTCTGAGTTTTTAATCTCATGTACTTGCACAAGAATCTGAGTATACAAGGTTACCTTTGCTTGAAGATCTTTTTCTTCTTTGTTGTTATTTGTTTTACTTGATTGTTAACATATGAGACAGCTCCATTACTTGACTTCTCAAGAACTGTCTCATGGTTAATCACTCTTCAGCTTGTTAGATCTCTCTTCTAAGTGATCGCTGTACCGATGTCCAAGCAAGACGATATGATAGGCAGCTCTTTTCCACTATTGTTTCTGACTCCAAACAAAATCTAAGCCTTATGTACACTTAGAGTCAGCACCTGTATCAGTTCTGCACACTTCACAAACACATCAAATTCCACAAATACCAATCGAATTTCTTAAGGTGACACATCGATTAAAGTCCAGTGGTTTTTAAATAAATCAGCCAATTGTAAATCAGTGACAATATGTTCGATCACTACCTGTTTCTCCTCCACCAATTCTCGAATAAAGTGGTGTCGAATGTCAATGTGTTTCGTCCTTTAGTGTTGTACTGGATTCTTAGAGATACTTATAGCACTCTGGTTGTCACAATGAACTAGAAAAGACCCATAATCCTTCCCATAGTCTGCTGACATTTGTTTCATCCAAAGAAGCTGAGTACAACAGCTTCCCATTGTAATGTACTCTGCTTCAACAGTCGAAAGTGATACAGAGTTCTGTTTCTTGCTCATCCACGAAATCATGTTGTTCCCAAGAAAGAAACAACCACCACTCGTGCTTTTCCTGTCATCTGAGCTCATAGCCCAGTCCGCATCGCAGTAACCAACCAAACTCTTATTTGATCCCTTGGAGTACCAAATTCCCAGATTTACAGTCCCTCTGACATACTTGATGATCCTCTTTACTACTTCAAGGTGCGACTGCTTCGGTTTAGCTTGGTATCTTGCACAAATACCAACACTGAGGCTCGAATCCGGTCTGCTTGCAGTCAAATACAGAAGACTCCCTATCATGCCTCTGTATAGCTTGACATTGACATCAATTCCTTCACTGTCTTGAGACAGTTTTGCTGTAGTACTCATAGGTGTCTTGGCTTCCTTGCATTGATCCACCTTAAACCTTTTGAGAAGGTTCTTGGCATAAGTGCTTTGTGAGATAAAGACACCATCTTCTGATTGTGTGATTTGCAAGCCTAGGAAATACTTCAACTCTCCCACCATGCTCATCTCGAATTCCTGTGTCATACTCTTCACAAACTGTTCTACAAGCTGTTGAGACGTACTCCCAAAAATGATATCATCCACATAGATTTGTACCATCATAATTTCACCTCTTAGTTCCAAGATGAAAAGGGTCTTGTCGACGCTTCCTCTTGAATACCCCTGTTCAACCAGAAAACCAGTCAGCCTTTCATACCAAGCTCGCGGTGCCTGCTTCAGACCATACAAAGCTTTCTTCAGCTTGTACACATTATCAGGATGTGCAGGATCCTCAAATCCTTTTGGTTTCTCAACATATACTTCCTCTTGTAGGAAACCATTCAAAAATGCAGACGTCCATTTGAAACACTTTGAAGTTCAAGATACAAGCCATTTCCAAAAAGAATCGAATAGACTCAAGTCTTGCTACAGATGCAAAGGTCTCTTCGAAATCAACACCTTCAATCTGAGAGTAGCCTTGTGCAATCAATCTCGCTTTGTTTCGAACCACGACACTATTCTCATCAATTTTATTCTTAAAAATCCACTTTGTTCCCACAACATTGACTCCTTCCGGACGTGGTACAAGCTCCCATACATCATTTCGTATGAACTGTTCCAGCTCCAGTTCCATAGCTACAATCCAGAACTCATCCTCCAGAGCTTGTCCATGATTTCTTGGTTCTATGGTTGATACAAAGCATGCAAAGTGGACAAAATCTTGGTGTTTCTTCCTTTTAACTTCATGGTGCATCTCATGATAATCCTTCTTGATTCCTCTGGTCTTCCTCTCCTCATTCACGGCTCCAATAAGATCAGATGCGGAGTGACTCCTTGGAACATCTTGGAATTCCAGCTCTTGTGCAGACTGTTCCTCTGTTACAGAATGTTCTTCTGTTACATACTGTTTTTCTGGTTCAGACTGCTCTGCTGCTTCATTTTTCTTTGACACTTCCATTATGACCTGCTCTGAGTCACTATCCGAACACTGACCAGTAGGTTGTTGACGTGAGTATTCATCAAACACCACGTTCACTGACTCGATGATTTCCTTTGTTGCTGTGTTTAATACTCTGAACACCGTACTTCTTTCAGAATATCCCATGAAAAGCCCATCAACACTTCGTGCATTCATATGCCCCAAACACTGATGCCATAGGTTCAGATCATCTCTTGCGGTGAAGCACTTAACCGTCTCTTCCCACATGTAGCAGTTGTTGTCTGACCTTATCCCCTTCAGAACTGTTGTTCCATCTTTATATACAGTTGTGCAATCAACACTCGTGAAAATCACTGTCAATCTGTCGTCACAGAGTTGACTCACACTTATGAGATTCGCCGTTAAACCCTGTAATAGATTAACATTCATTAGTCGAGGTAAACCAATTTCACAAGTTTGTCCTTTACCTTTAATGGCTCCGCGGCTCCCGTCTCCAAATGTAACTTTCCCTCCTTTAACCTCTTTAATGCTTTGCAGGTTGTTCATGTCTCTTGTCATATGCCTCGAGCTGCCACTGTCAAAGTACCACGGACCAGTGTTCTTTGTTTCTTCTGTAACCCATGCCATGTTACACTGCATACTCAGCCCTGCTTTCCTTTCAGCTGCCCTTTTTGACACTGTAGACAGTAGATCTTCTTTCTTAACCCATATCTGACTCCTCCATCCGTTCTAGAAGACTTTCCCTTATTGCCTCAGCTTCTTTACCTTGTTCTGGAGCCGGTAACAGAAGGCTTTGACGTGTCCATGCTTACCACAGAAGTAACATCCTGTTCTTATTACTGTAGAACTTTGGTTTCTCTGTTCTGTAGGATGAGAGAAGTCACCTGGCACAAATTTGGTGTTCTCGGTTTTTGATGCACTTCGCCCGGTGTACCCAAGCCCACTGTAGGACTTCTCAGTACGGCCATAGGACAAGATCTTGTCCAATTGCTTTGTTTTGTTCCAACAAACATATGAATCTTCTTGTACTGCAGATCGAGTTGTGCCTGAAGTTGTGCAGTTACTTCTTTCTCAGCATACAACTCTTTTTCCCACATATCAGCCTTGGTGGCTAGTATCAGCTTCTCCTTCATTAGTGATACACTTTCAAGACTGAGTTTTTCTCAGCTTGTAGCTCAGCTTGTAATGCTTCCACCATTGCTTCAAGACACAATTTTTCCTTTGCCAGAACCGTGTTCTCCAGTCCAATCCTAATGAGTGCTTCACGTACGTCCTTGTAGCTCTTAACAAGGTCGTCATCATCATCTTGGTCGTCATCAGATCCAGACCCAGCATGTCCTTCATCAAACTAAAAAATTCCCACAAATGTGACAAAGTTGTTCAAGATTTCTTCATTTTCGCTCTCTTCTTCAGAGTCTTCTTCAACAATCATGGCTCTATCTTTTTTGAGTTTCTGATCATTTACACACTCCAGATGAGTATGCCCAAGACTTTTGCAGCCAAAATACTTCAATTCACGTCTCTTAACTGTAGGACAGTCGGTTTTGAAGTGGCCGAATCCTTTGCACTCGAAGCACTGAACTTCTGGTCGTTAGCTGCTCATCTCTGTTTCAGATTGTCTCTTGACGAACCCAGATCTTTTCTGTCCTTGTCCCTGCTCAACTCTTCTACCAGTAAGCCTACTGCATCTGTATCATCATCTGACCCTGAGTTCTTCTTCTCACAAGTTAAAGCAAGATTCCTGGTCTTCCTGGTATATGTTACAAGGCTCTCTAGCTCTAACTCATGAGCCTGCAACATGTCTACAACATCACCAAAACTGAGTGATCCAATGTTGTGAGAATTTTGGAGAGGCAGAGAATTAGAATGTTTCTGTGTGTATTAGAACAAAGAAGATATTACAGCTTTTATACTACAATGGATCATATCTACTTTCCAAAACCTATGAAATCCTAAATTAACTACAACATAAAGACAATTTCCCAATCATCGTAATCATAGGGATTGTCACAATGATTGCCGTGATATGTGTGATTCTCCAATACCCTCCCTCAAGTTGGAGCATGCAAGTCGAGGATGCCCAACTTGTCCCGATATCAAACTCATTTCGACCTAAAGCTTTCGTAAAAATGTCTGCAAGCTGAGACTTGGTTGGTACATGCTTGGTGACGATTTGACCAGCTTGAATTTGCTCGCGAACAAAGTGACAATCGAGTTCAACGTGTTTCGTTCTCTCATGAAACACCGGGTTATTGCTAATATGAATTACCGCTTTGTTGTCGCAGTACATAAGCATGGGCTGCGAGTGTTTGATGCCAAGACTTTCAAGAATTCGTTTAAGCCATATGAGTTCTTTAGTAAGGAGCATCATTGCACGGTATTCAGCTTCGGTAGAAGAAGTACTTACAGTCGGTTGTTTGCGTGTTTTCCAAGAGACTGGACTGTTACCAAGTTGAACAAAATAACCGGTGACTGATCTGCGGGTGAGAGGGCAGCTCGCCCAATCCGAATCGCACCATCCAGTAATCTGAAAATCAGTATCAGCTCGTAAAAGTATCCCTTGGCCTGGACTGTTTTTGAGGTAACAAACAACCCTCAAGGCTGCATTCCAATGGTCTTCTCTCGGAAGTTGCATAAACTGTGCCAATACGTGCACGCAATAAGACAAATCCGGTCGAGTAACAGTCAAATAAATAAGCCTTCCGATCAACCTACGATACTGGTGAGGATCTGTGAGCATTGGCGAAGATGACAAAGCCAATTTCTGATTTTGTTCAAGCGGAAACGTTGTTGGTTTTGCTGCCAATAAATCAGTTTCAGTGAGAATATCCATTGCATATTTTCTTTGTGACAAGTAAATGCCCATCGAATTTCTTGCCACTTCAATGCCTAAGAAGTATTTCAAGGGACCCAAATCTTTCATGTGGAAACAAGATGACAAATAGCCTTTGAATGTTGTCATCTCTTGTGTTGAACTTCCTGTGATTATCAAATCATCAACATATACCAAAACATGGAGATGAGAACCTTCTTTAGCATAAGTGAACAACGAGTAATCAGATTTTGATTGTTGGAACCCATAATCGGTTAGCGCAGTAGCCAATTTCTCGAACCAACACCTTGACGCTTGTTTTAATCCATACAATGATTTCTTTAAACGACATACTTTTGATTGGTCTGTAGAATTAAAACCCGGAGGCAACTTCATATAGACTTCTTCATGAAGATCGCCATGTAAAAATGCATTATGGACATCCATTTGATGGACATCCATTTGATGGACATCCCAACCACATCCAGCAGCTACCTCCAAAACCAATCGAACTGTACCCATTTTTGCAACCGGAGCAAAAGTTTCTCCATAATCTTTCCCTTCAATCTGTTTGTTTCCGAGAGCTACCAATCTTGCTTTGTATCGTTCAATCGTTCCATCAGACTTGTGTTTCACTTTGTATACCCATTTACACCCAATCGCTTTCTTCCCTTTAGGCAAATCTTCAAGTGTCCAAGTTTTGTTGATTTCAAGTGCATCGATCTCATGACCCATTGCTTTCCTCCATGTGGATCAGCAACTGCTTGCTTATAAGTCTGAGGCTCCACCGTTGATGAAACCGCTACCATGTATGCTCGATGTGTGGCAGAGAAACGATTACAATTTATGTAATTCTGGATTGGGTAAGCAGATTTCTTACCAGTGGATGTTAGCGCTTTGCTTATCACCGTATTCGTAACAAAATTCCGGAGCTTGACAGATGGATTTCGTTTTCTGTGACCACGACCAAGCTCTTCCACAGTTTGTTCTTCTTCAACTTCATCGTTTTGCTCTAGAGACAAAATTGCAGGTTCTACTTCACCCCTTTCTCCGTGTGATGCAGAATTCTCATCTTCATGGGCCAAAGATGGACTTGACAAGTTTGGCCCAGGTGTAGAATGTGATTCACTTACCACTTCAAGTGGGCTTTGAGTAACTATATGGCCCGTTGGATTTGATGGCTGAGTCAAAATTGTTGATTGCAATTGACGTTGATCTTCTTCTTCTATCATCTGAACATCAATGTTAGGTACCGAAGGAACTTGATTTGGTTCTTCTTTCTGAAGAGCAAACGAATCTGCAAAAAGAAATTCTTTCTCACAAAACACAACATCTCGTGAAACAAAGAAAACCTTCTCGTCGAGATCGTATAATCTCCAACCTTACTTTCCGTACGGATACCCGACAAATGCACACTTTTTGCTTCGAGGTGCAAACTTGTCCCCTTTGGTGTTCTGGTTATGCGCATAACATAGAGAGCCAAACACTCTGATATGATCGTATGATGTTGCAGCTTCGTGGAGTCGTTCATATGGTGTTTTTCCTCATAAGATTAAACTTGGAGTACGATTAATTAGATATCCCGCCGTTAGTACACATTCTTCCCCAGAATTCGATCGGAAGGTTTGCTTGAAACCTTAATGCTCGTGCGACATTTAATATGTGACGGTGTTTTCTCTCAACACGTCCATTTTGTTGAGGTGTTCCAACACACCATGTTTCATGAACTATTCCAAGATTCGAATTTTTTTGGATAAGCAAATAAATTCTGATCCGTTGTCGCTTCTTACCACTTTTACATCCTTTTTAAATTGTCGAGTCGTCATGGCCACAAATTTTTTGAGCTGCACCGGTGCTTCTGTTTTATTATTCAAGAGATAAATCCAAACTCCTCTTGAATAATCATCTACGATTGTGAGAAAGTAGCGTGCTCCAGAATACGATGGAGTTTGATAGGGACCCCATAAATCGCAGTGAATTAACTCAAAAACTTTTGTTGTTTTATGCAGGCTAAGGGGAAAGCTAGCCCTTGGTTGTTTTGCGCGAAGACAAACGTCACACGCCTTATTCAAATATCCAGAGGATACGGATGCCACATTTGGTAACAAGCCAACGATTTGAGAAGACGGATGGCCCATTCGATTGTGCCACAATTCGTAAGCACCTCCTTCTCGAACTGTGACAGCCCCTGCGGTTTCCGTGCTACATAAATGAAAAGTTCCACCTCCTCTTCTACCCGCTCCAATCACCATTCTTGTAGTACGGTCTTGAACAACAAGATAATGATCAGCCAACTGCACTATACAATGATTCTGGTCCATCAATTGTCTAACCGATATCAAGTCAGACTTCAATTCTTCAACAAAGAAAACAGATTGTAACACCAACTTCGTTCCAAGATAAACAGTTCCTTCTTTATCAGCGATTCGCTCTCGACCGTCAGCCAAAATTATCAACACTGGAGCTATATCTCGTACATTCCTTAAGATATTATATCTCCCCTTGAGATGATGTGATGCTCCTGTATCCATAATCCAGAGAGGAACAAAGATATTACCTGACATTTTTTCAGGGAAATTGGTTTTGCCTGCGTTCAAGATAGTCACAGTTAATTGCCATTGATCCTCGCTTAATCCACTCACACCATCTCTATCTTTGTCAGTAATAACATAGTTGGCGTGTTCTTGATTCATTGTGTTTGTTATATGAACAACATTAGCGTAGGAGAAGTATCCTTGTCTTCGTCCTTGCATCGTTCTTGTCTCAAGATCCATCTCTATCATCGCTGGATCCAGCTTCACGTTCGTCGGGTTCGTTTCATCAATCAGGTTTGTTTCATCAACCAGGTTCGTTTCTTGGTTATCTATCAGATTCAGAGTCATGTTCGTGTTTGTTGAATTCGAAGTTGCAATCAAGATCAGATTTTTCGAGTCAACCATTGATGTAGATCAAGGTTTATGGGTTTTGAAAATTATACAATGATCGATAAATTAAAGTTTCAAAATTTCTTTTGAGGCTCCGATACCATAAAGAATTTTAGAGAGGCAGAGAATTGGAATGTTTATGTGTGTATTAGAACAAAGAAGATATTACAGCTTTTATACTACAATGGATCATATCTACTTTCCAAAACCTATGAAATCCTAAATTAACTACAACATAAAGACAATTTCCCAATCATCGTAATCATAGGGATTGTCACAATGATTGCCGTGATATGTGTGATTCTCCAATATAGTTTTCAAAAATGAAATCAAAAGAGGGGATTTTTCAAAATTTTAAACTCAAATAGGGTATTTTTCCAAATTTCCTCATAATCAAATCAGCAAGACTAAACAAAATTGAACTAAAATATATGAAATAGTTCTATTAATCAATTTCACATATACATGTCACATATTAAACAACTTGGAAAATACTATAACAAATGTTGTTTTCTTCTCGATGTTCTTTTTTGGGTTATATGTGAAGATTTATATCATTTCTGGTTAGTACAGTTTAATAAAGCCTTTAATAATTTATTATAAAGTGGTTATAATTTCTTTCGCCAGCTAAATGATCAACTTGTGTTCTTGCATCTCGGTATTCTAGAAACTGAAATCTAAAGATGTTTTCTTATGGTCTCCTCTTGTGGTCAGATGACTGTTACATATTTACACATCTAGAATCTATCTTTTTACCATTGAACATAATCGGTGTTGTTGTACACTCAATACTAAGATGCACATCATAGGTTCATAGATGAATTTTTTTAAATAGTCAGCACATCGTAGTCACAAAAGTGAATAAGATGTGGTTTCGTGTTAGAGAGAAAGAGATAGAGGTGTTACCATATAAAAACTCATACCATGAACCAGTTTAGGAACATGATTAATGCAAAACAAACTAATCTAATGAGACTTCCAAATCCAAAGCAACTTTAATCAGAACTGCAAGAGAAGATATCAATATCAGTAATAATCTAGAAAAGGAGATCGTTTTCTCTACACAATGTTGGAATTCAATTTAAGAAACTATAAAAAATAATTATTACTGATATTGATATAAAAACTCATACCATAAACCAGTTTAGGAACATGATTAATGCAAAACAAACTAATCTAATGAGACTTCCAAATCCAAAGCAACTTTAATCAGAACTGATAGAGAAGATATCAATATCAGTAATAATCTAGAAAAGGAGATCGTTTTCTCTACACAATGTTGGAATTCAATTTAAGAAACTATAAAAAACAAAAAACAGATATATCATACTCCCTCCTCCGTTCCTTAAAGATATATGTTTAAGGTTATGCACATTTATTAAGATAACGCATTGATTTCTATGAAATATAGTTTTTAATAAAGTTTAACCAATAGTGTTTCAGTATTTGTTTTGATGTTTGTAAAAGTACATGAAAAACAGTAAAAGCTCTATCTTTTTGGAACAAAATTTTTTTGTAATTTTTTTATCTTTTAGAAAAAGAGGGAGTAATATATATCAAGCATATGCTTGCTTGTTTGAGGTTTTACCCTTGCATATATCCGGTGTCTCTACTACTGAGTAGTGACCAATGCTCAAGACGAAAAGATCAGGGTCGTGCCAGTTCACATTGCCATAGATCTCGTACAGTTTAACATTATCTATATATCCATCAGAAAGGGAGTTTTGTGAATCGACATGGTTATCCCATAATCCAATATCAATAATAACTATTTCTTATAGAACCTGAAAGGAAATGTGAACATGGAAGAGAAGAAAACAAAGAAGAATAGCAAGAATCTGAAGGTAGAAAGAAAGAGACCTCTTGTCATCCGAGTTGAGGTGCAGATGAAACGATGAGGTAGATCATTGACTCCAGTATATTCTTCCCTAATGAATTACCCCTAAGCATTCTGGGGAAACTCAGCACCATTGACCCTAATCACGATCTCGTTAACAATTTTCCAACACATACGCCAGAATATACATTTTGAGAATCAAAAATCAAAATTTTCAACAATAGAATATCTCAATATGAAACTAAAGTTCACTACGAAACCCGACACAAGAAGTCCATAAAAAAGAGGTGTATACCTACGTGGGTAAGTTGCGACTTAAAGAGTTTCCATCGATAATTTAGATAGTCGGAGTCAAGACTGCTTGGACCACAAGAAAAAGAGAGCACGTACTTCTTATTGAAAGAGAGCAAGAAAAAGAGAGGGGTTGTTGTTGCTGCTTCCATGGCGTCTCTTCAATGTTTGATGGCTTTGTAAATAGATGTTACTGTCAGCTCTTCTCGCCATGTCAGTACGACTAATTCAGTAGATTCTCATCAAATATAAACCCTAAACCCCACTAAGATTGTGAGATTGATTCAGAACTGAAAATCCAAAAAACGTCTTTGAGATTAACGGGACGAACGAAGTTCAACAAAACTCATTAAACTAATCTTCGCAATACGAATATGAGCTTTAGTTATCAATAAATACAAACTTTTTAAAAAAACAGTACCATACGTTGTCGATATGAGACTTTGAATGATAAACTTACAAAAACATATAAACACAAAAAATATGAACAATGGATCATACGAATATAAAAAAACATAATAAACATAACAAAAGGAATTGGTTTGACCACAAAAGAAATGTGAAGTATATATAAGATTAGAAGAAGGAATAGATAAGGACTAAAATAATTTTGATATATATCATCAAAACTGAAATTTATATACGATAAGAATAACTAAGGACTAAAATAAGTTTGATGTATATCATCAAAACCAAAATCTTATTATATAAAAGAAATCAACAATCAAATTTATCCGTTTAAAAAATATATTTAAAGACATAACTGATATATATATAAAACAAATCAACAATCAAATTAATCCGTTTTAAAAAAGTATTTAAAGACATCACAAAAATAAGATATAATAAAAAAACTCAACTTTCATTCTGGTACATAGTGACCTCTCTAATAATATATTAGATTTTAAAATCAAACTTTGCAAATCTACAAAGATTGTTTTGGTAGATTAATAAGTCGTAAATTGATTTGTCCACAATTTAAAATTTAAGGTTACTTGCTAGACCTTCAGGATACCGGCGAAATCTTTCACCATTACATACCGAGTTACATGGCCTCATTTGGGCGATGCAATGCTTGCTTCGAAAACAACGTTTCGATTATGTTTTTGTGACAAATTCAAGAGAGCTAGTTAATATGGTGACCTCACCGGATGACTGTCTCGGTTTTTAATCGGAATTACGTGATTTGGCAGTACTACGGGGATCATTCCCGAGTTTGATCTTATATAACAGGAGAGTGGATTTGTTAGAGAGGACTCCACGCACACGGAGTAATATTTTTTCTTTTACTGGCACTTTGGTTCCCTTATTAGTTTCCTGATACAAAACATGTATTTGTTTAATCAGTAACGAAGTGTGTTCGTGACAAAAAAAAAACTCAACTTATGGCTTTTTTGTGATTTAATTAATAAGTTTGTGTTAATGATCAAATCTTGGAATTAGTTTGTGGATTAGTTTTGAAATTAATGGCTAAAGAGGATGCATAAACCAGTTATCATATTTTCGGTTAACTCTAATACCCTCCCTTTAAGATCGAAGGAATAGACTATGAATTCCCATCTTGATGAGCAAACTCTCGAAGAGACTTGGTTGCACAGCTTTTGTTAAGATATATGCAAGCTGGTTGTCTGATTTAACATGTAAAGTCTTTAAGAATCCACTCTGCAATCTTTCACGAACTACACGACAATCAATTTCAATGTGTTTAGTTCTTTCGTGAAAGACTGAATTTGAAGCAATGTGGAGGGCTGACTTATTGTCACAGAACAATGTACCTGATGTATTTGGTTTACAATGAAGCAGAGAAGTCATTCATCAGTTCACAAGTAGTATCCGCCATTACCCTATATTCTGCCTCATAACTACTTCTGAAAACAGTTTGTTGTTTCTTCGAACACCATGATATTAATTCTCCCAAGAAAATACAATAGCGAGTAACAGATCTCCTAGAGTCATGACAAGCAACCCAATTTGCGTCTGAAAAAGTAGTAAGTTTCAACTCTGAATTAGCTGAATAGAAGAGTCCCTATCCAGAATGAGTTTTGAGATATTTGACTACTCTATTAGGAGCATGAAGATGCGTTGTTGTAGGAGTTGACATGTATTGACATAATTTCTGAACCGCGTATATGATATTTGGTGTGGTATGAGTCAAATATAGCATACACCCTACCAATTTCCTGTAAACAGATGCATTAACAATTCTCCATCAATAGCCGGAATTTTTAGATTAGGCTCCATTGGTATAGGGAGTGGTTTACATCCAACTAATCGTGCATCATCAATAAGATGTAAAGCATAATTCCTCTTGTTGATAGAGATCTCTTTCTTGCTTCTAGCAATCTCAAAACCAAGAAAATATTGAGTAGGACCAAGATCTCTAAGTTTAAAAGCATTCTTAAGAACATTCTTGAACTGATCCACCACAGTATCATCATTGCCAACAATTAGTAGATCATCAACATACACTAATATAGCCAAGAAGATGTTAGTTGTACACTTCACAAACAAGGAATGATATGCAAGAGCCTGGACAAATCATTCTGCTAGAATAACTCTTCAAACTTTATGAGTCCATTGTCTTGAAGCCTGCTTTAAACCATATAGTGATATGTGAAGTCTACAAACCGAATTATTAGGTTTTGTTTCTCATCATGGAGGTAAAACCATACAAATTTCTTCTTCAATGTCTCCATTAAGGAAAACATTACTCACATCCATTTGAGTTAAAGACCAATTGTTGATGGCAGCAAGATCAAGTATCATCCGTACTGTTCCCATCTTAGCGACGGGTGAAAATGTATCCACATAATCCAACCCTTCTAACTGAGTACATCTCTTTGCAACCAACTGTGCTTTATACCTCTCAATACTGCCATCATGAAGATGTTTTATGGTGAAAACCCATTTAAAACTAATATGATGTTTACCTAGAGGAACCTCACACACATACCAAGTTCCATTAACCACTAGAGAACCCAATTTAGATTTAGCAGCATTAGTCCACTCGACACATTGGACAGCCTCTTGAAAGGTTGTAGGTATAGAGATAGATGAAATGGATAAAAAGAAGTTTTGTAATGAGGTGAAAGGTGATCATATGTCAAAAAGAAGAAATGGAATATAATGTAATATGTGTAGAGTGAGCTGGAAACTCATGATCTTGATGCAACAAATAACTATGATACTCATCAAGATAAGTAGGAGCCTTAACTTGTCTTTTATTCCTAACAACTATAGTCAGATTTTCTGATGGAACAGAATAAACATGTATAGTTGGTGAAGAATAAATATTTGCTGAAGTAGAAATGTTCGGTGAAAAGGGAATGAAATCTGAATTTGATGTAAAAATCACTAGAATTACTAGATGATTCAGGAACATGAATAGTAGAAGAAGGTCTTCCGGTATTGAATTCATGATGAGATCTACTAGAAGTCATAGTCTCATCAGGAAATTCAGGAATGATGTCAAAAGAAGCATGAAAAATATAATCAAGAATTGGAAGAAGATCCTAGAATTACTAGATGATTTAGGAACATGAATAGTAGGAGGACTTTTAGTATTAAATTCATGATGAGAGCTAGTAGAAGTCATAGTCTCATCAGAAACTTCAGAATCAGGATTGATATCAAAACAAGCAGGAAAATAGAATATGAAATTGGAAGAGGAAGAAGATCATGTTCAAAGATATCAGTGATAGGTGAACCTTTAGTAAAGGAGAAAACATATTCATAAAGGACTACATTACGAGATATAGAAACCTTTTATGTTTCAATATCAAGTAACTTGTAGGCTTTATAGTTTGGAGGATAGCCAAGAAACACACAAGATGTTGCTCTTGGTGAAAATTTATGTCTATCCTTTAATAGTGTAGAGGCAAAACATATACAACCAAAAACTCATAGATGATTGTACTTAGGTGCTTTAGAAGTAAGGAGTTCAAAATGAGACTTATGTTGAAGTATAGGAGAAGGAGTCCTATTTATAAGGTATATAGTCATAAGTATAAAATCTCCCCAAAAAGATAAATGAATATGAGATTGAAACAAGAGAGATCTAGCAACATTAAGAATGTGTTGATGTTTTCTTTCAACCAAAGAATTTTGTTGTGGTATGTATATACTAAAAATGTAGTGAATAATCCCCTTAGATTTAAGTAAATCTTTGAAAGAAAGCTCAAGAGCATTATTAGTTCTAATAGCCTTGACTTTGGCTTGATATTGTGTCTCAACAAACAGTAAGAACTCATAAAAACTAGTAGGTACTGGTCTTTTATTCGGTAAAAGGTAAACCCAAGTGATCTTTGTACAATCATCCACTATAATAAGAAAATACATATATCCTTTTGATGTAGGGACATGAAATGGACCCCAAACATCAAGATGGATAAGATCAAAAAGAGATTTTGAAAGATTATTAGAAGAAGAAAATGATAACGTTTCTGTTTTGCCAAAGGACAAAAACGACACTTTGAACTATGATCTGTTTTTCCAAAAGGTACATCAAGAGTTTTAGAAATAATTTAAACTTTTTGTTGAGAAGGGTGACAAAGCCTTTGATGCCAAACGTTAGAAGAAATTAGGAATAAGACATTTTAGGAGATGGAAGAAATAATGTTGGAAACATGAGGCTCCAAGACATATAGATTATTGTAGAGATTACCCTTCCCAATTGTAAAATCCAGAGTAAGCTCCTGGAGAAGAAAAGGATTATGAAGAAAATATAACAAGAATGGGAGGAAAAAAGTACTAAAATAGTACTATTTAGAGTAACAGCACTAATGCTCAAAAGATTGAATTTGAATTGAGGAACAAAGATAACAAAATGAAGAACAAGATGTTCTAAGATAGAGATAGCCTCTTAAGTGGTGACTAAGATATGTGTTTGAGTTAGTCTCAGAAAAAGAGTAATATCATAGCACACATGACAACTAGCTCATGTGTCTATGATCCATGCATTTTAGAAAAAAGTAAGGCAATTATGATTTCCACGAGAAGCAATGATATTTAGTGGTTGAAAAAGAGTACCTGAAGAGGCTTGTGTATGTGGAATGAGATGTGGTTGGGGTTTAGAAGTAGAGACTGTCCAATTTGCCAATGCAAATGTGCTACCAAAGATCTATGAATAGTTATCTTGAGTTGTTGGAGGTTTGCTCAAAACACTTAGTAGCTATTGAATTTGGTCTGATGTGACATTCCCCAGATGCGCACCCTTTGATCATGCATAGAAATTCCACTAGAATCTTGTACTATCAAACTTGCCACATTCTCCTTCTTTTGTGACCATGGTTGTTGTGGTTTACCAGGCGCATTAGTGTATTGAACTTGTTGAGGGTTATTCTGAGGTCTAGGATAAGATGTCGGAGGCTTATATCCTTGTGGGTATCCATGTAGTTTGTAACATTTGTTAACTGTATGACCATATTATCCACAATAAAAACATATACGCCTCGTCTTCTGTTTATTATATCCATTAGCATATGCCACATTCTGTTTTGACGACTCAAATTGTGAAGTTTGAAACACAATTGGACCTGTAGATTGAGCGTTCTTCATAGACCTTTGTCTTTCTTCTTGAGAAACCAAATTGAATACCTTGGATATTGAAGGTTTTGGTTTCATCATCAAGATTTGACCTCTAGGTGAGTAAAAGATTCATTTAATCCCATCAAAAACTTCAATACTCTTTCATGTTCATCCCTAGCTTCCAATCTCTTGAGGTTTGTACAATTAGCCTTGCACAATAACAACTAAATGGTACCTCATGATTCTTTAATTCTTCCCATAATTGTTTAAGCCTTGTGTAGTAGTCAATAAAACTTTGAGAACCTTGAACTTCTGAAAAGATTTGTTGCTTGATTTCAATGTTCTTGGACCATCACTTTGATTAAATTGGTCATGAATATCCAACCACATTTGACGCACCGTATCAAGATACATGTTACTCTTAGCAATATATTTGTCAACAGAATTAACAATCCATGTACACACAATATTATTACAACGAGTCCAGGAACCAAAGTCTAGATGATTCTCATCTAATTCCGCAAAAGAACCATTAACAAACACAACTTTGTTCCTAGCACCTAACGTCATCATCATAGATCTACGCCATGTATTGAAATTGCTTAATTCAGTGAGTTTCTGAGATACTAGAGCTATTCCAGCATGATCCGCACTATGAACATATAACATATTTGAATTCGAATCAAAAAGTCAAGCTCGTATATCGGAATTTGAACCTGTATTTTATGGAACAATAGTCGATGAATTCAAAGCTGGATTTGTTGTCGCCATAGTTGAATCAAGCTAGAAACAAGTTTATTGTCGCATATTAAGGTAGAAAAAGAAGAAAAATCAAAGAAAATTTGGGTTTCTAAAGAACGCATGAGAAATTCCCATAAAAGATGAAAATCTGAATCAGCCACACCGATTAATCTAGCCAAAAGGATCGATTGACGAAAGAAGAATACGAATCAAAGATCAAAACAATGAAATTGTAGTCTCTTATACCATATTAGAACTCGTGGTGTCAGTGAAGATGAAGAACAAGAGAGTTTAGAGAGAAAAGAAAAGTTTGTTATAGCATTAAATGATAATTTTCATTAGTGTAACTAACTTCTGATTACAACGTTCAATATATATATCTACTAAATTAATCCGGTTAGCATGGTAATAAGCGACAATACATAAACAAGTTAACCATATTTTCGGTTAACTCCAATAAAGAGGAAGGGACCTTGGACTCTCCCTTTTTTCAGAGAATAGTTCTCTGTCACTTGAAAATTATCAATAGCTAATGATCACTTCACTCTTTATTGTAATAGAGTTCATACAACATAGCTAATGATTTCTTAGTCATTCTTTAATTTCATTCGATTCAGTATTTTGGGTAAGAAAACTTTGCTCCTAATCATTTTGTCATTGTGAATCGAATCGCGCTAATTTTGTATTACCATTGACCAACTGAGGCATCAAGAGGATAGACAACAACTATTCAAGCAGCAACATCTATGAGCTGACCACACGCAACAACGAATGTGCCATTTACTAATAGGAGCAGCTTCAGCAGTACAGTTGCGTATCACCATATAGTAAAAACAAGAGTTCTTAAGTCGCCTACAATATCAATAAGGGGATCCATGGCGAACCAATCATCAAAGCAAAATAAAATAATTCGACCATATTACGTATCTTAAATCAGAGAAAAGAGACAACAAAAACCAAAAAACAAAATTCGCGAATCCATGAGCCGGTCGACTGTCTCAATCATCTTAGAAATCATGACCGCAAATGGGATTATGGTGCACCCACACAACATACAAAAGAGAACAAACGCCAAACCAAATTGAGTCAATAAATTTTAGAGGAGTCGCACATCCGACAAATACCAAGTCCTCCCTCAATGTTTGTAGTACAAACTTCTTCCTTTGCCATAGTGTTACAAATGAAGATCTCTCAATAGTATCAAAGCATCGATAAGCACATTTATTATGACAAACAAATTGTGTGGAAATTTAAACAAAATACAATTTTCAAATGAATAAAGCATAGAACATTATAATTGAAATAAAAAAAACCTGAACTCCTAGAAATTTCCTAGAAGGTTTGAACTTGTTAACGATGTGGTAATATAATAGTTTTACAATGTGTATCTTTTTAATAAGGTGTACGTATATATATTAATTTGGGTTAATTGATTTTAGTTTTTGATTCTTATTACAATCACAAATAACGTGACAAACAAAATGAAAAAAAAAACATTTCAAAAAATCAAATTTGTTTGTCACTCACACGCTTGATGAGAAGAGTAAACACGTGTAAACCCACGCGATCAACGACACTCCCACGTAAAAAATCTTTTCAGCAACATGATTACGAAATTAGCCCAAAATCAAATCCGTATATTCAGAATTTGTTTCACATCACGACGAACCAAAAAACCCTGTCTCCAAAATCTGTTTCATCTGATCAAAAAGCAAATAATCCAACGGTCAAAATTAATTCAGTACAAACCCAGAAAAGCGCCACGTCACGAGACAAACAGTCGACAACAACATCAGACCGTTCGTATAATAACAGAAAAAGAAATCCTTCTCCTTCCTCATGTCGCCGCCTTCCCTGACTACCCAATCACATTACGCCACGTGGCTTCTTCTGCCTTCTTTATTATCTCAGCTTCCTTCTCATTTTCTTCAGAGAGAAAAAATGGAGTACGAGTTTGACTCACTCACTGAGTTACCACCGCTTCCAATAATAGAGTCATTACCTCCTTTACCTACTTCCGATTTCATCACTCCTCCTTCTTTCTTCTCCGACCATCACTACAACAACCATGTCCAAGACCTTCTCAATCTCCACCAACACGTTCCTGACTCGGTCTTCCTCGACTCAACTCTCTCTCTCTTAACTCGTCACCAAATCTCCGAGTCGACTCGTCTCGACAATCTCTTCAACGCCGTCTTCTCCGACGAAGCTACTACACCGTTTCTCCACTTACCACATCTCAAATCCTTCGAGGATCAGAAACCACCTTCACCGTTTCTTCTCAGTCTCTCTCCTAAACGTCGTTGTTTAAGCAACATCTCTCCGTCTTCTTCTTCAAACTCCGGTTCACCGGCGGGAACTTCTTTTTACGCAATCGACGGACGAAAGAAGGTCTCTGACAAGATTAGATCGTTGGAGAAAGTGATACCATGGGAGAAGAAGATGAGTTTAGCTACGATTCTTGAAGAAACTCATAAATACATCACTTTCCTTCAATCTCAGATCGCTTCACTCTTGTGGATGCCACTCGATTCCGCTTACACAAACACTACCGGAAGAGATCATGTGAGAGAAACCCAACTTCTCAAATTTCTGACACGGCAACAGATTCTGCAGGTGATTACGAATTCTCCAGGTGTAAGAACAGAGCTTTACACTCGTGGTCTTTGTGTCTTTTCCTATGAACAGCTTCTTTCTCTCAAGATGATGACTCAGTCGGTGAAAAACAACCTCTGAATAACAACACATCGGACCACCGGAGATTGAAGAACTAAGTTTTTGTTTATGGTCTTTTGCTTAATGGATCATACAAGCTACATAGAGCATATTAATGGCGCTTTAATCCGAGTTTTTGATTTAGTACTTATGATTTCAGGTTTTCGTCATCTCTTTTTGCAATATTGTACAAAAAGTTTCGGATTGATTGAATATCTAAGGAAACAATATGATGATAGTAACGCTTAATCTTCTTCTTGCATAAGTAGTTTCAATACCAAATAAAGAAACGATTTCATCAAAAAACCAAAAGCATTCAAGAACAAACAGCAACCAAGAGATTTCAAAAACAAAACCATTACAGAAGATCAATTAGTCTCGGGATTGGATTACGGAAATGGTAGAAACAACGACGTCACACCTCTCCTTGCATAACTCAACCTCCTTAACAAACAAGGCCTTGCCTATATCATTCTTCTTTTTAGCGTTTTCATCACCCATATTCTTAGCCATCTCTAAAAAGAAGCTTTGAGAAAACGAATATTCAGCAAATAAAGTGACCAGATGTTTCTTCAAGTAAGGATACTTGACCCAAAACTCTTCTTCATTAGGCTCAACAATTTCTGTAACAAATTAACACACAAAGGATTACAAAAACTATCTATACATTACTCAGTTTCTCCGATTATTTTGTTTTAGATTTAACGCAAAAATAGCTAGACATAACAGAGGACTTCTAAACGATCGATCTAGTTTCCTACTTATAGTAGAAATGGTGAAATCCGAGGTAAAAAAGAGGGAGAGAAAGAAGTGATGCATGTACCTGATTCTCCATTGGTGTTTTCCGATTCCTCCGACGTTTCATCTTCCATGGAGACTTCGGAGTCTTTTTCCTCGGATGATTCCGGTGGAAAGTTGTCGAGTAAATGGATCGGAATCGCCATTAGAGAGAGTTTGGGTAAACGAAGAGTCTATTAGAAAAAAGGGACAAGGGTGTGTTTTATAGTACAAGTGGGGAGAGACGAAATTTATTTCAATTACTACTAATTACTGTATGTATGTTTTCAAGGTGACAATTTGGAAACGAAGAGTCAGATTTTAAAATTTTGATTTAATAGGTGGAGATGGAAGCAAAATCAGTAACCAAACTAAACCAAAATCTGATAACCAATATAACCGACCAAGAGAATTTGCTATTAGGTTTCGGTTAAAAAAGAACATTTCTATCACCCGGTTTTGCTCAATCCAAAATCAGTAACCAAACTCATGTTTTTTAAAGAAAACATTAAGAAAAACAAGCTTCAATAAACATAATTAAAAAGAGAGAACAAAGTTAAACAATACTCCTATTTGGTGTAATGAAAACTAATGGTATTGTAGATCTTTATGGAGAGTATTTGGTGGTAGAAACAGCTTCAAATTCTACCTCTATTTTCAGAGAGCCTTCTTTGTCCAAGTAAGCCTTCAAAACTTCAGCTAAAGACACAAATTCAACCCAACCCCATCCTAAGTGCAAGTCCTTGTACCAGCCGTTAACTGCAATAAAACATAATGTAATCTCCGATTAATGAACATATCTATATCACACTATCTAATCGCATCAAACAGTAATTAGTCTAAAGGAATGTTACAACTTACTTTTCTTTGTCACGTGATTGCATCCAAATGGGTCGAGAATTCGAATATCTGCTTTCATGTATTAGTGTGTACATAAGCTCTGATGTAAATAGAAATAGGAAAACCGGTAATTAGTGTAAACCGGGTCTATGGTTAAGTTTCCCTTTGCTTAACCAATGTCTATTTATAACTTGTGATGTGCAACATTGATCATTAATGAGAATACAAGTTTATTTACTGAAATGGTATCAGCAGCCGTAACAACCTTTTTTCATTCAAAATTTTCATCGTAACAATTTTTTCCGATCACCGGAAAATCCACTCTCTCGCCGGAATTTCTTTCCGATTTCATCTTTTATCTTCTGCTTTCTTCTTGACGTTGCTTTTCTTTCGTTTTCCATCTGTGCAAATTCGAATATCTCTTCGATTTGAGTATCAATGGGTGCTAAACGGAATGGCAAGTCGAAAACTCGTAATCCATCGCCGCAATCGCCGAAATCTGATTCTCCGTCATCTCCGAAGTCTCGCGCAGCTCAATCTCATCATGAAACTGCTCGCGAAGTTTCTGGATCAGTCAATCGATCTCAAGTTCATCGGATCTATCTCCAATTTCTCATCGGATCATTTTGAGATATCTCTATCACCAGATAACATTCATAGTCCTTATCATCTTCATAGCTCCGATCATCTTGCTTTAGTGTTAGTTGCTGAAAAACTTGATGGAACAAATTTTGGAGTGTGGTTAGTTGCTATGACTACGAGTCTAGAAGCGAAGAACAAGCTAGGTTTTCTTGATGGATCTATAGTGAAACCTAATGAAAATGATCGCTATTATAAGATTTGGTGTCATTGCAATAGTATGTTGAAGTCCTGGCTCTTGAATAGTGTTTTGAAGAAGATCTATACAAGCATTCTCTATTTCAAGGATGCATCTGAGATATGGAAGGACTTACATACTCGATTCCATAAATCTAATCTTCCTCGCTTGTATAAGCTTAGACATCAGGTTCACTCATTTCTTCAAGGAAGTCTTGATCGCTCTTCATATCATACTCAGACTCAATCACTATGGGAAGAACTATCTAATATTCAAGTTACTCCTAGATTTTTGAAGGATTGATAGCTGGAAGAGAAACTAATCGTGTTATAGATTTTCTAATGGGGCTCAATGAGAATTATGAAAGCATCAGAAGCAGAATTCTTATGAAGAAAACCTTACCTACTCTTTCAGAAGTTTACAACTTATTGGATCAAGAAGATAGTCAGAAATTAGCTCGCTTGGATAAATCTAATGGTCTTGATGCTTCAGCATTTGCTGTTTCTCAGCCTCATGCAAATTTCAAGCCTTCTCCTGATCAGACTCATTCTTCATTCAATCAGTCTTCTGGTTATCAACGTAAAGAAAGACCTATGTGCTCATTCTGTGGAAGAGTTGGTCATGTTGTTGATCTTTGCTACAAGAAACATGGCTATCCCACTGGCTTCAAGCCTAAACAGAGATTTGAGAAACAATCTTCATCAATGGCTAATATCACAGTAGGTAACTATTCTACTGAAACTTCTACTGCCTCTGCTGATGAACTCTCCAATGCTCAAATCCAACATCTTGTGTCCTTCTTGAGCAACAAACTTCAAACTCCTAGCTCCACTCCTACTCTAGAAGTTCACTCTGTCTCAGTATCTTCTGACCTCATTCCTTCAACCGTCTGTCCCATTTCTGGTAAATTTTTCCCTTTCATCCTCTGTTCTTTTACCGGAAATGGAAAATATGTCTGTTCAGTTAGTAGCAATCTCCCTGCTATTAATGCTTGGGTTATAGATTCAGGGGCAACCAATCACATCTCCCATGATAGATCTTCTTTCTCCTCTTTTAAACCATTAACCAACACCACTGTTACCCTCCCTAATGACATACTTGTGAGCATTGTTGGTATAGGAACCATTCAGTTAGGTAGTAGTTTAACTCTCCTAAATGTTCTATATATCCCTCAGTTGAAATTCAATCTTCTTAGTGATAGCTCCCTTACTCAATCCATGAAATGTCGTGTTTGGTTTGATGACACTTCTTGTGGTATTCAGGAGTGTACACAGGAATTAATGATTGGGATGGGTAGGCAAGTGGCTAATCTCTACTTTCTGGATGTAGAGTCTCTATGTGTTCCAGGTACAACTTCTTCTATTGTAGCAGCCAATGTTTTTAATCCTGATTTATGGCATCAGAGATTAGGTCACCCTTCAATGGCTAAACTTTCTACTCTAAATAATGTTCTTTCTTTACCTAAACACATAAACACTAAAGATTTCCATTGTAAAGTGCGTCACTTGGCCAAACAAAAATATCTTCCTTTTATTTCTAGTCATAATATTAGTGATGCTCCTTTTGATTTGGTCGACATTGGTACTTTGGGTCCATTATCTATTTTCACACATGATGGTTTTAGATATTTCCTCACCATTGTAGACGACTGCTCTAGAGCAACTTGGATTTATCTCCTTAAGAAAAAATCTGATGTCCTTGAATCCTTTCCTACTTTCATTAATATGGTAGAGACTCAGTTTGGTAGAAAAATTAAGGGGGTTATATCCGACAATGCTCCTGAGTTTAACTTTACCCACCTTATTCAAATCCAAAGGAATTGTGTCTTACCATTCCTGTCCTGAAACCCCTCAATAGATTTCTGTTATTGAAAGAAAGCACCAACACATTTTAAATGTTGCTAGATCCTTAATGTTTCAATCCCATATTCATCTATCCTATTGGGGGTAACTGCATCCTCATTGCAAGCCATCTCATAAACCGTATTCCCACACATGTTTTACAAGATAAAATCCCTTTTGAAGTCTTAACTAAGAAAATTCCAGACTATAACCAACTCAAAACTTGGGGATGTCTTTGTTATTC
Organism: Arabis alpina; assembly: GCA_900128785.1. Taxonomy (NCBI): domain Eukaryota; kingdom Viridiplantae; phylum Streptophyta; class Magnoliopsida; order Brassicales; family Brassicaceae; genus Arabis; species Arabis alpina. The sequence continues at coordinate 22,637,822 of LT669790.1, forward strand.
CTCTACCTATACCCAAGGCAAACGTAAATTCGACCCTAGAGCTAAAGCATGTGCCTTTCTAGGCTATCCTGTTGGATATAAAGGATATAAACTCCTTGATCTTGAGACTAACTCTATCTTTATCTCAAGACATGTTGAATTCTTTGAACAGCTCTTTCCTTTTGTTGGTACATATTTATCTAAAGAAGCTTTAGATTTCTTTAATGATATAGTCCAACAACCTCCTATGATATCCTCTATTCCTGTTGAAGATGAACCTTCTTCATCTTCTTCATCTGTAGACATTTTGCCTTATGCTAATGTCTCTATTGATGTCCCTGAACCTTCAGTTCAAACATCTCATAGGAGGATTAAACAGCCCGCTTATCTTCAGGACTACCACTGTAATTCAGTAGGTTCATCAACCATCCATGAAATCTCTCAGTTTCTCCCTTATGAAAAACTCTCTCCCCTTTAGTGCTCCTTCTTAGTTTCCAATGATAAACAAAGAGAACCCTCAACCTATACTGAGGCAAAGAAATTTCTGGTTTGGTATGGAGCTATGGATGAAGAGATTGAAGCTTTGGAAGGTACACAGACTTGGGAAATCGTCTCCTTACCACCTGATAAAGTTCCAATTGGCTGTAAATGGATCTACAAGCTTAAATATCACTCAGATGGTACCCTTGAATGCCATAAAGCCCGATTAGTGGCAAAAGGTTACACTCAAAAGGAAAGAATCGATTACAATGAAACTTTTTCTCTTGTGGTGAAGCTTACTACAGTGAAACTCATTTTAGCTATTGCAGCTATTCACAACCTATCTCTTCATCAACTTGATATCTCCAATGCTTTTCTCAATGGTGATCTTGATGAAGAGATCTACATGAAGCTTCCTCAAGGTTATGCTACCAAACAGGGGGACTCTCTTCCTCCCAATGCAGTTTGTCGTTTAAAAAAATCTCTCTATGGTCTAAAACAAGCCTCTAGGCAGTGGTTTCTCAAGTTCTCCACTACTCTCACTTCCTTAGGCTTTGTTCAGACATACTCCGATCACACTTGTTTTCTCAAGACATCTGCTACTCTAGTGTATGTGGATGATATTCTCATTGCGTGCAACAATGAACCTGAAGTTACTCTCTTGAAGGAACAACTCAAGTCTCATTTCAAACTCAGAAATCTTGGTCCTTTGAGATATTTCCTAGGTTTGGAGATTACGAGGTCATCTACTGGTATTCAAGTTTGTCAAAGGAAATATGCCTTAGATCTCCTTGATGATACTAGATTATTAGGTGCTAGACCTTTTCCAGTTCCTATGGATTCATCTGTGAAACTCTCAGCAACCATTGGTGGTGAATTGGTTGATGCAGAAGCTTACAGACGTCTAGTTGGTCGCCTCATGTATCTCCAAATAACTAGACCATATATTACCTTTGCGGTTAATAAGCTGGCTCAGTTCTTTGGTGCTCCTCGTCGTGCTCATCAAATAGCTCTTAACAGAGTGCTTCAATACATCAAGGGGACAGTTGGTTAAGATCTTTTCTATTCTGCTAAATCTGAGCTTCAACTCAAGATCTATGCTGATGCAGATTATACCTCTTGTCTTGACACTTGCAAATCTACTTCTGGTTTATGTGCACTTCTTGGAGATTCTTTAATAGCTTGGAAGTCAAAGACACAAAAGGTCGTCTCTAAATCCACTACAGAAGCTGAATATAGAAGCTTGTCCCTTGCTTCTGATGAACTTGTTTGGCTCACTAACTTCTTTACTGAGCTCAAGATTCCTCTGGTCAAGCCTTCTCTTCTGTTTTGTGACAATACTTCTGCCATTAACCTCACCAGAAACCCTATATTTCATGAACGTACGAAGTACATTGAGATATATTGCCATAGTATTCGTGGAAGACTCATGGCAGGTTTATTCACTCTTCTTCATGTGCGTTCAGAATTGCAGCTTGCAGACCCGTTTACTAAACCGTTGTACCCAACTCTGTTTCGTTCTCTCATTGGCAAGATGGGTCTCAAGAATATCTTTCTCCCATCTTGAGGGGGACTATGTGAGAATGTGGGTCTCAGTCAATTTCTCTTAGGCCCAAACCGAATATCTCATGGGTTATAAAAGCTGAGCCAAACTAAATCACAGCCCATGTTTGAAGAGGCTAATAGTACAAGCCGACGATGGTGTGGTTCCTAAGCAAGGGCTTTATATAAAGGCAGAAAACAATCATATAAACTCTAACCTAAGATATACAATAAAGGAGACGATAGTTTACAGAGAGATAGGAAGAAAGAAACTATAGCAAAACAAGCCATGTCTTTGCGGGATAGAGTTTGCTTAATCTTTCTTCGTCTATGTTGTATCTTCCTTATGCTTGTACCTAAAACACAAAGAGAGCGCCGGTTAGTGCGTTGTGTAAACCTTTGATTGATAGTGGATGTTGAGGGGCAAGAGATCCCCTCCCCAGAGGTACCGAAAGGGAACTGGGTAAACAAAGTGTTGTGTCAATTTACGTTTATATTTGTGTTTGATCCGTGAACAATTAACTTGTCAAGTATGATTCGAGTTAAACGATCCTAACAAGTGGTATCAGAGCTTTGGCTTAGAAACTTACGGATCAAGAAGATGTACTACATGCTGAGGAAGAAGGAGGATCCAGCTGGTCTTGGTTGAAGACACTTGACTTGGAGAAAGACAAGTTCAAGAGGAGTCTTGAACGGGATGAGGCAGATTTCCGGGTTTGTAAAATCAAAAGGCTTCTATGTATCTCCAATTGTATAAAGATCCTGTATAAATAAGAAACGATGGTTTTAGAGGCTGGAATATAGAAGCATTAAACTGAAGAAAATACTTCAAGATATATTCTTATCGTGACAAACTACGAGACTATTTTGTGATGGAGGATATCACAAAGTGTTAGATTGAATTCTGATATGGAAAGTCAAGAGTCGAATGTTTATTGGCTAAAGGACTAGTTTTCAGAATCAATCATCACCTTCATGTGGTTCAAATCTGGATGACATTATGTCAAGTTTCCGCTGCTATCACAAAGGCTTTTGTGATGATCTTGTTAATTGTGTTGGGTTCCTCTTGATCTGCAATTTTCAGAAGGGTAAAATTTGGTTAGAATACAAGATTTGTATACAAGTTTTGCAGAAATTTCGGACAAGATTCAGTGCTGGTTTCAGGCTATTTTCTTAATGAAATATGGTTGTAACAGGCTGATACAGTTGGTATTCATATATGTCAAAGAAGAGCAGCTATAGGAATAGAGTGATAATGACTAGGGGACGCCTTAGTACTTACATCTCCATATATTAATGGCTGGTTTGATATATTGGTTAAGGTTTTATAAATCTGAGAATGGTGATGCAGATGAGCTGTGAGACAAGGTCATGTAATCTGTTTTGGTTTTTGGACAGTTTATAGAACTCTAGAAAGTCAAGAATTATGGGGAAGATTTGAGCAGGAACAGATGGAAGGCTAGTCTCAGGTTTATGGTTTGTTTAAGAAAATATAAGGTGCTTACAAGTTTGATGATCAAAGTCTTGAAAGGTTGCATCATCGTAAAACTTGAAGTCTCAAGTAAAAATCCAAAGGATGTGGGTCGTTTCTTTGTATTTGTTGTTGTATGCACTAAGGATGTTTCAAGTGCTAAATAAGATGGATTTCTAACAAGAACAACAAAGTTATAAAAGGTTCAAGAGTCATGTCATACGGTAACAAGGATAAAAGGAAAATCTCAGAAAGAGTTTGTTGGAGAAAATCAGAAAGATGTGTTATCATCTTGGTAGTGGCTTGAAACGTCAAGTGCCACTTAGGAGAAAAACAAACGTAAGGTTATGAGATTAGAGTTGGTGACTATAAGATCTCAGGTTATTGCTTAGTCACAACACAAAAGGTTCCAGGTTATTTGCTTCAGGGAGTTTCACTAGTCCACAAAAATGAAACGGTTAAAGATCTCTGAAATGAGAGTATGGAAGCAAGTATGGAGATGACGGGTTCTGACGGAATAAATTCAGATGGTGTTTACTTCGAGGTGGAGCCATGTTTTAGAAGTATCTTGTGTTGATCAGATCTTCAAGCATCAAGAAGAAACTGATGGCCTAAACAGAAAGTTAAGGCATAGGAGATTACATGTTTTTTTGTGTGAAATGGTTCTCAATAGTACTTCACAATAAACTGTGCTAGAGTTTTGTGTCGATAGTCTTCCTAACAATGGCGTTAGGCGGCGTGTCCTGTTGAAGGAGGGCTTTGTTAAGGATTGATGGTATTTCAGTCTTAAGTTTTTTTTCCCATAATCAGAACATGAAGAAGACTCCAAGGTAAAAGAACAAGATTGTTGAATCATGGTAAATTCGAAGGGTTTTTCTGAAAGTTAGAATGAACACTAAGGTGTTAGATCTAAGATGTGGATATTGAAGTGGTTATGTTTCTCAAAATGGAGAATCTATGAGACAACTGTGGGTTATGCAGTTTTGTGTCCAAGTCTATACACTTCAAAAGATAGATTCTAGAAAAGAACACATATACAGAAGACACAAATGCAGGTGGAGTTTTGCATTGGGTAGATAACAACGAATGAAATTCAGTTGTGGAAGTCTGTATTTAAGAAAGGTTGTGGAGAGAGTTTCTAAGGAAAAGCAATTGCAAGGTAAATTGGAGAAGCTCCGTATGTTCTAGAATCTACAAGACATGCAAGAAAGGATGTGAATGCAAGATTAAATAAACTGCATTGACAAAGGTATACAAGTAAGGTTATACGTGTATTCAATGGCATCACAGGAAGAGAATCTATGAGATTTTCTCAAAAAGATAACAAGGTTGAAATTCACGTGAGGAAGCATCAATATCTAAGCAAGCTTACATGGTATTGATAAATCAGAAGGAGTTCTGATGGTAAGTCTAAAAGACTATTGTGATGCAAGCACCAATTATGTTGGTAAATTCACAATACATGAACTTGTATTGTGTGGATTGGTTCTACAGCAAGAAAGGTTATCACAAGCTTGAGATGTGATAGGAAGTGGCTGTAAAAGAAGGTTTCAAATGTCATGGCTATTGACAAGAGACTGGTTTTAAGTTCACTAGTACAGAGTACAGACACTACTAGTAAACGGGCATGTTTAAACATAAAACTGAATGCAAGGTTGTGTCGAAAGTCTTCCCTACATGATATTGGTTTGGAGGTGTGTTCCATTAAAGATGATGGCGGTACAAGACAGATTCAGAGCTATGGTTGTTTAAGCATAAGGCAGAAAGTTCAATCTCAAGTTTCTAAATGCATGAGTAATTAATAAGATGCAGTTTGGGATTGTTTTGAAGGTTGTATCAGAGATTGTTTTAGGTTGAAACATGTATGATTCAAGGGTTTACAGCAGTTGATTCAAGGGAAATTTAATTCTAAAATCAGTGCACATGAGAAGAATTGAAGGACGTCAAAGGGAATCAAGTTGCACAGTAAAAGCAGTTTAAACTCAATCACTAAAACAGATTTGTGATGGTAATAGCTGTCATGAAGGAGGCTGTGTGTGGTTGTATTTTCTAAAAGTGAAAATCGAACAGTTTATGGGATTGAGGATATTGCCTGTAAGGTTTCTGGTTTTCGGGAGTTATGAAAGAGACATTAGCTTCAGGTGGAGTAGCTACAAAATATCATATGAAGCCAAGTTAGACTTTCATTGAGTCTTTGGAAATTTAAAGACAAGAAGGTATGGTTCAGGTCTAAGAAGAGTTTACCTGAGGAAACCAGAATATGAGAACATGTAGATTTCTCATCAGGAGCAGCTTAGAGTTATATGAAGCTGTGAAAAAAAAAAAAAAAAGCTCAGGTTCAATGGGTACCTCAGACAAGCAAAAGAAACGGGTTAGTTTCTGTTAAAAGCTGAAATGAGTAATTGATTAATTGAAAGTTGCAGGATTTAGCAGCTAGAAGTTACCTGAGCAATGTGGCAGCGGTTTAGACATCAAGAAAGGGTCTCAATGGTCTTGTTGTTGAGCTGCAAAGGAAGTAAGAGAAATGATACTCAACATTGAATCATACAAGCGCAAAGATAATAGACAACTTCTATTTGATGTGCTATTTTGGGTTCTGGAAATTGTTGAAGGTTACTTGGACATTTCTACAGTGGTTAAGACATCAAGATAACTTCCAAGAAGCTAGGCGTTGAGCTGTGATGTTCCTGTGTTCAAAGATAGTGAACAAGAGTAAGTACAAAGAGAACATACGAGTATGATTATGTTTGATGTACTAGTCAGGTTCAAAAGCTATGTCAGAAAGTCTTTTGAAGGTTACATGGGCTCGAGGAAGAAGTTATGGTGATGTTGGAAGGTAGAAGTTGATAGCAGGTTGTTTCCTAATCTCACTAAACAATAAAGAGGACAATGAGTTTCGGCATTTGTTCTAAGTTATTGGAAGGTGATGATTTAAGGGTCTAAACTGAAGCTGAAACTAAGTTTAGAAAGGTTAACCTGCGGCGTATCAGTGAAATTTGAAGCATCGAAATCTGTTTGGAGAAGATACAAGCATGAAACGGTTTATGCTATGTGGAGAAATCAATTTCTAAAATCAAGTGCTAAAGGGTTAGGGAATAACCGGAGAATAGTGAAATATGCGAGTTCAATTTCGGTTTTCATGTGAAGCTGCATAAATTAAAAGCAAGGGTTAGTTTTGCTTATGATCTCAGCAGTTAGAGAAGAAATTGAAGGATTATTTCGGAGGAGAAATTAAGTATGAGGTAAACCAAGTTACATGGATTTCTGAAATTGATTGAGCTTGATTTGAAGTCTCCTTTGTAGATGAAAAATCAGAAAGCAAGATTACAGCTCTCTGATTTCGCATAAGAGAACAAGAAGTCAAAGGGTTTTAGCTTCAAGGAAGGAATTGAGCACAAGGTAAAGACAGTAACCTGCGGTTTATGATGCAGGTGGAGCTTCGAATTTGAGTTTCTTCTGAAAGAGACAGGGAATGGAGATAATACATGTCAAACAGGTTTTACATGTATTGTCAAGGCAGTGGAAGAGCATCAATCGCTCACCAGAAAATCTGCAAAGAGGAGGAGCTACAATGGCGAAAATGAAATACAAACATTTCAAGGATTTCGCAGGAGAAGTCTCAAAGAAGATAGTCATCATAAGAAAGAGATGGTCTTAAGGTTCGATGATTACCTGAGATTTCTAGAAGATAGGCATCGGAGCTTGATGCTGGAGGATACGCAAAGTTGATTGAAAATGCGTATATGACATTCACTATCAAGAAGGAAAAATCAATGGGATTAGGATTGGGTAGCCTCAAAGTTGTTGAAATGTTACAAAGAGAGGTATACCGGAGGTTATCATAAGGCTTGGAAGCAAAGGAATCGCCGGAAAGGAGCTGAATTTATGTTCGGAAAAAGCTTGCATCGAACTATCCCAATTGAAGAAGAGATTCACGGAATAAGGTTAGGGGTTATCTCGGGATGTCTGGGTTGAAGACGTATGTGGCTATGAGAAGACTCTACGGTAAAATAATTACCGGAAAATTGCAAGCTCTGTCGAGAAATCATTTGCATCTCTTGAAATCGTGATCGAGAGAAGCAAAGAGGATATAGGGCTTGCGGGTTCTGTGGTGAAGGGCTATGAGCTTCGGAATCAATCAGAGAGGATCGTTGACGAAGAATTCACCGGAGTTTGCAGAGATTATGGTCGAAGGAGCTTTGAGTTCTGGTCGGTGATAAGGAAGAAAAGGTTCTCTTGTCGCATGAAGAAGAGGAAGCAATGAAGGAGAAACTGATTGGCCCAAGGTGGAGATTGTGAGAATGTGGGCCTCAGTCAATTTCTCTTAGGCCCAAACCGAATATCTCATGGGTTATAAAAGTTGGGCCAAACTAAATCACAGCCCATGTTTGAAGAGGCTAATAGTACAAGCCGACGATGGTGTGGTTCCTAAGCAAGGGCTTTATATAAAGGCAGAAAACAATCATATAAACTCTAACCTAAGATATACAATAAAGGAGACGATAGTTTACAGAGAGATAGGAAGAAAAAAACTATAGCAAAACAAGCCATGTCTTTGCGGGATAGAGTTTCCTTAATCTTTCTTCGTCTTTGTTGTATCTTCCTTATGCTTGTACCTACAACACAAAGAGAGCGCCGGTTAGTGCGTTGTGTAAACCTTTGATTGATAGTGGATGTTGAGGGGCAAGAGATCCCCTCCCCAGAGGTACCGAAAGGGAACTGGGTAAACAAAGTGTTGTGTCAATTTACGTTTATATTTGTGTTTGATCCGTGAACAATTAACTTGTCAAGTATGATTCGAGTTAAACGATCCTAACAGACTAATAGTGTGTACATAAGCTCTGATGTAAATATAAATAGGAAAACCGGTAATTAGTGTAAACCGGGTCTATGGTTAAGTTTCCTTTTGCTTAACCAATGTCTATTTATAACTTGTAATGTACAACATTGATCATTAATGAGAATACAAGTTTATTTACTGAAATCGTGTAAATCCTCTCACCTTTCTTCGTTGTTTTTGTATCAGCTACATACATAAAGAGGGATAACGATTTGCAATGAGTTGTAGAGCTGCCCTTGGGATACAATTTTAACATCCTACAAAAACATTATAATTTGTGATTTGTGAAACACATGCATAGTGATGTTATACAAAACATAAAGTGGTAGATAAAACTCACCAATTCCTTCCTCCAATTAAGAAATTGTTTGAATGGTAGGACTGCTCTTTTAACTTTAAGAAATTGGTTACGTTTCAAGAGAACTTGGGATTAGAGAGCTTCTCGGCAATGGAGAAAACTTCCCAATTGGTCAAGGGAACCATCACATCAACACCAAACTCACATTGATCTCCTTCGAACACATATCCGTTTATAGGATCATTGAATGTATAAAGTGGAAGAACTTGTGGAAATCCCCATACCGGTCGTAAGGCATTGAACTGCTTCCCTTGGACATCTATATGTTACATACAATTCATTAATGAATTTACAAAATATATATAGTTATATATACACACAAAGAGAGACTGCGGTATGGAGGTAGGAACCTTGAATAGTAAAGTACTTATTTTCTTTCTTGTTGTAGACATAGAAGATGAGATACGCTAGAAGTAGACGTGGCAAGGCTTGTGCTATCTAATTCGACATACATTGGAATAAATCCGCTCCCATTGTCTTTTTTGTTTCCTTTAGGGTATACAACCAATCTCCTAATTCGAAGCAAGAATGATATTAGTAAATTTGTATAAATTGGAATGTGTATAGTATATAATAAACCTAATATCCAATTAGGGGACTAAGTTACCAGTTGTATTTCCCGGAAGCGAAAGTACGGGATTTGTATCTGTCATCGGGCAAGAAAGCCGTCTTGAGTTGAGAAAAGCTTTGAACCTTGATGGAATAGTTAGAAGGAGGACGATCTCCAAACTTCTTGGTAATTGTAGAATCTGAAACTACGCATGACTCCTCTGTTTTCCACATTATGTTGCAGCTAATTGTGAAATAAATTAAGAAAGACGATTATAACAATAAGATCGACTACCAAGAGCAAGGATTAAGAACGAGAATACTCTTCTCTCAGCAAAAAGCTTTATTAATCAAAATCAAGTATGTCTTTTACAAAGCCTAAAGACGTCTATTTATAATGTCAAAATGAAACTATAAAAGGAAAGCTACTATTACTAAAACTGGAAATTAAGCTTAAAGTAAACAATGTTCATACAGCAAAATGGAAAACTGTAAGTTTTCATGAAAAGGAAAAGATGCTCTGCATCATATGACTATCTTGGCTTTGACTATCCAATGTGTACGTCACTTACGGAAAAAACAAACTGGCAGAGTTTCCTTTTCTTATTCATAAAAGTATTATTTACAATATTATCAAAGTAAACAAGTCTTTTTTTTTGTATACATTGGAAGTTCCAAGTCTGAGCCAGCCGTTGATAATGTCACATTTAAGGCGTCAATCACGCCTTCCAAATGGAGTTGAACTAGTGACATTGAAGACTCTTTTTCAAGCCTCAAGACCAGTAGACCACCAACCACTTGGTTAAGAACGAGAATACTCTTCTCTCATATATCCAATTCAATTTAATGTTTATATTCAGGAGGCATGGTTATTGGCAAGAACTTATTGAATCCATGATCGAGAATTTTTTTTATGGAGAGTCGAAGAAAAAATGGTCGAAAACAATAGATTAGAATTAGTTACTCCGGACCAAACAAGAGATGGTCCATGGAATATTCAAATGTTTAGAGTAGACATTTAACGAAGAGAGGGAGAGAGAATTGGCCATTGATCAAAAGAACTGATTGAAACATAGAAGAGAGGTAGAGAACATCAGTGAGAATGGCCCTAAACATCTAAAGAGAATATCAGAGAACAAGAGGTTCAAAGTGAGAATATCAGTGAGAATATCACCCCGACTTAGGCCTCTTGATTTCCTCCATATATCAAAGTCCATTATTGGAAATAATTACGCGTGAGGTTTTTCACATATAAGCTTAGGTCATTGTAGGATCAGATCCAAATCCATTTAAGAATATTGTTAGGCAATAAGCCCCACTCGATAATTTAAGAATCCTACTATGCCACTTAAATATGAATGATTCTTTTAACTAAAGAAATATTATTTTGTTCTCAACAAATAAAGAAAATAAACAAAATGGTTAACCACTTACGCGAATTCTACTCTTTACTTTGTTTACCATTCCACAAATTTTTAACATATAATATTTGTAGAATTTACATATAAATCTTAACATTTTACAGCAACAAGTACTCTCTTTTTTTGAGCAAAAAGTTTACAGCAACAAGTACTATTTGATAAAATATATAAGGATCTTAAAAATATATCAAAAAGTTTTTAAGATAATTGATACTTTTTCATTGTAAATTTTTAGTTTTCTCGTTTTTGATATTTTTTTTGGGGTTTTTGCATGAATAAAGAACAAAACGTTTAGCCACTAATCATAAATTAAAGCCAAACCGTGAATCTACCGTCTTACTTTGTCTACAATTCCATAATTTTTTTTTTCAAATTATAGAATACTTGTGGAATCACGTTTCAAAACACTATTTCATCATCATTCGAACTGATAGGATTGATCATTCGCATAATCGATTCGGTTTCAGTCGAGTATTTTGGATTTAAGATATTTTAGTACACTAAAGATTTAGCTACCGGTCGGATATATTTACATCTCGGTTCAAATTCAGATCCATTGTTGTATCCAACCATATCCAAAAATATCCAAATATACCATAAATAACTGAAACATTAATAACTTTTGATAAAAAAATTCAAATAAGATACCTAACCGAACATATCCACAAATACTCGAAGTAATTGAATTAATGAATATTTTATTTTGTAAAATTAACCCAATCTACATGAACATACCCAATCTATAACATAAATAGCTTCATGTTAATTAATATTTCATGTATTCGATTTTTCGTTTCGATTTTATTTTCAGTACTCAATGTTGAAATCCCATTCAAATATTGTGAAAATAACATAAATAGGTTTTTCGGTTCTAGGTATTTTGCCTAGTCAGGATTACAATGAAACTTTTCAGATTCAATATTGGTTAAATAAGCTACAACAAATTTTAATAATTTACGTGCCAATGTTGGCTTTCACGTGGCTATCCTAGCTTTTCATTCCCACCACCATCGGCATGTCTCATTATCCCTCGCTCCTACCGAGTTAAAAAACCCCAACAACAACAAAAACCAAATCATTAAAGCACTAAAATAAAATAAAATAAAAGTAAATATAAAATCACTTGTGAAAATAAAGTAGACGAAATAAAGATCCGAATCCCATCTCATCTATAATCTAATTTCATCAGTAAAAAAAAAAAAAAAACCAAAACAATACAATTTTAGTGAATATCCAAATCTCAGACAACAACAACAACAACAACAATGCTCTGCTATGTCGGAAAAGCAACCAAGATTTTCATTTTCATAGTCACCGTCGTTGTAGTCATTGGTCTCGTCGTTGTCTTCGGTGTTCTCCGTCGCCACTCTCACAATAACTGCTCCGGCGACTATTGCCCACCTTCCTCCGCCGATTCTTCTTCCTCTTCCCCTTTCATTACTCCATTTCCTAACACTAACCCAAATCCAAACCCGAACCCGCCTGTTCTCGGATCTTCCCCACCCGCTCCACCCGATTCATCACCACCAAACCCAATTTCCTCAAATCCACCGGCGCTGATCGTTCCGCCGCCTCCTTCTACGCCTAATCCGAATCCTCCACCGCAATTCTCACCTCCTCCTCCGCCGGATTCGGAAACAACCACCGCACCTCCTCCGCCTACACCGCAGACATCAATCGCACCGCCGCCTCCACCAGCTGAATCGGCGTCTCCGCCGTTAAATCCTCCGAGCTCCGTCGTCAACTCTCCTGCTCCTGTGCATGCTAAACTGGTCAATGACTAAACAAGACCATACCTTTGTAAATTCCGCCACATTATTTTTTTCCATTTTCCATTTCTTGAACTTGATTCGTTTGTTTCTAATTTAGATCATTTTTCTCTAATCTTTTGATCTTTTAAATCAAGTAGATGAAATCTTTTTCGGATTGTCATTATGAGACTTCACCTTATAGCAAGAGAGATTCGATCGAATGTTCTTGAGTGAGTTGTCTAATCTATCTTTATCATAGGGTTTATTTGTTTTTAGTTTAATTAAAAGAGAGTGTTATTGTCTCACTGGTCAAATCTTCTGTTTTTATTTTTGCTGGTAAAACTATAGAGTAATTGTTTTCTTACATTACATTATTAAGCGTTGAATAATTAAAGGTTAGTAACGGTGAAAACACCAGTGAGGAGGAGGCAGAGACAAGAGGTGGGTCAATGAGTTAAGAATCCCATGAAATTTGTCTGACTAATTTTGACTCCAGTTTTGTAAAGTTTTTTTTTTTTTTATAAAGTATCTGTTCCGTACATTATTAGTAGTTTTTTTTTTTTTTTTTTTGTCGTCATTATTAGTTTTCTTTACTTTAGCTTTTCTATTGTTTTCATTATTTACAATTAATAACGAATTGGGAGTTTTTTTTTTTTTTTTTTTGCTAAATGAGAGTTTTTTTCATACTTTATCATGTCATGAATTTGTTAGAATACAGGTTAAATATACACCTAAACCTTAATATTTAAAAAATAGTATTATACAGAGATATCTGGTTGATGTTGATGCATTAACTATTTTGCAAGAATGTCTTGATGAATTAACATTTTTTGGTAAACGAAGCAAACATTTATCTGTGAATGTGTGTTAAATGCTAAAACATAACATCTACGTTTTTTTTTTATGCTTTTATATGTCCCAGTTCGAAGTTAAGAATATGTTTTATAATGGGCTTTACGAAATGGGCCCATATCAAAACTTAAGTTCAAACAAGCGCACTAAGATGTTGGTTGAATCACCCGTATAAACGTTGGGTCAGATTCGTCACTTCATTTCAACAAGAAGTTAATTTTTTTTTAGCGGTTGGACTGAAGATCGTTTGAAATGAGATAGTTAAAAACAGTGGTTAGAGAAAACGGTTTCGTAAGAGAGAGCTGTTGAAATATAAATTTGATTGGTAACAATATAGCGGTTGAATAGTATAATTAAATAAAATTATGTAATAAAATATTAGTTATATGTTTTAAATATATATATATATATAACATTGGTTATATGTTTCTTCGAGAGTTACATATGGTCTATATGTTTCTTCATCATCATTTACGTCATAATTAAAATCATCATAAAAAAAAGAACGTTTAATTAAATTATGGAGACCCATTGTAGCAAAAATTATACGCAATGTGTATATATTACATATGTTATAATTGTTGGACATGTAAAATAATTAAAACACTTGTCTAAAATAAATACTATTTAATCCGTACATGCAACTATTTTTTTAAACGGATCAGATTATACGATCAAATTTTGTTTAGCTGATCTAGAAATATATATGCATTAATAAATAATTTAAAATTAATAACATAAATTATTTGGAAATAAATGTATATTACAATTATTCATGCATGTGTGTTAGAAAGAATTTTATAAAGATCTTTACAATATCTATTTAGAAGCAAAAAAAAAAAAAAACAATTATTCACATACGAATATGCAAACGCCCGTTTTTACCAGCATTTGAAAAGGTCTTTAGAACCGCCTCTTTTCACGCCGAAACGACATTTCCAACCTCTTGTTTCAATCGCCTGTTTCAATCGCCCGTTCCAACCGCTCGTCTGAATGGTAACACCACATCATTTCAACCACCTTTTTACTCGAAACGCTGCCACCAATCTGACTGTTGTGTCTGCGGGTGGTAGCGGTTGTTAGCGTTTAAGAACAATCATGTAAAACACTTTCCACCGCTCTATGCTGTTCTTAACCTCTCAAATTCAAAAGCTGTTTTTGTCGCGCGTTTGCGGTTACAGACAGTTACGAGCGGATAATTAAAAAAAATAAAAAATTATTCTTTTTTTTGAAAAATAAAAGAAAATTTATTTTAAAATAAAAAAATTATAAAACAAGTTTAAAAAATAATTATTTGGATATATTACAAGTTTAAAATAATTTTATATTTGTGGAATCTTCAAACCAAAATTCACTCAATCAATTTTGATTACTAATATACATAAATGTAACAATTTAAATTTTAAAATCTAGCATCAATCTCTAAACAAATGTTATTAAAATCATAATTTTCATCCAAAGAAAAGAAAATGTTAAAAATAACGTAAATCTTATTCAAATAGTATTTCATTACTAATTATAATAAATTAAGGTTTTTATATTTGTTTATAATAATATGTTTTTTGTAACTAAAAAATAATCGCTACCGCAACCGTTAGTCATAAACATTCCGCAAACGCACCCATTTTTAACCGCTCCACCAGTCTTTTAAATTGCTTAATAACGATTGAAACCTTTACCATGCGCTTCCGCAAAATCTCGCAACCACAACCATATCCGCTGCAGTTAAACTAGTCAGGCGATAAGATGTGATTAATAGAGACACATTTTGTTAGCGTCGAAAAATATATAAATAATCAAACTAAACTCCATAATAGAAATGAAAACAGACCACACCCTCTTACTCTCTCCGTAATTGGTAATGAATTTTTGGTACATTTGCCACATGTAAAATATGTGTAGTGTGTACCAAAGCTTAGATGACCAAGTGATCCACAAAAATAGTTTAAATACAGTGGAATCGACAGGTTGGGTTTGAGCACACCAACATTATTCATTACTCCAAAAAACACATGTGTGTTATCCATCACTTACCATATACTACCAAAAGGCAACAATAGGAGTCCAGAGAATAATGTATCTAGAATGGTTAAAGGCTTAAAGCATATGTTATCGGACATAAGGTTGACGTATGGGCTTACCTATACTTGTCTACATGAGGATCATATAATATCTTTTTAAAGAGTGTTAGAGGATTTGTTTGATTTTATGTTTGACTAGGATTTACAAGATTCACATCTGATTAGAATATCACTAACTATGTTGACGGATCCTTTGCTTCGGACTCGCAAAGTGCCAGCAACCTTATCACTGAACATAATTATTTAGTTTTAAAGCCAAACTATGCTTCTATCTTTGATGAGTTGACCAATAGTGGAGGACAAACAAACTTTTATAGTTTATTTGAGTACACCTTAATGAGAAGTCCTTTTAAAACCTATTGATTGTGTATGAAATAAAAAGCAAGGGACCCAAACTTGAGATTTAGGGGGTGTTTGGTAAGGTATCTTTTAAATCTTTTAAAAAATTGAAAGCTTTTACAGACATGTTTTTACCAAGTATGATTTATTGTCTTAAAAGATTTTAAAGTCTTCAAAGCATTTTTTTTATTTTTTTGTCTTTCATTCATATTTTTTTCTAAAGTCAGTGGTTTTACGTTAAAAATAAATAGTTTTAAATGTTTTATTCTCTCTCTTCTTTTCCAAAAATCATTTAAACTCTTTTAAAATTTATAAATAACTTTAAAACTCAAAAACATTGATTGACTAATTATTATCTCTTTTTTTTTCTATTCTTTTCAGATCCATTTTTATATATCTCAATAAATTAACAAAATGATGAAAAAAAAAAATTGCAGATTGAATGAAAAAAAATCTAAAAATGTATTTATTAATATACTTTTTTCATATTTATGTGATAAATTATTTTTATTTACAATTTTTTTTAATATATAATTATTAAATTAATAGTTATAGCTTCGAAAGATTATATATTACCAAACAGACTTTTATTCAAATTTAAGATAACAGTCAAAGTACTAACAACCAAAATCTCTACGGCAAAAATTTTACAGCAAATTATAAAGTAAAAGTCATTACCATGCGCCCCTTAGTCTTTATTTTAAAATGGTGGTTATTATAGAGGTCATTATTTGTATCTTGTATTCATTTTCTCCCCCGGGGTGTATTCTTTTATTCAAAGATTATGAAATTTGTTCAAGATATTTTGCGTAAGAGAAAGCAAAGGTGCAAAGTGGTTCTCCTCCATCGTTGACCTGTCCTCATCAAAATGACTCACCATTGCACATGTGAGTATGTGACCATTATCTTCTCCTAGTTATCCGTTGAAGATTGAATATTTAGTCAACAAACCAATCAACAGCTCATAATATATACTCTTCGTGATTCTCTAATATATAGATCAACTTATACATTTCATATCAAAGAAAACATTAATTGGAACCATTTTGTTAGGCTATAAGAAAAAATTAATATGTATTTAAAACTTATAGACATGTATTTAAACTTATAAGAAAAACCAAAAATTATCGAAAACCACTTAGAAAAAAATTATCGGAGATGATTTATACAAATAAAAATAGAAGGTATATCGAACGTAATTGTTTTTAGATTTGTGTTTACAATTATACAATACAATATAGTATTGCGCTAATATATTAGAGTTTCTATCAAAATCGTTTGAGAAATGTAAATACAGAAATAGTTTTTTTTCTCGTGTTTGCATTTGAAAAATTCAAAATTAATAATCACACACACTAAAATTATGGTTTTCTTAATATAATAATATCAAATAATATTGGGCAATATTTAACTGTCAAGCAAATTTAAACATTTGAACCTTTCATCATGTGCATTAAAAAGTCTCATAGAACTTAGTGGTTTAGTTTAGACTTTATATAGCTTGCTCACTTCTAATAGACACTGGCTTATGTGGGTGGAAACCATTACATAATAAAACTAACAATAATAGTACTCCCTCAAATTTTCCTTCAGACTTTTGATCTTCTGAATTTTATAATTTTTACATGATTGGTTAAACTACATTTTGAACGTTTTGTTTAAAACGTTACATATTTGTTCTTTTCCTAATTTTCGCGTATCTAACCCCAACATGTTATATATAAAACGGAATAGAAGAAGTAGGGGTGGGCATTTCGGTTTATTTTCGGTTTTGGTCCGGGTTCGGGTTCGGTTCGGTTTGTTTGGTTGTAGTAAATCATGAGCCGAAGTTAAACCAAAGTAAATATGGTTTGGTTTGGTTCGGTTTACTATGGTTCAGTTTTCGTTCAATTCGGTTTGGTTTAAGGTCGATTTTTTGAAAGAAAAAAAAACATTTCAATAATAAAAACCGAAATTCTAAAATAAAAATATGTAATGTAGTTATTCAAACTTCAAAGTTCAAACTAAATATTTAAGCAAAAAGTCATGTAAAAATTTAAAGAAAAAACTCAAATGTATGAAAATCAAACTTAATTAGAAGAAAAAAAGAGAGAAAACTTCAAAATAGTAGTAAATTTCAAGTCTTCAATACTGTCAATGTCATCTTCTCTCATTCAAAATCTCTCATTCAAAATTTGATATAATGCTAAAAACTATGTAATAAATCAATAACTTAAACCGTTGGTTATTCGTTGCACAAAACTAATATCTATTTGTTTACTAACAAAACTAAAAAGAGAACAAAGAGCATAAATAAAGACAATTAAAGCTTAAACCGACCGAACAAAAAACCAACAACACCATAAAGCTAATAATACAGAGAAGTACATTACCTCTCTAGAAGATAGCTTTTTATTTTTTAATGTTTATGATAGAGGTTAAAACTTTAAACAATTATAGTTTTATTAGGAAAAATTAAACTTATATGATTTAGTAGTTCTAGGTTTTAGGAAGTAAAAACACATCTATGAAATAATAAAAAACACATTGGTTTTTTGGTTTGGTTTGGTTTGGTTTTCAACCGAACCGAACCGAACCGAACCGAACCGTTCGGGTTGGGAATAAATTCAACTAATGGTTGGGCTATATACTATGGTTTGGTTTAAGTCGGTTTAAGTTCAGTTGGTTCGTACGGTTTGTGATGTATTGCGTTTTTGACGCACTCTAACCATTGTTTTCAAAGGTTTTTCGAGTCCTTCTTTTGTTTTTGGAGTCTTTTTAGGTTGAAACATGTTTGGATGGAATCTAAAGCATAAGGAGCATGGAGCAAAAGTAAAGAGCGGAAAAGTTAAAAGTTTGGCCTTTGTTGAGGAGCTTTTCATCATTGGATTGAGATAATGCCTTGTCACAAGCTAGAGCATCGAGTTACTTTTCATTTGGAAGTGATTTGAGGTCGATTGGATAAGTGGAGTAGAAGTTATACAAATTATGGTGCAAACAAAATCGGCTGGGAAGTTCCATCGGGCAGTCCCATCGGGCAGTCCCATAGCCAGATACCCCGATGGGAGAAACCAGCCTCAAACATCCAGAATTCTTAAGTGCGAAATTCGGCTGGGAACTCCCATCGGGCAGTCTCATAGCTAGACACCCCGATGGGAGAAACTAGTAGTTCTGTTTCCCTGCAGATTTTCAGATCCGACCAAACTTTACCCGGATCAACCCATATCCATTTTTAGAAGAATAAAACCTAATTTTTAGCCACTTTTTCAGAACACGTTCTTTTTCATCAGACTTTTTAGCATTATTTCTTTGTAAGCTTTGGGAGAAGAACCTCTAACTCTACATCTTTAGAGAAGATTTCTAAACCCTAATTCTTATTCTTTAATATAATTATGCAATTCCTTCCATCTCTTTGTTGTTTCTTTATCTCCATGTCTGAGTAGATCCATAGTTGGGTTTTAGGGTTTCAAGGGATTTCATGAATCGCAAGAACTAGATACAAATAGGGATTTGTAATTGTCTTCATCTATCGTTGTTCTTATTGCTTGAATTAGATTGATCACCTAGTTCATGATGTTAGGTTGTTTAATGCATCAAAAGTGTTCGATTAAATGCCTGAATTAACATAGATGAGCAAATTGTCCTTAACCAACGAAAGCTGATGTTAAGGCGATTTGTGAACATATCAAACCAATTCGTTAATGCTTATCTAGAATTCTAAGTTCAAACGACAGTTTAGAACCTTAGGTTGTTAGATAAAGTCTCTAGTGCCACGACAGTGGATTAGTTATACAATTATGTTTGAGTTCAAGATTGAGCTGATTAGTTCCCTGAATAGTTATCTGGTTCGCGATCTCTGATTTCCTGCGAAAATCCCTAAAGCCTAACGCTTTTTAATTAATAGTTTACATCGTTTACATTGCCATTCTCATTTACATTATTGCAAACAATCACTTTTCATATCATCTTAGCTTAAGTTCGGTTCATATAGTTTAAAGTGTAGACTTGGTTCTCGTGGATTCGATCCCATAATTACTACAACAATTGTTGTGCACTTGCAGTGTTAATTTGGGTTAAAACCTGTGTTATCAAGTTTTTGGCGCCGTTGCCGGGGACCAATTACTTTACCTTTGAATTTTGGGTTGAAGTTTAGTCTAAGATTACTAACTTACTCTATATTTGCTTGTTTTTGTGAGTTTCAGGTGTATGCAGAGAAGAAGTAAGGGCTCTGATAATCTCCTTTACTTAAAAAACCAAGAACTAGGAAGAGTAGAGCGAGAAAACAGAAAAGCGAACAGGTCGAAACAATTCACAATGGATGATCAAGTCGACAATCAAGCGGGTCAGGTTGTTACAATGGCCGATTTTCAGCAGCTTCAGCAACAGCTACAACAGTTGCAGCAAGTTCAGCCTGGTATGGGCGCTGCTGACACACCTCATACCTTTTACCAGAATCGCTCTGCGATATGTGTGCCTGCTTTGAACCGAGCCGATTATCAGCTGCACCCTCAGATGATCGGATTGGTGAAGAACTACACTTTCCATGGGTTACCTGCTGAAAATCCAATGGACCACATAGAGAACTTTGAGGAGATATGTAGTACTACTAGATCAAATGAAGTTCCTGAAGACTGGATTAAGTGCAAGCTTTTCCCTTTCTCTTTGGCAGATAAAGCTTCTAGGTGGCTGAAATCCCTTCCTCCTGGATCTTTGACCTCTTGGGATCAATGCAGAGCTGCATTCTTGGATAGTTTCTACACCAAGTCCAAGACAACTTCTCTAAGGAACAAGATCGTCTCTTTCAACCAGTTCTCAGGAGAGTCATTTGGTGACGCGTGGGAGAGGTTCAAGGAATATCGTAGAGAGTGTCCTCACCATGGGTATTCAGATGGACAGATTATCAACATCTTCTTTGATGGAGTTGACAATGATTCCAGGAAACAAATCAATGCTGCCAGTAATGGGGATTTCATGACTCGGAGTGAGAAATCAGCATTTGAATTGTTCGAGAACATGGCTGCAAGTTCCAACAATTACCATACAGAGTATGACCGGTCCAAACGTGTAAGCAACATTGAGTCTCAGAAGTATGATGATCTCCAAGAGAAGTACAATAAGTTGCTGAAGCAGAAAAGTGTGCAGTTTTGCGAAGATGGGGCAGATGAAGTTTTCTACCAGGAATTCACTGAAGAAGGGACTGATGAGCAGCAAGAAGTTAATTATGTGAATGGACAGGGTTTTGTGCAAAACAGGGGTTTTAATCAGAATTACAGAAACCCTCCGAATTTATCCTACATGAGCTTAAATGTTGAAAACCCTCAAGATCAGGTCTATCCACAACAAGTTGTTCAGGGAAAAACGTACGTGCAAAACTCGGGCGTTTCTGGTGCTCAGGGATTTTCAGGGCAGACTGGCGTGCAAAATCAGGGCTATCAGAAGAATTTTTCACAGGGTTTTCAGAAGCAGTTCGTGCAAAATTCGGGTCAGACTGGATTTCAGCAGAAACAGCCTTTCAACAACTTCCAATCATCAGCTCCAGTGAGCCCAATTCCAGCTTCTCAGGAAAAGAAGCTCGAATTGCTTATGCAGCAGTTGCTACTGAGTCATCAGAAGTCTGCTACTGAGATCAATGTCAAGGTGGATAACATGTACAACGATCTCAATGGCAAGTTTGAAGCCCTCTCTTCTCATGTGAATAAGCTGGATACACAAGTAGCTCAGACTGCTGAGGCAATCAAAAGGCCACAAGGAGTTCTTCCAGGAAAACCTGAACAGAATCCCAAAAATGAGTACTTGGGATGCAATGCTATCACACTTAGGAGTGGAAAAGTGTTGGAACAAGTTGATGGAAGTGGAAGAAACCACGAGGTAGTCATTGATTTGGAAGAGAATGATAAGGTAGATGTTGAAAAAGAAGCTGAATCTGCAATTGATGATGTTACAAGAGAACCACAACCTGCTCGTGTCTATGTTCCAAGGGTTCCATACCCTACTCGTCCTAAGAAGTCACAGAAAGACTTGGAAGATGCACAATGTAAGGAGATGCTGGATGGGATTACAGTGAATATTACTCTTACTGATGCACTGCAGATGATGCCTCCAATGAGGAGAATTGCTAAGGGTTTGGTGACGAGCAAAGTTTCTGGAGATGAAGAAATTGTGAGGGTTACAAAGAATTGTAGCGCTGTTCTTCAGAACAAAGTGCTCAAGAAACTTGGAGATCCAGGAAGATTTGTCCTATCTGTGCAGATTGGAGAGACGACTTTTGCTTGTTCTTTGTGTGATTTAGGCTCAAGTGTCAACTTGATGCCATACTCTGTAGCCAAACGACTTGGATTCACAAAGTTCAAACCAACCAAGATCTCTTTGGTTTTTGCTGATCGTTCTGTTAAGCTACCTGTTGGAATCTTGGAAGATCTTCATGTGCAGATTGGTAATGTGTTAATCCCTGCAGATTTTGTGGTCTTAGAGCTAGAAGAAGAACCCAAGGATCCTCTTATCTTGGGTAGACCTTTCTTGTGTACTGCTGGAGCCATGATAGATGTGAGAAATGGGCGTATAGATCTCCACCTGGGAGACATAATCATGAAGTTTGAGATGAGCAAGTTGGTGAGGAAGCCAATGTTGGATGGACAGACCTTCTCCATCGACGATTCACTAGAGATCTCTAACGAAGTAGGTGAAGAGATTCTAGTTGATGATCCTTTGGAGATTGCTTTGACACAAACTGAGGGTGAGCATGGATTTTTGGATAGAGACGCGACTGGGTATGCTAAGATGTTGAACTCAAGCCAGACAATAGGGAAGATGGTTGCTTACACGAGTTTGGATGAAGTTGTGGAGAAATCTCCAGCTACAACCATTCCTACACCTTTAGCTAATCCATAGAGCGAGCTGAAAGCTCCTAAGATTGAGCTAAAACAGCTTCCAGTCGGGCTAAGGTACGCGTTTCTTGGTCCTAAATCCACTTATCCTGTGATCATCAATGCTGAATTGAACAATGCTGAAACTGCTTTGCTTTTGTGTGAACTTAGAAAGTATCGTAGGGCCTTAGGCTATTCACTGGATGATATCACTGGCATTTCCCCTGATCTTTGCATGCACATGATCCATCTAGAAGATGAGTCTCTAACTTATATAGAACATCAGAGACGGTTAAACCCGAATCTGAAAGATGTTGTAAAGAAAGAGATTATGAAGCTTCTAGAGGCAGGGATTATTTATGCTATCTCTGATAGTAAATGGGTTAGCCCGGTCCATGTGGTGCCAAAGAAAGATGGAGTGACAGTGGTTAAGAATGATAAGAATGAGTTAATTCCAACTAGAACTGTCACTGGTCATCGCATGTGCATAGATTACAGGAAATTGAACTCTGCTACTCGTAAAGATCATTTTCCTTTGCCTTTTATTGATCAGATGCTTGAGAGATTGGCTAACCACGCTTACTACTGTTTTCTAGATGGTTATTCTGGTTTCTTTCAGATTCCCATTCATCCAGATGATCAGGAGAAGACCACATTTACATGTCCTTATGGCACTTATGCTTATCGCAGAATGCCATTTGGACTGTGTAATGCACCAGCCACGTTTCAGCGATGCATGATGTCGATTTTTACTGACATGATTGAAGACACAATGGAAGTCTTCATGGATGACTTTTCTGTTTATGGATCTTCCTTTTCTGTGTGTCTTTCTAATTTGTGCAGGGTTCTACAGCGCTGCAAGGAGAAACATCTTGTGCTGAACTGGGAGAAATGTCACTTCATGGTTAAAGATGGGATCGTTTTGGGACACAAAATTTCAGAGAAAGGCATTGAGGTAGACAAAGCAAAAATCGAGGTAATGACAAGTCTGCAACCACCTGATTATGTCAAAGGGGTTAGGAGTTTTCTAGGACATGCTGGGTTCTACAGGAGGTTCATCCAGGATTTCTCCAAGATTGTTAGACCTTTGACTCAGCTTTTGTGCAAAGATGTGAAGTTTAACTTCAGTAGCGATTGTCTAGAGGCTTTTCACACCATCAAGGGAGCACTTGTTAGCGCTCCAATTGTCCAACCACCAGACTGGGAGTTACCATTTGAGGTAATGACTGATACGAGTGACTATGCAGTAGGTGCTGTGTTGGGTCAAAGGAAGGAGAAGAAGCTCCATGTCATTTACTATGCAAGCAGGACTCTTGATGACGCACAGTGTAAGTACGCTACTACTGAGAAAGAGTTTCTTGCCATCGTGTATGCTTTTGAGAAGTTCAGGTCTTACCTTGTGGGGTTTAAGGTTATTGTTCACACGGATCATGCGGCTTTGAAGTTTCTTCTGACTAAGAAAGATGCAAAACCTAGACTTCTACGATGGATACTTTTGCTGCAGGAGTTTGACTTGGAGATTAAGGACAAGAAAGGCATTGAGAATGGTGTGGCAGATCATCTTTCTAGATTGCGTGTTGAAGAAGATGTCCCTTTGGATGACAACCTACATGAGGAGCAATTGTATGCCATTAGCATTGGGAACATTGAGCATTACACACCGCCTCGAGAAACCAAGCTTCCTGAGATTCCTTGGTTTGGTGAATTCGCGAACTACTTGGCTGCAGATAGAGAACCTGATAATTTCGTTGGATATCGAAAGAAGAAGTTCCTAAGAGACATCAGACACTACTTTTGGGATGAGCCATACTTGTACAAGCACTGCTCAGATGGGGTTTTCAGACGTTGTGTTTCAGAGGAAGAAGTTCCTGGTATTCTCATTCATTGCCATGGTTCTACTTATGCAGGACACTTTGCTACTTTCAAGACAGTGTCTAAAGCTTTACATGCTGGTTTTTGGTGGCCTACTATGTTTAGAGATGCTCATGCTTTCGTCTCTAGGTGTGATTCATGTCAGAGGCAAGGGAACATTAACAGGAGAAATGAGATGCCTCAGAATTTCATCTTGGAAGTTGAGGTGTTTGATGTATGGGGTATTGATTTCATGGGACCTTTTCCATCTTCCTATGGAAATCAATACATTCTTGTCGTTGTGGATTATGTGTCCAAATGGGTTGAAGCGCTGGCTAGCCCAACTAATGATGCTAAGGTGGTTATAAAGATGTTTAAAACAATGATTTTTCCAAGGTTTGGTGTGCCTAGAGTTGTGATCAGTGATGGTGGTTCTCACTTCATCAACAAGGTCTTTGATGGTCTTTTGAAGAAGCATGGAGTCAAGCATAAGGTTGCTACTCCTTACCATCCTCAAACGAGTGGACAGGTTGAGATTTCAAACAGGGAGATCAAAAGCATTTTGCAAAAAACGGTGAACACTACAAGGAAGGATTGGGTTATGAAACTTGATGACGCTCTTTGGGCGTATAAGACTGCTTATAAGACACCTTTGGGCACGACACCATTCCATCTTGTCTATGGGAAATCATGTCATCTTCCTGTAGAGCTCGAGTACAAAGCAGCTTGGGCAGTTAAGTTGCTGAACTTTGATATTAAGCCTGCTTCTGAGAGACGGTTGGTACAATTGAATGAGCTGGATGAGATTTGTCATATGGCCTATGAGAATTCAAGGATTTACAAGGAGAGGACAAAGGCCTCCCATGACAAGAAGATCATTCCCAAGAACTTTGCTGCAAATGATCAGGTGTTGCTTTTCAACTCTCGCCTGAAACTTTTTCCTGGGAAGCTGAGATCGCGTTGGTCTGGTCCTTTCACCATCAAGGAGGTGAGACCATATGGAGCCGTAGTGTTGCTGGATGCTACATGGAATGAGTTTGTGGTTAACGGTCAACGTCTGAAGCCATATCTCGCTGAAACTGAAATCGATGGAGGAGACTCAATTCCTCTCGGTGACCCACCTCGAGCCTAGAAAGAATCCACAGTCAAGCTAATGACTTTAACCAAGCGCTTAGTGGGAGGCAACCCATTGGTAAGTACATATAAATTTCGTTTTTCTTTCATTTTATTACTAACTTTGGGATTTAGTTTACGGTGTTTCAGAAAAAAAAGAAAAAAAAAAAGAAAAAAAAGAAAAAGAAAAAAGAAAACTGGGGCGGATCTGATTGTACAACCAACTATTGGGTGAGCGCATGATCTAACCATTCCAGGTATAAAAAACGGACTTCTTATTTTGAGTTTCTTCTGCCTTTTCCTTCAATTATTTTCACACTGAGACGGTGTGAAATAAGTCTGGGGGAAGGTATTCATCGTTTACTAACAATATTTTTGTTTCCTTTGTTTCTCATGAGTCAGTCAAAAGTGTTTTATTGAGTTAAGAGTATTATAGTCAGGAAACTATGATGTAATATATCTCTTTGTTTATTGACTATCTATTTTTAGTGACCATTGCTACAGAACAAGTTTGCTTTCCGACTAATGGAAAATCCAAAGGCTCACCAGTTAACCAGAGACGTTCCTCATTTCTAGTAGAATCCACTAAACTGAGCTAATTGCACTCTCATTGGAAGAATTGATGTCCACAGAACTTGATTCCTCGTTCGTACTTGACAAATGCACTTTTGGTAAAAAGTGATGGTACTCCTCTCCCCTTTTTTGATCTCCCTTAAGAACAGTGCAAAAGTCCGCATGACCCTGTCTCCTCACAAGGAACAACACTAGTGATGCGCTGTTCTAAAATATATATTTATATATATACGACGGAAAACGAGCCTGTCTCCTCACAAGGAACAATAGTAGTGAGCTTACAACCTTGTCTCCTCACAAGGAACAACAGTAGTGAGCGCCGTTATGAGGACTTACAAAAAGGGTATTGAACAGATTAAGTCTGGGGGAGAGAAAGAGTACCAATGGTTGATTAGGTGATTTGTCAATGTATTGTACGGGAATGAATCTAGAAGGTTCTTGGCACTGAAACTTCTGATGAGGCTAGGAATGATGAATTGTGGAAAAAGCTGCGAAATAAACGAATGAATTTGGAGAGTTGGAAAATTCTAAGGAGAATTACATGGTGGTTTGTTAGGGATTGTTTTGCAGTATGTGGATTACGAAATTAGTGGTCATTAAACGTTCCAAAAGAGAAGCTGAGTTTCTGTGTTTCCAAACCTCTTTCACGTATGTGGATTGTTTAATCTTATGTTTTGCTTGAGGGCAAGCAAAAGGCTAAGTCTGGGGGAGTTGATGTATTGCGTTTTTGACGCACTCTAACCATTGTTTTCAAAGGTTTTTCGAGTCCTTCTTTTGTTTTTGGAGTCTTTTTAGGTTGAAACATGTTTGGATGGAATCTAAAGCATAAGGAGCATGGAGCAAAAGTAAAGAGCGGAAAAGTTAAAAGTTTGGCCTTTGTTGAAGAGCTTTTCATCATTGGATTGAGATAATGCCTTGTCACAAGCTAGAGCATCGAGTTAGTTTTCATTTGGAAGTGATTTGAGGTCGATTGGATAAGTGGAGTAGAAGTTATACAAATTCTGGTGCAGACAAAATCGGCTGAGAAGTTCC
This sequence comes from Arabis alpina, assembly GCA_900128785.1. Classification (NCBI taxonomy): domain Eukaryota; kingdom Viridiplantae; phylum Streptophyta; class Magnoliopsida; order Brassicales; family Brassicaceae; genus Arabis; species Arabis alpina. The sequence goes on from LT669790.1 coordinate 22,664,896, forward strand.
ATCGGGCAGTCCCATCGGGCAGTCCCATAGCCAGATACCCCGATGGGAGAAACCAGCCTCAAACATCCAGAATTCTTAAGTGCGAAATTCGGCTGGGAACTCCCATCGGGCAGTCTCATAGCTAGACACCCCGATGGGAGAAACTAGTAGTTCTGTTTCCCTGCAGATTTTCAGATCCGACCAAACTTTACCCGGATCAACCCATATCCGTTTTTAGAAGAATAAAACCTAATTTTTAGCCACTTTTTCAGAACACGTTCTTTTTCATCAGACTTTTTAGCATTATTTCTTTGTAAGCTTTGGGAGAAGAACCTCTAACTCTACATCTTTAGAGAAGATTTCTAAACCCTAATTCTTATTCTTTAATATAATTATGCAATTCCTTCCATCTCTTTGTTGTTTCTTTATCTCCATGTCTGAGTAGATCCATAGTTGGGTTTTAGGGTTTCAAGGGATTTCATGAATCGCAAGAACTAGATACAAATAAGGATTTGTAATTGTCTTCATCTATCGTTGTTCTTATTGCTTGAATTAGATTGATCACCTAGTTCATGATGTTAGGTTGTTTAATGCATCAAAAGTGTTCGATTAAATGCCTGAATTAACATAGATGAGCAAATTGTCCTTAACCAACGAAAGCTGATGTTAAGGCGATTTGTGAACATATCAAACCAATTCGTTAATGCTTATCTAGAATTCTAAGTTCAAACGACAGTTTAGAACCTTAGGTTGTTAGATAAAGTCTCTAGTGCCACGACAGTGGATTAGTTATACAATTATGTTTGAGTTCAAGATTGAGCTGATTAGTTCCCTGAATAGTTATCTGGTTCGCGATCTCTGATTTCCTGCGAAAATCCCTAAAGCCTAACGCTTTTTAATTCATAGTTTACATCGTTTACATTGCCATTCTCATTTACATTATTGCAAACAATCACTTTTCATATCATCTTAGCTTAAGTTCGGTTCATATAGTTTAAAGTGTAGACTTGGTTCTCGTGGATTCGATCCCATAATTACTACAACAATTGCTGTGCACTTGCAGTGTTAATTTGGGTTAAAACCTGTGTTATCAGTTTGGTTCGGTTCGGTTAATTTACCCACCCCTAAGAAGAAGTATGTAACTTTACATGTATCAGACAAAATAATCCACAAAGAGGAGATTACATTTTATTTTCTCAACACGTTATACAAACAACAAACAACAAAACACAATATATTTAATTATAATATAATTCATGCACTCCAATAATCAATTTAGAGCATCTTTGGGGTTTGGAGGGACCTATAATCAAGCATCTGTAACAAAAGGGTAAATCTCATACCTAAAGTTACAGCTCCCACCTACAACTCTCCCTCCTTCTTTACCGTCACAGCAGTTAGGAATCTCTCCAATAATCCCATCCAGACATGCCTTACAGCTCTCACTCCTCAAGTCCCTCGTACACTGCACTAGTCCGTACAACATTTGCTTCCCGATATTCTTTTCCCCGGCCGCAAACAGCTTATTGTTGATTCCAGCAGTCACTTTCTTCGCCAGCTCGGTTAAAAGAGTTTTCGTTTGCATGTTAAATGATGCAGGGTCGCTCACGTTGTTAACGTTGTACAAATAGAACCGGTTCTCGAAATCGATCTTCCCGAAGAAATTGGTCGAGGCATACTTGACAAGACAGTTGTCGTACCATATTATACCCGCCTTGTTGTCCGGACATCTCCGACTTATCTGTCATAAATAACACCAACACCAAGAGCAATCCATAAACTCGATAGTTTAGTAAAAAAATTCCGTTCCAATATTGAAGATTTGTTCGTTATACAGCGTTTTTCAAGTAGAATTTTACCAATATCTCTCTAAACTCTAATATGCTAATATAATAACAATCCATAAAAAGGTTTCGGAGAGTTAAGACTAATTTTCTTTTTATCATACTTTTTGTTCTGCGCAACTTCACTAATATATGGATGTACTAGTCAAATAATATATAGTTTTTTGCATTGAAAATTTAGAATTGATACTAATAAAACGACTTCTGTTATGAACGGGTGAATAATTTATATTTTGTTGTACCTAAAATGTCTTCCTATCAGAAATAGCTTATGCGGTTTTTATACTCCCTCCGTTCCTAATTAATGAATTTTTTACAAAAAAATTTTGTTCCAAAATAATAGAGTTTTTACAGTTTTCTATGCACTTTTACAAATTCCAAAACAAATACTGAAATACTATTGGTTGAACTTTATTGAAAACTGTAAATCGTAGAAATCAATGCATTTTCTTAATAACCGTGCATTACCTTAAACATCTATTAATTAGGAACGGAGGGAGTATATGTTACCGAAAGGTATAAGTATGTAAATATTGTGAGGTTACCTCGGGGATGGCGATGGCGAGACAGGAGCCGCAATCAGAGGAGGAGGCATCACCGCGGCAAAGGGCCAAACCGTTGACCTTATCTGGAGTATTACCAGACGAGGAGGAAGCAAAACCAGTGGACGGAACTCGGTAAGAGAGTTGACGAAAGATACTGTTCAGGTTTGTCTCGTAAGGACTCTTCGACGTGAATTTCCCTTCAATGTCAGAGCATTTGTGGAAGAGAAACGCATTGTTCTGGCTTTGCGAGAAAACGCTGCGTATAAAAAGAAATTGTATGGCTATGGCCAATATCGAGAACGAAACGATGCGTTCTGCTGAGGAAGATGAAGACATTTGTTTAGAATTAGTGATATTTTTTTTTTTAGAGACGTTGATAGGAAGAAGAGTTGAGCTTGGGAGGTTTTTTTATAGTGGTTGGATGATTTTGCACTTTGGGTGGTGATTATTTATTTATTTATTAATTATTAGAATAGTTGAAGTGTTCAGTTTTGTACGATTTAGATTTGGGGATTATTCAATTAATCTTGAATGTTTCTTTTGAAGAATTTTGCTGAATAATGTCAAAACAGCATATTTTGTCCCTTGCGATTGATGTCATTTTCATTTTTTCGACTTCTAGAAGAAATTAGAATTGTAACGGAGAAGAGTTGGGACTTGGATTACGGGTGGACAGATTAAAAAGTCAAAGTTCAAAGGTTTGACGCATGAAAAAGTCAAAGTTTTTGACTTAGTGAAACTCTTAAGATCCACGATACGTACGGTGCCGACCTGAATATAGGATTCATTGAGGTATTAGTTTGTTGTTTGTAGGAAAAGAACCCGCCCCAAAACATTATTAAAACACGACACAAATATTAGATTGTAAATTAATTAAGACAGTTTCCAGAAGTATTCATATATCAAAATATGACTTTACAGAAGTATACGCGAAATGCTGATTTTTTTTGTATATCTTTCTACCAAGCTTTTAGAAAATAATCAAAGATTTTGTCTCTTTGTTAATAATCAAATCAAAGGGTAACAAAGTTTTTGACCCTATCCATTGTCAATAACTAGAACCTAAACAAACAAAAATAAACATAAAAAAATAGTAATAGGGAGATTATTTCTCAAAAGGGAGAAATTGAAAGTAAACAAAACCAAGATAGAAAACTTGTCTAGAGAATGCCTCCAACATCATATAAAAGTCTTTTAAGTCCTAAGAAAAGGGTAAAGCTCATACCTCAAATTACATGTCGTACTTAAAACTCTAGCTCCTTGTTTACCGCTACAACATTTAAAAACCTCCCTGATACTCCATTTCAAACAATCGGAACATAAGGCTATGTCTTTCGCACACTGCATCATTGCATACACTTTCTTTGTCCCAAGCCTCTTCTCCTCTGCTGCATAATTTAATTTTATAAGATCTTTGTAGGGGTCGAATATCACCCCTATGAGATCGATATAACGACAAGATCAATTCGATTCAAAGCGACATAATCGAAGCAAGCCTAGAAAGGCCCAGTTGAAATCTAGGTCCAAAATGACATTAAACCCATGTATAAAATGGGCTTAATAAGAATATGGGCCTAAATTTAATATATTGCTTAACGGGCCTGGCCCATTCTATTAGTTGACCTAGGTTACTTATGAAGACTATATATAGCTCATTGTATTCACCCAAAAAGGGGATCACAACTTTTAGCAGAGAAACTCTCTTGTAATAACGCTTAAGCCATAACAGCAATAAAGAGAACTCTTTTTATACATCTGTCTTGTGCTAAGTATTTTCGGAGAACTTTCTTTATAATCTGTTGTGTTTTAGGTGACTCCGCTTACTAGAGATCTCCGCCTCTTCAACAACCCTTGACAAATCTAACTGTGCAGGTTCACGCCCCCACAGTTTGGCGCCGACCAAGGGGAGGAGAATTCTCCGACACTTAGGAATCACCACACGCATCAGACCCAACGCAATGACTAGCAGCAACAAGAGCTCCTCAGCATCGCACCCTGACATGGACACCGCCGCAACAGCTTCAACAGACATGGCCGAGGTGAAGGACATGCTGAATACGCTCCTCGAGAAGACTGCAAAGCAGGACAAGCTGAACACTACCTTCAAGGGCAAGCTAAAGGTTCTCACGACGGCACGCAAGAAGGGAGGACCACGAGGATCGATCAGACGGTTCAAGCCACAAGCCCTCAGTTTCTCGACACCGCGCACAGCACGAAGAGTCAGAAATGACAACCCACCACCCCCGCAGACAATGGATGCCGCTCCAGAACAAGTTGACGATGCAGCGCATGTCAATCCACCAGCTTCAGGAGCAACGCATGTCAACCTCCGCGGGACCCGCATTGAAAACCGCAACCTACCTACAGGTAGGAGCCGTACACAAACTCAGCGAAGCGGCGAAGACGTGAGACATACACACGCCTTCGCCAACGAAGAAGAAGATCCTTATTGGATCGAGCATGACAGACTCGAGCAGGAGCGTAGAGCGCAACACCAAGCTCAACAAGAAGAGATGACAAAGCTGCGAGCACAGATGGAACGAGCCGCCTCTGACTTGAAAATGGTGCAATCCCAAGTACATCGCGTCACAAGCAGGGCTCCAGAAATTGAACGTGTGCTCGAAGAGGCGCAAAACACTCCCTTTACTGAACGGATCTCTAAGACAAAATTTACTGACCCTGGAAGGATCAAGATCCAGCCTTACGAAGGAAAAACAGACCCAAAAGATCACCTCCTGTCATTCAAAGTAGCGTTGGACAGAGCTAACTTCAAAGAAGAAGAAAGAGAGGCCGGATACTGTAAGTTGTTTGTTGAACACCTCAAGGGACCTGCCCTCCAATGGTTCTACAGATTAGAAAAGAACTCAATTGATGACTTCAGACAGCTCTCCGGGATGTTTGTGCAACACTACGGAATATTCTTGGAGCGAAAGATCTTCGACGGAGATCTATGGAATATTCGACAGGAAGAAAACGAGAGTCTGCGAACCTTCATGGAAAAATTCAAAACAGTACTTTCTAAGGTAGAAGGAATTAGCAACGCCTCCGCATTGGATGCTTTGAGAAGAGCTTTGTTATGCCCCTCTCCCTTTCGACAAGAGATGACCGTGAACGCCCCATCAACCATCCAAGATGCTCTTCATCGCTCTACCGACTTTGCCAAGAGCGAGGACGAGATACGAGCATCGCAAAAAAGGGCCACTTTGTTTGTTGAACACCTCAAGGGACCTGCAAAAGGGTACGTAGGCGCTCGTCTTCGGACGGGTTCAGTTGCCCCCCTCCTAAAAACAGGGGGGAAGTCAATGCTTCAACGAACTACGGGGCGACTTGATCCCTGCAAAGGGTACGTAGGCAGCTCATCTCTGGATGAGTTCAGTTGCCCCCCTCCGTAAAAAGGGGGGGGGTGGGTACATATACTCATATACTCCCATCTTTTGTAGCAAACTCCACGATCAATTAAGATCAAATATTTGATCACATTTCTCTTACATCCTTCAAGGATAAAAAAAAAAAAAAAAAAAAAAAAAAAAAAAAAAAAAAAAGACTTGACATCCCTGCTGGCCACAGTGACGAAATCAAGTCTGACTATTACACCCACTGCGGTAAACAGCGCGCTATACAAATAAAAGAATGATCATTATCGAGCGGAGGTGTTCAAGGAGTAATGCCTGCGTCATCCGAAATGATCATTCTAAACCCAGTTAAGCATAACACTGGTACCATCGCAAAGTGGTCATTAAAGGTGCAGCTGCGTTATTGAATACAAAGCCGTAGACAGAAAGTGTTCACTAAAAACAAAACCCAACTACACTTAATCGTTGGTCATTACGCGGTAACATGATCATTATTGGGGCGGACATGTCGATAAAGACTTATCTGTAAACCGAGATGATCATCAGAAAACCCAGTTAACTCAACACTGGTCTCGAACAACTTGATATGTTCACTCTTGGCAACACGGACTCGCCGCTGGGCAAAGGGGATCATCACAAAGTCCAGTTAACTCGACATCTACAGCAAAGATAATGTACTTGGTCTTTGGAAGCGGACTGGTCAATGATGGCCTAGCCGCGAACCGGATCGACAGACATTCAGACTTAGCAAATTCGAAAGTTTTCGAGCTATTTCGCAGTTGAAGCAGTCGCTCCCATCAGAGGCTCGCTTGAAAGCTGCAAGCGTGTCAAAACTTCGTAAACGCAAACAAGTCATCAACTCATGGACAAATGTGCAAATTCATCGGAACATCGATAAAGTTAAAGGAGTAAAAAACTAAAGCAGTTTGTTTGAAAGACGAAGATAGAGATCTTAAAAGCTCCGTTCATAATATCTATCTTGCGCCAATGTAAAAAAAAAAAATCAAAGGAGCGACAAAAAGCTGAAACATCTAGAAGAACACCAAAAGAAAACAACGAACTAAGATGCGATCTCCGCAACATCGTCATTAACCTCTGCGACTCACTAAGGCGGACCTCCGGTCGTAGAATTTGAATCCTCATCGCCCGATGAACCGGAAGAGCTCGAAGCAGGCACTGCATCAGCTTCGGCGTCAACAACCCGACAGTCGGTTCCACCCGCTGACAAGTCCTTAAGAATATCTTCGAGTTTACCCATGTGAAAGGCGAACTCATCAGTCGCGGACAACAAGCCGACCTCTTGCTTCTTAAGGGCAGCAAGCTCAGCGTCAAGATCAGGCACCTCTCCCTTCTTAAGCAAACCGACGAGCTCGATATTACTCCGAACTTCATCAAGGAGAACTATGTTAACCCTCAATGTGCCGTTAATCAGTTTGATCTTCCTGTTAGCCCGGCCAATATTATCTTCGCACTTTGTCGCCATAACACGCTTCGCCTTCTCGACGGCTTGTTGCACGTTCGCATCCTGAAGACTTAGGCGATTCTTAAGGTCGGCAACTTCCTGCTGCAAGCATTTCCTCTCAGACTCAGATTTCGCAAACGTCTCATCTATTTTGCAACGTTTGTCGTTGGTCATCTTCACAACCTCCTGAAGAGTGGCAACCTGTTTCTCCAAGTCTTTTTTCTGCCCCATGTAATCATCACGAGCCTTCTCAGCAGCGGCAAGTTTACGAGTCTGCGAGCGGGCATCCAACTCGTAACCTCTAGCAAGTTGGTTAAGCGACGAAAGGAACTGCAAAACAAAAATTACGGGGAAAAATTTAAAAGAACAAAGAAAAAGCGATATAGATGATTATCAGAAAGAAGCCGTAGAAAAATCATACCGTCATACATCGAAGAGCCATATCAGAATAAGCGTCTTTCTGTGCCATTTGCTCGGGCAAAGGGAAGTGAACGTCCGTAGAGACAATTTGGGACAGACGCGACGCCGCCAACTTAGCATCACTAAAAGAATCCTTTGAATTGGGGTTAGTGGTTGAAGGCCTCGTTGTACCATCACGCCGAGGAGATCTAGGACGCCTTGGTCTGACCGTGTCGTCTCCAGCAATGGCTTTTCCCTCTGCACCTTCTCGAGAACGTTTGCGACCTCTCTCCACGCCATCGTCTTTTTTCTGGATCTCGTCATGACGCTTCTGCAATGGTTTGGGCTGATTATCAGTAGCAACAACGACGTTCCGCTCTAGATCCGGACGACGCGACCTGGGAGCAGCAGCCGCACCAACTTCAGGGGCCGGCGTCGACAATCCGACTCGCTGAGACACTCTCGTATTGGATCCTGTCCTAGCCTCAATAGCTCTCTTCTCACGAGCGGACAATTCTTTTCCGTTATTCGACATTTTCAGTAACGAATCTGATGGAGTATTTCTGGGGCAACGAGCGAGCGCTTCTCTGACCCTAGGTCGAGAAAAATCGTTCTTCCAGCTACACTTCTCGGCGGCAAGTTCAGCACAAAGATCAAACAAGTCTCTCGGCAATTTCTCAGTTCGGGTTGGGGCTGCAAAATATGAACATTACAAAGTGTTAGAATTTCCAAAGCCTGAAAACAAAACGAGCAAAGTTGCACAAGTCAAAACTGGTAATTCTAAAACGGGAGCACGACTAAGCCAACTACCACAAAATCCCCATTCCGTCTGAATCTTTTGAAGATAACGGTGTCCTACAGAATCCTCATTGATTTTCACGAAAAAGAATTTATCCTGCCAAGATCTATCATTTCCAGGTAAATCCTTAATTATCTGGAATTTCGGCATGCCACTCAAATAGTAGAAGGGACCTCCTTTGCCACCAGTCCTCGTAATCTTTAAATAGTTCGACAAATGGCCTACTCTGACCTCGCGACCGCACTCATAACTGCGCACCATAATCCCAAGTAGATGACGCATTCCGAGAGGCGTAATTTGAGCAATAGCAGTGTGTCTCCTCCATAAAAACTCGAGAATCACTGAAGGAATCGGGAACCAGAGAAGACTTCTCCTGAGATAAGCTTCGTACAACGTGAAGAACCCCTCTGGAGGATGGTCTGCACGCTGATTCGGATTAGGAACGATAAATTCAACTCCTTCAGGAACATGAAATTGAGTGATGAGGCCATCTAAAGATTCGCGATCTGAAAGAGTGGATCCTGGCGGATCAGGTTTCTTTGGCGGCGGTCTCTTCCTCTTAACAGCCTGCGGGAGCACAACCTCGGCTTCGTTGGTTACATCCAGAGCACTGCAAGGAGCTGATCTAATCGAACTGCTAGTGTCTGACTCTGAAGAAATAACCATCCTCCTGCCGAGAAGAAAAGGGTCTGCAGACATATCTCCGGAATCATCTAAGTCCGAAATAGTTTCTGACCCATCCTCGTCTTGCTTGCGATCGGGCCAGGAATTTGTGGAATTAGAAGACATCCTCTTCGCTTCACTTTCTCCGCTGCGATGAGAATTCAAGACTTAGTCAAACTCGTGGTTAAACTCAGTCCCAGTCAACTCTGCCAGTCCAATCAGGTCAAACCAATCAAATCAGGTCAAACCAGTCAAACCAGATCAAACCAGGTCAAACCAGGTCAAACCAGCCAAACCAGATCAAACCGGTCAAACCAGTCAAACCAGATCAGACCAGATCAAACCGGATCAGACCAGGCCAAACCGGATCAGACCGGTCAAACCCGAGTTGACCGAGTTGACCCGGTTCATCTCGGTTGACCGAGTTGACTCGGTTCAACAGAGTTGACCGAGTTGACTCGGTTCAACCGAGTTGACCGAGTTGACTCGGTCCAACTCGGATCCAACCGAATTTTACCGCCGTCCGGTCATCTCCACTCCGTTTTCACCGTTCGATCTGATCTACTCGCTCGCTGGACCGCCACATCACGAACTCAACTCACACGGCTTCACCACGAACGGCTTTACCCACCACGAGCCTTCACGAACAAATCGTTGAACACGAACGGAACCGACCACGAAGAGGAGTGGCAGCGGTGAATCGAAAAAGAAGAGCTCTATATCATCACCGGAGAAACGGTCGTGTGGCTCAGAGGTGACGCGTGAAGACGGAGGCACGAGGTGGAGATGGCACATGGAGGTAAAAAAAAAAAAAAAAAAAAAAAGAAAAAAAAAAAAACGCAAGAAAGAAAAGAGGGAGCAGAAATTTTACCTTTTGCTTTGGGGAAGAGATGTGAATTGGTGAAAATCAATGGGAAAGAAGCAGTTTATTTATACCCGGAGGATTTCCTAAAATTAAGCAGGTGTTTGGGAAAAGTTCCAAAAAACTAAACATGTATTTGGGAAAAGTTCCAAAAACTAAACAGGTGTTTTGGAAAAGTTCCAAAAGAACTTCTTAGCAGGCCTCAAGCCTATTAACCAAAGAGAGCCATCAACTCCATCAGAGTCCACTAAGTGAAAAGAAAGAAAACAATAACACACACACAAGTCCAAGAAAACGCGGAGACATTACCTCAACATGGGACAACTGAAACTTCCTGAGTGTGGTGACAAAACGTTCATTCCTGGCAAATGCGCAGTCCATCATATCAATCTCAGCCTTCAGCAGCGATTACCTTGGCATCATCATCACTCGATACTACCAAGCTGGGGGGCTAACTGTAGGGGTCGAATATCACCCCTATGAGATCGATATAACGACAAGATCAATTCGATTCAAAGCGACATAATCGAAGCAAGCCTAGAAAGGCCCAGTTGAAATCTAGGTCCAAAATGACATTAAACCCATGTATAAAATGGGCTTAATAAGAATATGGGCCTAAATTTAATATATTGCTTAACGGGCCTGGCCCATTCTATTAGTTGACCTAGGTTACTTATGAAGACTATATATAGCTCATTGTATTCACCCAAAAAGGGGATCACAACTTTTAGCAGAGAAACTCTCTTGTAATAACGCTTAAGCCATAACAGCAATAAAGAGAACTCTTTTTATACATCTGTCTTGTGCTAAGTATTTTCGGAGAACTTTCTTTATAATCTGTTGTGTTTTAGGTGACTCCGCTTACTAGAGATCTCCGCCTCTTCAACAACCCTTGACAAATCTAACTGTGCAGGTTCACGCCCCCACAATCTTCACGGTTATTATTTGGTAAACGGGAGGCTTTCACAATAAGCTTGTAGAGGAAATCTTCCATCTCTTTCTTGAACAGCTGTGTATCCCCACTCACGTTGTTTGAGTTGTGCATAGAAAAAGTATTCTCGTAATCGATTTTTCTTGGGGATCTACGATTGATCATACTGACATCGAGAAAACATTGGTCGTACCATATTATTCCTCCTTTGTTACTTTGACATCTCCTACGAAGCTGTTATAGACATATACGTATGTAGGTACTTTTTTCATATAAAATCATTTAAATTTTTTAATGCAAACAAATACGTTTCATTTTTCCTATTTCTTTTACAAGAAAATGATTAGTTTGCTTAATTATCATAATAATGTAAAGATGATCAATGGACCAAGCGATGCTTGCGTAGTTGTGTGTAAGGGGTGGGCGTACTCTTTGTTCTCAATGATAAAATGAAAAGAGAATTCATTATATAGGATTTTCGGAAAAAGATTTTTTAAAAGTGGTATTTTTGAAGTTCTCCCAAATGAAAATCCAAACTAATTCAGTTATGCATAAGTTCATGTTTGTATGCAACTATGTATGTAGAAGCTTTCAAATATATATAACAATACCGTTGTCATCAAAGTAAATCACATTTTGTTTGAAGTCATGTCATGATGTCACTAATAATAAAATGTGTAATTAAATTCTTTTATTTATAGATTGTCTTGATTATCATATTTTAAATTATACTAAGTAAAATCATAATATCAAATTATCATCCACGCTTATATGTAAATTCATGAAAACTAATTAATAATGTTGAGGTGATATTACCCCAGTTACGGCTGTGGCAAAGCAGGAACGACAATTGGACCCATAGGAGTCGCCACGACACCCGAATATGATAGCGACAGAATTGGGATCCTCACCAAAAGATATGTGTTTAAAACCATCCTGGAAATCGTAGGTAGAGATGATACCTATGAGAGAGTCGAAGTTTTTCTCGTACTTACTTCCCGACTGGTATTTTCCTTCACTGATGCGGCATTTGTGGTTCAGATAAGCATTGGTAAGGTTCAAGGATGAAACACTACGGATAAGGAGGAATTGTATGGCCAAGTTATGGACTAAAACAAGGCTTTTTGCTAGAGAGTATAAAGAATACATTGTTGTAGTATTTGGCTGATTGGAGCACATATGGATTTCAGGTGATTGGTTTCATTAGTAAGTAGTTGAACTAATTATCGATAAAAGCGGTGTTCTTTCTTGGTTACCTTATACAAAAACTAAATTGACCTTTTTAGTTTGTAAAAGAATGTTTTTTTTGTGATAGACGGGAGAGAGAGAAGTTGGATATCTTCGGCAAAAAATGAGGAGGGCCAAATGAAAAAGTCAAAGCTCAAAGTTTTTCTTTTGTTTTGTTGATGCTTTTTTATTTTCACTAGAAATAATTATATTAGATTATATAAGGAAAGTTTTACATCCTAGTTACATATCAAAAGATCAAGCCACAGTTTAAAACTATCTAAAGCTATATAGAACGACCCAAAAAATTAGAGAAACTTTCTCCGAAGTCGCACTGTGAGAAATCTTTGCAGCACCTAGATTAAAAGATCTACCATCCGTTTGTAATTTCCAAAAAGGAATATGAAGTAAATGTTCTAAAATTTTATTCGACTGAACTTTGAAAGAGGGCCTAATGTTTGGTTTCAGAACAGCTCATCAAAGCTCGCATTAGGGCTGGGCGCGGATCGGATATCCGGAAAAATATAGTATTTGTGATCCGCTTTAATTTTAACGGAAATCTAATTTTCCGATTTACTTTGCTTCAGAAAATTTCGGATATCCGGAATTACAAATATCCAAATTTTTTCCGGATATTTGCGGATATTCGAATACACATGGATATACGTTTTAAATTAAAAAAGTTTAAACCCAAATACCATAATTTTTATTAGTAAATTATTGTTTACTATAATATTCAAATTAACTGATAAATAAGTATATTAAATTATCTAATTATACTCGATTTGAATAAAGAAAGATAAAAAGCGAAAGCTTGGAATGGTAAATAACGAAAGAAATTACTTTTTATTTAAGAAAGCTAAGAAAACAAATATTTTCAATTAAAAGTAAGTGTTTTTCTATTTTTGTTATAAATATTTTCGTTCTAGATGTTTAAGAACATCAATAAATGCAAATACATGTTATAAATCTATCATATTATATGTATATATATATGTAATATACGGATCATATCTGATCGGATATTCGGATTTTTAAAATTGATATTTGGTATTTGCTTCAGTTTAGACGGATAGTAAATATTAATATTTGCTTTGCTTTGATTTGTCACGGATATCCGGATTTTTCGGATCGAATCGGAGCGAATATCGAATTGGATCGAATCTAGCGAATAATTTGCCAAGCCCTAGCTCGCATCTTCAGTAAATAATGAAACTTTTGGAATATGAATAAGATTCTTTAAACTTTCAAAAGCCCAAAGACAACTTTCAAAAGAGGCTTCTTGCTTGGAGAGGAGCATAGAGAAAGACTTGTACCATGAAGCAGAACCTTACCAGCGTGGTGTGGTTTAATTTTGATTTTACATACGATTTTGGCTAACTGAAGATCTAAATGCTTGTGCGTAGTAGTAGATCAATTTTCAAAATTAGTGTGGTTATGGAGTATAAATTTTGAACGATGCTTAAACTTTGTGTATAAATTTGGAACGATGCTTAAACTTTGTGTACTTGGAGCTAGAATCCAAACTATAAGTGGGACTTTAGATCGATCATGTTTAAAGAATTATCTGAAAGCAAAAAGAGAAGATAAGAGTAGAAAACTATAAGTCTCCTTATTATTAATCAAATCAAAAGGGTGAGAAAATGACAAGTTTTGGACCCTAGCTACGCATGTATGTAGTTTATGAATTGTAAAGTTGTCAAAGCGAATGTGTTTTACATCATCGTCAATATTTATTTACTAAGAAAAGGGTAAAGCTCATACCTAAGATTACAGCTCGTACCCAAAAATACTCTTGCTCCTTGTTTACCCGCACAACATTTGGAAAGTTCCATGATAGCCGATTCCAAACAAACCCGACATTTCCCTATGATTTTGGTACACTGCACCATTGCATACAGTTTATTTACTCCGAGAGCCTTCTCTCCGCCCGCGTAATCTACCACGTTGTGACCGTTGGATATAAGGGCTTTCTCCAGCAACTTGTGGAGGAAATCCATTGTCTTCTTGTTGAACAAAACTGTATCACCACTCACGGCTTTTGAGTTTTGCATAGAGAAAGTATTCTCGTAATCGATCACATCTGGAGATGGGACGCCGTTCGGAGTAACATGGAGAAGACATTGATCGTACCATAATATTGCCGATTTGCTTCTCTGACATCTCCTACGAAGCTGTATCATATACATATCCATAGATGTTTTATTCCAACATTTAAACGATGATATAATTTTTCAAGGGAAAGGGGTATATATTTATTTTTGCTTATGTATTCTTACAATAAATGTTTAGCATTTTTAATAATTAAAGGAAAGTCTAGATATATAAAATGTTTTGCAAGTTTTATTAATAAATAAGAATTTAGTAAAAACATCCAGGGAAATTTGAGAAATAACTTCTTTTGGGATACACTTTTTCAAGATACCATCAAGGATTATTTTTTCTTCAAATTAAAATAATATTTTAGAACATGCTTAAAAAAGTTTATCAATTAATCTATTGTCTTTGTAACTACTTATGAAACATTTTCTAATTTATATCATATATTATTTAATTTTTAAAATTAATTTAAATCCTTTCATGTGGTTAGATTGTGAAGTTTAGTTTACTTTTGTTCGAGTACTACTGCTAAACAATGTTAGATTATTTAATCTTTGAAAATAATGTTTTTGTTGAAAAATATAACAATAGCTACCATATAAAATTTATAAAACGTAATACCCTTTTATAACATATACTATAAATGATATAAAGTAATTTAATACATAATCATTTATATGCATTTATATAATCACCGTATAATTTCGTATAAAACAATAGTGTTTAAAAAAAAACAAATTCCTTAAAACACCACACTTGAAATTTTGTTTTCAAAATAGCACAATTAGTTTTATTTTCTAAATTTACCACAAAAAGTTCATAACTTAAAAAAAACTCAAACTTTTCAATTTGTTTAACTTGTAACATCCAATATTTTGCCCTTCGAAAACAAACTCCAACTTTTCAAAAAAATTCAACTTAAACATCCAACTTTCTGTGTTTCCAGAACAAACTTTCAACTCAATTATTTGTCTGAAATAAACCTCTAAGTGACAACTCCGTGAACCACCAATAACATCCATTATATCCCTTGCTTATCTTTCGTACAGTTTTCAGTCTTGGTTTGTTATATTTTATTGCTCCGTCTGTATATTATAATAGAAAATATATAATAATCACAACATTCACAATACGTAGCTCAAATCAAAACACGAGGTATTCAAATCTATAAAGAATTTGAATCTCTAAGTTAGGTGCATTCAAACAAGTTAGATGTTTAACTTAGCTATGGTAATTTCTCTTTCAAAATATACCACAAATACTAAAAATACCTTTTAAAAGTTTAAATATTTGGGTTCGGGTTAATTATTTTATGATTTAAAATTTAGCTAGGTTTGAAGGTTTAAAGTTTAGTTTTCGTTTTATGGTATTTCTAGCAACCATAAACTTTTAGTGGTATTTTTAAAAAAGAAAACTAATGATAATATTTTTAGAATCAAGACTTTAAAGTGTGATATTTTTGAGAATTGTATTTTCTAAACTGATAATAAGTATAGTAATCCCTCCGTATCGATTTCTAAAAAAATTCACATAAATTAAGAAACAATTAATCATGTTTAGTTATAAATGCACCTAAACATTTTTACATAAACAGGAACCAATTATTCAATTAATTCAGATATTCCCATTTCATATTTTTGGAAGTTTACAATTTGTTAATATTAATTATTTAAAAAAATATAGGAAACTTAAAAAAACCAGTCGTTGTGGAACAACAAAAATTGGCTAAAACATCAATATTTTAGGAGCAAATGAGTAGTATTTTAAAAACAATTCTAATATTTGTGGTATTTTGAAACTTCCTATGAGATTAAAAAAACAACTACTATATTTTAAAAACTTAAAACTCTTTTTATTTGATTAAACCATATAACAGTACGAGCAAAGAAAACCAACAGTCAAACTAGTTGGCAGATCAAGTTCAAAACCGTTTGGTTGTAAAGTTTCCAAATAAAAAAGTATTCGTTTTTCTGCGTACTTATATGCCACTTCGGATCAATATTGTTTTCATCACATTAATTCACATAAAAATCATTTATATATGTCATTAATTTAATTAATTAATTTATTCATTTCTAATTTTCTTATTAAAATAACTATATTTGTTTTGTGATTTTACACCGATATTCGTTTTTTTGTGTGTTTATTCAAGGAATTAATTATCCATATTTATGGCACATCACCATGCATAATTTATAAATGTAAATATGGGATGGCAACTTGATAATGTTTTAGGAATATTACCCCGGCAACCGTGGTAGCAAAACAAGAGCGGCATTTGGACCCGTAAGAGTCTCCGCGGCACTGGAATATGATGGTGGCCACATTGGGAGCCTCCCCATTCGACTGGAATATTTGGTCATTTTGCTCAAATGTGTTGGTAGAGATTGAGTTGATGTTTTGGTTAAGGTTTTTCTCGAACTTACTTCCAGGCTGATATTTTCCTTCCCTAACGAAGCATATGTGGTGCAGATACGCATTTGTTAGGTTGAGCGACGAAACACTCCATAAAAAGAGTTGTAAGACCAATATATAGACAAAAATGAGGTGATTTAATAGAGAGTATGAAGTGTACATTGTTTTAGATTTTTGAATGAAGCCTTAAGATTGATATGTTTATATAAAAGAAATAGAGATATTTTAGCTGATTGGCCTCATTAGTAACTAGATTAACTAACTATCTCAACAAATTTATATTTTGGTTACTTTATACAAGATTGGATAAAACTTCAGTTTGTAGAAGAAATGTTTTTTTGGGTATTTTCGGCGACCCATGGGGAGGGCCAAGTGAAAAAGTCAAAATTCAAAATTTACACCACTAGTTTTGAGCAACAGGATTTTCTGAAAGTTTACCATTCTTCAACTCACTCTAAAAAATGGCTAACATTTCATGTGATAATTGGCTAATTTTTAATCCACTGTGAAGCAATATTTGGCTATAAAAAATGTATAAAATGAAGAAAAGAAAAGAAAATAATTTACTTTGTATTATTTCTATTTATTTAAGTTGGAAGTATAGCTGAATAATAAAATTTCGCGGTCATAAGACTCATAACTATATATAGCCAAACTGTTCATAATCTAACAACATAAAATAAAAGTCTAACGCTATTGTTACAATGAGGACACATGCAAGATGGTTATCGTTCTATTGCTTTATCATGTACATGCATGTTCAAACGCTTATATTGATTAGATTATTAGTACTAGGCATTTAGATGAGGATACATGCTAGAGGGTTATTATTCTTAAAATTAGTCTGTTTGCAAAACGAAGAGAGTATCCCTCTTGCCTCAGGTGGCTCGTGGCCTACTATATTTTTAGAACTTTTGAGAGTTCTGGTGCTCTCTCCTTCTTCGGTTCATGATTTCTCTATCGACTGGTGTCCTAGGGCTTTATTGCAGTATTTGTTACTTCGAGTCTAGCTAGGGATGTGGATTAGCCTCCAGTGAGGCTTTTAAGCACAAGCCTCTTACTGGAGGTTATTTCTGTTTCCTCTCATCTTCGTTTCGTCCTTTCTAATTGCTAGCGGCGGCTCCTGGTTCTCTTCTGCATCTAGTTTTGATCTTGGTTTAGTTCACCTCCATAGAACTATTGTTCCCGATTCGTTTGGTTTGGTTTGTCTTAGGTAGCTATGGGATTATATGGTATGGTCTCTTTCGGGAATTCTTCTGATGTAGCTTTATCTCGCGTCTTTTCGTTTGAGGATTACAGAAGCTCAAGGTAGACGTTGCTCTGATTGCCTCTTTTTCGGTTAGGGGTTTTCTCTCGTTTTTCTCTAATACAAAAAATATGATGTAAACTTGTGAATTAAAAGCAGTGGGCATTATGGAATTCACATGGATCCAAGGATCTAAACTAGTTAAATTATCAGGAAAAACATTAAAAATTGTTATGTAACCCGAATCACAAATTAAAATCAAATTGTTCTACTGCCACAGTATCCATTACTATGTCTAATAACATTATCATTTGAATTTAGAAGGTTAAACATGCATTAAATTCGAGTTTGATATGTTTACAAAACAACCTAACATTAATTTACGTTGGGTAGGAATGTTTTACTCATATATATTCTTTCAGGCATTTAAACGAACACTTTAGTGTGTTAAACAACCAAAGATGAGAAACTAAGTAACTAATAAAATTTGAACAACGTAGATGAAGAAACATGTTCTCATTATCTAAATAAACATGTCAATCAATCAAACCTTCAAATCCACTTGAAAACCCTAAAACCCAATTGAAAATCTACCGAGATAATATAAATCAATAGAGAAATGAGAGGGTTTAGAAATATTTTCCAAGTTTGCCAAAAGAGGTTCAAAGATCTTTTTACAAGCATATATACAAAAGAAATATACCAAAATTTTGAGAAAGATAATGAAACAAAAGAATAAAGTGTGTTATGAAAAAGTGGCTGAAAATAGGGTTTTATCTGGTCAACCCATGGTAAATCGAATAGGATCTAAAAAAACCTTAGGCAAAATAAAAAATATGGGTTTGCCATCATGGTGTTATTCCTGATGGGATTCCCGATAGCAGTTTCCAACATATTTCAGCAGTGAGAATTATTGTTGGAATGTTGTTTCTGCCATAAAGCTGTTTTGCTTGATGGGGGATGTCTGATGGATGTTTATAGCAAAATACACTAGAATTAGTACAACTTCTGCTTCACTTATCTGATGGACATCAAACCATTGCTAAATGAAAGTTGACTCAACTAGCCATCTTGTAATCAACTCTTAGCTTGATCCAACAATGAGAAGCCTTTCAATAAATGACAAAGTTTAGCAACTTCAACTATGCATATCTATTTGCATCGAAAATAACTTATTTTCCTCCAAAATTATCATGAAATATGAAATGACTCTATAAAAGACTAAAATATCTAAAATACACACTTTGACTCGATAACACTCTAAACAAGCGTTAGAAAGTGGTGAAAAAACTAAGTACATCAACTCCTCTAACTTAGTCTTTTATTTGTCCTCAAGCAAACATAACACCAAGAATAAGAAAGAGGTTTAAAACAGAAAAAACTCTCAAATCCTTAACATTCAATGCTTTCAACACCGCCATGCATACCATATTAAACAAACTCGATTATAACATTCTCACTATACTTCCCCATGACCTTTGCAAAACTATGAATGAACCTAAAAAAACTCTTGAATTTTTGTGAGTTAACCTTGTATTAAAAAAACTATGTTTAGTTGTCTGTTGGTAGATAAAGCTTTTATGTTAGATAGAGATTTACTAGAATCTTTGATTGTATTTATCGGATATACTTTGGCATATATTTGGCCTTATTTGGATGATATATATAGATGATCAATGAGAATGACTCCGATAACAGAGATTCACCTACTTACATGATTATCAGAGCTTTTATGCTAACCTAGCAAATACACGATCTTTTGCTTCCCTAATTCTTCCTCTTTTCTTCTACCCTATGTCTTCTTCCTCTTCCCTTTTCCTCTGCCTCCATATCTTTTCTTCGTACTTTTCTTCAAGATATCTACTGCAGCCACCACAACCGTTCCTGCACCTAGCGACAAACCCTACGGTATTGCTCAGAATCGCGGCTACATTTCGATTCAGCTCGACCTTGCAGAGTTGAATTATGATGTATGGCGCGAGCTATTTGAAACCCATTACACTAGTTTCAGTGTCTCGGGATATCTAGAATGGTTCCTCTTATCCATCCTCGGAGGCCGACAAACAATGGAAAGAAAGAGATGAGCTTGTCAAGATGTGGATCTATGGTACTGTGTCCAAACAACTACTTGACACAATCCTCAAAGCCAAATCCACTACCCGCGATCTCTGGCTCACTCTCGAAAATTTGTTTCGAGACAACAAGGAAGATCAAGCGCTTCAATATGATAACAAACTGCGCACTCTTGAGATGGGTGACATGAACGTCATTAAGTACACACACAAGCTGAAATCTCTCTCCGATCTCCTATCCAATCTCGACTCTCAAATCACCGAACGTACTCTCGTGATGGACATGCTCAACGGTGTCACCGAGCGATTTGATAGCATCATCAATGTGACACCCGTGATCCATTTTTGAGAAAATGGAGGGGCTGTTGATCGACACACCTGATGTATGTCAATCGACATGCTCATTAAGGGCTGTCGTTCGACACACGTAGTGTCTGTCAATCGACAGGGCCTTAATTGGGTCGGTTTTCTGGTTTGATTTTTTGTCGTTCAATTGGACCGGGCCGGTTTGGGGAAAACCTAGGGATTCGTATTTAAAGCCTTTGGCCGCATTTTGAGCGAAACCAAGTCTCAAAATCAGCAGAAAAGAGTTTGAGAGGAGTTCTCTTGTTCCTGTTAGATTTGTGAGTTAGGGTTTTCGTTCTTGATCGTTTTGGAGTAGAATATCGTGGTGGTTGTAGCTGATTTCGTTTCCAGCCTCAATTTCCATCGAATTCTATCGTAAATCTAAGGTGAATGCGTGACCATGGCTTCTGGACCGGTGGATTCGTTAGGGTTGCTTGGTGTTAGGTTTGGAACGAATTGTTTGATCATGTGTTGATTGATTGTGGTTGTGTTTTGTTGTTGTTCTGTTGGATTGTGATTTTTCGTGTTGACGCAGAGGAGGAATCGATCCGAGCAGATTATAATCGATTTCCCAGGATTCTGCATAGGCCTGTCGATCGACAACCTCTAGGTGTGTCGATCGACAGACCAACACGGAGGCTGTCGATCGACAGACCAACACGGAGGCTGTCGATCGACACCTAGAGGGTGTGTCGATCGACAGGGTTGTACAGGAGCTGTCGATCGACACCTAGAGGGTGTGTCGATCGACAGACATGTACATGGGGTGTCGATCGACACCTAATGGTAGTGTCGATCGACAGGCCTGCCTGTTTGGTTGTGGTTGAGCCTTTGTTCTTGTGTTTGTGTGTTGTTTGTTGTATGTTTGCCTGAACGGTCCATCGTGCCTGAGTGCGCAGTCGTAGATGGGATGACCGTCTCACTGAGTATTTGTGAAAATACTCACGCATCTCTTTTTCCCATGTGATGCAGGTAAAGGCAAAATGTGATCGTGGAATCATTGGAACGAAGAGGGAGATGATCTAGGGTCTCGAGTTTCGTGTTTTGTGTTGTTTTGTTTTTGTCGTTTAGAACGGCTGTTAGGTTGCTGGTTTGTGGAACCTGTTGTTTTGGAATTTGTAGTTGAACCGGTTATTCTAATGGAATTGTTTTATCTGGTTTATTGGTTTAGTTATCCGCTGTTGTTTGGTTTCTGTGTTTGCTTGGTTGTTGAGGATAACATTTATGGGAATGCTACTCCGAGAATAACGGTTAATTTTTTTTTTTTAAAAAGGGGTCAGGTCATCTCAGTTTGGTATCAGAGCCCTTACGGTTTTAGGACCGGGTAGAACTACTAGGATTGCAATTTGGTTACATTGACAATTTTGTGAGTTTGGGGGTTCTAGATCATCTTCCTTCGAGCTTTCAAAGAGATTCCACGGTAAGTGTTGATTGTTTTGTGTTTTGGTCTCTCTAATGCTTAGCTTGTCTGCCTGTGAGTGCAGTGAGATGGCTAGGACAGCTAGAAGACGTGGACGTGGAGGCCGAGGCAGAGGTCGTGGACTCGTGGATGAGCTAGTCTTGAGTGAGGCTCAGAGTTCCGCACGTGGGCCTGTGTCAGTTCAGCAAGCGATGCATGATGGTCAAACCGCCAGTGTGGGGGCCGGTTTGGGTTCTGTTGGGGCTGGTTTGGGTCCTGTAGGGGCTGGTGTGGGTCCCGTTGAGGCTGGTGGTGCTGGTGGTGTTGCGCAGCTTGGGGTGCGGTCGCGGCCGCAGGTGTAGCCCAGGCTGGAGATGATCGTCTGGCTGATCTGCTGAGACAGTTGTTGGAGTGGTTACCGGGTGCGGTGCTAGTGCAGGCTCCAGTGTTGCCACAAGTGGCAGAGGTGCAGCCGAGGGCTGGGGTTGCTGATGAGGTTCCGTCGTATATTCGTATGATGGAGCAGATGCAGAGGATTGGTACGGGTTCTTTTGCGGGAGGAGTTAAGCCTGAGGAGGCTGATGAGTGGAGGATGAGGATGGAGCGTAACTTTCACTCGATTAGGTATCCAGAGGGATACATGGTAGACTTGGCAGTCCATTATTTGGACGGTGATGCACACCCTGGTGGAGGAGTGTTGCAGCTAGATGGGCTGGTTTGAGTTCCGAGTAGAGTTGGTAGAAATGGTTGCACAGATCGAGGAGGATCTGAGGGAACAGGCTGCGGTTGTTGTTCCAGCTGTTCAGCCTCGGAGGCCTCAGCAGCAGGTGCAGCAGGTAGGTTCTTACAAAGGCGGCAAGCCTGCACGGGGACAGAAGAGGAAGTGGGATGACACTTCGAGATCGGGTCAGAGTGGCCGGGGCTGTTATGCTTGTGGTAGTTTAGACCACAAGAGGGCGAGTTGCCCGAAGCAGAGTGAGGTTCGAGCGGCTCGGACGTGTTATCAGTGTGGAGAGCCGTGGCATATCAGGCCGAACTGCCCTAAGTTGCAGCCGTTGGCAGTGGCAGTGGTCCAGCCAGTAGCTCAGTATGGGGCGGTGCAACCTTTGGACCAGATTGCGGCGATGCAGCGTCTGCCGGCTATTGCAGCGCCGGGTGAGCCGAGCTCAAGCCGATCACAGGTAAACTCTCTATTTCAGACTTTGTAAATTCAGTAGTGTAGAAATTTAGTTGTTGTCTGGAGCATCGAACTGCTTCATTACTCCGGATCACGTTGAGAGAAGTGGTATTCGGAGTGACACCGGTGAGCGGCCAGGACCGGTTGTGGTTGCTGGAGGAGAATTTATAGCTACGCATGGCCGGGCAAAGGATGTGGATGTTTTGGTAGCGGGTGAATTGATGCCAACAGACTTGGTGATCAGTCCGGTGGAGTTGTACGATGTTATCCTGGGTATGGATTGGTTGAATCGGTACAGAGTTCATCTGGATTGTCACCGGGGTCGAGTGGTATTTGAACATGAAGGTGGTAGGTTGGTTTATCAGGGGGTGAGACCGACTTCAGGTAGTCTCGTGATCTCGCTTGTCCAGGCTGAGGCGATGATTGAGAGGGGTTGCGAGGCTTACCTTGCCACGATTGTTATGTCGGAGGCTGTTGGTGGGGTCGCTGTGAGAGATATTCGGGTTGCTCGGGATTTCGAGGATGTCTTTCAGTCATTGCAGGGATTACCGCCGGCTCGGTCTGATCCTTTCACGATTGAGTTAGAGCCCGGGACGATGCCATTGTCTAAAGCGCCCTATCGAATGGCTCTAGCAGAGTTGGCAGAACTGAAGAAGCAGTTGGAGGATTTGTTGGAGAAGGGTTTTATTCGACCAAGTACTTCACCGTGGGGAGCACCGGTGTTGTTTGTGAAGAAGAAAGATGGTAGTTTCCGGTTGTGCATCTATTATCGAGGGCTTAACCGAGTCACTGTGAAAAACAAGTATCCTCTTCTGCGAATTGATGAGTTGTTGGATCAGTTGAGAGGGGCTACTTAGTTCTCCAAGATTGACTTGGCATCCGGTTACCACTAGATTCCTATTGACGAAGCAGATGTTCGGAAGACGGCCTTCCGGACTCGGTATGGGCATTTTGAGTTTGTAGTTATGCCATTCGGGTTGACGAATGCACCGACGGCATTTATGAGGTTGATGAATGGATTTTTCCAGGAGTATGTGGATGAGTTCGTGATTATCTTCATTGATGATATTCTGGTGTATTCGAAGAGTCTTGACGAGCATGAGGTTCATCTAAGGAGAGTTCTGGAGAAGTTATGGGAACAGAAGCTGTTTGCGAAGTTGAGCAAGTGTAGTTTCTAGTAGAGAGAGATGGGATATCTGGGTCACATCGTTTTTGCAGAGGGAGTTTCTGTGGATCCGGCGAAGATTCAGTCTATCCGAGATTGGCCTAGACCGAGGAATGCTAGTGAGATCAGGAGTTTTCTTGTGTTGGCAGGTTATTATCGGAGATTCGTTAAAGGTTTACCGAGTATGGCTCAGTCTATGACAAAGCTGACAGGGAAGGATGTTCTTTTCGTGTGGTCTGCTGATTGTGAGCTGAGTTTCGCGAAGCTGAAGACGATGTTGACTAGTACACCAGTATTAGCGTTGCCTGAACCGGGTGAGCCTTATGTGGTGTATACAGATGCTTCGGGAGTTGGTTTGGATTGTGTGATGATGCAGCAGGGTAAGGTGATTGCTTATGCTTCGAGGCAGTTGAGGAAGCACGAGGACAATTATCCTGTACATGACTTGGAGTTGGCTGCAGTGATCTTCGCGTTGAAAATCTGGAGGTCCTATCTGTATGGTGGCAGAGTTCAGGTGTTCACTGATAATCATAATATGAAGTACATTTTTACTCAGCAGAATTTGAATGTACGACAGAGGCGATGGTCGGAGTTGTTTGTTGATTATGACCTGGACATTGGTTACCATCCGGGTAAGGCTAACACTGTGGCAGATGCTCTCAGTCGAAGGAGGTATGATTCATCTCAAGAGCGAGATGTGGAGACTCTTGTGAGCATGCTGAGTACTCTGAGGCTGTGTGTTACTTCAGAGGAACCGTTGGGGTTGACGGCAGCGGATCAGGCCGGTCTTTTGAGTAGGATCCGGGTAGCTCAGGAGTAGGATCAGGTGTTGATTGATCTCTCTAAGGCTACTGGTTCTGAATATCAGGTTTCTGCTAACGGGACTATCTTGGTGCATGGACGAGTCTGTGTGCCTAAAGATGAAGACTTGAGGCAGGAGATTCTGAGAGAGGCTTATGCGAGTAAATTTTCGATTCATCTGGGAGCGACTAAGATGTATCGGGATCTAAAGCGGTATTATCATTGGGTCGAGATGAAGAGAGATGTGGCAGATTGGGTTGCCGCGTGCAACGTGTGTCAGCTGGTGAAGGCTGAGCATCAGGTTCCTAGTGGCTTATTGCAGAGTTTACCCATTCCAGAG
Source organism: Arabis alpina (assembly GCA_900128785.1). NCBI lineage: Eukaryota > Viridiplantae > Streptophyta > Magnoliopsida > Brassicales > Brassicaceae > Arabis > Arabis alpina. The sequence goes on from LT669790.1 coordinate 22,690,020, forward strand.
TGGAAGTGGAACATGATCACTATGGATTTCGTGGTAGGGTTGCCAGTTTCTCGGACCTATGACGCGATTTGGGTTATTGTCTATCGTTTGACTAAGTCAGCACATTTTCTGGCCATTAAGAAGACAGACGGAGCTGAGGTCTTGGCTAAGAAGTATGTGAAGGAAATTGTGAGGTTGCATGGTGTGCCAGTGAGCATTGTGTCGGATAGAGATCCGAGGTTTGCTTCAGTGTTCTGGAGAGCTTTTCTGGCTAAGATGGGTACTAAGGTGCACATGAGTACAGCTAATCATCCGCAGACGGATGGGCAGTCCGAAAGGACAATTCAGACACTTGAAGATCTGTTGAGGATGTGTGTGCTAGATTGGGGTGGTCGCTGGGCGGATCACTTGAGTTTAGTGGAGTTCGCATATAACAACAATTTTCAGGCGAGTATTGGAATGGCTCCTTTTGAGGCGTTGTATGGGAGGCTATGCCGTACTCCGCTGTGTTTTGCCCAAGCGGGGGAGAGGAGCATTTATGGTGCAGATTTTTTTCCAGGAGACGACGGAGAAGATCCGTGTTGTGAAGCTGAACATGAAAGAGGCTCAGGATCGGCAGAAGAGTTATGCCGATAGGAGAAGCAAAGAGTTGGAGTTTGCAATCGGAGATCGGGTGTATCTCAAGATTGCTATGATGCGGGGTCTGAAGAGTTCCATATCCGAGGATAAGCTGAGTAGGAGGTACATGGGTCCGTTCCGGGTTGTGGAACGTCCGGGTTGTGGAACGTATGAGACCAGTTGCTTATCGGTTGAAGCTGCGTACGATCATGGAGAAATTCCATGATGTGTTCCATGTTTCGAAGCTCAGGATATGTTTGCATGCATCTGAGGAGGTAGTAGTGATGAGTCCTGCATATCTTCAGCCTAATCTGACGGTTGGGATGAGGCCGGTTAGGATTCTTGAGAGAAGTAGCAAGGTTCTGCGCCGGAAGAGAGTGTCGTTGTTGAGAGTCTTGTGGGACTGTGATGGTATTCAGGAGGAGACTTGGGAACCAGAGGCAATGATGAAAACGAAGTTCAGGAAGTGGTTCGAGAAGCAAGACGAGGAGTGAATTCGTTTTTCTTTGTTGTTTTCCAGTTTCAGTTTTATGTTGTAGTCACCGTGTGTGGTGAAGTTTTTGGCTATGGATTGTGTATTTTCATTGGAGTTGTGATGATTATGACATTTTCCAGTTGAATAAGAAAGTGTTTTTCTTATGTTTTGACTTTGATAGTCATGGGTTGTGGTTAGGGAACCTCGGAATGGAAGCTTTATAGTGAGTAGAGCTTGCCAGTTTTGGTGGAACTCTAACGGGGCATATGTGATATGCGTTTGGAGAGTCTCGGGATAGAAGTTTTACGGTAGGTAGAACGGTCTAGTTCCGGAGAGACTCTGCAGGGACATCCAGGGTGATAAATGGTCCGGGTGGTCTTTGATGATCACGGTTGTGATGGTATTCCGGGTTGGGAATATCATGTGAGACCTTGGGACGTAGTTCCGGTCAGAGGTGCATTATAGACGTTAGGAATTGGTTGCATAGCTCAGAGATAGACATGGGTTCTTTCTTGGAGATGAGTCTCCGGCAGATCTTGAGAGATACGTTTCTCCAGGGAATAGTGGGTTCCCTGCGTACCGATCGTTCGTCAGGACTGCGAGTACTGAGAGCGTGAGGGTATGGAGATATTTTGGGAGGTTGCGACCTCTGGCAGATCTTTGAGAGATGCGTCTCTCCAGGGTATAGTGAGATCCCTGCATACCGAGAGCTTGATAGACTGTGTGTCTTGATGGGTTGAGGTGTGGAGATGGTTGGGTATCAAACACCGTCAGGAATGCGCGGACTGAGGTGGGTTGATACCAGGCACCGAGAGCTGAGGGGTGACGATCTCGAGAGCTAGATGGTGGTTATGAGTATGAGTTATGGGCAATCAATGTCTGAGACGGGTCTATATGCATAGGACGGATGTGAGCCTCGAGAGGGTCTGGGAGATGTAGTCTCCGGTGTTATTGGTAGGTTGGCCAGGGAATTAGCTTGGTGGGTTGTGTTAGAGGATTCGAGGACGAATCCAGTTTTAGTGGGGGAGAATTGTGATGCCCGTGATCTATTTTTGAGAAAATAGAGGGGCTGTCGATCGACACACCTGATGTACGTCGATCGACAGGCTCATTAAGGGCTGTCGTTCGACACACGTAGTGTCTGTCGATCGACAAGGCCTTAATTGGGTCAGTTTTCTGGTTTGATTTTTAGTCGTTCAGTTGGACCGGGCCGGTTTGGGGAAAACCTATGGCTTCGTATTTAAAGCCTTTGGCCGCATTCTGAGCGAAACCAAGTCTCAAAATCAGCAGAAAAGAGTTTGGGAGGAGTTCTCTTGTTCCTTTTAGATTTGTGAGTTAAAGTTTTTGTTCTTGATCGTTTTGGAGTGGAATTTCGTGGTGGTTGTAGCTGATTTCATTTCTAGCCTCAATTTCCATCGAATTCTATCGTAAATCTAAGGTGAGTGCGTGACCATGGCTTCGGGGCCTGTGGATTCGTTAGGGTTGCTTGGTGTTAGGTTTGGAACGAATTGTTTGATCATGTGTTGATTGATTGTGGTTTTGTTTTGTTGTTGTTCTGTTGGATTGTGGTTTTTCGTGCAGGTTTCGTGTTGACGCAGAGGAGGAATCGATCAGAGAGGATTATGATCGATTTCCCAGGATTCTGCGCACACCTGTCGATCGACAACCTGTAGGTGTGTCGATCGACAGACCAACATGGAGGCTGTCGATCGACACCTAGAGGGTGTGTCGATCGACAGGATTGTACATGAGCTGTCGATCGACACCTAGAGGGTGTGTCGATCGACAGGCATGTAGAGGGGGTGTCGATCGACACCTTGTGGTAGTGTCGATCGACAGGCCTGCCCATTTGGCTGTGGTTGAGCCTTTGTTCTTGTGTTTGTGTGTTGTTTGTTGTATGTTTGCCTGAACGGTCCATCGTGCCTGAGTGCGCAGTCGTAGATGGGATGACCGTCTCACTGAGTATTTGTGAAAATACTCACGCATCTCTTTTTCCCATGTGATGCAGGTAAAGGCAAAATGTGATCGTGGAATCATGGCAACGAAGAGGGAGATGATCTAGGGTCTCGAGTTTCCTGTTTTGTGTTGTTTTGTTTTTGTCGTTTAGAACGGCTGTTAGGTTGCTGGTTTGTGGAACTTGTTGTTTTGGAATTTGTAGTTGACCGGTTGTTCTAATGGAATTGTTTTATCTGGTTTATTGGTTTAGTTATCCGCTGTTGTTTGGTTTCTGTGCTTGCTTGGCTGTTGAGGATAGCATTTATGGGAATGCTAGTCCGAGACCAAGGGTTAATTGTTTTTAAGAAAAAAACGGGTCGGGTTGTTTCAATCAACGTTATCCAACAGTAAACACCTTTCCCTTCATTCACCAAAGGAAGAAAAACGACAGACGAAAAACGCCAAGGTTGCTCCACAACACATGACAACCTCATCTTCCCCGACTATCATGTACGTTGAATCAGAACAACAACAACAACATAGCTCTCCATAAAGCAGCAACAACAACAACGAGGGTTTTCTGGTCGTAACTACAACAACGAAGGCCGTTGCAGAGGTGATCGTAACAATCGCGGCAGAGGAGGACGCTCTTCCTGCAACCAATGGAACAATCATCCATATCCTCCTCCACCGTGGTCCTACAACCAGCTTTTGTGGGTGTATCTTGCAGCTTACAACACACCACCTCCACCAACATATCATTCACGAGCCCCATCACTCTATGGTGGTTACTCAACATTCCAATGTACTTCTTGGTCTATTCCCACAACGTCCACAAAGTAAAGCTCACTACCTGCATCACCCACACAAAGACAACACATGGTACATGGACACATGGTACATCACAACACAACCATGTACGCTACGTTACCTTTTTAAGAAGAACACTATTACGTCTAACATTGTTGGTAATGGTTCCTCTGCCCTCGTTACTGGCCAAACCTGTGACACCCGTGATCCATTTTTGAGAAACAGGAGGGGCTGTCGATCGACACACATGGTGTATACCGATCGACATGCTTGCTAAGGGCTGTCGTTCGACACACGTGGTGTGTGTCGATCGACAGGGCCTTATTAAGTCGGTTTTTCTAGTTCGATTTGAGTCGTTCGATTGGACCGGGCCAGTTTGGGAGAAACCTAGTGTTTCGTATTTAAGGCTTTTGGCCGCATTCTGAGCGAAACAAAGTCTCAAAATCAGCAGAAGAAGAGTTTGAGAGGAGTTCTCTTGTTCCTGATAGATTTGTGAGTTAGGGTTTCGTTCTTGATCGTTTTGGAGTGGATTTTCGTGGTGTTTGTAGCTGAGTCCGTTTCTGGTCTCAATTTCCATCAAATTCTATCCAAAAATCTAAGGTGAGTGCGTGACCATGGCTTCTGGACCGGTGAATTCGTTACGGTTGCTTGGTGATAGGTTTGGAACGAATTGTTTGATCTTGTGTTGATTGATTGTGATTGTGTATTGTTGTTGTTCTGTTTGGATTGTTGTTTTCGTGCAGGTTTCGTGTTAACGCTGAGGAGAAATCGATCCGAGAGGATTATGATCCATTTCCCAGGATTATCCGCAGGCCTATCGATCGACACCCACGAGGTGTGTCGATCGACAAACCAACACGGAGGCTGTCGATCGACACCTAGAGGGTGTGTCGATCGACAAACATGTACAGGGGGTGTCGATCGAGACCTAGTGGTAGTGTCGATCGACAGGCCTGCCTGTTTGGCTGTGGTTGAGCCTTTGTGTTTGCGTGTTGTTTTGTTGTATGTTTGCCTGAACGGTCCATCGCGCCTGAGTCCGCAGTCGTAGATAGGATGACCGTCCCACTGAGTATTTATGATAATATCCACGCATCTCTTTTTCCCATGTGATGTAGGTAAAGGCAAATTGTGATCGTGGAATCACGGCTACGAAGAGGGAGATGATCTAGGGTCTCGAGTTTCGTGCTTGGTGTTGTTTTATTTATCGTTTTAGAACTACTGTTAGATTGTTGGATAGGATTTGATGTTATGGAATGTTGGTTTTTGATGTTGAACCGTTTTAGCTAATTTTAATGGAATTGATTGGTTGGTTTAATTGTGTAAGTTATCCGCTGTTTTTTTGTATCGTTGCTTGGTTGTTCAGGATATCATTTATGGGAATGCTAGTCCGAGACCAAGGGTTTCTTGTTTAAAAAAAAAAAAAACGGGTCGGGTCGTTTCAATTTTGTATCAGAGCCCTTACGGTTTTAGGACGGGCTAGAACTGCTAGGATTGTAATTTGGTTAAATTGACAATTCTGTGGGTTTGGGAGTTCTAGATCATCTTCCTTCGATCCTTCAAAGAGATTCCACGGTAAGTGTGTTTTTGTGTAGTGTGATTGGTCTTTCGAGTGCTTAGCGTGTCTGATTATGAGTGCAGTGAGATGGTTAGGACTACTAGAGGGCGTGGCCGAGGCAGAGGTCGTTGACTTGTAGATGAGCCAGTCTTGAGTGAGGCTCAAAGTTCCGCGTGTGGGCCTGTGTCACTTCAGCAGACGTTGCATGATGGTCAGACCGCCAATGTGACTATTAGCGTGGGGGCCGATTTGGGTTCTGTTGGGGCTGGTTTGGGTCCCGTTGAGGCTGGTGGTGCTGGTGGTGTTGGCACAGCTGGGGGTGCAGTCGCGGCCGCAGGTGTAGCCTAGGCTGGTGATGATCGTCTGGCTGAGTTGTTGAGGCAGTTGTTGGAGCTGTTACCGGGTGCGGTGTCAGTACAAGCTCCAGTGTTGCCACGAGTGACAGAGGTGTAGCCGAGGGCTGCGGTTGCTGATGAGGTTCCGTCGTATATTCGTATGATTGAGCAGATGCAGAGGATCGGTATGGGTTCTTTTGCAGGAGGTGTTAAGCCTGAGGAGGCTGATGAGTGGAGGATGAGGATGAAGCGTAACTTTCGCTCGATTAGGTGACCCGAGGGATACATGGTTGACTTGGCAGTCCATTATTTGGACGGTGATGCACACCTCTGGTAGAGGAGTGTTGCAGCTAGATGGGCTGGGACTGTGATGTCGTGGACAGACTTTGTGAGGAGTTTAACTCCAAGTTCTTTCCTCAGGAGGCGTTGGATCGTTTAGAGGCGAGGTTCTTAGATTTGGCTCAGGGAGCGATGTCTGTTCGGGAGTAGACGTGGAGTTTAAACGACTCTTGGGTTATGATGGTAGGAGCTTGGAGGATGAGCAGGCTCAAATTCGGAGGTTCTTGCGGGTACTTCGATCAGACTTGAGGACTCGGTGCAGAGGCATCAGGTTCGAGTACAAAGTGGAGTAGGTAGAGATGGTTGCACAGATCGAGGAGTATCTGAGGGAGCAGGTTGCGGTGGTTGTTCCAGCTGTTCAGCCTCGGAGGCCTCAGCAGCAGGTGCAGCCGGTAGGTCCTAGTAAGGGCGGCAAGCCTGCAGGGATAGAAGAGGAAGTGGGATGACACTTCGAGATCGGGTCAGAGTGGCCAGGGATGTTATGTTTGTGGTAGTTTAGACCACAAGAGGGCGAGTTGCCCAAAGCAGAGCGAGGTTCGAGCGGCTCGGACGTGTTATCAGTGTGGAGAGCCGGGGTACATTTGGCCGAACTGCCTTAAGTTGCAGCCGTTGGCAGTGGCAGTGGTCCAACCAGTAGCTCAGTATTGGGCGGTGCAGCCTTTGGACCAAATTGCGGTGATGCAGCGTCCGCCGACTATTGCAGCGCTGGGTGAGCCGAGCTCGAGGCTGGTCACAGGTAAACTCTCTATTTTAGACTTTGTAAATTCAGTAGTGTAGAATTTTGGTGTTTGTTTGGACTGTTTACCTTGTGATAGAAGTTAGGTTGCTTATCACATGGGATTTGTGTAGGGACCTTGTTTGTGGGCGGGTGTGAGTCCTACGTGTTGTTTGATTCTGGAGCATTGAATTGCTTCATTAATCCGGATCATGCAGAGAGAAGTGGTATTCAGAGTGACGGTGGCGAGCGGACTGGACCGGTTATGGTTGCTGGAGGAGAATTTCTAGCTACTCATGGTCAGGCAAAAGATGTGGATGTTCTGGTAGCGGGCGAGTTGATGCCAGCATACTTGGTGATTAGTCCGGTGGAATTGTACGATGTTATCCTGGGTATGGATTGGTTGAATCGGTACAGAGTTCATCTGGATTGTCACCGGGGTCGAGTGGTATTTGAACGTGAAGGTGGTAGGTTGGTTTATCAGGGTGTGAGACCGACTTCAGGTAGTCTCGTGATCTCACTTGTCCAGGCTGAGGCGATGATTGAGAAGGATTGCGAGGTTTACTTGGCCACGATTGTGATGCCGGAGGCTGTTGGTGGGGTTGCAGTGAGGGATATTCGAGTTGTTCAGGGTTTCGAGGATGTCTTTCAGTCGTTGCAAGGATTACCGCCGTCTCGGTCTGATCCTTTTACGATTGAGTTAGAGCCCGGAACGACGCCGTTTTCTAAGGCGCCTTATCGAATGGCTCCAGCAGAGTTGGCAGAACTGAAAAAGCAATGGAGGATTTAATTGGAGAATGGTTTTATTCGACCAAGTACTTCACCGTGGGGAGCACCGGTGTTGTTTGTGAAAAAGAAAGATGGTAGTTTCCGGTTGTGCATTGATTATCGAGGGCTTAACCGAGTCACTGTGAAGAACAAGTATCTTCTTCCGAGAATTGATGAGTTGTTGGATCAGTTGAGAGGGGCTACTTGTTTTTCCAAAATTAACTTGGCATCTGGTTACCACCAGATCCCTATCGATGAGGCAGATGTCCGGAAGACGGCTTTCAGGACTCGGTATGGGCATTATGAGTTTGTTGTTATGCCACTCGGGTTGATGAATGCACCGGCGACATTTATGAGGTTGATGAACGGAGTTTTCCAGGAGTATTTGGATGAGTTGTGATTATCTTCATCGATGATATTCTGGTGTATTCGAAGAGTCTAGAGGAGCATGAGGTTCATCTAAAGAGAGTTCTAGAGAAGTTGCGTGAAAAGAAGCTGATTGCAAAGTTGAGGAAGTGCAGTTTCTGGCAGAGAGAGATGGGATTTCTGGGTCACATCGTTTCTGCAGAGGGAGTTTCTGTGGATCTGGCAAAGATTCAGTCTATCCGAAATTGGCATAGACCGAGGAATGTTAGTGAGATCATTTCTTGGGTAGGCAGGTTATTATCGGAGATTCGTTAAATGTTTTGCGAGTATGGCTCAGTCTATGATGAAACTGATAGGGAAGGATGTTCCTTTCGTGTGGTCTGCTGATTGTGAGCTGAGTTTCGCGAAGCTGAAGACGATGTTGACTACTACACTAGTATTGGCGTTTCCTGAGCCGGGTGAGCCTTATGTGGGGTATGCAGAAGCTTCGGGAGTTGGTTTGGGTTGTGTGTTGATGCAGCAGGGTAAGGTGATTACGTATGCTTTGAGGCAATGTAGGAAATTATCATGTTCATGACTTAGAGTTGGCTTCAGTGATCTTCGCGTTGAAAATATGGAGGTCTTATCTGTATGGTGGCAGAGTTCAGGTGTTTACTGATCATCATAATCTAAAGTACATTTTCAACCCAAAGAAGAAACTAGTGCAGCTAGCTCAAGTCGAGGCGAACATTGAATTTGCTAGAATTCTGCGCGAGGCCCCCGACTCGTTTGACGCTGAAGTGGCCAGAACCGAGGCTTGGTTACCAAATGTTGCTGGCGGCGATGTGGAATTTGACAGTCTTTTTGCTGGATTAGACTCTGATTTGGTCATATCGCCTATCTCTTCTGACTCATCAGGTACTGCTCGGGACAATGTGTCGCTCGAGACTTTGGCCACGGATGTGGGTGTCCGGACTTTTGATGGGTCGATGACGGATGAGCTCGGAGTGAATCATGATGATGATGAGTATGTTAACATTGAAGACTAGTGCTTCGTGGGATGAGTTGTCTCTTGTTTCTTTTTCGGCTTTGCTTTCCTTTCCCTAAAACTGCCCTTGTGGCAATGTCGTTGCTTCTGTTTTTTTTTTTTTGTGTTTGTGCCTTGCGTCGTGTCTTGATGTAAGGCAATCTATGTACGAGACTTTCACGACATGTTACCTTCTCGATTATGATATTTCGCGGAATGGTTTAGTTTGTAAACTTTTTGGTTTTGTGGTCTCTTGATGCTTTAGCTTTAGAGGCTCGCTTGGCGGTGTTTTCTGAACACGTTTGTCCAGAAACGATCACGCCTTTTGACTTGACCAACGTGTTGTTGGGTTTTCTGAATGATTATTCGGTGTATAAACCTAAGTAATCATTGGCAGCTGCTTTTTACCAACGTGCTGTCGGGTTTTTGAATGAACGCTCGTGGCCAAAAGACCAGGAACTGAACATTAGAACCAGCCAGAGTCAAAAGCCCTGAAACTGATTGTTATAACTTGTATAGCGCGCTTAGGATCCGATGATGGATGTCAATGCGTTCAGGTTCACACATTGTTGCTGTGGCCAGCAGCAACGACAGTGGATTGAACTTGCTCAGAAGAGGCTTCGAATAATCCATTGAAGATGTAAAAGTTGAAGCGATGAGCCTGATTTAAAAATTGGGAGTATATGAGTATACATACCCCACTCCCCCCCTTTTGACGGGGGAGGGCAACTGAACTCGTCCGAAGACAAGTTGCCTACGTACCCTTTGCAGGGATCAAGTCGCCTCGTAGTTGAAGGTAGAAGCCTTAGGAGAGGACTAATGATAGTACCTCTTTAAGTGCTTCGCATTCCCCGAATGGAGTATTGGCTTGCCGGCCATGGTGGCGAGCTCATAGACGCCGGGACGGACCACGGTGGTGACTTTGTAAGGTCCTTCCCAGTTAGCTCTAAGTTTTCCCGTGTTTCGCTCTGCTGTGTTTTGGAAAACTTCGCGTAAGACCAAGTCGCCTTCGCGGAAACGTCTGATTCGAACTTTAGAGTTATAATATCGTGCGGCCGCGTTCTGATAGTTGGTTATTCTGATGAGTGCCTGATCGCACCTTTCATTAAGGAAATCCAGTTCATCAAAGAGGAGTGAATCGTTGAGTTCTTCGTTTTCAGGTAAGAGACAACGTCGCGGTCCTGGACTAGTGACTTCGGAGGGTATGACACATTCAGTTCCATAGACAAGAGCAAAAGGAGTTTCGCCCGTTCCGCGTTTGGGAGTGGTGCGGTGGGACCATAGAACGCCTTCCAGCTCATCTGCCCAATGACCTTTCTTCGCGTCCAAACGTTTCTTTAGGCCATCGAGAATCGTTTTATTCATTGCTTCTGCCTGCCCATTTCCCTGGGAATGACGGGGAGTAGATTTGTTGAGTCGAATTTTCCACTTTGCGCAGAAGGCCTCGAACCTGTTGGAGATGAACTGAGAACCGTTGTCGGTGATAATTTCGAATGGAATTCCGTGACGACATATGATGTTTCTCCAGACGAAACTTTCAACTTGGGCGTCTTTGATGCTTGAGTAAGCCTCGGCTTCCACCCACTTTGAGAAATAATCTGTTAAGACGAGTAAGAAACGCTTTTGTTTTGACGCATGCAGAGGTCCTACGATGTCCATCGCCCATCTCATGAATGGGTAAGGAGAAGTGACGGAAGAGAGCTTCTCCGTTGGTTGATGAATTTTTGGAGCATGACGTTGACATCTTTCACACTTGGCTGAAAACTTAGTGCAGTCGTTAACGATGGTAGGCCAGAAGTGGCCATGTCGCTTTATCTTGATTGCCAAGGCTTTGCCTCCTGAGTGATTGCCGCATGACCCGCTGTGTACTTCTTCCATGACTTGTCTGGCCTCTTGTCCCTCTACGCAGGTGAGCAAAGGACCGGAGAACCCGCACCTGTAGATGTTCTCATCTAACAGGACGTATCGAGCAGCTTGCTTCTGTAACTTGCGGGCTGCCCACTTGTTGCTAGGTAGCTCTCCACTAACGATGTAAGCACGGATTTGGTCCATCCAGGGCTTATCGCATCCGTACTCAGGTTCTTCATCAGTTTCCATCGGGACAGATGCGTCTTGGTCATGATCCTTCAGCGAGGGGTTGTCAGTGCTCGTTATAGGCGTTGTTATTGGCGGATGCGTGGGCTCTGTTTCTTCTGCTGCTTCTGTCATCTCCATCTCTTTGGGACTCGTCTCGAGTTATTCGGCAATGGCTTTTTCTTGTCTCACGATCTGAGATCGTGTTGAGATAGCGAGCGCTGTACTTTGTTGGATGCTGGGAAATTCGATGAACTCCACGGGGATTACCCGCTTCAAAGCCGGATCTTTTGGAGGAGCTGAAGCGGAGGCAAGGTTTGCCAATGCGTCAGCGTCGACGTTTTCCCCTCGAGGAATTCGTGTCAGCGTAAACTCTTTGAATGTCGAGGCAAGGTCCTTGACTATCTTTACATAGGCTTCCATTCGATCGCCTTTTGTTGCATACTCGCCGCTGAATTGGCTAGTAACTAGCTGTGAATCGCAGAAAGCGTGAACATATTCGATGTTGAGTCCTTGGGCGAGCCTCATTCCAGCGATGATGGCTTCATACTCTACTTCGTTGTTGGAGGCTTTGAAGCCCATACGAAAAGACTGTTCAAGGTTCTCGCCTGTCGGTGACGCTAGGCGTATTCCTACTCCAGACCCATTCTTAGGATTCGAGCCGTCGACGTGTAGTTCCCAGATACCCGGTCGGACCTCCTTTAGCAATTGATCCTCAGGGAGTTCGATTAGGAAGTCTGCCAATACTTGTGACTTATTGCACATCCGCCCTCTGTATTCGATGTCATACTCGCTGAGTTCTATTGCCCACTTGGCTAACCTGCCAGATTGACTTGGGCTATGCAAAACTTAGCGCAAAGGGAAGGTGCTGAGAACTACGACGGAGTGAGCTTGGAAATAGGGCCTTAGCTTTCGTGATGCCATGACGATGGAAAGTGCAAGCTTCTCCAATTGAGGATATCTTGTTTCAGCATCGGTGAGAGTCTTGCTGACGTAGAAGATGGGTTTTTGCTCGCCTCGCTCCTCACGCACTAACACAGCACTAACGGCTGTTTCAGAGATAGTGATATAGAGGAAAAGTGGTTCTCCAGTTACTGGTTTGGCGAGGATAGGCGGGGTTGCCAAATACTCTTTAAGCTGTCTGAAAGCGTCTTCATACTTGTCTGACCATTCAAACTGTTTCTTTCCTCGCAGCGTGTTGTAGAAAGGCAAGCATTTGTCAGTTGATCGTGAGATAAATCGGTTGAGTGCAGCCACTCGTCCAGTTAATCTCTGTACTTCACGTTTGTTTCTCGGAGATGCCATTTGGATTAGCGCATCAATCTGCTTTGGATTTGCTTCGATGCCGCGATGAGTGACCAAGTATCCTAGGAATTTTCCAGAGGTAACTGCAAATCTGCATTTCGTCGGGTTTAGCTTCATGTCGTAAAGATTGAGCTGGTTCAAGCATGCTTCCAGGTGCGAGATGTGATCCTTTTCCTCGAGAGATTTCACAAGCATATCGTCTATATACACCTCCATTGTTTTGCCTAATTGGTCTTGGAACATCTTGTTGACGAGTCTTTGGTATGTTGCTCCAGCGTTTTTCAGGCCGAAAGGCATAACCTTGTAACAGTAGCATCCGCGGTCGGTTATGAAGGCGGTCTTTTCTCTATCTTCGGGATGCATTAGGATCTGGTTATAGCCCGAGAAGGCGTCCATGAATGTCAACAGTTTGTTCCCTGCTGTTGCTTCTACTAAGCGATCGATGTGAGGAAGAGGGAAACTGTCCTTAGGGCACGCCTTGTTTAGATCCGTAAAATCCACGCAGACGCGCCACTTACCGTTCTTCTTTTTTACCACGACTGGGTTGGCGAGCCAATCGGGGTATTTGACTTTGGTGATTGATCCGACGCGTAATAGCCTTTCGACTTCGTCGTTTACCGCTTTTGCTCGTTCGGGGCCGAGCTTCCTCCTTTTCTGTTTTATTGGTTTGAACGTTGGATCGACGTTGAGTTCGTGGCTGGTGACGCTGATGTCTATCCCCGGCATGTCTTATGCTGCCCAGGCGAAAGTATTGATGTTTTTCCGGAGGAAAGCCACGAGCTTCTTCTTAAGATCTTCATCAAGGGTGGCCCCGATCTCTACGCATCTTTCAGGGTGTTGTTCGTCGATGCATACAGATATCACAGGTTCGCATGTGGGTCGTTCTTCTTCTACGCGACCTTCTGCAATTTGTAATTGCTATAAGAGGTCAGTCAGGTTCTTCACCTGTTCGGGGCTAGTTCTCGCTCTTTTTCGTGATTTCTGAGGCTCAGGGGCGTCCTTCTTCTTCTCGATGTTTCGCATCTTATGCTGTGCCAGAAAACAGGTACGAGAATCCCTCTGATTTCCCCATATTGTCTTTATGCCGATGGGAGTTGGAAATTTGAGGCATAAGTGGTATGTTGAAGGCACGGCTCTCATCAGGTTGAGCCAAGGAGTTCCCATGATCACGTTGTAGATTGCTGGATGATCGGAGACAGTGAAGTCGACCATCTGTTTAACGTTACCAGCTTGGACAGGAAGGCGAATTGTTCCCATCGTCATGGTTGTTTCGCCAGAGAAACCCGTGATGGGTTTAGGCCTTCCTTTGATTGTGGATAGATCAATCTTCATTCGCTCAAGCGTTTTCCTGAAGATGACATCCACCGAACTCCCTGTATCGATGAGAACGCGAGCGATGTTGAAATCGTAGATGGTTAGGTTGATTACCAAGGGATCGTTATGTGGTTGGTCGAGGCCCTCAGTATCTTTCTCGTCGAAAGTGATTGAGTCGCTGGAAAGCCTTGGCTTTGCGGGTGCTGATATGTTCGCGCAGACATCAGCGCGAAGTTGATAAGCTTCGATCGCGGTCTCGTCGTCAGCGCAGTATTGTGATCCTTCCATTATCATGTTGATAACCTCACGTTGTTCTCCGTTTTCCACGCCATCATCGTGACGGTGGCGTCTGGGAGTATCCACTTGTTGTTCGGCTTCGGTGGGAGCTTTCTCCACTGGCTTGAAGTCTGACAAGCTGTTGTTATTTTTTAAGATGCCTTCTGTGAGTTTGGCTATAAGCTGTCGCCCTAACTCTCGGCACCTTGCGGTTGAGTGTCCACTAGATTTGTGGAAATCACAATACAGCTTTTCGTCATAGTCCTTCGACTCTCTGGTCCAGGTGTTGTTCCAGGTTCCTCTGCCGCGACCGCGCCCACGGCCTCTTCCGCGTCCGCGACCTGATGACTCTACTTGATAGTTGTGAGCCCCTCCGGATCCTCCTTCGTATTCGACGTAGGTAGGATTGTTTTTCTTAGGTGCAGCGACTTTTGCTGGTTCGCTTGCTTGTTTGGTCTTTCCGCCCTTCCTGGCTTGGACTTCCTCTTCTGTTCGGGCGAAGTCGGCTGCGCGGTGGAGAGCGTCTTGAATCGTTATTGGCGTGTTGAGGCTCATCTCTTGCCAGAATGGGGATGGGCACCGAAGTGCGCCTCGCAGGGCTTCCAGGGCTGACTTGTTGCTGATACCTTCAACCTTTGAAAGCGTGTTTTTGAACCTTGTCATGAAAGACCGAAGACTCTCGTTCTCGCCTTGCTTATTATTCCATAGTTCCGAGTCGTAGATCTTCCGTTCCATGAAGATGTTGTAATGTTGAACGAACAACTCGGAAAGCTGAAGAAAGGTGTGGACTGAGCTTTTCTCCAGCTTGTAGAACCATTGTAGCGCAGGCCCCTTAAGACTTTCTACGAACAGCTTGCAGTAGACGATGTCTTTTCCGTTTCTTTGAAGTTCGCTCTTCCCAAGGCAACTTCGAATTCCATGAGATGATCAGAAGGGTCGGTGGTTCCTTCGTAGACGGGTAATTTGATCCTTCCAGGATCGGAGATTTCGTTTTTGCGATTCGTTCGTCGAAGGGTGTATTCCTCGTCTTTTCTAGAACTTGGGCAATGGCAGGAGCCTTTCCCGTTCCCTGATGCATCTGCGATTGGGTGTACTTTAGGTCTGAGGTCACCCGATCCATCTGAGCTTTAACTGCAGCGAGCTCTGCAGCGTAAGAGCGTTTGAATGCTCTGCGCTCCTGCTCCTTCTTGTACCTCTCTGTCTTGGAGTATTTCGTTGTGTCCCCCACAATCTCTGTCTTGGAAGAGCTTAACGCGCTTCGAGTGTCAGGGGCACGTGGTTCTTGTCGATTTCCTTCTGGACCTTCCGCCCGTGTACGCTTTGCGGGAGCTGGTTCCTCTGCGTCGGAGACTTCCACGACGCGTTCGGGGGACTTGTCCGTCTCTCGACGCGGAGGCGGTGGTGGTAAATCCTCTGGGTTTCCCCGAGTAATGCGAGGCGCTGAGAAGTCGAGGCGCTGAGGGTCGACGCGCGCTCTGAGTCTCGCCGTGTTGGGTCTTTCGCGTTTCCTTCGCGAAAGAGCTTTCAGTTCCTTCGAGTTTTCCTCGATCATCTTGGCTTGCTTCTTCTGCTCGGTGAGGAAGTCTGCTAGCATCTTCTTCACCTCGGTTAGGTCATCACGAGCAGGGGTTTTTGCAGCGGTAGCCTCGATCGAAGGTTCTCTTTCCCGGTTGTCTCTGTGGGACGTGTGCTCTTCGCCACTCACCATCTTTGAGTTGTTACGTAGCTTTTTGGTGTAAGAAATTCTCTAGATCCCCTTAGTCGGCGCCAAATTGTGGATGCCGGAAATCGCACAATTAGATTTGTAAGGGTTTCGAGAGGAAGTTGAGATTTCTGCGTGAAGCTACGAAATACAAAACAATGAGCCAAGAAAAACTAGGGTTTGTTATTGCTTTGTATTGCTTTTGTGAATAAAGTTGCGGATCCTTTTCTCAAAGGATGTACATCGATATATATACTCGACTAGGTCGGTTTTGGGTTACAACAAGATAAAGGAAATTATCCTAATTCTTCGGGACTCGTCTCGATCCTCTTTCCTTATTGAATTTATCTTTTCCAAGAAAAAGGAAGTTTTCCTTATTTCGCCGATGATCTCTCCTTCTGAAGGCGGCTTCCCTCGTGGGCTTCTCATGATGGGCTAGACTTGTTCTGAACTCGTCGGCCCGATATGCTTGCCACTCTTTGCGACTAACCTGTTCTTCAGACGGGATTCTCCTCGGCGAAATGTAGTTGATCCCATTTAACCAGAAACATGCGAGGCCTTTCGTTTAGCAGTTTTCGCCTAGGCAGTTTGGCTTGCAGATTTCGCCTAAGCGGTTTGGTTGGCATATTTCGCCTAAGCGGTTTGGTTGGCAGATTTCGCCTAAGCGGTTTGGCTTGCTCGGCCAAACTGAACCAGGCAGCTCGGCCAAAAGTGCCTCACCGGTTCGGCCAAAAGCGCTTAGGCCGTTCGGCCAAAAGTGCCCGACCGGTTCGGCCAAAAGTACCTCACCGGTTCGGCCAAAAACGCTTAGGCCGTTCGGCCAAAAGTGCCCGACCGGTTCGGCCAAAAGTGCCTCACCGGTTCGGCCAAAAGCGTTTAGGCCGTTCGGCCAAAAGTGCCCGACCGGTTCGGCCAAAAGTGCCTCACCGGTTCGGCCAAACCTGTCTGACCGGTTCGGCCAAACCCGGCCTAACTCTCATATTTGGCAGCAACAGTGTATTTGGCTATTTGGCTAATTCGTCTGCTTGACAACTCAACCATATATCACAGCGTCCTTGTCATTACCGACTGTTGTTCTCGGGGAAGGGATTTCCGACCCCAACAGGTACTTATCCAATTATCCTATCTAATTTTCTCAATAAAATAACCGTCATAATTCCATGTATTGTAAAATACAAATTGTGCTCAATATAAAAGCACTTGCGAAATAAAGAAACAACTTTGGGAATGACATTGTTGAGATAATCGTCAACTTTGAAATCTAAATTTGAATTTGAAATTGTACTCATAGTAGCACTTTTAAGAAAAAAATTAAGGGGAAATGTAAGTAAATGGATTGCTTTTGGGAACGACAGAGTTGAGATAACAGTCAACTTTTTCACTTGTCCTCATGTTAGGCAATGGTAGGCGTTGCATTGGCAAACATTTCAAACCCCCTGACAATTTTCCCACCGGAAAACTTATGGGATAATATGGATTATCTGCTATCTCGGATTCCAAACCAGACAGAACTATGGGAGTCTATCCAGTGTTTTCCATGGAACATTTGGCATATTTAGAAAGCTCGAATGATAAAATGTTATGTAATTTGGATCGATCGCCACAAGCGACTATGGAATTAAGAGTAAGGAGGCTACATAATGGTTTTCCACAAACGAGTTAACGGAAGTTGCCACCCAGAATCAGTGGATAGCTACCCTTGCGGACACACGAATGTAGTCTTCAGATGTTTCATCGATGGCTCTTGGAAAGAACATGACTCTACGAGTGGCATGGGCTGGATTTTACAACTCCAAGATGGAACAACAGATTTTCTAGGGACACGGGGTATACGTCAGAGTTTATCCCCATTACACACATAGATGCATAATCTACTTTGGACTATGGAGAGTCCCAACAACAAAGGGAGGTATTGCGCGGCCTTTTACATGAACTCCCAAGAACTTGTTAACATGGTAACAGAACCAGAGAGCTGGCCCCGTTTCAGAACGGAGGTTGAGGAGCTTCAGAAGCTACATATTTCTTTTTCGGATTTTACTTTTACGTTTTGTTCCAGAAAAAAAAATGAAAAAGCAAACTTTCTCGCGAGGAATGCTCGTCTCTGACAACAAGTTTTTCGTATATTAGCACTTCTATTCCATGTTGGTTTCCAGATACTCATATATTTTTGTAATCAATAGGTGTATATGCGTTCGTGACAAAAAAAAAACAAGCAAATTGTATATATTATTTCCACTATAATTTCTTTCATCTAGCATTAATTTTATTTTTTCTGGTTAAGAATAAGAAGACATGATTAGAAATTTATCAAACAACACGATTTTTAACTCTAAATTGGAATATCCGTATTTGAATTTCTATTTAAAAATACATGACGTGCTTAGAGCATCATTAATGGAGACACATTAGATGTGTCTTCCTATTAAATAAATAAAAAAAGGAAGAAACAGAGACGGTGTCTACAACAAAACACTTTAGAACTTCTTTTAGACACTTTCCTTCTACATGGATCTTTTTAATTGGTTTAATTTTTTTTTTTTATCTGCATTAATTATTTCTAAAATATTAGTATTATACACTTTTAAACACTCATTTATGAGGTTTACCATTAATGATGCTCTTACGTGCTTAGTTTTATTGGTGATATAATTTGCTTTTTTACTCTAGCTTTTTGTTGGATGGAATTATTTATTATATAGATGAATTGTGGCAAACACTTAGTAGTTAGTACCGTTTCCAATTTTTATAACTCTAACCACTGTTATGGTTTGTATGAACTGTGGTAAAAAAAATTAGTAGTTAGTAGCGTCTCCTGCCTCCATATCTCTGGCCACGGTTTTGATTGCAGAATCCCAGAAACAAAGAAGCCGACAAACGGCATGTTGAGTAGAGTGAAGACGCTATCATCGAACGTGACATAGACACTGATTGCGACAACGACGATTCCATCCATTTTCAAGCATAGAGCAAACAGCGAGTTTGTAAGTGTGAAGAAGGTGAGACGTGGTGGTTTGTGGTGAGATATGCGGAATTTATATTTCTTCTCTAAGAGAATTCTGAAACGGCTAGAATTGAAGACGTTTATGTAGTAGACGTTTACAGATTAGGAGGGTTAATATATGTGAGCCTTTGGTGTAGGTTTTCAAATGAGCCAGCATATAATAAAGCCTAACTTATATGAGTGTGAGAAATCATTCTGAGATTCATATTTGAAAACGTGGGTGTATTTGTTTGGGGTTTTTTCCAAGTTTGGTTATTAAATGTGGAACCTACAATGAAGTCTAAATTATGCTCATGTAGTAGACACTTTAGAAAAATAGAAAGGTCCCTAATTATATAACAGATTTTCAATTAACTTACCGTGATCAAATATAGTTATATTCTAATTTTCAAACATATCAATGCAATATTTCTCTTTTTAATTTATGATTTATTTGATTATTCTCTAACACTTCAAGAAATATTTTTTGTAATTTACAAGAAAAATATTGATAGAAATATATTTAAACTATATCAAATGATTTGTTTCCAAGTAAAATGATAAATTCATATATAGTCAGATAAAAATATATCGAAAAAAGCTTACAAAAAAATTCAAAAGACACTTTTTTCATTTGTGAGCGGTTTTGGTATCAACAAAAGGGTAAAGCTCAAATCTAAAATTACAGCTTCTACCCAAAACTCTTGCTCCTTGTTTACCATACATGCAATCTTGAAAATGCATGCGATTATATGCATAACACTTCTCACAATCTTTACGCGATATGTCACTTGTACACTGCACCATTCCATAGAGTCTCTTCGTCCCAAGGCTTTCCTCTCCTGCAGCGTAACCCTTGTTTGGTTTTGAGTTTGCGGCTTTAGTTGCTAGGTCATCGAGCAAATGCATCCACTTCTTGTCGAACACTTGCTTATTGCCGCTCACATTTTTCGCATTGTACACACAAATATTGTTATCATAATCGAGCTTAGAAAGTGAATTGATTCCAGTAATCTCAAGAAAACATTGGTCGTACCATATTATCCCCCCTTTGTTTCTAGGACATCTCCTTTGAAGCTGTCATATATTTATTTAGCATATACAAATCACAATCAATAACAATTATGCATACTAGTTTACATATAATCAATCTATCTTTCTTCATATTATTTATTTATTGCTATAATGTAACAAAAATTGACATCTAATCAATAATATTGAAATGAAATTACCCCATAGAGGGCAGTGGCATAGCAAGAACGGCATTTGGGGCCTTTGGAGTCGCGGCGACACTGAAGGAGAACAGAGATGAAACCAGGATCACTAAAGGACGTATATGCGAAACCCAAGCTATAATTAGAGTTCACAGCTACAAAACGAGTGATCCTATTGAAGGCTTTCTCGTCATCGCTTCCCGGCTTGTACTTCCCTTGAGTGACGTAGCATTTATGCTGTAAATACGCATTAGTCATGTTCAAGCACGAGACGATGCGTATAAAGAGAAGTTGTATGGCCACCACGGCCAAGATAGCGACCAAAACAAAGCGTTTTGATATAGATGATGAAAAGTACATTATGATTTTTTTTTTAAAGCAAGTGTTTCTTTATAGATATTTGTAGGAGACTCGTTTATTGAATGGAGATCACTTTAGTTTCTTATAGTTTTTGATTATCTTATAAAGGAGCTGAGACTTGGTATTTACGGCAACAAAAGTTCAAAGGTGAGACTGAGTTCAAGCTATTTGGATAAGTACCCTAAATTTGTTTGAAAATTTGAAAACTATACCAAATTTGTTAACATTTGAAAACTACCCTATTTTTAGTTTGAAATGATATTTTTACCATTACTTAATCATTAATCATTCTATTTTTTAAAACAAACTAATTTGATTTTTCAGTTTTAAATATTTAATCCAACCATTTGTTTTTTAGCTTGATATTTTTTTTTTTATTATTATTAAATAATTACGAATATTACTTATTTTAAATTATAAAATAATTACGAATTTAAATATTTTAATTTAAAAGTAATTTATAATTTACAGTTTAATTAATTTATATATTAATTTGTTAAATCCATGAACATATTAATTAAGTCAGTGGTTTAAAAAGTCGACAAAGTAAAAAGTTAACGAACCATAATATAAATCGATAGTGTAAAATAAATCGATGAATACAAGAAATTAAGTCGACAAACTTAAAAACAATAAGTCAATGGTTATATAAGTCGACAAAGAGAAAAGTCAACAAATACAAATATAAATCAATAGTTGAAAACAAATCGACGAATCTGAAAATTAAGTTGATGAAAACAAAAACAATAAGTCAATGGTTATATAAGTCGACAAAGGAAAAAGTTAACCAATACAAATATAAATCCATCGTTGAAAATAAATCGACGAATCTGATGATTAAGTCGACGAGCACAAAAAAAATAAGTCAATGGTTATATAAGTCGACAAAGGAAAAAATCAATCAATACAAATATAAATCTATAGTTGAAAATAAGTCGACCAAACTGAAAATTAAGTCGACGAACATAAAAAAGATAAGTCAATAGTTTAAATAAATCAATAGAGTAAAAAATCAACGATGAAAAATATAAATCAACGGTGTAAAATAAATCGACTTACTTAATTATAATTTTAGTTGCAAAAATTATGATTAATTAACCATATAGTTTTTTTGTTTTAAAATATAAGTATGAGTTGTTAATAAATTGAACTTAATTTAATAATTTACACTAATCAATTTTTAATTGTCAACATATTTATATGATAATTTGTTCAATATTTAGGGTAGTTTTCCAATGTTGTAAAATTTGGTATACTTTTCCAATTTTCAACAAGTTTTATGGTATACAATCCAATTTTCTCTAATTACAATCCCACGATTCGTACGGAATCAATGAAGGAAATGTCAATTTCTATAATTATAAAATTGTCCTCTTTTTTTTCCTCAAATATGATATGATTCCAACTTTAATTTCATCTACAGTTAGCATCATGCATAAAAATACTTGTCATGTACTATTAATGTTAAAGGTTTGGGTATTTCTAGATTAGAAACAATATTGATCTTTACTTTTAAAGCAAGATCCTGAGATACTGAGTTGCAGAACTGAAACAATTCGGTGAGGAAAACTAAATTACAAGAGAAGAGAACAGACGCCATAGCAGTTAAACATTCTTGCATATTATACAAAGACGACCAAACTGATTGAGAACAAAATATTGTCAGAACCTCGAGTGAATGGTGTTGGCTGAAGAAGAAGTCAGATTGTAAGATCAAAGCTTGAAAATACCAACATCAGTTGATAGGAAGATCATAAGACCTGTGGATTTTGATAATTAACTCTTTCAAAACAACAAGAGATACTACCTTTGAATCAAAGCATCTCCTAAAGTAGGCATTTCTTAGGTCGTCGGATCCCATTGGTTGCTCGTGACAAATCATGAGTATTCAGTTCTCACACTGTAGTTACCACGTACATGGTAACCGAATTTATCCAAAACCGAAGTTACCATGTATTGTGCACCATTTGTTTTTGAGCAAGAACCCATGGGATTTTCCCTCTTGGGCTTTTAGCTACACTTTCTCGTTTACGAACACCCTGTTGAAAACAAAAGGCTTATTTCATTGCAATTAGCTCATCATCTTCTATACACTGCCTTATGCTAATGACCATTGATTCATTAGACGATGGAGAGATGTCACAGCATTGGAGACGTGGAGCCTTCATCTGAGAATGTCAGAGTAAAGAGTGTGACTACAACATTATCTGAACTTACATGACAATTAAGGAGGTAACTATATTTAACCGGTTCAACATCAACCTCCAGTTTACGGGACAGCACTCGGACGTGTTTTAGATGCTTAGTAGCTTCAGCTCTTTGACAATTCTCCACGCTACGCCGGGTATAGTTACTCCATGTTCCTCTGGTTCCATCAGTATTAGCTATACATGTCAAGTCAATATTTAGGAGTAATTGTAATTAGTTCTTTCCTTAATATTGTTTCAATCTCTGTATAAATCAGTGTACATCTCCATGAATATCAATACAATAATATCATTCTTAGATGGTATCACGAGCAACGCTCCTAAAGACCTAATTTTTCTTCTTCTTCCTCTTACCTTCAAGCTTTTTCGCCGTCAACAATGGCTGCCTCAAACACAAACACTGACCAAATTCCAATCAACTCTGAAACAGTCCTAAATATTAACATGTCTCATGTTACCAAACTCAACAGCAACAATTACCTCATGTGGAGCTTACAGGTCCGCTCCTTCCTTGCGGGTCATGGTCTTGTAGGTCACGTTGACGGGTCTGCTATCGTTCCTGCCGCCACGGTCACTGTTGGCACCACCACCACTCCGAATCCGGCTTACCTCAAATGGCATCGTCAAGATAACCTCATCTACAGTGCCTTAATCGGTGCAATCTCTATCAATCTACAACCTCTTGTTTCTCGCACAACTATGGCGTCTCATATCTGGTCTCAACTCGAATCCACCTACGCAAATCCAAGCCGTGGTCATATTCAGAATTTACGAACACAGATCAAACATCTCAACAAAGGCACCAAATCTATTGATGAATACGTTCAAAGCTTTACTGCGTGTCTCGATCAGCTTGCCCTTCTCGGCAAGCCAATGGATCATGATGAAGCCGTTGACAAGCTTCTCGAAGGGCTCCCAGATGACTATCGCACTGTTATTGATCAGATTGAGGGTAAGGACACAACACCTTCCCTCCCAGAAATTCATGAACGGTTACTTAACCATGAAGCCAAAATGCTAGCTCGCTTGGCTGACTCAACGTCTAGATCTTCTTTTCCTGTTACTGCCAACAATGTTCAGCGCGGCTCTGCTCCATACCGAACCAACAACAACAACAATACTAACAACTACAACAATCGCAACCGCAACTCATCGAACCAATCGTATGGCCGGTCAGACTCTCGTACTTCGAAGCCTTACCTTGGAAAATGTCAGTTTTGCTACACTCAAGGTCATAGTGCTCGCCGATGCCCACAATTGCAATCCTTGCAGACTCCAAATCCGGTCCAAACTACTCCCTTTCGTCCATGGCAACCCAGGGCGAATCTCGTTTCCAATCAGCCATACACGGCAAACAACTGGCTTGTTGACTCCGGAGCTACGCACCACATCACTTCGGACCTAAATAATTTGTCTCTGCATCAGCCATATTCCGATGGTGATGATGTGTTACTTGCTGATGGCTCTACCTTACCTATCTCACACACGGGTTCCAAATCCTTTCCCTCTTTTACTCGCCCTTTAAATTTGGATAATATCTTGTGTGTGCCTGATATTCAAAAAAATTTAATCTCTGTATACCGGCTTTGCAACTCTAACAATGTCTCGGTCGAATTCTTTCCTGCTTCCTTTCAGGTGAAGGATCTCAGTTCGGGGGTCCCGTTACTCCAAGGCCGCACTAAGAATCAACTCTACGAGTGGCCGGTGTCAAGCTCTCAAGCCAAGGCTTTTCTGTCCGCATCCGGTCCAAAAACCAGTATCCAAGCATGGCATTCTCGCTTGGGTCATCCTTCATCAGCTGTTTTCAATTCTATTGTTTCTGCTCTCTCAATTCCCTTTTCTTCAACAAACCAAAAACCTTTATCATGCTCAGATTGCCTTATTAATAAAAGTCATAAACTTCCCTTTTCTCACTCTTCTATTCAGTCTCATCGTCCTCTCGAATACATCTACTCTGATGTTTGGACTTCTCCGATACTCTCTATTGATCATTACAAGTACTACATTGTTTTGATTGATCATTTTACGCGTTATGCCTGGCTATTCCCGCTGAAACGCAAGTCTGATGTTAAACTCACGTTTCTGAAGTTCAAAGCTTTGGTGGAAAACAAGTTTCAAGCTCGCATTGGAACGTTATTCTCTGACAATGGTGGCGAATTTATAGCACTTCGTGATTTCTTATCGACTAATGGTATAGTTCATTTTACATCACCGCCACACACACCGGAACATAATAGTCTTTCCGAGAGAAAACATCGCCACATTGTCGAAACGGGCTTAACTCTTTTATCCACAGCATCAATTCCTAAAGAGTATTGGCCATACGCTTTTGCAACTGCGGTCTATCTTATCAATCGTATGCCTACTCAAGTTCTCTCTATGGTCTCGCCGTTTCGGAAGCTTTTTAAGGCGCAACCAAACTATGAGAAACTGAGAATTTTTGGATGTTCGTGCTTTCCATGGTTGAGACCCTATGCGAAACATAAGCTTGACAATCGTTCCTTGGAATGTGTCTTCCTTGGCTATTCTCAATCCCAAAGTGCCTATTATTGTCTACATCGCGCGACTGGAAGAATCTATACTTCTCGACATGTCTCCTTTGATGAGACTCAATTTCCTTTCACCTCCTCTCTCAGCCCACCTAAACCGGATGACGAAGCCATATTCTCCGATGAGCCACTGACAACACCGATACCACTCACCACCACCGTTTTAGATTCCTCAACTGGACCCCCGGGACAGAGCCTTCACTCCGATCAACCGCCATCGTCTCCGATCACCAACCACGACAACTCACAGGTATTGTCCTCTTCCCCTTTAATTTCCTCTCCGTCTTCTCTCCCTTATGAGCCCACTGCTCCTCTTGAAAATGGGCCTAACCCCAATGCCCAGACAAACCCAATTTCCCAAGAGCCCACTGCTCCTAACGAAAATCAATTGTCACCTACAATTGAGAATGAGTCACGTTCACATATCCCCTCTCCAAACCAAACCAGACCTTCAACCAACACCACCAATCCTCCCATCAAGAAACGCAAATCTTCCCAAACCGCCACTCCCTCTAAACCACTAAACCATAATAACCACAAAATGCGAACCCGAGCCAAAAATAAAATCTTCAAACCAACCAAGAAAGCTTCGATGTCCCTAACCGGTCCTCCGTACTCTGTTCCTGAGCCCTCGACAATCACTCAAGCAATGAAAGATGAAAATTGGCGTCGTGCTTGTTCTACTGAATTTGATGCACACCAAAGCAATCATACATGGGATCTTGTTCCACCTCATCGTCATCAGAATTTGGTCGGTTGTCGTTGGGTGTTCACAACCAAGTTTCTCTCTAGTGGACTCCTTGAGCGTTATAAGGCTCGTCTTGTCGCCAAGGGGTACACCCAGCAATATGGCTTAGACTACGCCGAGACCTTTAGTCCGGTTATCAAGACGACTACTATTCGTCTCGTTCTTGCCATTGCTACCACCAAGTCATGGTCTCTCAAACAACTTGATGTTAACAATGCGTTTCTCCAAGGTGATCTGACGGAAGAAATATATATGTCTCAGCCTCAGGGTTTCATTGATAGAGATCGTCCGTCCTTTGTTTGTCGACTTCACAAACCGATCTATGGTCTTAAACAAGCACCCCGTGCTTGGTATATTTCGCTCAAACAACATCTACATGACTCTGGTTTCGTTCCGTCTCTAGCTGATACTTCCTTATTCATCAGTTCTATTGGTACTACAATCACTTACGTGTTAGTCTATGTTGACGACATCATTGTTACCGGCAACAATGATGCTCGCATCTCACAGGTTCTTACTCAACTTGCTGATCGTTTCTCTATCAAGGACCCAACAGACTTACATTATTTTCTTGGTGTGGAAGTCACTCACTCATCCTCCGGTCTCCATCTTAATCAAAGGAAATATGTGGCTGATTTATTGTCCAAATATAATATGTTGGACTCTAAAGCTGTCACAACGCCTCTCCCAACTTCACGAAAGCTCTCTCTCAACGATGGGTCTCCTCTTAAGGATCCAAGCAAATATCGGTCACTTGTTGGGAGCTTTCAGTATTTATCATTCACTCGCCCAGACTTATCATATGCAGTCAATCGTCTCTCTCAGTTCATGCACACACCGACGGACTCACATTGGGGAGCGGCGAAAAGACTCCTTCGCTACTTAGCTGGCACTCGCACTCACGGCATCACGATTCATAAGACTTCTCCACGGACTCTCCATGCATTTTCCGATGCTGATTGGGCTGGTGATACGGATGACTATGTCTCAACAAATGGTTTCATTCTTTATATGGGTTGTAATCCTATTGCCTGGTCTTCCAAGAAACAAAAAGGTGTTGCCCGTTCGTCCACAGAAGCTGAATATCGGGCTGTTGCAAATACAGCGGCGGAGGTACGATGGATATGCTCTTTACTTACAGAACTTCAGATTGATCTTCCGCAAGTTCCGGTCATATATTGTGATAATGTGGGTGCAACGTATTTGTGCGCAAACCCAGTTTTTCATTCCCGAATGAAACATATTGCACTAGATTATCATTTCGTCAGGAATCATATTCAGGCTGGAATGTTGCGTGTGTGTCATGTCTCAACACATGACCAACTAGCGGACACGCTCACCAAACCTCTACCTCGTTCACGGTTCACTCAAGCATGTTCCAAGATTGGTGTCTTCAAGAAACCTCCATCTTGAGGGAGGGTATTAGCTATACATGTCAAGTCAATATTTAGGAGTAATTGTAATTAGTTCTTTCCTTAATATTGTTTCAATCTCTGTATAAATCAGTGTACATCTCCATGAATATCAATACAATAATATCATTCTTAGAATCAGATCCAACGCTGTCTAAGAAAAATACCAGTTGTCTACCACAGTGATCCCTTGGATACTCTCTTGTATTAAACATATATATAGTTACTTTGGACACATGGCCCTCTCCTCCATGTAGAAAAGGTTTTTGCAGGGAGAGAAGATCCTGGGAGGAGTTTATTACATTCGTAAACTTGAATTGCATAACCCCACACCACAGAAACCGTCACTGAACTTGATGAATCGTGTCACACGCTTTGCTGTAAAATTCTTACGGAATCTACATTAGAAGCACGGATAAGATGAGCCATGGCTTCCGTCCCGTTCATCTTTGGAAAGACTGGATCAACTGCGTCCAAGTGATGTAGAGACAACAATGGAGATAGCGGATGCGCACATAGCAATCCAAATAGATTCCCTAGAACATCAATTTAATGAAAAACACAGAGAAGACCGTGTTATAAACCTTTAAACGCATACACGTATTGTAATCTTTGAGATTATCTCTCTAGGTGCATTGCAGCAGAAACCGATGATGGTAAGTAGTAGCTAACTAGAAGTCCGATCAAACAACAAATACTACACTCTCTCAAATCAAGCTAATCCTGTAAGTCGTCTACAAACTCCGGCCACGGCTTATATTCTAGTTTTCAAACATAATGCAATTTTTCTCTTTTTAATTTATGATTTATCTGATTATTCTGCGAGAAATACTTATAGTAATGGATATTTGCAGTGTATATATACACACAATACTCTGTTTGGCGGAATGACATGCTCACTATTCACTTTTCCCTTACCTCTCTCTCTTACCCCCTCTCTCTCTTACCCCCTCTCTATTTCATGTACCTCTCTCTCTCCACCATCTGTTACCCCCTCTCTCCACCGTCCTCTTCGTTACCTTTCCTCTCTCTGTTACCCTCTCTCGTGTGCCTCTCTCTATCTCCACCCTCTTTCTCTCTCTATAAAGGTGATCTATGGCAGCTAATTGAAAGCATCTGCTGGGGTTAATAGAAGGGTATTTTCACTACAATATCTTTGCTAGATTTTTTTAAGCCTAAAATGGTAATTAACTCTACCCAGGTGCTACCTCTTTCTTAATAAACAACATCTCAATGTCATTTAGCTATATATGTAATTTAATAACGTTATCCACCTAAATCACCCTTAAGTAATTTACAAGATACAAAACTTTAACATCAATAATAATTAAACAATATCATGTGCTTTGTTCCTAAGTAAAATACTAAATTCATACATAGTAATATAAAATAAGATCAAAAGCCGATAGATCAACTGGTAAATATCTCAGGTAAAGCCTAGAGGTCGCTAGTTCGAATGGCGCTTGCGACGAAACTAATATTACATGATGTAATTACGGGCCTGGGGGATTACGAGTTTCAGCCTCGAACCTCCTGGTAATTCAAAAATAAAATATAAAATAAAATCGAAAAAGCTTAAAAAATAGCTTAAAAGTAGACACATTTTTTTCATTTAGGACCGGTTTTGATATCAACAAAAGGGTAAAGTTCAATTCTAAAATTGCAGCTTCTACCTAAAATATTTGCTCCTTGTTTACCGTACATACAATCTTGAAAATGCATGAAATTATATGCATGACACTTCTCACAATCATTAGGCCATATGTCTTCTGTACACTGCACCATTCCATAGAGTTTCTTCGTCCCAAAGCTTTCCTCCCCCGCAGCATAACCTTTTATTGATTTTGAATTTACGGCTTTATTTGCCAGGTCATCGAGGAGACGAATCCACTTCTTGTCGAATAACTGCTTATTGCCGCTCACATTCTTCGTGTTGGATATTGTTATCATAATCGAGCTTGGACAACGAATCGGTCCCATTGCCTTTGGGCTTTTTGATAATTAACTCTTTCCAAACAACAAGAGATACTACCTTTGAATCAAAGCATCTCCCAAAGTAGCCATTTCCCAGGTTGTCAGATCCCACTGGATGCTCGTGACAAAAGCATGAGTTATCAATTCTCACCCTGTAGTTACCATAATACCATGGTATGGTAACCGAATTTGTCCAAAACCGAAGTTACCATGTACTGTGCACCATTTGTTTTTCAGCAAGAACCCATGGGGATTTTCCTCTTGTTCTGCATCAAGCTCCAGTTAACAGGACAACACTCGGACCTGTTTTTGATGCTTAATAGCTTCAGTTCTGTGATAATTCTCCACGCTATGTCAGGTATAGTTACTCCATGTTCCTCTGGTTCCATCAGATCCAACGCTGTCTAAGGAAAATACTAGCGGTCTACCACAATGATCCCTTGGATACTATTGAGATAATACTGTATCATATTAAGATAATGATATATAGATTCCTAATTTCTAACAGGCTTAGCATTATATCTAAACGTATTCTTCTGAGAATAAGGAATTATATACTTGTATAAATACTATTATACATTAATCAATATAACGAAGCTTTCTCATAATCTTATTATCTAAAGCTTGGTGCGTCAAACATAATAATTAACAAGATCGTGACACATGTCAACCAATTGCTAAGATTTTGACACGTGTTTAAATGAAATCACATATTTCAAAATTTCATAATCCAATTTAAAACAGGTTTAGACACTAAACCCTAACTTAATGATTTAAAGGGTTCATCATATACTTTCCTCTTCCTTTTGTATAAGGTTAAAACAAATTGTATGTTTCTTTTCTTTTATATTTGTTCTCTTGGGGGTAGATTCACATCTATTGATGCTAGGTGGTGTTTGATTGTGTGATTTATACATGTTTGATCATTTTTTTCTCGTATTTTCGTTCCTATGTTTCATTCTTGATTTCGCAGATTCACATTACAATTAACAAGATACATGTTGTCTTGATGCTCTTCGATGATGTCCTATCATTGTTACAACAAGATAATTTATATGTTCCTCGGATCTTCATATTTTGTTTTCATTTGTTCTTTTTAACATCGTTCATATTTTGTTTTGTTATCTGACAATTATCAGTCTAATAATTTGCTTTGTTGTTTTGATCCTTATAACAAGCAAATTGTTGTTTTTTTAATATTTGATATCACACTTATCCTTTTCTTCTTCTTTTTTGTCGACTATCTTTTTTCTTCTTTTGCTTGAAGTTATCTCTAATTCAATTATAACAACATATTCTAATTTTTACGATCTACTGCTATTTCGAACATGTTGTATCTTTTTATTTCGAATTCTTATACTTTCCTCTTTCTTTGATCTAATAATTTGTTATTCTATATTTATGTTGTGTAGGATATCTTGCTCTTACAAAGTTATTTAGCATTCATACTCTTCAATATTTGTCGAGAATAGCTTTGTTTTATTTTTGACAAGGCTCAATAATTTAACAAGATTGCTGAGAAAGGACATGCTAAACTTGCAAGCTATTTGGATCCACATGAAAAGATTACAATACGTGTGAGGTATATATTTCTTTTAATATTGACTTGGTTTACTAGATTCATACTGGCCTAAGCTATTTAATGTTGTAAATTGTTTTAACTGTTGATGGAGTTTATTCTCTCATTCAAAATTTAATCTTTAATTCACACATGTAAACAAGGCTTTGAAACTTTGAATCATTCCCGGTCAAAAGATGTTACATGGATGCCTAGCTATTGAACTAAGCTAGAGGGATGTGTTACATAGTCAAGGCTCAAAAAATTTAAATTTTCCATTAAGACGAACACAAAACATTGTAATCTCACAAATAAGCTATAAAGATGGTACAATTCTTCTTTTTCTTCGAGATCTCCGATCAAAAACAAACTATGAGAATCAAGATCTTTGTATCACTCTTGGTCCTCTCTCCATCTTATAAATCCCCAATGCATATGTTTTAGTGATTGTTGAAATTTCAGTCGATGAAACATTTTAGTTAATTTTACTACGTTACAATCCACAGAATAAGACTATAAGTGTTAATGAATTTGGTTTGTTTCAAAAATAAAAATAAAACCATAAGTGTTATGTACAAATGGTTTTTTGCTTATTTGTAGAACTATGTCGCTGCAACATGGTGCATGCATAAAACTATATGGTTCATTCGTCTTCAAAGTAAGATAAGTCTTTTTTTTATTTGTATACTAATGTGAAAATCATGAATGATTATCGAGCTCCTGGTCCACAAAATCATGGATAATTTTTAGGTGGGAAGTCTACAAAATAAGAAATTCTAAAGTGAGCAAATTCGAAAACTAACCCAAACGAATGACTATAATTCTATAAAAAAAATAAACTCCTTTTGTAAACAGATCTTTATATCGTACCCTTGACATATATCAATGTTTTTGATTTTGTTTACTTTTATGAATAATTTTTTTTTTGGGACCATTTTTCCTTTTTGTTCGTGTTTTATTTTTCACGGGATGTAAAATATTTTTATCATAAACCGTCTATATGCGGGTCCTTTACCTAGTATATCATGTTGAAAGATGGCGGCAATAATGGACGTGAGTCTAATAATAATTATTCTTAAACACTTTGCATTTTTACTCTCATCAATATATCATGGTATGATATGGCATTAGATACTCTCTTGTATTAAACATTGTTAGTTTATAATTGAGTTTAGTTGTATTTCATTATAAATTATACACATATGTGAATATGTACGGTGAAGAGATGTGTAGAATAAGTCGTAACTTGTCATAGAAGAACGGGTAGTTATTTAAACATAACTCTTCACTTGTGTCTCTTGGTTTTGTATTTAAGTGTGAATATTGTGTTTATGTAAAAATGTCGAGAATTAAAGAGAAATTTCAGATTTGTGTTTTGTTTTTTCTCTTGTTCTCTTCCAAGATCGTATCAGAGTCTTGTTGATTCAAAAGGGCAACTAAAATTTCCGCAAAAACAGAGTTCGTGGCAACAAGTGATTCTTACGGCTGATGGAGAAAGAGGATTTTTGGTGTAAGATGAAACCATAAACAGAGTTGTGTGTGGTGATGGACCGGTGGTGGAAAACAACAGAATTCCGATCAGACCGACACAAAGAGAGGAGACACCGAAGTTGTACGATTGAAGAATCAATGGAAAGAAGCGTCGATTTTATGATGGCAATACAACTCTTGCAAATGGTCGTTACAGATCAAAGATATGCCATCGTATAGCATCAACAATCACATCAAAGGGTGATTGGAATGCATTGGAGTTGAAATTCGAAGATCTCCACACACAGGTTAATTGATTTGAAAAATCAATCAAGTTTTCATGGTGAAGAGAAGTTGAAAAGAACTCTTCTTTTGTCATTCATGAAGATCGTGTCTCTTATCAAAATAAAACACATTAGAAGGTTTTGATTTGATGCTCGATCAAAGGAGAGGATTCTGTTTTTAAATCCGAATTAATTTTAATGGAGTGATGCGTTTGTAAGAAACAAAATCACATGGAAAGTGCATGTTGAAGGCGTTAGGAAAAATGCAAAAGTTGTGTTGGGTTTTTGAAAAAAATTATAATACAAAAAAAGTTGCAGGTTGAAGAAACATAGCAAGGGTTGGTGTTGAAGGATGACACCAAGGCTGCTTACCTAAGAAGAAAATGGGACTAGAAGGAGGTTACCAAGATAACCGGAGAAGACGTGACAAGAGATTCACGCAAATAAGTTGGTTATGGAGAAAACCGGAGAAGACGTGAGAAGGGATTCACGCAGTCGGTTACAGAGATTATCGAAGAATACGTGGATAAGAGATCCATGCAGCGAATTGGTTAAAAAGATAACTGAAGAAGATGTTGAGAAGAGATTCACGCGGAAACGTCAAGGAGACTTGAAAAGGACGTGGAGAAGATTCACACACAAGAAGTCAAGGAAATGTGAGGAAAACTCACAGAAGACTTGAAGGAGACATGGAGAAGGCTCAACGGTAAGAGAAAAAACCCAAGAGATACAATGTCTCAAGAAAAAAAAACAATTGATAAGAAGTTATCAATTGAAAACAGAGCAAAGCAAAGAAAAAAGAAAGGAAATTTCTTTTTCTAGTGAATTAAAAGTCACCAAAGAAAATGCAGAGACAAAGAAGGAGAAGTCAAACAGAGATTCGAGTCCAGAGTACCTGCATAGAAGGAACAGCTTGGTTCGGTTAAGGAAAATTGAAACAGGGGGAGATTGAGAAGAAGTTTACGCAAGAGGGAATTGAAAAGAAAACTTGATGATTGAAGCATCCGATAAAAATCAAGATTAGTAAAAAAAGGTTATCTCAAGAAAATGGTGTTGATTTTGTTGAAGCGTTCGTCAGTTTCAAAACATCAAGTTGGAGTTTGAAAAGAAAAATTTGGTGTTAGCACCACAAGAACGAAAACATAAGAAGCAAGCTTGGCGTGAGAGTGAAACTCAATTAAGGGAGAGTGTTAGTTTATAATTGAGTTTAGATGTATTTCATTATAAATTATACACATATGTGAATATGTACGGTGAAGAGATGTGTAGAATAAGTCGTAATTTATCATAGAAGAAAGGATAGTTATTTAGACATAACTCTTCACTTGTGTCTTTTGGTTTTGTATTTAAGTGTGAATATTGTGTTTATGTAAAACTCTCGCGAATTAAAAAGAAATTTTAAATTTGTGTGTTGTTTGGAAGCCTGACCCTCTCCTCCGCGTAGAAAAAGGTTTTTTGCAGAGAGAGAAGATCCTGGGAGGAGTTTATTACCTTTGTAAACTTGAATTGCATAACCCCACACCACAAAAACCGTCACTAACTTTGATGAATCATAGCACACGTTTTGCTACAAAATCCTTGCGGAATCTATAATTGAAGCACGGATAAGGTCGTCTCTTACGGCTCGTTTATGTTTTCTTCTTCACTTTTTCTTTTTGTTTTCTCAGTTAGTGAAAAGTGTATAGACGGCCAAGGCAATGTCACTGGCTGAGCTGGCTAACCATCGCTAGATCGAAAAGGTTCGGTTTTGATCATTTATGGGTGTTAAGGTTTAGTTTAGTGTTGGGCTTTCCTTTGTGTATTGGGTTGTATAGCTTGCCCATCAAGTATTATTAGTTTGCTCATCAAGTCTTATTTAGGGTTTTCTATTCATGTATATATATATATATATATATATATATATATACGACCACCTAGATCAATAACAAAACATATTTTTCCTTTACATGGTATCAGAGCATTCGATTCTCAGACTATAAACATGTTTTTTTTATTTCTGATTACTAGTTCTTATTTTGTTTGTTTGTCGTTGATTTTGAAGTTCATGATCGTTGTGTTCGTAAGCCTCTCCGATGGTCGAAGGTGACGAGTCATCTGCTTCGAAGAAGAGTGAGATGTCTAAAGATCGAAGTGTTGAAAATGTGGCGCCTTACTCATTGTATGGCTCCGATAACCCAGGTGCTCTTATAATGTCAATGACGTTAATCGGAGACAACTAGAATGAGTGGTGCTCCGAGATGACGAATGCTCTTCGTGCCAAACGAAAGCTAGGGTTTGCTGATGGAACAATTCCAAAACCCTTAGCCTCTGATCCTAATCTTGAGCTTTGGCTTTTGGTGAATTCCATGATTGGGGGATGGATCTGCACGTCTATTGAACCTAGGGTACATTCATCAGTGACATTCATTACAGATGTTCACAAATTGTGGGAGAATTCGCGAAAGCGATTCTCGGTTGGTAACAAAGTTCGCGTGCACCATCTCAAGGAGCAACTTGCTTCTTGTCGTCAAGAAGGTCAATCGGTGGTTGATTATTTTGGTAAATTGGCTAAGATGTAGGAAGAATCGGATGCATACAAACCGCTTCCTAGTTGTACTTGTTCGGGTATGGCAGAGTTTGAGAAGGATAGAGAAAAAGAGAAAGCTCATGAATTTGTTATGGGCTTAGACGACTCACGTTTTGTAGGTTTGTGTTCTAACATCATCGCCTCTGAGTCACAGCTTGATCTCGGTGAGATCTATGCTAAAGTTGTCCGAGAAGAGCAACGGCTTAATTCTGCTAAAGAGAAGGAATCACAACAAAACGCTGTCGGTTTTATTGCTCGCCGAGAGTCGAGCTCGGAGCATACTCGTTCCGATGGTGGTGGTTCTGGGAAAATACGTCGTATCAATACTTTCTTACATTGTGGCCGTGTTAGTCACGAGAAATGTAATTGTTGGCAACTAGTGGGATTTCCGGATTGGTGGGAAGAGCGTGGACCAAGTAAAGGTGATAAACCGGAGATCTCTAACTGTGAAAACAGAGGTGCTATGCGTGGAGGCAGAGGTCGTGGTGGCTTTAGTTCCGGTAACCGAAACACATTTGTTCGTGCTCACAATGCTCAAGCAACCACTTCAAATTCCTCCTTGTTCCCTAAGTTCACAGAAAAAAAATGGTGTGCGTTGTCTCAAATGGTAACCGAGAGAACAAAATCTTCTTCCGATAAGTTGTCTGGTAAGCGTATTCAACTGATATTATTTTAGACACGGGATCTTCTCATCACATGACAGGAGATCTCTCGTTGTTAATAAATGTCTCAAGTATCCCTCATTGCCCAGTTGGGTTTGCCTATGGCAACAAGACCTTTGCAACTCATATGGGACACTTTAAGTTGTCGGATCAGATTGTGTTGGAAATGCTTTGTTTGTCCCTCATTTAAATTGCTCGTTGGTTTTTGTATCAAAGTTACTCAAACAAACCAACTGTTTTGATCTTCTAATTGATACGTTGTGCGTGTTACAGGACCGTTTTACGATGACTCTTATTGGAGCAGGTGAAGAGACAGATGGGGTTTACTACTTTAAAGATGTTATGGTTGCACGGGTTCATCGTGTTGACTCTCCTGTTAGCTCAGCGGATTAGTATCGTTGGCACCACAGGCTAGGACATCCGTCGTTTTCAGTTTTATCGGCTTTACCTATGTTTTCTAATTCTGTTAAATTTGTTGCCCATAGTCCTTGTGACACTTGTTTTCGGGCCAAGCAAACTAGAGAAGTGTTTTTTGGAAGTTTAAATAAATCAAATGAATGTTTTGGAATGATTCATTGTGATGTTTGGGGGCTTACCATAATCATGCTCCATGTGGAGCTCGTTACTTTCTCACCATTGTTGACGATTTTTCTAGGGCAGTGTGGACGTATTTACTCTAAGAAAAATCAGAAGTGCGCACAGTTCTTTCAAATTTTTGTGCTATGGCCGAGAAACAGTTCTTTCGAAAACAAGTTAAAATTGTGCAAAGTGATAACGAAACGGAGTTTATGTGTCTCTCTCGTTTTCTCAAAGAAAATGGGATTATGCATCAGCCTTCGTGTGTTTCATCTCCACACCAAAACGGGCGAGTAGAAAGAAAGCATAGACACATCCATAATGTCTCTAGGGCTTTGCTATTTCAAGCAAACTTACCTACAAAATTATGGGGAGAAGCTGTGATGGTTGCGGCTCATGTCATTAATCACATTCCTACGAATGTTCTTCACGATCGTTCACCGTACAAATTATAACATGGAGTTCCACCGTGTTACGATCATCTTCGGGTATTTGGTAGTTTGTGTTATATACATGTTCGCTCACGCAATCAAGATAAGTTTGGTCCTCGAAGTCGTCGTTGCATGTTTGTTGGTTATCTGTCGGGTCAAAAAGGCTAGAAATTTTTGATCTTGCTAAAGAAAAATTTCTGATTTCAAGAGATGTGGTGTTCTATGAGGATCAGTTTCCTCTAGCTTCGGTTCCCTCTGTTTCAGTTTCGTCACCTCCTCCGGTTTTACAACCCGACGTTGTCGACGATGATTGGTTAATTTCACCTACTGCATCAAGCCTTTAACGTGTTTCTTCTAGTCTACACCAAGGAAGCAGTACGGAGAATGTGGTATTGCAGGGGGAGTCTCCGACTGTTTCCACTCTGTGCGTTGTTCCAAAAAAATGTCGTCACGGACCTTGTTTTGGAAACAGAGGAAGTTCGTGTTTTACCTCCTTCTCCTCTTGTCTTAGATTCTGTTGAGTCACAAGTACGTTGATATATCATGGTTTTTACCCGTTTTCGACCATGATATAAGTCCTTTTATCGAGTCTTTTCGTTGTATTTCGAGTCTTTTTAGTATCTTAACAGGTTATTGCGCGTGGGAAGCTAAATGGATGATTACGGTGCGTTTTGGAGCATAAACAAGATTGGAGTCGGATTTGCAAGTGGAGAAGCTGAAATGAAGCAACCTGTTGATCGACACGCATGGTGCTTGTCGATCGACAGTAACGTTATACGCCTGTCATTCGACACACCATGTGGTTGTCGATCGACAGGTACTTCGCAGAGGCCGACCTAATACGTTTTAAAGAAGGAAATTTGCCCGTTAGTGGGCCGGAAGTTGCCAACAAACCGTCATAAAAGCCCACCACGAGTTTTACCTCTATAAATAGTTTATTTTAGGTTTTTAGATCATTACTTTAGATTTTATTGAATAGAATTAGAGAGAGCTTTTGAGAGATTTTAGGGACACAAGTTTACTTCATACTTTGAGATTCTTAGAACCCTATTGTAATTCTTATATTCCTCTTTCTTTATGCAGTATTATTCAGTTATGATTTGCTTTGTTGCCATGTCTGAGTAGTTTGCTTGTTAGGTTTAGGGTGATTCGAACGAATTGATGATGAATTGTTAGGTTAAACTCACTTGTTAGGATTATCTGCTAGGTTCTTCACCTAGATTGCTTTAACTCTGGTTTAGGATTCGCGACCCTGAATTTGGATATCTTAGGTTGATAAATTGACACGAAAGTGTAATTGATTAGCCTGAACTAGATCTTAGGTGAGCAAAATTACTTATTCGCCAAGAAATTTGGTTTAGGAATTTTGTGAACAAATTGGACTTGAATTTAAAGCTTGTTTAAATTGATTGAATTCGCAAAGAAATTTGGTTTTCTAGGGTTTTGACATAGTTAGTTTTCGCAACGACAGTTGGTTAATTATATTTTAGTGTTCCAAGTTCTAGAACGGTTCTTAATTAAATCTTGACTTTGTTAAAACTACAATTCTGATTCATCCTGAGAATTACCCAAAAGTCTAGCTCTTTGTTTAATTGAATTTAAAATCAACAATCTTACATGTTACAAATTGCTTTTGTCATTTTTTTTACATTATTTACTTAGCTCAATTCGAAGTCAATATTCCTATCATTTGATTTGACTCCCAGTGATTCGACCCCTACTACGACGACCTCTTAATTTGAGAGAGTAGCTCATGGTAAATTTGAGCATATCAAATTTTGGCACCGTTGTCGGGGAGTCAAAATCTTTCATAGGATTTTGATTCTAGAATTCTGACTAAGTTTTCTTTTTATTTTTGATTTCTTTTCTTTTATTTTTGGTGTTTCAGGTTTATGCCATCTAGCAGAACCAGAAGCAACAAGGATAAAGAGTTAGTAGATTTTGTTCCAGAGTTAGGAATTTTGGAAAGGGAAAACAGACGACAAGCAAAGTTAGCAAAGATGGTTAATCGTGCTTTAGTTGCTTTTCCAAATGCTCAAGGAGAGTTGCTCGACAGAGAAGGAAATCGGTACAATGAGCATGGAGACCGGATCGATGAAGCTGGTAATGTCATCGAGGTGGTCGATCCAATTGCAGTGCAGCAAGCTGAGTTTGATCGTCAACGGGCTGAATGGGAGCGCCAGCGCGCTGAATTTGAGCGTCAAGTTCAGGCGAATCGCAGACCTCAGGAGGTCGTAGTTAACCAACGTACTTTGGGTGACTACTACCGTCCTGAAGAACACTACGCCAACAGGGCAGCGATTCGGCCTCCTAGATTTCAAAGAAGAGATTTTGAGTTGAAGCCTGCCTACTTCTCTCTAGTGGCTCAGCATCAGTTCCATGGGCACCCATCAAAGCACCCCATGGATCATCTCGAGATGTTTCAGGATCTAGCGTCTAGTTTTAAGGCTAATGACGTATCTAAAGACTACATCATGTGTAAGCTCTTCCCATTTTCTCTTGCTGGAGAGGCAGCCTCTTGGCTGAAACAGTTGGAGCCAGGCTTACTGACTACCTAGAGAGATACCAAGAACGCTTTCCTGAATCACTTCTACGATGAGTCGCTTTCAGAGGATCTTCGCACTAAGATCTCCACGTTTGTTCAGGGTCTGACAGAAGCATTCAAGGCTGCGTGGGAGAGGTTCAAGGGATATCAGAGGGACTGTCCACATCACGGATTTACCGAGGTTCAGCTGCTGAGTATCTTCTACAGATGAATGGATTGGAGACATCAGATGGCTTTGGATGCCTCGAGTAATGGGAATTTCAAGACAAGATTCCTAACTGACTGCCTTGAGCTCATCAAGAACGTATCTACTAGTAACAGTACTAAGAAGATCGATGAGGAGAGAAAGAGAGAAGCTGGAATGTCAGGCGGAGCTGAGATTGCTGAGGTTAAGGCTAAGATAGATTCCATGCATAACCTTCTGGTGAACAAGAAATCAGTTCATTTTGCACAGGAAGTTGACACTTTCTATCAAGATAAAGACAGAGAACAGTAAGATGTTAACTACATCAACTAGAATGGCTACCAGAATCAACGGTATGGGAATCAGTTAGAGAACAAGGGATACAACAATTACAATCAGAGGAGCTCATTCTCTGGGAATCCAGGTTCTCCAAGCTATGCTCAAAAGTCGCAGTTTCAGAAACCATTTGGCAGCAGCAGCAATCAGAGGAACTACGGATCTTCATCGTATCAACCGATTCTTGCAAAGTCTTCAGAAAACGACATGAAGGCTATGCTTGAACAGCATCTTGAGGGGCAAGAAACTCAGACAGTGAACTTCAATGGGAAGATTGATAGCCTCTACACAGACCTAAACGGGAAAATAGAAGCTTTGAACATTCACATGAAGAAGTTAGACACTCAGGTAGCTCAGACTGCAGAGAATATAAGAAGACAGGATGGGTTTCTACCTGCCAGAACTGATACGAATCCTAAGCAGCATGGAGCAGTAGCTATCACAACCAGAAGTGGAAAAGTTATAGAGCCAGTACTCAACAAACAACTCTCAATCAAACAGTTGGACGAGCTTGAAGACGTTGAGGATCAAGAGTTGTTTGTTCCCGACGACCTGTCGATCGACAGACACAAGGAGTGTCGATCGATAGGTCCAGAACAGAGCTGTTGATCGACAGACCCAACGGGTGTCGACCGACAGGCACCTCAGACGGACCAGAACCAGATTCTGCAAACAGAAAGAGTGTACAAACCAAAGATACCTTACCCTAGAGGTCTTAAGAAGTCTAGACAGGAGCTTGAGGAAGTTAAGTGTAAGGAAATCATTGACAATATCACAGTTGAGATGCCATTGGTCGAAGCAATAAGAACTTCTCCGGTTATTCGATGATATGTGAAGAAATTGGTCACTAAGAACTTGTGTGTTGAAGAAAAAGTTGCTATGATCACAGAACAAGTGAGTGCTATATCTGAACAAGGTTCCAAAGAAGCTAGCTGATCCAGGAAGCTTTGTGTTGGATTGCTTCATTTTCTCGGATAGGTTTTCGCGGTCCTTGTGTGATTTAGGTTCTAGCATCAACTTGATGCCTCTTTCAGTTGCTTTGAGTCTTGGTATGACGGATTTCCAGCCTATAAGGATTTCTCTTATCCGTGCCGACAAATCAGTTAGAGTTCCAAAAGGGGTATTGGAAGATGTTTCAATCAAAGTTGGAGATTGCTTAATTTCTGCTGATTTCGTGGTTTTGCAATATTGTGAAGAGCCTAAGGATCCTCTTATTCTTGGACGTCCGTTCTTAGCTACAGCTGGTGCTATGATCGATGTAAGAGGAGGCAGAATTACTCTCTAAGTGTGGGGGATTTGGAAATGAAGTTCGATATGGACCAAGTAATTCTGAAACCCACCATTGATGGCCAGACATTCTATGTGGACACATTGGATGATATCACTCAAGAGATTTTTAACGAAGACTATCCCATTGACCCATTGGAAAGGACATTGGTAAATTCTGTGATTGAAACTGGACAGTTTGACGATGCTTCAAAAGGGTATGCTAAGTTGATGAATGACAGTGAGTTAGTAAAGCAAGTGGTTGCAAAAGTGGAACTGGTTGGAGTTTCTGAGAAATCAGAAAAGGTAAGTGACTGGAGTGAAGAAAAAGCTCCAAAGATCGAACTCAAACAACTACCAGCAGGACTCAAGTACGCTTTTCTTGGCCCTAATTCCACTTATCATGTTATTGTTAGTTCAACTTTGAACAATATTGAGCAAACCTTGTTACTAAGTAAGCTGCGCAAGTATCGCAAAGATGTTGGGTATTCTCTTGATGATATTGCAGGTATTTCTCCAGACTTATGCATGCACAGGATTCACCTTGAGGAAGGAGCAAAGGCATCTGTTGAGCATCAAAGAAGGCTAAATCTGAACCTTCAAGAAGTAGTAAAGAAAGAGATTCTGAAACTATTAGAAGCTGGGATCATCTATCTTATTTCAGATAGTCCTTGGGTTAGTCCGGTTCATGTGGTTCCTAAGAAAGGTGGGGTTACAGTGGTCAAGAACGAGAAGAACGAGCTTATTCCTACAAGGACTATGACAGGGCACAGAATGTGTATTGATTACAGGAAGCTCAACGCTGCTACCAGAAAGGATCATTTCCCTTTGCCTTTCATTGACCAGATGCTGGAAAGACTTGCGAATCATCCCTATTATTGCTTCTTGGACGGTTATTCAGGGTTCTTTCAGATCTCGATTCATCCCGATGATCAGGAAAAGACGACATTTACATGTCCTTATGGTACTTTTGCATATCGCAGAATGCCGTTTGGACTATGTAACGCTCCAGCTACTTTTCAGAGATGTATGATGTCGATTTTCACAGATATGATCGAAGATTTCATGGATGATTTCTCAGTCTACGGGTCTTCTTTCAAGGAATGTTTGGGTAATTTGGAGAAGGTACTTGCTAAATGTGAAGAGAAACACTTAGTGTTGAATTGGGAGAAATGTCATTTCATGGTAAATAGTGGCATTGTTCTTGGGCATAAAGTGTCAGAAGCTGGGATTGAAGTAGATCGTGCCAAGATTGAAGTTATGACAAGTTTGCAGCCGCCTACTTGTGTGAAATCTGTTAGGAGTTTTCTTGGTCACGCTGGTTTTTACAGGAGATTCATCAAGGATTTTTCCAAGATTGCTCGACCACTTACCTCCCTGCTTTGTAAGGACGTCAAGTTCGTGTTTGATGCTGATTGTCTTGCTGCCTTCGAACAGATTAAGCAGGCTTTAGTAAGTGCTCCAATTGTACAACCTCCAGATTGGACACTTCCTTTTGAAGTGATGTGTGATGCTAGAGATTTTGCGGTTGGGGCTGTTTTGGGTCAGAAGAAGGACAAGAAGCTTCATGCCATTTACTACGCTAGCCG
The DNA here is from genome assembly GCA_900128785.1 of Arabis alpina. Taxonomy (NCBI): domain Eukaryota; kingdom Viridiplantae; phylum Streptophyta; class Magnoliopsida; order Brassicales; family Brassicaceae; genus Arabis; species Arabis alpina. The sequence goes on from LT669790.1 coordinate 22,732,502, forward strand.
GACTCTTGATGATGCGCAGAAGAATTACGCTACTACGGAAAAAGAGTTGTTGGCAGTGGTGTTTGCGTTTGGAAATTTTCGTCCGTATCTGATTGGTTCTAAGGTGATTGTGCATACGGATCATTCAGCACTTAAGTATTTGATGCAGAAAAAGGATGCGAAGCCGCGGTTGTTAAGATGGATTCTTCTCCTTCAAGAGTTTGACGTTGAGGTTAAAGATAAGAAAGGAGTTGAAAATGGAGTCGCGAATCATCTTTCGAGAATTCGGATCGAGGATCACGTTCCTATTGATGATTTCTTCCCAACGGAGGGATGTAACTTCGTGGAAAGTGGTTTTCAAACTGAAAATCCGCCATGTTCGAGTGAAAACAGAACATGTCGATTGACAGACATTGTGAGTGTCGATCGACATCCTCTCTACAGAGCATTAGATCGTCTTCCACAAATCATCACCGATGCAGTCCAGGCCCACGTCTTCGCCGTTTCTTCTTCTACTCGTCCTTGGTATGCTGATATTGCCAATTACCTTGCTGCAGAGGATATGCCAAGTGATCTCAAAGGGTATGAAAAGAAGAACTTTATCCGTGAACTTCGTAGGTACTATTGGGATGAACCTTATCTCTACAAGTTTTGTTCTGATAGTATTTACAAGAGATGCATTGTTGAGCCTGAAACCTGATATATCATGGTTTTTACTCGTTTTTGACCATGATTTAACCCGGTTTTATCGAGTGTTTTCGGTGTTTTTCGAGTGTTTTAGAGTCTTTGCAGGTTTTTGTACGTGTGGAGCTTAATTGATGATTATGGAACGTTTTGGAGCATTTTGGAAAGAGGAGCTGAAGTCGTTAGAACGGAAATTCAATTGCCGTCAGATTGGCGTGTCGATCGATCGACACAAAGGCACCGATCTATCGACAGCTACGTTACAACCTGTCGATCGACAGACACATTGTTGATCGATCGACAGGTACTCGCAGAAGCCAACCTAATACGTTTTAAAGAAGGAAAATTGTTCCTTTTCGGGCCAGAAGTTACCAATAGACCGTCATAGAAGCCCACCACGAGTTTTACCTCTATAAATAGTTTATTTTAGGTTTTTAGATCATAACTTAGATTTTACTTAACAAAGTTTAGAGAGAGATTTTTAGGGTTTTTAGGGAGACAAGTTTACTTCATTACTTTGAGATTCTTCGAACCCTATTGTAATTCTTCTTTTACTCTTTCTTTATGCATTATTATTCAGCTATGATTTGCTTTGTCTCCATGTCTAAGTAGTTTGCTTGTTAGGTTTAGGGTAGTTCGAATGGAATGATGATGAATTGTTAGGGGAAACTCACTTGTTAGGATTATCTGTTAGGTTCTTCACCTAGATTGCTTTAACTCTGATTTAGAATTGATCACTCTAAATTAGCTATCTTAGGTTGATAGATTGACACGAAAGTGTAATTGATTAGCCAGAACTAGATCTTAGGTGAGCAAAATTACTTATTCGCAAAGAAATTTGGTTTAGGGATTTTGTGAACAAATTGGACTTGAATTTAATGCTTGTTTAAATTGATTGAATTCGCAAAGAAATTTGGTTTTCTAGGGTTTAGACATAGTTAGTTTTCGCAACGACAGTTGGTTAATTATATTTTAGTGTTCCAAGTTCTAGAACGGTTCTTAATTAAATTCTGATTCTGTTTAACCTGCAATTTTGATTCATCCTGAGAATTACCCAAGCCTAGCACTTTGTTTAATTGAATTTTAAATCAACAATCTTTCCTGTTACCAATTGCTTTTGTTATTTATTTTACATTATTTTACTTAGCCGAATTTGAAGTCAATATTCCTATCGTTTGATTTGACTCCCAGTGATTCGACCCCTACTACGACGACCTCTTAATTTGAGAGAGTAGCTCAGGGTAAATTTGAGCATATCAAAACCCAAGATGTGTTGTTCCACTGTCACGGTTCCGATTATGCAGGGCATTTCGCCTCCTTCAAGACAGCTTCCAAGGTTCTTCAAGCGGGTTTCTGGTGGCCTACTTTGTTCAAAGATGCTCACGCATTTGTCAAGCAGTGCGACGCTTGTCAACGAAGAGGGAAGATCAGCAGACAACATGAGATGCCTCATAACTTTATCTTGGAAGTAGAGGTTTTCGATTGTTGGGGCATTGATTTCATGGGTCCTTTCCCATCATCTTATGGAAACTCTTACATATTGGTTGTTGTGGATTACGTGTCCAAGTGGGTAGAAGCGATTGCAAGTCCAAAGAACAATTCGGGGGTGGTTATTAAGCTGTTTAAGACCATCATTTTCCCACGATTTGGAGTACCTCGTGTTGTCATTAGTGATGGAGGAACTCATTTCATCAACAAAGCTTTTGATCGTTTATTGGCTAAGTATGAGGTTCAGCATCGCGTAGCGAGTCCTTATCATCCTCAAACGAGTGGACAAGTTGAAGTTTCCAATCGTCAGATTAAGGAAATTTTGGAGAAAACCGTCAATGCTACAAGAAAGGATTGGTCTGCGAAGTTGGATGACGCACTTTGGGCTTATCGAATTGCATTCAAAACTCCTTTGGGCACTACTCCTTTCCATTTGCTATATGGGAAAGCATGTCATCTTCCAGTGGAACTTGAACACCGAGCAGCTTGGGCTGTGAAACAGTACAATTTCAACATCAAACCTGCTGCAGAAAGACGTCTGATTCAGTTGAACGAGTTGGATGAGATCCGACATCACGCTTATGAAAACTCCAAGTTATACAAAGAGCGGACTAAAGCGTATCATGACAGGAAACAAGCGCTTAGTGGGACTGGATGAAGCACCCGCTGTCTAAATTCAGACACGGTCAAGTTAAAGACTGAAAACAAGTGCTTAGTGGGAGGCAACCCACTCGTAAGTTTCTGTACAAAATTCGTTTTTATTTTCATTTTCTACTAACTTCCGTTGTGTTTTGTAATCAGCAAAAAAAAACGGAGCAATCGAGATACCTATTGATCGACACACCCTATGGTTGTCGATCGACAGACCCAGCGGAGACACCGAGGTAAGTCGTTATAAAACGCTCGACAGAACCACTTCATCTTCACTCGACACAAACGCTTTTCCAAACCTTAACTCTCTCAAATCTTCACCGTTTTTGTTGATTTTTGGTTCTAAATTGTGTTAAAACTCTTCCTCTTTCCATTTCTATCATTAATTTTCTCGATCTACAAGGTATGTACCCGAAATCTTTTGTTCTTGGTTTCGTTTTTGAAGGAAAATTTAGGTACAAATTGGGTTAGATTTTGATTGTTTCTTGGATTGGGTTGATACTAGTGATGTTTTGGAATGCATTGTGGTTGTTTTTGAAGTATGAAATTAAGGGAATTACAAGGTTTAATTGTGTTCATCGACAGTCTGATTTTTGCAGACTGTCGATCGACAGTCACTGCGGTTGTCGATCGACAGGCTAGTTATAGCCCTGTCGATCGACACACATAGGGACTGTCGATCGACAGGTCCATTTCAATCGACCAAAAACACCTAATTTCGATTTGTGTGTTTGTTGTTTGATTATTCTGCAGATGCCTAAGCGATCTCGGACCAGCGGTGGCAACCCATGGCCTAAGAGAGAGGGGGCGAAGATCCCAATCGGTCAACAATGGAGAGATTGTGCATAAGTCGTTCTTTCCAAACCTAAGGTTGTTACCAGGCGGATTTCGGAAAATTGGGATGATTATGATTTCCTCTTTTACAATCAGTGGTTGAGTGTGACCATACAGCCTACGCGGATTGCGGACCGACCCGCATTGCGGGAATTGGGTATGTTTGACGAGGTTAAGCGTTTGCTGGAACGCGGCGGTTTGGGAAACATCGCCACCAAACATCATAACCTGCATCCTGATTTGGTCTGTCAGTTTTTTGCTACGGTTCGAGTTTATTACCCAACTGATGATGTGCACACAGGCGGCAATGGGATCTTGACTTTTATGATTGAAGGGGTCTGATATAGAGTTAGCATGAGACAGCTTTGTGATGTTTATGGATTCCCAAGACAGAGGGACAACGTCATTCTGCCTTCTGCAATTTCAGAGATGAAGGCTTTCTGGAGACTGTTTGGAGCTGGCGACTTCGCAGGAAATAAAGCCTCTCACACCGACATTCGCCATCCTGTCCTCCGTTATGTGATTGGTCTGCTTTCCAACAGCGTTCTATACAGGAACGAGCCCGGTAAAGTTTGACATGACGAGCTTTTGGCCCTCTACTATCTCATTGCAGATGACATCACCTGGCAGTCGTATGGTGATCTTCTTATCGATCCCAACTGGGGAGCTATTCTTGCTGATTGTTTGGTGGAGCAGAAGACCACCCCGTTCACCCTTAAGACTGGTAACCTATTTCGCGCAGGTAGTCTCATTACTCCTATCTTGGAGTACTGTGGCATTGAATGTACTCGTTATGTTGCGATTCGCATCCCATGCTCTATTGACAGCAGGCACATGGTGAGTGCCACATGGATTGGGAGTGATCGCCAGTGGCTTATCCGCGCTGATTCTAGGAGACAGTTTCAGGTCCTTCTGCCGTTCCCAGAGTTGATGGATATCAGAGTTGGCTCCGACGCACTTCATTTCCTACCTGATCAACGCCAGGCCGTTGTCAGTCGACGCACCACTCGCAGAGTTTCTTCTCGCCGCAGGGGTGCTTCTTCTTCTTCTACAGCCGCTGCCTCCACTTCTTCCTCAGCTCGTCGTTTAGCGCCTCCACCTCAGGTAGACATGGATCCAGTTCATAGATGGATCGTCACGAGCATTCAGACTCTTTGGGATGTCGTTGCTGACTTGTCCCACTGTGGATGTGTTCGTCCTCGTTCACCGACTCCTCCACCCGCTAGTTCACCACTTACAGATGATGAGGATGCAGAGATCGACGAGGATGATGATTAGACCGTCTCCTTTTTATCCCGGTTCACTTTTTTTCCTTTTTCTTTTCACTTGAGTCAATTTTTTATTTTCTTTGAGTGAGTTTGTTCTTTGCTTCTGTTTGATTTTTCAAGATTTGTGAAACTTGTTGTTTGCGACTCTATGCTATGCTATTTGATCGTGTTTTGTTTTAGTGATCTTCAGTACTCCTTTAGACTGCTCCAACAACAGAAGCCGTAAAAAGCCTCGATCTCAGAATTTCGAACAGTCTGTCGATCGACACACCTTGTGGTTGTCGATCGACAGCCCCATGCAGAACCTGTCGATCGACACACATTGTGGTTTTCGATCGACAGCTCTTCAGTACAGGTCCAAATTTTCTCGTTTTCCCAAATTTTTCTGACTTTTTCTTTTTCTTTCTCACCAATCTCATATTTAATAACACTGGGGACAGTGTTGTTTAAGTCTGGGGGAGGTAGTTGCTAACATTGTTTTCTATTTTGGAGTCAAAAATTTGTTTTATTGAGTCAAAATGTAGGGAACAACGATCTTTCCTAAGAACAAAGCTTAGTTTTTAAAACTTTTAGCTGTTGCGACGAAGCCTTTGGATGGAGCGAATTCGAAACCAAATGATAGTACAGGTTCCCCGCTTATCGCGATTTGCAGAACAAAGTAGATCAAACTCCAGACTAGTGCACTTGATCTCCATTTCGCTATGTTCTCTTCGATGATATCACGACAGTAATCGATCCAACATTCAGGACTCCTTATTCTCTTTACCACTCTTTGTTGATCCTGAATGGCCAGCTCATTTTTAGTTGGTACCCAACCCCTAACATTAACCTTTATTCAAGCCTCATGCGATCTTTCTTCCTTTTGTTTTTGTGATTATGCATAATGTCTGCCTCCACCAAATAAAATCCGGTAACCCTAAACACTTTTAGCTTCACTTAAACACAAAAGCCTTTTAACATCACACCTAGCCTTTTACTTGGTTGATATCATTGGAGAGAATTCCATCATCACTTCGATCAAGTGTGCAACAGTTAGGAGGATGTGAAACTGATGGGTTTGCAGGTTAAGATTTGAGGCCCAACCTATGATGGTTGAGATTCGTGACCGCCAAAGGTATTTTGTTTATATGCAACAAAAGAGTCAAGAAGGTGAAAGCAATGTTCCCAAGGATAAGTGAGTTCTCGCGATTTTCAAACTTCGACTTCATTCTTATTCTCTAGTTCGCTTGAGGGCAAGCAAAAGATAAGTCTGGGAGAGTTGATATATCATGGTTTTTACCCGTTTTCGACCATGATATAAGTCCTTTTATCGAGTCTTTTCGTTGTATTTTGAGTCCTTTTAGTATCTTAACAGGTTATTGCGCGTGGGAAGCTAAATGGATGATTACGGTGCGTTTTAGAGCGTAAACGAGATTGGAGTCGTATTTGCAAGTGGAGCAGCTGAAATGAAGCAACCTGTCGATCGACACGCATGGTGGTTATCGATCGACAGCAACGTTATACGCCTGTCATTCGACACACCATGTGGTTGTCGATCGACAGGTACTTCGCAGAGGCCGACCTAATACGTTTTAAAGAAGGAAATTTGCCCGTTAGTGGGCCGGAAGTTGCCAACAAACCGTCATAAAAGCCCACCACGAGTTTTACCTCTATAAATAGTTTATTTTAGGTTTTTAGATCATTACTTTAGATTTTATTGAATAGAATTAGAGAGAGCTTTTGAGAGATTTTACGGAGACAAGTTTACTTCATACTTTGAGATTCTTCGAACCCTATTGTAATTCTTCTATTCCTCTTTCTTTATGCAGTATTATTCAGTTATGATTTGCTTTGTTGCCATGTCTGAGTAGTTTGCTTGTTAGGTTTAGGGTGATTCGAACGGATTGATGATGAATTGTTAGGTTAAACTCACTTGTTAGGATTATCTGCTAGGTTCTTCACCTAGATTGCTTTAACTCTGGTTTAGGATTCGCGATCCTGAATTTGGATATTTTAGGTTGATAGATTGACACGAAAGTATAATTGATTAGCCTGAACTAGATCTTAGGTGAGCAAAATTACTTATTCGCAAAGAAATTTGGTTTAGGAATTTTGTGGACAAATTGGACTTGAATTTAAAGCTTGTTTAAATTGATTGAATTCGCAAAGAAATTTGGTTTTCTAGGGTTTTGACATAGTTAGTTTTCGCAACGACAGTTGGTTTTTTATATTTTAGTGTTCCAAGTTCTAGAACGGTTCTTAATTAAATCCTGACTTTGTTAAAACTACAATTCTGATTCATCCTGAGAATTACCCAAAAGCCTAGCTTTTTGTTTAATTGAATTTAAAATCAACAATCTTGCATGTTACAAATTGCTTTTGTCATTTTTTTTTTACATTATTTACTTAGCTCAATTCGAAGTCAATATTCCTATCGTTTGATTTGACTCCCAGTGATTCGACCCCTACTACGACGACCTCTTAATTTGAGAGAGTAGCTCAGGGTAAATTTGAGCATATCATACGTGTACCAAGTGCTGTTACTGAGAATGAAGTTTTGGGTCGAGGGCAGCTACCACGTGTGAAACCGGCTAAGCTAAATGATTATGTCGTATAAAATGCTCAGTTCAAAGAAGACCCCAATCTCTCTTCACATGTGTCTCTCTCTATGTCCTCTCCAACGGTTCCATGTAAGTCTTCGTATCCTTTAGATGAGTATGTCTCCGATCTCAACTTCTCTTCTTCGCATCAAGTTTTTCTTGCAGCAGTTAGTGCAGAGTTGAGCCCAAACGTTATTCCGATGCCGTCAAAGATAAGTGTTGGCATTTTGCAATGAAAGATCAAGTTGTTGCTCATGAATTAAGTGGTACATGGGATATTCAATCGCTTCCGCCTGGTAAAACTGCTATACACTCTATGTAGGTTTATCGGCTAAAATATAATGCAGATGGCTCTCTTGAATGCCACAAGGCACGGCTTGTTGCAAAGGGAAACAATCTGATTGAAGGCGAATATTACGATGAGACGTTTGCACCCGTAGTGAAAATGACCACCGTGCGCAGTCTTCTTTGTCTTGTCGCTGCTAAGAAATGGGAAGTGCATCAGATGGATGTTCATAATGCCTTCCTCCACGGTGATCTTGAAGAGGAAGTGTATATGAAACTTCCATCTGGTTTTACGCATTCTGATCCTACCAAAGTTTGTCGGTTAAGAAAATCTTTGTATGGTCTAATACAAGCCCCCCGCTGTTGGTTTGCAAAACTCTCACAAGCCTTACTTGATTTTGGTTTTGTTCAGTCTTACGAAGATTATTCTTTGTTCACCTACACCAAGGGAGATATTGAGGTTCGTGTTTTGGTGTACGTTCATGATTTGGTCATAGCAGGTAATAATATGGATTCTTTAACTAAGTTCAAGGCTTACTTAAGTAAGTGTTTTCATATGAAAGATCTAGGAAAACTGAATTATTTTCCTTGTATCGAGGTGGCTCGGTCTGAGGAAGGTATTTTTATTTCTCAACATAAGTATGTACTTGACATTGTTGTCGATACAGGTCTTCTCGGATCACAGCCTGTTTTCACACCAATTGAACCAAATCATCAGTTAGCTTCTGATGACGGTCCACTCCTTTCTGATCCACGTCAATACATGCGCTTAGTTGGTCGTTTGGTTTATCTCTCCATCACTCGTCCCGAGTTTTGTTATGCTATACATTTGTTGTCACAATTTATGAAAGCTCCACGTCAAGCTCATTTGGAGGTAGTTTTACGAGTCGATCGATTTCTTAAAAGTCGTGTTGGTCAAGGTATTTTGCTTCGATTTGATAACAATCTCCAGCTGTCCGTCTATGTCGATGCAGATTTTTCTGCTTGTCCGATAACTCGACGCTCTCTCAGCTCTTATGTCGTGCTTCTTGGAGGATCTCCAGTGTCGTGGAAAACAAAGAAGCAAAATACTCTCTCATTCTTCCGTTGAATCAGAATATCGAGTTATGGCTGCTGCTACACGTGAAATCAAATGGGTTGCTCTGTTAATGAAGGATCTTGGCATTCTTGTTTCTCTACATGTTTCTTTCTTTTGTGATAGTAAAGCGGCTATTCATATTGCTGTGAATCCAAGAATGAACAAAGCATATCGAAAGAGACTGTCATAGTATTCGTGATGCCATTAAGGATGGTCTTATTTCTATTAAGCACGTCAGTTCCAAAGATCAACTTGATGATATTCTTACTAAAGCTCTTGGGAAATTGCAGCTTCATGTGTTATTATCCAAGTTGGGTGTTTGTGATCAACCCACTCCAACTTGAGGAGGAGTGTTAAGGGTTAGTTTAGTGTTGGGCTTTCCTTTGTGTATTGGGTTGTATAGCTTACCCATCAAGTATTATTAGCTGGCTCATCAAGTCTTATTTAGGGTTTTCTATTCATGTATATATATACTAGATTAGGACCCGCATAATATGCGGATATTATATATGGAATTGATTATTTGTATAGTAATGACCCGTATAGTTATATTATAAATTAAAACTCTGTTTATTGATCTAAAAACTGTATTTTGTTAATTGTATATAAGAACATTAGATTTTGGTTCAAATGTATTCTTTCTATACTTTCACTTTTTTCCACTTCTATATCCTCTCTATTTCTTTCTTAATTTATATATATAGTTTGGACTAATAATTTTTTTAATTTCCTAATTAATTTAGACTATTATATTTTTTTTCTAATCAGTTTGAACTATTAGAATTTTGTCTTTTCATTATTTAGTTAGTTACTTAACAGTTTTTTTTTGTTAGTTTTTCATTTTTAATTTCTTTTTCTAATTAGTTTATGTTAGGGAAATTGGCATGTATAATAGGTTTTATGTCCTTAATTAATAATCTAACACTAAATTAAGAGAATAACATTCAGCTCAACTAAAATGACAATACTACCCATCATTAATTCATAACTATTATTAAGCAAATCAAAAATCAAAAATTAATATTACCAAAACCTAATTTATTTTTCATCCTCTTCTTTCCACGCCTCTTTTATTCTTCTTCTTCTTCTTCAGCCACTTTTTTTTCTTCTTCTTCTTCTCCTTCTTCCATTGTTTCTTTCTTTTTTTCTTCTTATTTTTCTTTTTCTTCTTACATAAACATCATTTATCTTTTTCTAGTAATCCATAAAATCAATTATCATAGATTAAAAATCTTCAGCAATGGATTAAGATTATATGTCTTCTCGTTGTCCAACGTTAAGCTCCTTATTATCGTCTCATCTCCTTGTTAATATAAGCCGCCGCTGAAGATCGATAGAGTTAACTATTTTCAGAAATCAGGTAACTATAGTTCTCATAATAGTTAACTATATATGTTATTTTCAATTATATAAACTATAATACGTAACTACGTTTCTGATAATAGTTCGCTAAGTATGTTATTATTTTTCATTATGCTAACTATAATGGACAACTACATTCTGAATATATAGTTAATTATTTTGTCTAAATAAGTAATTATTATAACAAAGTTTTCATATAGTCCACTATGTTATAAGATATGTAGAGTAGACAACTATCTTATATATGTTATAAGATATGTAGAGTAGACAACTATGTTATAAACATAGTTAACTATCTTCTCAAATCATAGTTACAAAATATAGTCAACTATATTTCCATGTCAATAATATATAGTCTCGAAAATAGTCAACTATATTATTAAATAGTTATGTAGTGTTGTTTTTTACCTAATTTTTATATATTTTTTGTTTTTTGCAGAGAACAGATCAACTTTTTCAGAGATCAAGATTATTGATGAGAAAAATATATTTAAGGAAAAAGATTTTCAAAGATTTGTTTTTAATGTCAATAATTATCACATTTAATAGGGGCAAAATTGTCCATTATTTTATCCTCACTGCTATTCACTTAATTTTATCTCTTGTGATGTTAGATACTTATTTTTGAACCCAAACCCTATTATTGAGCTAATGAAGGATCTTGGCATTCTTGTTTCTCTACATGTTTCTTTCTTTTGTGATAGTAAAGCGGCTATTCATATTGCTGTGAATCCAAGAATGAACAAAGCATATCGAAAGAGACTGTCATAGTATTCGTGATGCCATTAAGGATGGTCTTATTTCTATTAAGCACGTCAGTTCCAAAGATCAACTTGATGATATTCTTACTAAAGCTCTTGGGAAATTGCAGCTTCATGTGTTATTATCCAAGTTGGGTGTTTGTGATCAACCCACTCCAACTTGAGGAGGAGTGTTAAGGGTTAGTTTAGTGTTGGGCTTTCCTTTGTGTATTGGGTTGTATAGCTTACCCATCAAGTATTATTAGCTGGCTCATCAAGTCTTATTTAGGGTTTTCTATTCATGTATATATATACTAGATTAGCACCCGCATGTGACGCCCGTAAACCATTTTTTTAAGAAAATGGAGGGGCTGTCGATCGACACACCTGTGGTCTGTCGATCGACAGGGCTCTTAAGGGCTGTCGATCGACATACCTAGTGGTTGTCGATCGACAGGTGCTCGAATTAGCTGGTTTTCTGGTTCAATTTAAGTCGTTCAATTGGACCGGGCCGGTTTGGGTAAACCTTAGGGCTTCGTATTTAAGGGTTTTTGGCCGCATTTGAGCGAACCAAAGTCCCAAAAATCAGAAACAGAGAGTTTGAGAGGAGTTTCTCTTGTTCCTGATAGTTTGTGGATTAGGGTTTTGTTCTTGATCGATTTGTAGAGGAATTTCGTGGTGATTGTAGCTGAATCTGTTTCTAGCCTCATAATCCAGCAAATTCTATCCGAAAATCTAAGGTGAGTGCGTGACCATGGCTTCTGGGCCGGTGGATTCGTTAGGGTTGTATGGTGGTAGGTTAAAACTGATTGATTGTGATGGTTGATGTTGAAACTGTTTGTTTTGTTGCTTGTGGATTGTTTGGATTGTGTTTATGCGTGCAGGTTTCGTGTTAACGCAGAGGAGGAATCGATCCGAGAGGATTATGATCGATTTCCCATGAATCTGCGATGACCTGTCGATCGACAGCCCTAGGGTGTGTCGATCGACAGGGTCACACGAGAGCTGTCGATCGACACCTAGAGGTTGTGTCGATCGACAGGTGATCGAGGAGCTGTCGATCGACACCTAGAGGTTGTGTCGATCGACAGGGTCCTGTGGAGCTGTCGATCGACAGGCACCGTGGGTGTGTCGATCGACATGGTCCAGTCGAGCTGTCGATCGACAGGCACCGTGGGTGTGTCGATCGACAGGTGTGAACAGGGATGTCGATCGACACCTAGTGGTAGTGTCGATCGACAGGCCGCCTGTTGGGCTGTGGTTGAGCCGTGTTGTTGTGTTTGTTTTGTGTGTTGTTTGATGCGTGTTTGCCTGAGCGGATCCATCGCGTCTGTGTGCGCAGTCGTAGATGGGAGGACCGTCTCACTGGGTATTTGTGATAATACTCACGCATCTCTTTTAACCATGTGATGCAGGTAAAGGCAAATTGTGATCGTGGAATCATGGCAACGAAGAGGGAGATGATCTAGGGTCTCGTGTTGGGTGTTGATGTGCGATTTTGTTATTGTTTCCTTTTCTGTTTTAGAACTCCGCTAGGTTGCTGATTTTATTGCATTGGAATTTGTTATTGGAATTGTTTGGTTCAGATTTAATGGAATGATTTATTGGTCATCCGTTGTTGTATGATTGTCTGTGTTGCTTGGTTGTCGAGGATAGCATTTATGGGAATGCTAGTCCGAGACCAAGGGTTTAATTGTTAAAAAAAAAAAAAACGGGTCGGGTCGTTTCAGTTTGGTATCAGAGCGATACGGTTTTAGGACGGGCTAGAACTGCTAGGATTGAAATTTGGTAAATTGCAATTCTGTGAGTTTGGGGGTTCTAGATCATCTTCCTTCGAGCCTTCAAAGAGATTCCACGGTAAGTGTTGATTGTTGTGTTTGAGTCTTTCTAGTTCTTAGCTGGTCTGCGTGTGAGTGCAGTGAGATGGCTAGAGGAGCTAGAGGGCGTGATCGTGGGGGCCGAGGCCGAGGGCGTGGACTCATTGAGGAGCCAGTCGTGAGCGAGGTTCAGAGTTCCGCGCATGGGCCTGCGGCAGGTCAGCAGTCGGTGCATGATGGACAGACTGCCAGTGTGACTGCCAGTGTGGGGGCCAGTGTGGGTCCTGTAGGGGCTGGTTTGGGTCCTGTTGAGGCTGGTGGTGCTGGTGGTGCTGGTCCAGCTGTGGGTGCGGTTGCGGCCGCGGGTGTAACCCAAGCTAGAGATGACCGTTTGGCTGACCTGCTTACACAGTTATTGGAGCGGTTACCGGGTGCGGTGCCAGTGCAGGCTCCAGAGGTGCCACGAGTGGCAGAGGTGCAGCCGAGGGCTGCGGTTGCTGAGGAGGTTCCGTCTTATATCCGTATGATGGAGCAGATGCAGAGGATCGGTACGGGTTCTTTTGCGGGTAGTGTGAAGCCTGAGGAGGCTGACGAGTGGCGGATGAGAGTGGAGCGGAACTTTCGTTCGATTAGGTGTCCCGAGGGATACAAGGTTGATTTGGCGGTCCATTATTTGGACGGTGATGCACATCTCTGGTGGAGGAGTGTGGCGGCTAGATGGGCCGGGACTGCGATGGCGTGGTCAGATTTTGTGACGGAGTTCAACTCCAAGTTCTTTCCTCAGGAGGCGTTGGATCGTTTAGAGGCGAGGTTCTTGGACTTGACTCAGGGCACGAGGTCGGTGCGGGAGTATGACGTGGAGTTTAACAGACTCCTGGGTTATGCCGGTAGGAGCTTTGAGGATGAGCAGGCTCAGGTTCGGAGGTTCTTGCGAGGACTTCGACCGGATTTGCGGACTCGGTGCAGAGGCATCAGGTTCGCGAGCAGAGTGGAGTTGGTAGAGGTGGCTGCACAGATCGAGGAGGATCTGAGGGAGCAGGCTGCGATTGTAGTTCCAGCTGTTCTGCCTCGGAGGCCTCAGCAGCAGCATGTGCAGCAGGCAGGTCCTGGCAAAGGCGGCAAGCCTGCGCAAGGACAGAAGAGGAAGTGGGAAGGTGCTTCGGGATCGGGCCAAAGTGGCCGAGGCTGTTACATTTGTGGGAGTATAGACCACCAGAGGGCGAGTTGCCCGAAGCGGAGTGAGGTTCGAGGAGTTCGGACGTGCTATCAGTGTGGGGAGTCGGGGCACATCAGACCGAACTGTCCGAAGTTGTAGCCGTTGGCAGTGGCAGTGGTCCAGCCAGTAGCTCAGTATGGGCCGGTGCAGCCTTTGGATCAGATCACGGCGATGGAGCGTCCGCCGGCTATTACAGCGCCGGGAAAACCGAGCTCTAGACCGATCACAGGTAACTTTCTAATTCAGACTTTGTAAATTCAGTAGTGCAGAATGCTTAGTGCTTGTGTTAGATTGTTTGCCTGTGATAGAAAGTTAGGTTGCTTAGCACTTGGGAATTGTGTAGGGACCTTGTTTGTAGGTGGGTGTGAATCCCACGTGTTGTTTGATTCTGGAGCATCGAATTGCTTCATTACTCCGGACCATGCCGAGAGAAGTGGTATCCGGAGTGACGCTGGTGAGCGGACTGGACCGGTTATGGTTGCTGGAGGTGAATTTCTAGCTACGCATGGCCGGGCGAAGGAGGTGGATATTCTGGTAGCGGGAGAGTTGATGCCAGCTGACTTAGTGATTAGTCCGGTGGAACTGTACGATGTTATCCTTGGTATGGATTGGTTGAATCGGTACAGAGTCCATCTGGATTGTCATCGGGGTCGGGTGGTATTCGAACGTGAAGGTGGCAGGTTGGTTTATCAAGGAGTGAGACCGACTTCAGGTAGTCTTGTGATCTCCCTTGTTCAAGCTGAGGCGATGATTGGGAGGGGTTGCGAGGCTTACTTGGCCACGATTGTAATGCCGGAGGCTGTTGGTGGGGTTGCTGTGAGAGATATTCGGGTCGCTCGGGATTTCGAAGATGTCTTTCAGTCGTTGCAAGGATTACCGCCATCTCGGTCGGATCCTTTCACGATTGAGTTAGAACCCGGAACGACGCCGTTGTCTAAGGCGCCTTACCGAATGCCTCCAGCAGAGTTAGCGGAATTGAAGAAGCAGTTGGAGGACTTATTGGAGAAGGGGTTTATTCGACCAAGTACTTCACCGTGGGGAGCACCGGTGTTGTTTGTGAAGAAGAAAGATGGTAGTTTCCGGTTGTGCATCGATTATCGAGGTCTTAACCGAGTCACTGTGAAGAACAAGTATCCTCTTCCGCGAATTGATGAGTTGTTAGATCAGTTGAGAGGGGCTACTTGGTTTTCTAAGATTGACTTGGCATCCGGGTACCACCAGATTCCGATCGACGAAGCAGATGTTCGGAAGACGGCTTTCAGGACTCGGTATGGGCATTTTGAGTTTGTAGTGATGCCATTCGGGTTAACGAAT
The DNA here is from genome assembly GCA_900128785.1 of Arabis alpina. Lineage (NCBI taxonomy): Eukaryota > Viridiplantae > Streptophyta > Magnoliopsida > Brassicales > Brassicaceae > Arabis > Arabis alpina. The sequence goes on from LT669790.1 coordinate 22,747,797, forward strand.
GCACCTGCGGCATTTATGAGGTTGATGAACGGAGTTTTCCAGGAGTATCTGGATGAGTTTGTAATCATTTTCATCGACGATATTCTGGTCTATTCGAAGAGTCTGGAGGAACATGAGGTTCATTTGAGGAAAGTTCTGGAGAAGTTGCGGGAACAGAAACTGTATGCGAAGTTGAGTAAGTGTAGTTTCTGGCAGAGAGAGATGGGATTTTTGGGTCACATCGTTTCTGCAGACGGAGTTTCTGTGGATCCGGCGAAGATTCAGTCTATCCGAGAGTGGCCTAGACCGAGGAATGCAACTGAGATCAGGAGTTTTCTTGGGTTGGCAGGCTATTATCGGAGATTCGTCAAAGGTTTTGCGAGTATGGCTCAGTCTATGACGAAGCTGACAGGGAAGGATGTTCCTTTCGTGTGGTCTGCTGATTGTGAGCTGAGTTTCGCGAAGCTGAAGACGATGTTGACTAGTACACCGGTATTGGCGTTGCCTGAACCGGGTGAGCCTTATGTGGTGTACACAGATGCTTCGGGAGTTGGTTTGGGTTGTGTGCTGATGCAGCAGGGTAAGGTGATTGCGTATGCTTCAAGGCAGAGTAGGAAGCATGAGGGCAATTATCCTGTTCATGATTTAGAGTTGGCTGCAGTGATCTTCGCGTTGAAAATCTGGAGGTCTTACTTGTATGGTGGCAGAGTTCAGGTGTTCACTGATCATCATAATCTGAAGTACATTTTTACTCAGCAGAATCTAAATGTACGACAGAGGCGATGGTCAGAGTTGTTGGCCGATTACGATTTGGACATCGTTTACCATCCTGGTAAGGCTAACACTGTAGCAGATGCTCTTAGTCGGAGGAGGTATGATTCATCTCAGGAGCGGGATGTGGAGAATTTGGTGAGTGTGCTTAGTACTTTGAGGTTGTGTGTTACTTCAGAGGAACCGTTGGGGTTAGCGGCGGCAGATCAGGCGGATCTATTGAGCAGGATCCGAGTAGCTCAGGAGCAGGATCCGGTGTTGTTAGATCTCTCCAAGGCTACTGGTTCCGAATATCAGGTTTCTGCTAATGGGACTATCTTAGTGCATGGACGAGTCTGTGTTCCTAAGGATGAGGACTTGAGGCAGGAAATTCTGAGATAAGCTCACGCGAGTAAGTTTTCGATTCATCCGGGAGCGACTAAGATGTATCGGGATATGAAACGGTATTATCATTGGGTCGGGATGAAGAGAGATGTGGCAGATTGGGTTGCAGCTTGCAATGTATGTCAGTTGGTGAAGGCTGAGCATCAGGTTCCTAGTGGCTTATTACAGAGTTTGCCCATTCCAGAGTGGAAGTGGGACATGATCACTATGGATTTCGTGGTAGGGTTGCCGGTTTCTCGGACCTATGACGCGATTTGGGTGATTGTGGATCGTCTGACTAAGTCAGCACATTTTCTGGCCATTAAGAAGACAGACGGAGCGGAGGTCTTGGCTAAGAAGTATGTGAAGGATATTGTGAGGTTGCATGGAGTGCCAGCGAGTATTGTGTCGGATCGAGATCCGAGGTTTGCTTCAGTGTTCTGGAGAGCTTTTCAGGCTGAGATGGGCACTAAGGTGCACATGAGTACAGCTAATCATCCGCAGACGGATGGGCAGTCCGAAAGGACGATTCAGACACTGGAAGATCTGTTAAGGATGTGCGTGCTAGATTGGGGTGGTCATTGGGCGGATCACTTGAGTTTGGTGGAGTTCGCATATAACAACAGTTTTCAGGCGAGTATCGGAATGGCTCCTTTTGAGGCGTTGTATGGGAGGCCATGTCGTACTCCGCTATGTTTTACCCAAGTGGGGGAGAGGAGCATCCTTGGGGCTGATTTTGTTCAGGAGACGACGGAGAAGATCCGAGTTGTGAAGCTGAACATGAAAGAAGCTCAGGATGGGCAGAAGAGTTATGCCGATAGGAGAAGGAAAGAGTTGGAGTTTGCAGTCGGAGATCGAGTGTATCTCAAGATGGCGATGATGCGGGGTCTGAACAGGTCCATATCCGAGGATAAGCTGAGTACGGGGTACATGGGTCCGTTCCGGGTTGTGGAACGTGTGGGACCAGTTGCTTATCGGTTGGAGCTGCCTCCGATTATGGAGAAATTCCATGATGTGTTTCACGTTTTGAAACTCAGGAGATGTTTGCATGCTTCTGAGGAGGTAGCAGTGACGATTCCTGCGGATCTTCAGCCAAATCTGACTGTTGGGATGAGGCCGGTTAGGATTCTTGAGAGAAGTATCAAGGTTCTACGCCGGAAGAGAGTGCCGTTGTTGAGAGTCTTGTGGGACTGTGAAGGTATTCAGGAGGAGACTTGGGAACCAGAGGCAAAGATGAAAACGAAGTTCAAGAAGTGGTTCGAGAAGCAAGCAGAAGAGTGAATTCGTTTTTCTTTGTGGTTCCCAGTTTCAGTTTTGGTGTTGTGATCACCGTGTGTGGTGAGGTTTTTGGTTGTGGATTTTTGTATTTTCATTAAAGTTGTAATGATTATGACATTTTTCCAGTGAATAAGAAAGTGTTTTTCTTATGTGTTTGACTTTGAGAGTCATGTGTTTGTGGTTAGAGAACCCCGAAATGGAAGTTTTATTGCGGATAGAACTTGCCGGTTTCGGTGGGGACTCTAGCGGTTTGTGTGTGTGTGTGTGAGAGAGAGTCTCGGAATAGAAGTTTTACGATGGTTAGAACTATCTAGTTCCGGGAGAGACTCTGCAGGGACATCCGAGGTGAGGGATGGTCCGGGTGATCTGTGATGATCACGATTGGGATGGTATTCCGGGAGGGGAATATCATGTGAGACCTTAGGAGGTAGTTCCGGTCAGAGGTGCATTATAGACGTTAGGAATTGATTGCATAGCTCAGAGTTAGACCTCGGTCTTTCTTGGAGATTAGTCTCCGGCAGATCTTGAGAGATGCGTCTCTCCGGGGGACAGTGGGTTCCCCGCATACCGATCGTTCGTCAGGACTGCGCGGACTGAGATCGTGAGGGTATGGGGATAGTTTGGGAGGTTGCGACCTCTGGCAGATCTCTGCATACCGAGAGCTTGATAGACTGTGTGTCTTGATGGATTGAGGTGTGTGGAGATGATTGAGTATCGAACACCGTCAAGACTGCGCGGACTGAGGTGGGTTGATACTAGACACCTAGAGCTGAGGGGTGACGATCCCAAAGCTAGATGGTGGTTATGAGCTATGGGCAATCAATGTCTGAGACGGGTCTATGTGCATAGGACGGTTGTGAACCTCGGGAAGGTCTGGGAGATGTAGTCTCCGGTGTTGCTGGCGGGTTAGGCCAGGGTAGATTGGTGGGTAGTGTTAGAGGATTCGAGGACGAATCCAGTTTTAGTGGGGGAGAATTGTGACGCCCGTAAACCATTTTTTTAAGAAAATGGAGGGGCTGTCGATCGACACACCTGTGGTCTGTCGATCGACAGGGCTCTTAAGGGCTGTCGATCGACATACCTAGTGGTTGTCGATCGACAGGTGCTCGAATTAGCTGGTTTTCTGGTTCAATTTAAGTCGTTCAATTGGACCGGGCCGGTTTGGGTAAACCTTAGGGCTTCGTATTTAAGGGTTTTTGGCCGCATTTGAGCGAACCAAAGTCCCAAAAATCAGAAACAGAGAGTTTGAGAGGAGTTTCTCTTGTTCCTGATAGTTTGTGGATTAGGGTTTTGTTCTTGATCGATTTGTAGAGGAATTTCGTGGTGATTGTAGCTGAATCTGTTTCTAGCCTCATAATCCAGCAAATTCTATCCGAAAATCTAAGGTGAGTGCGTGACCATGGCTTCTGGGCCGGTGGATTCGTTAGGGTTGTATGGTGGTAGGTTAAAACTGATTGATTGTGATGGTTGATGTTGAAACTGTTTGTTTTGTTGCTTGTGGATTGTTTGGATTGTGTTTATGCGTGCAGGTTTCGTGTTAACGCAGAGGAGGAATCGATCCGAGAGGATTATATCGATTTCCCATGAATCTGCGATGACCTGTCGATCGACAGCCCTAGGGTGTGTCGATCGACAGGGTCACACGAGAGCTGTCGATCGACACCTAGAGGTTGTGTCGATCGACAGGTGATCGAGGAGCTGTCGATCGACACCTAGAGGTTGTGTCGATCGACAGGGTCCTGTGGAGCTGTCGATCGACAGGCACCGTGGGTGTGTCGATCGACAGGGTCCAGTCGAGTTGTCGATCGACAGGCACCGTGGGTGTGTCGATCGACAGGTGTGAACAGGGATGTCGATCGACACCTAGTGGTAGTGTCGATCGACAGGCCGCCTGTTGGGCTGTGGTTGAGCCGTGTTGTTGTGTTTGTTTTGTGTGTTGTTTGATGCGTGTTTGCCTGAGCGGATCCATCGCGTCTGTGTGCGCAGTCGTAGATGGGAGGACCGTCTCACTGGGTATTTGTGATAATACTCACGCATCTCTTTTAACCATGTGATGCAGGTAAAGGCAAATTGTGATCGTGGAATCATGGCAACGAAGAGGGAGATGATCTAGGGTCTCGTGTTGGGTGTTGATGTGCGATTTTGTTATTGTTTCCTTTTCTGTTTTAGAACTCCGCTAGGTTGCTGATTTTATTGCATTGGAATTTGTTATTGGAATTGTTTGGTTCAGATTTAATGGAATGATTTATTGGTTATCCGCTGTTGTATGATTGTCTGTGTTGCTTGGTTGTCGAGGATAGCATTTATGGGAATGCTAGTCCGAGACCAAGGGTTTAATTGTTTAAAAAAAAAAAACGGGTCGGGTCGTTTCACCGCATAATATGCGGATATTAGATATGGAATTGATTATTTGTATAGTAATGACCCGTATAGTTATATTATAAATTAAAACTCTGTTAATTGATCTAAAAACTGTATTTTGTTAATTGTATATAAGAACATTAGATTTTGGTTCAAATGTATTCTTTCTATACTTTCACTTTTTTCCACTTCTATATCCTCTCTATTTCTTTCTTAATTTATATATATAGTTTGGACTAATAATTTTTTTAATTTCCTAATTAATTTAGACTATTATATTTTTTTTCTAATCAGTTTGAACTATTAGAATTTTGTCTTTTCATTATTTAGTTAGTTACTTAACAGCTTTTTTTTGTTAGTTTTTCATTTTTAATTTCTTTTTCTAATTAGTTTATGTTAGGGAAATTGGCATGTATAATAGGTTTTATGTCCTTAATTAATAATCTAACACTAAATTAAGAGAATAACATTCAGCTCAACTAAAATGACAATACTACCCATCATTAATTCATAACTATTATTAAGCAAATCAAAAATCAAAAATTAATATTACCAAAACCTAATTTATTTTTCATCCTCTTCTTTCCACGCCTCTTTTATTCTTCTTCTTCTTCTTCAGCCACTTTTTTTTCTTCTTCTTCTTCTCCTTCTTCCATTGTTTCTTTCTTTTTTTCTTCTTATTTTTCTTTTTCTTCTTACATAAACATCATTTATCTTTTTCTAGTAATCCATAAAATCAATTATCATAGATTAAAAATCTTCAGCAATGGATTAAGATTATATGTCTTCTCGTTGTCCAACGTTAAGCTCCTTATTATCGTCTCATCTCCTTGTTAATATAAGTCGCCGCTGAAGATCGATAGAGTTAACTATTTTCAGAAATCAGGTAACTATAGTTCTCATAATAGTTAACTATATATGTTATTTTCAATTATATAAACTATAATACGTAACTACGTTTCTGATAATAGTTCGCTAAGTATGTTATTATTTTTCATTATGCTAACTATAATGGACAACTACATTCTGAATATATAGTTAACTATTTTGTCTAAATAAGTAATTATTATAACAAAGTTTTCATATAGTCCACTATGTTATAAGATATGTAGAGTAGACAACTATCTTATATATGTTATAAGATATGTAGAGTAGACAACTATGTTATAAACATAGTTAACTATCTTCTCAAATCATAGTTACAAAATATAGTCAACTATATTTCCATGTCAATAATATATAGTCTCGAAAATAGTCAACTATATTATTAAATAGTTATGTAGTGTTGTTTTTTACCTAATTTTTATATATTTTTTGTTTTTTGCAGAGAACAGATCAACTTTTTCAGAGATCAAGATTATTGATGAGAAAAATATATTTAAGGAAAAAGATTTTCAAAGATTTGTTTTTAATGTCAATAATTATCACATTTAATAGGGGCAAAATTGTCCATTATTTTATCCTCACTGCTATTCACTTAATTTTATCTTGTGATGTTAGATACTTATTTTTGAACCCAAAACCTATTATTGAGCTAATTAACCCTTTATGTTATTTGAATTCTTATTTTTCATTATTTACTTTGATATTTAAAAGTTTTTTTTGTTAGTTTTCCATTTTTAATTTTTTTACACATGTCATCATCTTGATCGATAATATACACATGTCGCGATCTCGTGAGTTACAATTTTGACAAACTCTCATTTATATAATAAGATGTGTACGACCACCTAGATCAATAACAAAACATATTATTCCTTTACAATGGGCCTAAATGATGGTCTCCAATACTTGAGCTTTTGTCATTTAAATATTTGAGCCTAATAGGCCTGGAATATGATCGAGTGTGCTCCAAGCAGAAAATCAGAGTCTGTTAAGCTGATGCATTTATTCTTTGTGTTTTTTTAGTAGGCATTAAAAGCCTACGGATCGGCGCTGAGCGGAACTATCCAATAACTCAATTTCAAGGTTTAAATGATTACTAGTTCAGGTAGATTAGACGTCAATTAAACATTGAAAGGGACTAGACATTTATTAATCAAACAGCGACTAGACATTTATTAATCAAACAGCAATACATGTTTCTCCCTGAATTGTGAAAAATGAATCATCAAACCTTTTAAATCCACCGCTAAGAAAAGCCTTACAAATTGGATCGGTATGAATTTTGTCTTGGAACATTTTTTTGGTCCTACATTTTGATATGTTAAAAATTAAACTGCAAAACATTGATATTCAACACTTTATTAAAAGTATATTTCTATCATCGTTTTGAAGCTATTTTGATAAATCCAACAGGTTTTTTCTTTCAACGTTGCGGTCTCTCCACTTTCCATCTTATCGATTTTTCTCCCAAACTTGTGATCATTTATTTATCCACACTGCTGTAAGTTCAAAACATAAATACTTTAGAGTTCACAATGGTTCCTTTCTTTAAGAAAACAAAAAACAAGACATCTTCTTGATTAAGCTTCGATTAAGTTATTGACTCTTTGATCTTCATGATTATTAAGTTATTATAACTTATCTGAACTGTATTACTTACATGTTTGAGATTTTGTTTCCTACATGGGCGGTCATGTTCAAATCGTATCAAAATATATTTAGTATGTTATATAGTCTTAAAGAATTTTTGTTTTTAAGTCGGATCATGTTCGATTATTCAACTTGAATGTACTAAAAGACGGTCATAGCTCCATATACGTACGGGTTTAACCACTCCATATACGTATTGTATTATACTTTTCTTTTAAAACATTTTTTACTAACGAAATCGTATGCTTTAAAGTTTACATAAGACATCTTATCCCGTCCGAGTGACTTCTAACATTTTCTTCGACATGGATCAAAACTTTTAAAATGATATTCTGTATAGTAGCCAGAGTTGTAGTTACGCGTATACATGCGTAAATGTGATAATGTCCTACGTACCAACTATAGAATAAATAAATACAAATTAATAAAACTCCAAAAAATGATGGTCACATACTTTTTGGGAAGATTGGACGGCTAAGGTCTCGTACCAACAAGCAGCAATAAACAACAGACAGAAAAATCTGAGGACAAAAATGAGAAAAGAAAAAAGCTTTGGATTTTGAATTAATATGATCCACACAAGTGGACTTACGCATCAACACTGAATCAACTTGTGGACAACAGCATCTCCTTTTTTTTCATAACGTATAAAACGCAATAATATAATAGTACTAGATTAGGACCCGCATAATATGCGTGTATTATATATTAAAATTAATTATTTATATAGTTATGATTCTTATAATTATATTCTACATTAAAACATATATAAGTATATTCTAAATTGAAACTCGTATAATCGTATTTTAAGTTGAAACCCGTATAATTATCAATTTATTTATCATAAATTGGATTTTGTTGACCGCAAGATAAAAAATATAAATTAGTTCAAATCACCTCTTCTTTATATAATAAGATTTTTTTATTTTCTCTATAATTTTTGTTTTTTTATTTTTTATAATCTCTTTAGCTTAATGTTTTTACTAACTATTCGTTTTATATTTTCAGTTTTTTTTGCCACTTATATATCTTCTCGATTTCTTTCTTAATTTTTTATATATGTAGTTTGGATTATAAATTTTATTTTATTTCCTAATTATTTTAAACTATTATTCAAAAAAATTCTAATTAGTTTGAACTATTAGAATTTTTCTTTTCACTATTTAGTTAGTTACTTAACAATTTGTTTTGTTAGTTTTCTATTTTCTTTTTTCTAATTAAGTTAAACTATTACAATTTTTTCTTTTTACTATTTACTTAATTATTTAACAGTTTTTTTGTTAGTTTTCCGTTTTTATTATTTTTACACATGTCATCATCTTGATCGATATTAGACACGTGGCAAGATCTCATGAGTTACAATTTTGACAAACTCTATTTTATATAATAAGATTCTTGGTCTCGTTACCCCGTTATTATTGTAGTAGGTCTAATTAGTGTTTCTAATTTGATAAGTTGATAGAATCCACCGTTTGTGGGGAGTCAGTCCCACATCAAAATTAAATATGAATTAATGTAAAATAATATATTTCTTATCAGTTGATTTTAAATTAAAAGCATATCAAATTTGACATGATATCAAAGTTTAAATTTAACCATAATTCATGAGTTAATTGTATAAAATTTATTATCGATTTTTGAATGGAATTTGGTTCCATATGAGATGAAAAATATCATTATTTTGAGGAGACATATAAAAAATATGATAGAACGTAAAATAATATATAAACACATAAATCAATCTATTCATTATCATTTAATTTTAAATATAAAAAACCTCATAAAACATAACATCTGTTATTTTAATGTTGCAGATGAATATTGTGGCTTTTGTCTAATTTAGCAGTATAATTTTTCTTATGATGATAAAACTAACAGACCACCATCATATATCTTCACTTGGATGTGGTCAGTCCCTGGATGTGGTATAGGAACTCATGATTTTGAAAAAAAATCGGGTTTAAGATGGCATGCATGCAACTTCTTTTTTTTTTGAAAATTAGATGGCATGCACTTTATTCCATAAAAGTTAGATATAATTTCAAAACAGTCTGTAAGTGTATATACTATACATATATAATGGGATATATTTTTTTTAAAGTTCGATATAGTTTTATAATAAATATGTTATATCTTCTTCTTTTTTTCACTAATCAAGGTATATTGCTGAATTGTGGTGTTAACAAACCACTCAAACCAAAACATCGTTCATAATTCCAAAAAACAAAACCGGACTGGAATCGGAACATCATAATAAAACACAAAGAAGATTGGGCAATCATAACAAAGCCCCTGTAAAACTAGAGATAACGAGGTGAAAGAGATTGAATAGACTACACCATGGTTACAAAACTGATATCTTTATAACCGACGGTTTTGTCATATTATTGTGATACTGGTGTGTGTTTTCTATTTTGAGCTTATACCTGCCAAAATATGATCTCAACACAGTGAATTATTTGTTTAAGGAAGGGTTACGCACTGTTGGATTATTAAATTATTTTATTCGTTTGTTGCATGTTGCATTTCTATTGCTTTTCGAACTGTAAATTATGTGGTTACGACCGGGTTTTTTTATAAATCGTTGGAGTCCCGGATCCATAATTTCTTTAGTGTTTAGAGCCAGTCATTGATAATACTATATTTCAGGTGTAAATCATCCATCCCAAATCGAGTTGAATTAGTGACTTTGAAAACTCTTTTTTAGGTTTCAAGACCAGTAAACCACCAATCATTTAGTGGTTATGAGCGTTTTGACATAAAGAAAATGAGTAATAAAGAGAAGCAAACCCTTTTTGATATCACAAACTATATGTGTTTCAAAATTGTATTATTTTAGTCTAGTAGTTGAGTATAAAAAAAAAGCTTGTCTATTTTATATATCATATTTTGTATATCGTGACTTAATTATTCTGTCGTGAACTAATAAATTGTTTATCATAAACAAAATTAAATTTGTTTACTTTTTAGTACGAGTTGTATCCATGTTTTTTTTTTAACTTTCTCTCTTCATTATTCGATATGTCTTCCAAGCGGTAGTCTACGGAATTTGGAGAAAAGGAAATATAGTTATATCCATGTTTTATTGCCTTTTTTTAACTATATGAATTCAGAGAAATTATAATACATGTCAGTCAAACAAATAGTTGATCAATCGGTTTCTACATCTTACCCATTCGATTTGCTCAGCATGGAAAATATCTACCCAAAATATATGTCGTATAATCTCAATATTTTTTATTTAGTCAAATTAATCTTCAATATTAGACCTATGCTACGGAAAAATCTAAATAATAGTAACTATTATTCAAGATATTTGTAAATATTTTATTTGTTTATTATCTGATTTATCTCTATCTTCACTTATTTTTGTACTAGTTTATAGAAAGTAAATTAACAAAAGAAATGTATGACTCGATCAACAATGCATGTTGCAATTGACGACGAAAACAATTTTAACACAACATTTTTGTACTACATTTCTTACAAATTTGTTTACAGGATTCATCAGTATTTTTTACTAACATAAATATGTCTTTAGCTCTCACTACTATTCCAAATGGAACTCATGAGGGATTCAAATGAGTAATCTTCAAATAATTTAGTTTTTAAACATATATATTCTTCTCATTTACGACTTACCTATTCAATATGTAATATAATACAAAACATACAGTAAAAATTCCATAAAGTAATACTCGATAAAGTAATAAATTAGGTAAAGTAATAAATTTTGCCGGTCCCGAATCGGGCCAATGCAAAATATGATACAATTCAATAAAATAATAAGATAATAACTTTGTTCAAATCACTATATAAATATATAGTCTCATTAATATCATAAAGTAGTATTCTATCGTTTAAAAAATCTAAAACATATATAAGAAGAAAAAGAAACGTGACAGGTGTACTTATAATTTTGTTTGCCATATTGTTTTGTTTCACAAATACAATATGGCAAACAAACAAAAGGAATGGAAAACATACAAATTTTTTGTAAAAACTAATGTAAAATAAGAAGTTTAAAAGGAAATTTCATATTTTATATAAAAGAAAATTTTAAAAGATTTATAAGTATTTTTACAAAGAAATCTTATAAAATAATAATTCTCTAAAGTAATAATTTTTGGTGGTTTTAACTTTATTACTTTATAGAGTTTTTACCGTAATCACGATAGTAATTCAAAAAGCCAGATTGCAAACTTTGTTCATAATGAAATATTATCTAAAAATGAATATTTTAAATTTTTGATGTTTCATGTTATAATGCTTTATGCTACGTATATACGCACTAGTAAACATTCACACGCAATGTATGCCACTTCTAATAATTAATACTTTTTAAAATTAACCGATGTTATTCGTTATTCGTTATTCGTGGGGTAGCTTTCATTAAAACTAAACAAATAAAAGTCTAACAAGTAAACCCAAAAAAACTTTAAATGTGAGCCATATAAGTGAAGTCTTCTTTGCTTATTCTGATAGTAAGCTTGTATAATTAAATAAATGTTGACTGATTAACCACCACACAATGGCCCAAAGACAACCAATATCAAAGATATTTATATCACCCTAAATTCTAGCCATTTCTTGTGCTCACCCCCTTTCCTCCACTACTTGTAATCACGTTTAATTTTAATTTTTATAGCCAATCCCTTAATTGTTTTAAAAAATCTTCGACAAATTTTCAGTAGAAGAAATCCTTTTCTTGGTCAAAAAAATATATTGAAAGTAAATGTGCTAAGAAATGGATGATAATATACACGGGAGTTTTATCCGGTGATATGATGCTTGCCCGACTAATTCTTGAGCTTAAATGTCATGTACATGCTTCAAAATTTATACTTTAAAGATAATGTTCTTCATAAAATTTAAGCTACAACTTCCATACTTAAAATTTTGTGTCCAAAATCAGTAGCTCAACTAGTAAAGTTAGCTGGCCATCTAAACGATAATGTCTTTATGGTTCCGAGTTTATAGACTAGTGATTAGGCTTACTAGTGATGACAAAATGGTCCAAAAATATTTATTAGATATAAAAAAAAATTAAAGTTTATCTTTCGGTGCTTATATTAAACACTGAACATCGTAATCATTTTACAGATTACTGTGTAATACAATTAACATCATATCCCAAACAAAAACAAAAAAAACAATGATTCATATGATGTACATGTGGTGGGCGATGTAAACGAAAGAGAGTCGTACTATGTGGAGTTTTTGTTTTCGAAACTTGAAAGTTGTGACTTGTGCTTGTGGTCTTGTGCGTCCAATACAAAGGACGAAAAAATCGCTTGGCCGATAAGTTTTCACACACAAAAAATCACGATTTTGTCCTCTTAAGGGCATTTACGTCAAAATAACAGGGCAATATTCATCCACGTGTACAACAACACAAACACATGATTCTTTCATCAAAATATATAAAAAAAAATCTCCATTTGCTACTTTCCTATATAAATCTCTAACGTTTCTCCAACTAACGAATCTTCTTTCCCTAATCACCACCACAAGAGAGAGAAAGAAAGATTGAGAAAATGTGTAGAGGCATAAATGAAGAAGAGAGCCGATCAAACGACGGAGGAGGTTGCCGGAGTCTTTGCACGAGACCGAGTGTTCCGGTTAGGTGTGAGCTATGCGGCTGCGACGCCTCCGTGTTTTGCGAGGCCGACTCAGCTTTTCTTTGTAGGAAATGCGACCGGTGGGTTCATGGAGCGAATTTTCTTGCATGGAGGCACGTACGGCGCGTGCTCTGCACGGCTTGTCAGAAACTCACCCGCCGGTGTGTAGTTGGAGAAGATTTTCACGTTGTTTTACCGGCGGCGACAGTGGAGGAGAATAGTACGATTGAGAATGAAGAAGATAGTAGAAATCACAAGGTCCCGTTTGTGTTTCTTTGATTTAGTTTTTTTGTGTGTGTAAGATATGAATATTCCTAGGCTTTTTTTATGCAGTTTTCTATGTTTAAAGAAAATATTAATAATGTATGAAGCTTAAATTAGAAATACAAGAAATGAGATTTAGCTAAAAATGGCAAAACAAATTCTGGGATGTTTGTATAACGGAAATGGAATGAGTTTATTCTACGAATCTGTAGATATATTCTACTCAGCAATTTTTATTTGAAACAAATAAATTTCAAAAATAAAAAAATCAAATCAAATCACCTAACTCAGTGTTTAAGCAAGAATCAGACCAACTATGCAGTCTCCATGTAAAGAGGCATATAGAGTCTCTGTTTTGGCTTTTTGTTAGATATATTTTGGCTTCCATACTTTTTTCTTCTTATTAGTGTCCTTAATGATAAATAAAAATTACTACTAAACTTTTCACATTTGAACCTTCTTCTTCATGAGTTGTTCAAAAAAAAAAACCTTCTTTTTCATTCAATGCTAATTGTTAAATGTATGTGTGAAGGTAAATACTTTATGATCAACGGTTAAAAAGGTAAACAAGTTATAAGCCTCTGCAGTCATTATCTTTTACCACAAGCTGAAGTAAGTCAAGCTTTGGTAAAAACACTTTAGGGACCACTTTTGGGGAAACGGCTACTTGTTGCTATGATCGTACAAGGTTGTCCTCTTGTGTGCTCACCTAAAGTTAAGGCTTTGTTGTCTGCTAGTTCAAGACGTGATTGGTGACTGCGTTTTGTCACTGCGTTTGGCGACTAGGGTTGAGCTGGCAGTGTGGTGTCTCTGTTATATATAAAGACATCTCAAAATCTGAGAGAGAGAGAGAAAGCGAGAGAAATAATAGAGTAAAGAGAGGAACTTTGTATTTGAGTAAACTTTACAAGAGATTTCTCTAGTGATAGGAATAGTTTGAGTATACATTGAGAGCTAGTGAAGGGCGTAGATGATATACTAAACTATTTCTGTTGTAAACTCTATTTGATTCTAGTGGATTCCGAGCCAAAAGGCTCGGCGAGACGTAGCTGCCCTAGTTAAAGGGAGTGAACTCGTGAAAGTGTGTGTGTTCTTTACTTTTCTTGCATCAAACAAACTCTTCTTTAACTCCTTCAAACAAAACAAACAAATCGTGCTCTGTTCTTGTTCTGTTTTGAAAGCTTCAAGCTTTACTGTTTGTTTACACAAAACCCACTTCTGTTCTTGGTTTGTTGGTGTCTTTCTCCAAGGAAAGTCGACGTCTTTGGTAAGTAAAACTCAACAGTATGGCTTCTTCAGCTCACTAATCAAGTAAATTTACAAAGGATAATTATTCTAGAAGAGAAAGACGATGCAAGACTGAATTAGTTTTTCTCTGGTGTTGGTAGCTCAACTTATGTACTAGCTAACCATTTGTTATTAAAAAAATCATAAAAATCTCGAGAGAATAGATCAGTTCAACTTGTTTCGATCCTTGGTTAGTTGGACGAAATTATGGATCAAAAACACGGAACTTCTTGATTACAAATAAAAAGAATTCATGGTTTCTTTATGGGATGTATTCAATATGGAATTTGAAGTGATTTGTATTTAAGTGACAAATCCTCTATTATTCAAACATGAGTTTTAAAAACCATTTTCAAATCCAGTCTTATTGAACTTGTGGTTTTAAAAACTACTTCAAAATCCAGTGTTAACAAGAATGTTTTAAACAATGAATTTTAAGAGATTTGATGTGATTTTCATATGTTTTGGTGAAATTTCTTTAGTTAAAAATGTGATTAAATAAACCACATTGTTTTAAGTGAGATTCTATAAGATTTCAATTAAAATCACAATAATTTTTCTAAATCATCCAAAATCATTTAAAAATTCAATTAAAACCAAATCACTTCAAATTCCTTGTTGAATACACCCTTTTATTAACACGTTAACCGCCTTATGGAGAAAAATAGAGAACAAAGCATATTGTAATCACCGCTACTTTATTTATCATAAATAACTAAAAAGCTTATTTGTAAAGAGAAGAATTAGGATTTCTCTTATCGAAGGAAGAACCACAGAAACTTGAAAAAAAAAAGAGAAAAAAAAAAGAGATTCTGCAAATAAAGGAAGCCATACAATATTTTCACCGTTTTGTTTTCCACTCTCTGCGTCATTTTCCACCTCTGCGATTCTTCGTGCAATTTCTCCAACGTTCTCATGCCGTAACATGTTGATTTCCCCGATTCAAAAAAAAAAAAATCTGTAACACAACATAAGATAAACGATCACATTACTTTTCCGACAAGAAACTGTTTTACCACTCATGTATGATCATCATCATGTGGTTATGATTAATGTTTGTTTTCGAAAGAAGACTGTACATTTTTATTGTAAAATATTAATGGTTGGTCGTCATTGGTGATGATGGGTCATAGTCATAATTGTCTCCAGCTTTCACAAATCTTCCTTTCACTCGTTTTCTCGTGTCAGCTCTGGCTTTGCGAGATGCATATCGAATCTGTTTTCCAAAACTACAATTCAAACAATTAAAAAACTTGAATCCAATTTTGTTGAATTGTTTACCAAAAAAAAAAGTTTGTTATGAACTCTATTTCCTAACGTACTATAAAGATATTAGTAACACTTACGAGCGCTTTAGTTTCTTCTCCTTGTATCTCAACTTAGCTTGGTTTCTTGCTTGTGGACAACTAACTTCAAGATTCGATTCCCATGGTGAATCGCTCATTATAAACGCTGGAGAAATCCCACAATCTTGGTAATCTGCTGCACTGCTTTCACCTGTGATGTTGGAGATGGTAAGCGACATGCTCGGATGCATTTGTCCGAACAAGACAGGTGATGTAGGAAGAAGAAGAGGAATTCCATTGTTGATGTTCATTTGCAACGGGCTTGACTGATGATAACTCGTGCAGTCTTGTTGTCCTGGTGATGATGCCTGAAATAGAATATCTCCGGTTTCATTAGGGAATGTTCTAAGGAAATGTTTAGATTAGATCAAACGAAACAAAAGAGAAAAGCGAAAGAGACCTCTAAAGCGTTGTCTATTGTAAAGTTTGACGCGGTAACGGATGTGTTACTCTTGTCGATCAAGAGACATTTTGGTACCGTATAGTCCGAATCTATGTGTTCTTGTGGTGAACATCCTATGATATCATCTCCAACGTCAAAATTCAATGGTGCATCGTCCAAGTTAAGCCCTTCGCATAGATCTTCTTCGCCTTCTTCAAGTTTAAGAACCAAATCAGGACATCCCTAGAAACACACAGACAAATGAGAACCGCATTTTACATTAAGAACTCAAGAGAAACACATTTAGATTCTTCTCTTTATTACCTTAGAATTCACAGAAAATAAAGAGGACTGATCACTGATGTTTTGAGTATAACTGATGTTTTGTGGCACCATGGAATAAGAGGAACCCATCAAACAGTCTAATTCGTTGATTTTCGCCATTCCAAACATAGCGTTGTTCGGATCATTCGAGGGCAAAGAACTAACAAACGGACTAGCCAAACGTGAGACAGAAGGTTCAAGAATTGAAGACCACATTCTGACAAATTCCGTTGCAGATGGACAACCAGAGAAAGGATTCAGGCACTGAAGCCTGTGTCCTAAACTAGAGCAGTTACTTGCGTGCCAGTGACATCCTTGGCAATGTGAAACCTTCTCTTCTACACAGCGGACTACGCCTGGTTGTGAGAAGCATTTCTCGCAGATCAAAGATCGTGTGTGCTTGCGAGACAGAGGATTCGCAGAGTGTACGAGTATGTCGCAGTTTAAGCAAAGCTTAGCCAAATCTGATTTGCAGTAAATCACTGCTTGCGCGGCTGCACAGTGGTCACACTTTGGCACCATATTTGGAGACATGATTATACAAAACAAAAGTGAAGAAAAATGTATAATCGAAGGGAGAATCTGGACGTTTTTGTTATTTCTCGATCAGTAAACACACTTAAAATCCTGCACAACATAGAATCATGATCATTTTAGACAAACTTGAAAGGAACATGATGATTTTGGAATTTTTCAGATCGTACAATTCAGATGCATTATGGGGTTTTTGTGTGTAAATAGAATAAATTTGTTACGTTACAAATAAAATAAAAACATACGTAAAACGTTTTTTTCAAAATCGAAGGCACTCACTTATGAGGAAGATCCGATTATTCCGATTCACAATCTTGACAAAATGTCGAGAAACTCAAGACCCTTTAATGGAAGATTCACAGAAAGAAAATGATTACAACCTATAAGCAAAAATATTTTTCTGAATCGAGTGAAAACGAAGAACGAAAGAGAGTTTTTACAGTGGTGTGTAAATCACGTAGAAGAAGGGGAAAAGGAAGGAAAGAAAGAGAGGTAGGGTTACTCTGTGCTTTATACAGTGTGAAAACGTGGTTAATATATCCACGTCGCGTAATGACGAGCCGTCACATGATTTTTATGTATGCATGCAGCATGCATATGCACTTCATTGATCAATCCCAATCTGATTGTTTCTTGCTCGTTAGATTTTGTGCTATGTGGCAGACCTTAAAAATCGTTGTTACTTGTGGTTCCCAAGAAATTTCTAGACATTGTTTAAAACGTGTGATGTTTTTACATATCGTAGGTGATTAAATATTGAGCCACGTTTCCTTCCTTCTAGAAAACAAGTTTTCTAAAATTGAATATATTTTCTGTACTAGTTTTAAGACTATACACAGTTGTTCTCAATAACAAGTCTTTTCGTATCACTCTAACTTTTGATATATATATATGACTTCTGAGATATAAATAAATCAATTATGTCATTTTGTTTGTTAAATAGAGATAAATGAATTAGGCCACGTCAACATTTTCTTGTGCAACAACTTGTAGTATATAAAAATTTATACATATCAACGATCTGACAATTTAATACATATCGTAAATCGTATTTACTGCGGTAGAAAAACTCGATGATACAAATCCATCCGCTCAAAAGTAAGTAGGAGAAATGGAAGCTTTAGAACACGGATGTATTATTTTCTAGGGTTTCTGACGTTTAAATTAATATTTTGGACCATAAAACTTAATCCGTAATCAATAAAAAGTTAGAAATTAGAAGAAGAAAAACATGGTATATCGTGATGAAAAATAAATAGATGTTTGTTTTTATAGATCTCATAGAAATCGATTCATGTTTTCAGCCCATGACTAATATATGAACTCGAAGTTTCCTTTGCAACCTTTAAAACTTCAGTATAAAAGAGATCTATCTAAAAATGAGTCGAGTAG